>JAHLJT010002630.1:95749013-96474650 GCA_031308135.1 Acheta domesticus | reverse complement strand
TATATATTCACGATGACAAAAAAAGTAAGAAAGAATGACAGTGACGTTACCAATTGATTGATTGATTGAATAGGGTTTAAAGGGCGCTTCGACTGCTGTGGGTCATTGGCGCCCATGCCAGAGTATTTGGAGAAAAGAAAATTCAGTGTTGCATATGTAACTTACTCACTGTTTAAAAGCATGTACATGGGCTAAAAAGGAGGCTCGAATTCTGCATCAAGTATACATGTAGAAATGGCAGAAGGAAAATAGAAAAAGGGCGCGTAAAATTTATCTTAAAACGTAAAATTGGCTGTAAAGGGGCCAAAAAACAACATAAAACATTGTTCTTATCAAATAAAATTATATATTCTGCTTTCCTCTCAAAAAACAAAAAAGTTTTGAGAGCGCAGAATCGTCATCCCCGAGCACCACTTGTAGCGAGTTGCCCAGGTCATATCTTCGTCGACTGCCAACAAATTTCCTACAGTACAGCAGGAACGTGTTCCACGGAAAAGAACAGTCTGGCACGAGTCACAGAGTGGGGGGAGTTTCCATTTCGAAGAATGAAACCGTGAGAGAAATGGCAGTGTCCGATACGAAGAC
Organism: Acheta domesticus; assembly: GCA_031308135.1. Lineage (NCBI taxonomy): Eukaryota > Metazoa > Arthropoda > Insecta > Orthoptera > Gryllidae > Acheta > Acheta domesticus. The sequence continues at coordinate 96,474,065 of JAHLJT010002630.1, read as the reverse complement.
GGGTTAAAATAACTTCCTCACGTCTACAGGACCGTGATGAGGAGCGCGAGGGATACACAGAATTCTTTATCGCACTTAGTTTGAAAGTGCTATTGTGCCACTCTGGTTTGCCACGCTCTAAGCACGGATCGTTTCAAGAAAGCCTGACATCGGATAATGGCACAGAAGGGATGTCGATACGAGTTTTACGAGTCGCTGATTTCGCCGCCTGTCGGCCAGTTCGTTCCCTCTGATACTCACGTGCCTGGGACCCAACTAAGTACCAGGTCATAGCGGCGGGACAGAAGACGATGAATCAGGCTTGAACGGATAAAGTCAGGTAGTCTGACGAAGGACGGGAGACAGCTTGAAGAGAGCTGAGAGAATCAGAACAGATAACTACTCGCCGCAACGTCGCTGATTCAATGTATTTTTAGGGCCTCAAAGATTGCACACATTTCGGCAGTGAAAATACTGCATTTGGAGTGAAGCCGAAATGATTTGGTGGCCCTGATACAGGTAAAAAACCACATGCCAACCGCGTCGCTGCACGATGAACCATCCGTGTATAAGAATAAATGATCCGGATAGGATTCTCTCATATCCAGAACTGCTTCTGGTAAACCAGAGGACTAGTAGTTTGTTTGGGTAAATGGGAGAGTCTGAAGTCAATACTGGGAAGGAGGGAGTTTCCAAGGGGGGATCCGGTCACTTGTGGGTCTCACAGGGGTGGGAAGTTCTACATTTAATTCCGGGAGAAGATTTCGTAATCTAATACCTGGGGGATGGGGTAACGATGTTCGAAGAATGTACGAGGACTCATACTTTGGGTGGATGATTATACGACGACAGGGTGGTCAACCAGTCCCGACACTTTAGCCCCATAAGAGGCTAATAAAATATCTCGCCTTCGGCTCAGAGATGGTTCCCAGCTTCGGCCAAGAGGCATTCGATGCGACTCGTGCGTGGCGCCTGTACTAATTCTTATACGGCGTTGTGAATGGTATTTAATGGCCGGAGGGTTGATGGTGACGCTGACCCATATACAATACATCCATAATCCAAAATAGAGCGGATGAGGGTTCTATACAAACGCAAGAGACACACACGGTCTGCTCCCCAAGAGCTGCCTGTAAGGGTGCGGAGGAGGTTCAGAGGTGAGACACATCGGCTCTTCAGTTTACGTATATGATTTCGCCAAGTTAGGCTCTTATCGAAAGTAAGCCCAGGAAAGTTGCAGAGTCCACAAAAGGTAGAAGATTGCTTCCAAGAAAAAGATCGGGGTGTTATGAAGATGATAAATCCTGCAGAAGTGCATACAGCTAGTTTTTGATGCGGAGAATTTAAAACCTGTCGCATCACTCCATTCCTGCAATTTTTGAGGACAAGTTGTAATTGTCTCTCTATCACTTGAATACTCTTGGAAGAGCAGAAAATGGCAAAGTCGTCAACGAAGAGCGATGCTTTCACCGGCTCTCGGATTATCGACGCTATACTATTGATAGCGATGGCAAACAGAGTGACACTCAGAATAGCCCTGAGGGACTCCGTTTTCTAAATGGTGGCTGGCGGATAACCTGTCACCAAGGCGAACGCGGAAGTATCTTGAGGAAAGAAGCTACTAAAAAAAGGGGGAGCCGGCCCCTAAGACCCCAAGAATGGATGGTGCGAAGAATGCCGTACCTCCAGGTAGTATCATAAGCTTTCTCTATATCAAAGAAAATTGCTACCAGGTGTGGATGTAGCACGAAAGCAGTGGAGATCTGTGTGGTGAGGGTGACAAGGTGGTCCATGGTTGACCTGTTCTTCCTGAAAACCACATTGGATGGGTGTAAGTAGGTTTCTCTGCTCCAGGTGCCAGACCAAACGCGTATTCACTATTCGCTCCAGAAGTTTGCATATACAGCTTGTGAGCGAGATTGGACGGTAGGTTGACGGCTTTGTCCTGTCCTTTCCATCTTTAGGAATAGGAATAATAATCGCTTCGCGCCAGGTTCTAGGGAAGGTATGTTCCATCCAAATCTTGTTGAAGATACGGAGGAGAAAGATACGTGCCTCTTCCGGCAGGTGTTTTAACATTTTGGTTGTGTATTTGGTCTGGTCCTGGTGCAGAATCTATCCCACGGGTGAGCGCACAGGAAAATTAATCCATGGAGAAAGGGGCGTTATAATCTTCCTCCAGGCAGGTAGAGAAGGTCCAATCTGCATTCTCCATTCTACTCTTCGTTTCAAGAAGCTAGGGGGGAGTAGTGTAAGGAACTGGAGGAATTTCATAATGACAAGGCCAATTCCTCAACTACTTTTTCTGGAGAAGTAATAAGATTTCCATTAATAAGAAGTCCTGGGACAGATGATGGGAAAATCTTCCTCCGATCTGTCGGATCTTTCGCCATACTACTTTAGGCGGGGTATGGCAAGAAAGAGAAGAAATTAAAGGCTCTCCAGGAAGCGGTCTTACTTTCCCGTATTACTAATCTGGCTCTGGCCCGCTTTCTTTTGAAATCGATCAGGTTTGATGCGGTGGGGAACCTATTGAGCCTCGCGAGTGCTTGCTTTCGTCACGCACCGCGGTGGCACAGTCAGCATTCCCACCAAGGCGCCGGGACGCGTCCGGGCCGACACGTAGACTTAGGGATTGCAATGGTGGCTGCGCGAAAGGAACGGCCGTCTGTGAATTGGGCCACCAAGGTATCGATATTCATTTGAGAAGTGGTCTGGCATTTATAATTTTCTCGCTGAATGTATCCCAGTCGGCTCGATGGAATAGCCAGCGAGGAGGGTAGATGGACGTCTAAATCAGGGATATTAAAGTGGACCAAAATGGGAAAATGGTCACTCCCATGTAGATCATCGAGTACGGTCCCACTTAACCATGGTAGTAGATAAGGATGGACTGCAGAGTGCCAGATCGATTGACGAGAAGGTGTTTGACGCCATGGAGTAATGAGTGTGATTCCCGGAGTTCAGAAGAATTAAGTTTTGCTGGTCAATAATATTTTCGAGGATAGAACCTCTCGGGCAGGTCCTCGTGCCACCCCAGAGGGGATTGTGGGCATTAAAATCCCCCGCAATAAAAAAGGGGCGGGCAACTGAGAAAAAACATCTTCGAGTTCCTTTTGTGACACGACTTGGCCAGGGGGAATGTATATACTACACACCGTAAAAGAGAAGGATGGTAGGTGTACCCGTACGCAAACTGTTTGGAGGTCGGTTCGAACGTTGTGTTCATCCGAGAACAGGGAGTCGTCGGATGAGTACCGCAACGCCGCCGTGAGCACGAAGTCCGTCGTCTTGATCAACCGATAGATGTTAAATCCGCGAAGAGGACAGGGGATGAAGAGGGAGAAGATGAGTTTCCTGAAGACAGACTATAAATGGTTTGTGGCGAGAAATTATTAATCTTAATTCTTCTGAGTGAGCACGAAGACCATTTAAGTTCCATGAGAGAGCCATTATGAGAAATTATTCTTTGGTTGCTTTTTTTTCTTTCTCACCTTCTGAAAGGTTTTAGAGGAACCTCCTCGTGGGGTTCCTCAATCACACAGCAGAGTCATCCTGACTGCTGCTGGATAAGGTCGTCTGTGTCGGGGGATTTCCCGACTTTTTGGCCACGGGTGACCGAGATCTACAAGAGCTGGAGGATCGTCCGATGTGATTCTCGGAAACAGAAAGAGGACGGGATTTGGATGACGTATTTTCCTGGGAGGCGGTGTCTGCTTAAGATCGATTTCAGTAGAAGTTTCAGTTGAGGTGGTCGAGTCTGGTGGAGTTTCTGGACAGGTTTTTTGTACTTTGTGGGAATTATAATTTTCCCACCTTGGATGCACGCCGAATCTTCGGGGAAGTCGACCGGCGACACCTGACAACTGAAATGTGAGACTACCGCTGGGGTACAGTGAGTTTGACAACTCGCTGTTACCCCCGGGGACTTAGGTTTCACAGCACTGGAAAAGGATCGTGATAGGTCCACTGGATTCCTGGTTTGGAACCTACGCTTCGCCTCAGGGAAGGAAACCTTTTCGGTTACTCTTATTTTTTGGATTTCCCTTTCCCGGAGAAACGTGGGGCACTTGTTGTCGTTGGCTGGGTGATCGCCTTCACAATTCACACAGTGCGGTGGTTTGTCGCAGGGTTGTTGGTCGTGAACTGACGATCCGCACTTCCCGCAAACCGCGTTTACTGACATACATCGCTGCTGAGTATGCCCAAACCTTTGGCACTTGAAGCAGCGCAAAGGGTTCGGCACATACTGCCGCACACGGAGGTTGTAGAAAGCGGTAACGATCCTTTCCGGGAGAGATGGTCGGTCAAAAGTAAGGATCAGGGTAGAAGTAGGGATCACTTTCCCCTGCCCCTTCCTTCCGATCCTGTACACCTGAGTCACGCCATAGGTCTTAAAAAAGTTTAGAAGATCTTCCTCCGTTTCTGAAGCAAAGTCCTCGTGATTTACCACGCCCTTGCACAGGTTCAAGGTGGGATGGACCGTGACTACTACCTGGAGGCCGGCAATCTGCTTTGTATTTTTAATTTTTCCTATTTGCTCGTCGGTACGTGCTTCAAAAAGAATCGTTCCGTTCCTCTGACGCACGACCGCTTGGAGCTTCCCGTAAGCCTCTTCTATGGCTCGCGCCAGACGGACAGCACTTACAGTTTTAAAAGTTTTACCTTCCTCAGCGCATGACATGAGGAGGAAACGAGGCATCTTGGGTCGATCTTCTTCTCTAGAAAAGAAACTATTTAAGTCAATGGTTCTTTCGGCACATCTCTTCCTTGCGGAAGAGGGCGGGGGGAAAGGTGAAAATATCCATATAGATGGAATAGGTTCATCCTCGTGGTCCCCACCCACCACGGAGCCCAACAAGGGGACACTCCATCGGAGTGCCAGGGTTGCCACGAGGATATAGTGGGGGAATAACACGGCGCTGCACCGCCGTGGATTCCCCCGCTCACCCTGGAGTTCAGTACAAGACCTAGTCCGAGCCGATTGATCGGGAGTGGGTTAGCTCCCGACCGCCCGTCTAGAAGAGTCCGGGGCCAAAGCGAGTGTGTTGGAACCTACAGGGAATGTTTCCCAAAATACGTAACCAACGTACCCCTTAGTGCAAGGCGAACAGTAGCACTAGGACTAGATAGGGAAACAAACAGGTCCCTCAACTGCCAGGACACACATTCCCTCCGACACGGGTCGCCATGCACGGCAAACACATGGGTGGGCGTTCAGCATACAGAGAAGGCCAGTGAGGAAGAAAAAGGAGTGAAAAGAACGTACATGACATGAAATGAGAAGCAAGAAGATGAAAAAATGGAGAAAGGAACACTTGAGAGCCTTCTCTGCATCCCCCCGTCAGGACGTGGACCAACCCACCTCGACGGGTGACGTTACAAAATGGTGAAGAGCTGCAGATAAGACCGCCCTCTGCGAATGAATGCCTAACGGCCGTTCCGCAGGGAGAGGATGGTCTGAACAAGGGTGGCGGTTTTAGTGGGGAAACCGGCTGGGACTCCCACACTACCACGAAGTTAAATCGTGGTGCCTATAAAAGGTTCCCGCATTCCCATTAAAAAAAATCCTTATACCCATTTTACAATTCACATTTCCAGAGGAAAAAATTGAAACGAGCTTCTAATGACGTCTTAATTGATGAATCGACAAAAAAAGTCAGATAGTCTTGTGAATGCCTTGGATCAACATGATAACTCCCCAAATGCGCCCGTGTGTGCGACTTCGTATTGTACAAGGAAAATAATACACAACGATCATAATTACAATTCAACTCCCAGGACTGCAAGGCAAAAGTTCATTACACGTCAAACGCTATTTGCCATGAAGAAAGAATACAAAGATCAGCCCAGAACTGGTACGGACCCAGGGAATCCGACTAACTAGAACAATGCAACGCGACGGCCTGAAAGGACGTCGACGCGATGTGATTTCTGTCCAGTGCTCTGAATGTCAACGTGAAGAAATTCAAGCACCCGCGGGTAAACGGCGGAAGTAACAATGAGTCTCCTGGTAATAGGCAAGGCGGCTTAGTGCGGACCTACGGCAGGGGGCCACCAGAACCTACACCAGCATCACCATCGCTGGTGGTGGTCAAATCGCTGTCATCACCCACCATTCCGTCGGTGTCCCCCATTTAACCCTTTCACTCCCAGTGTTAATTATAAGAAACATGTCAGTTTTATTGTTGTCAGTGCTCTCTAGTGGTTGAAATTCTAAGTATGCACACGGAAAATGAATGATTCGTTCATACTGTTCATTTTTATTACAAGATAGCGTTGTTGCTGCTGGACCAGCCACTGAAGTTTCTAGTTGGCCACTGAAGTCAGTGCTACACACCGATTTCATGAACGAAGCTGTCATGGGTTTTCTTTACTTATCTTGACAATCTGATAAATTGTTTTGTGTGTGTGTGTGTGTACAGATGACCACTCTTTTCTTCTTTACTAAAATATATGTGTAAACAAGTTTGTATTGTTTTGCAATACCTGTTGATGGGGACATAATATAATAGATTTTATAATACAACATAAGAGATTTTAATTTTCACTGATAAGATTTGTATTTTTCATAAATTATTTTTAAAAGAACTTTCAAGGAAGCATGAAATTAGGCTTCCTTCGCGCCATTCGAAAAAAAAAGCGCAATGTCGGTAGACGTGATGGCTGCTGCAATTGTTGTAGTTTCGGAAATAGTAACATCATCCCGGAAAAAACGAAAAGTGGTGAGAGAGTGGATTAGGAGGAGAGAAACACTGGGGGGGATCCAGTACTCTTTTAAAAGAACTTGCGGCAGAAGATGTTGCAATTTATTGCAACTTTATGCGAATGAGCGAGAGCTCTTTCAATTTTCTTCTCGAAAAAATAGAGGGGAGAATTCGAAAATAGGAAACCGCTGATGAAAAACGCAATTAGCCAATTGGAAACTTTATAGCTGGACGCCTAAAACGGTAACTTAACAGAGGCCTAGTAGTTACTGCAAACACATTCCCATCATTTTCTCAAAACTATTAAAATTTTACTCAGCTTTTGAGATATATGTTACATATTACATGAGTCTCAATGACAATGTGAAATTACCTTATAATTTATTTATTTGAATTTTGCATTTGACATTTATTTAACATTCATGAGAGAACGCATAAAGTATCTACAAATCTTCTACAGAATGAAGTACTTTGTTGGTCACATATGTTTGTAGTTCTCATTTAAATTTAGTGCCCTCCACTGGCTTGACAGTCGCTTGGTAGATTATTGAAAAATGTTATTTCTGGACGACATGGTTTTCAAAAGCAGTTTTTTTTTCTTTTCTATCAGTACATACTTTTTCTATGTTGTTTCATTACTTTTGTTGTATGGTAAGGTACTATATTTCCATTGAAATTCTATTGTATTTGATGAATAATATTGTATGATATAATTAAGTCCATATACTGCAAAGACATTTTCATTTTGAAATAGTTTTGCAACTATCTATCCTTTTCATTTTGAATACTGTTCCTATGGCTTTTTTCTGGAGTGTAAATTCTCTAGTCATGTGTCGTATATGTATCACACAGTTTATTTATTCCATACATGAAGTGTGAATGGATTGCTCATTAATATAGAATCTTCAACTCAGGATCAAAAGTTTTTGAAAGATGAAGTAGTACCATGGGGATATTTGTTATCTACAGCTGTAAGTTTTTCATTTAACAATGAAAAGATTGCAGTGTCAGTGATATTCAGTTATAATTTCCTTTATATTCAATAAATTTATTAAACTTTCATAGAGTATTTTTTTCAAGAATTTTTGTGAAGAGAGCAACAAGAAAAGGACTATAGTTTATAACTTCAAGAGAATAACCTCTTTTTTATGGTTTTACCATTGTTGTTTAAAACATCGCAAGAAACCCTTGGGAAATCGGGCATGACATTGTTTGAAGACACCAGGGTGCTCGCTAGAGAAGACCGATGGTGGCCCAGACGCCTCAAAGAAGCAATGGAGATCGCCAGACACCCCCGGAACATCAACGGCGACGCGGGATTCCGCCTCCACGATGCCTGGCAGCCTTTGCTACGGGCTACCGTTCGGTCTTCCGCCGGACCGGACCGCTCCACGCCGTCCGATCCCGGACCGCACCTTGCTGATCAACCGCGTACCGGCCCATGCCGTCCAATTCCGGGCCGCGCCTTACCACCGGACGAACCGTTCCATGCCGTCCGATCACGCGCCGTGCCAGCTGACCTGACCCCCTCCCGATGTTGAAGTGCGGCCTCCCGATTGGCCGGCTGTTTCGGCCAATTGTATTCTGCCTCAACTAATATATAAACCCGAGCGCTGACCATCCCCCCGGCCGCTTCACGGCCACCAAACGGCCTTATTCAATAAGGCTGAACATCAGCGGTACACAAGTGCTCCAGCACGGCCGGGCTCTTGGACCCTTAACAGGGTACAAGGCGACCATATCGAAGGTCACCGGCAAGCACGGGAAGATTGTGTACGAAGTGCACACTTTCGACCGTGCCGCATACGCGGAGGCGGAGCGATACGCTCGCAGCGAGAAAATTTTCAACTTCTCGCACCCGCCGCCCGCTGAGAACGCTGAAAAACACCTAAGAGTGTTTATTAGAGGCCTTCCGCAGGGCTACACCGCGGAGAACGGTGACTCCGAGCTCAAAAAGCTCGGCTTCGTTCCCAAAGCAGTGAAACAGATTTTCACTGCTAAAAGAAATCGTGGCCGCCAGAAACCACGATTCCGGTGTGGCTCAAGGTGCAACAGGCACCGAAACGCGGCGTGTGGAGGTGCCTACAGGCACTTTCACTGTCACCCTCAGTGACACCCCCCGCGTCGCGAAAGATATACTTCATCAAGCAGCTGGAATCTTTCACTGTCACGGTCGAGCGGGAGAAGTGGGCGCGACCGCGATTTTGCTTGAGATGCTGCCGGTGGGGCCACATTGCTCGCAACTGCGAGTACACTGTGCGCTGCCGCCTCTGCACGGGCGAGGGTCACCCTGCAGGGGACGAACACCGGGGCACAGCTCATTGCCCCAAACGGGGCAATTTCCAGCTGAAACCAACTTGCTGCAATTGCAAGCAGCATCACGCTGCATCCTACACAGGATGCAGCTTTTGCAAACTGCCAACGCGTCCTTCAGACGCGCGTGAAAGAAACGAGGGACCCTCCCGCCTGCAACAGGCGCCTCGTAACGCAGCTAGCGGCGGGTCGGCCTGGAGTGATCTAGCGCGAAGCCTCGGTGGAGCGCCGATCGCCAGTGCCAGCGCACCGCCCTCAGGGGCGGCCGGAGCGGGGCCCACTGCACCCGCAGCTGCACAGCCTTCATCACTCAAGATCCAGTTCTTGAGCATGATGGAACGCATTCTTTCACTTTTGCCCGACAATGCCTAGAAATTCTCACGCAGCTATGCGAACAGCACCTCTCCGCGCCTGCACTTGGAACGCGCGAAGTGCGATTTTCAAAGCCCAGCTTTTAGAACATTTCTCAGCTGAATTTCAGCTTGATATCTTGGCTTTACAAGAAACGTGGCTTAGCGATGAACGCGAATTCAAACTCCGGGGGTTCGCTGTTTATCGCCGAGATCGCGCTGGCAGGCCAGGTGGCGGCGTCGCTCTAGCGATTCGCCGCGAACTGCCGCAACTCGAAGCCGAAATCCCTGCTATTGCTCTGGCGTCTCTAGAGGCGGTCGGGGCGTACGTCTGGGTAGGAAGCGGCCGACTCCTTGTCGTGTCCGTCTACTGCCCTGACCAAACCTTAGATCCGGCTGGAATTGAGGCGCTTCTCGCTTTAAATTCCAAAGTAATCCTATTGGGTGATTACAACGCCAGACATAGTTCATGGGGCGGCCTCGGAGCTAACAGAAACGGTAGTAAAATTGCCAATCTTGTAGCGACAAGGCGGGGCGTAGAGATCTGCGCTCCGAATAGCCCTACGCATTTCCCGGAAGTACGTAACAGGAACCCGGGTGTTATCGATTTTATGATCGTGAAGGGCGTTGAGTGTGTGGTTCCCCGCTCAATTGCCGCACTGGATTCCGATCATAATCCGGTAACGTGTGTAGTGACGTCCCTTGTACCAGCTCGCCAAGATAGTTTTCGAACTACGTGTGACACGAACTGGGCAGGTTTCGCAACACAGCTGAATTCTCAGCTTGAGCCAAAACGATTAAATACGGAGGCCGAAATCGACGAAGCGGTGAATCACTTCACTGCAACGCTGAAATCGGCTTTCAAGCAGAACTCCACTGTCACACGCGAAGTGAATTCTCGCCCTGAGCTCACAATTGAGCAGAGAAGGATCTTACGAGAATTGCGTCGAACTGTCAAAGTTCATCGCCGCTTCGGCGACCCCGTTGACGGAGAGCGGGCGCGCAATCTCAGTCGAGAATTCCGTTCATCTCTACGGGATGAGAGAACTGCTCAATGGTCTAATACAATTTCAAAATGCAACCTTCACGAGAGGCACATTTGGGAACTCTCTAGAGCGCTAGGCCGCAGACCGGGAGTAAATTGCCCGATTCAAAGCAACGCCGGGACAGGGGCGCCCGGTGTTCCACCACCTCGGCCGACTTATGCGTGGGACGACGCGGCAAAAAGCGAGATCTTCGCGAACTCGCTCGCGCTGCAGTTCCGCACATTTGAATCAGGCGCCGCTGCGCTGCCATTGGACGCCACCGCCTCAGGTGACGGGCCAATGGAGCGCGCGGCCGGTTGCGGCGCCATTGGCCGGCCGTCCCCCCGCTCCTCGGCTCGCCGAGTGACGGAGGGTGAGCTGATTGCAGAGCTCCGTCGAGTTAATAGCCGAAAGGCTAGTGGCCCGGACGGAGTCACGGCGTCGCAGCTGCGAGCTTTGCAGGGCTTCGGAGTCGAGTTCCTACTCGAGCTCCTGAATGCGTGCTTGGCGAACGGTTATTTCCCGAAGGCGTGGAGGCTTGCCGACCATCGCGCTTATTCCGAAACCTGGCAAGAATAAACTACTCCCAAGCAGTTATAGACCTATTAGTCTCCTCTCAATCCTAGGGAAGTTGTTCGAGAGGCTGATCCTGTCGCGTCTGCAACAGGAAATACGCCGCCTCCCGCTTCTCAGAGATGAACAATTTGGTTTCCGAGCTGGTCACAGCTCCGCGCAGCAGCTCACGCGGCTTTGCACGGAGATCGGCCTCGCCCTTGAGAGACGGCATTCTATGCCCGCGGTCTTTCTCGACATGCGTTCGGCCTTTGATTCCGTGTGGCACGAGGGCTTGCTCTCGTGTCTCGCGGAGTCGGAGATTAGCGATTGCTACGTCAGATTGATCGCGAGTTTTCTCTCGGACAGGCAGTTCAGAGTGCGCGTTAACAACGTATATTCGTCCATCAGACGCGCCGAAGCGGGTGTGCCTCAGGGGAGTGTTCTCTCTCCTACCCTATTCGGCCTATACGTAAATGACGCGCCGCTAGCTGCTGAAACAAAAACTGGTATTCAGCGCTGCGGGCTCCTGATGTTCGCGGATGATTTCGCGTATTACGCGAAATCGGCGAACGGAAGGCAGTCTGTAAAATACTTAAGCGACTGTCTCGCCACTTTTCCTGCCTGGTTGAGTCGGAAGCGACTTGCTCTGAACCTAGAGAAATGTGTAGCTGTCAACTTCACACGTAAGAGGGCAAACCCCGATGAAACTGTGAGCTTGGCGGGTGCGCATCTCCCCTGGCAGAGCGAGGCGAGGTACTTGGGCGTGTTGCTTGACAGCGGTCTTCGCTGGCACGCGCACGCGCGATATCTTGCTGCCAAGATGAAAACCAGGACCCTTCTCTTAAAACCTATTCTCCGCTCTCCCGAACTTGACATTAAGTTAAAGCGCCGCCTCTTCACCGCGTGCGTGCGCCCCTTGTGGGCGTACGCGTGCGAAGTGTTTGCGGCAGCCCCGGCCTCCACTCTGCGTCCCATTCGGGTCGCAGAGAACCGAGCGGCGTGCCTCGCGGCGCGCCCTCACATTTCCAACCTCCGCCCTGACCGCTTCCCAAAAAACGCCGACGTCTTTGAGACCTTGGGCGTGCGCCGCCAGTTCCCGGAGGAGCTGCAGCGGCGGGCCGAAACGGCGCTCGCGAGGGCGCTACGGCCGACCGCTCCGCGCATCCTGCGCGAGACCGGCATAGCGGCGAACAGCGGCGTGCACAGGGCCTTCCACCGAAGAAAGGGCCCGCAGCACGTCGCCTTCACCTTCCGCGCACTTCCCCCGCACAAGCTCGCTGAGCTGTGCGACGCGGGGGAGCAGCCAGTGCGTGGGAGGCGGTCGCCGCTCATCGACGCCGGCAATCGCGCGGGCGGCGCGGACGCGCGCCACGCTGGGCCTGGGCCGCCCGGGGCCGAAGACGTCGCGGCGCCACGGACGCTTGAGTGAAGTCGGCGCCGTGGCGAGCAAACAGTGTTGTGTAAATAGTGTATAAAGTGCTGTGCAGTGAGTATGAATGAGAGTGAATGAGTGAGCGAATGTGTTGTAAATATAGCCATAAGAATGAATGAGTGTGAGAATGTTAAAAAAGAAAAAAGAAGAGCCATGAACAATCCAAAGAACTCACAAATAAATCAATTGCTAATCAACTTGTATAAATCTAGGATAGGCCCAAAGAGGCCAATCTTGTAATAGGTTTAAGTTTAATATTAAGTAGTTCATAGTTAGTCTATTTAAGATACAGCCCGCCCCAAGCTCCATAAGCTTCATCAGCTGGAGCATTAATGTAATCCCCTTATCTGAATAAATTCCCGCCCCGCCAGGGTAACTGGTGGGGGGAAAATGAAAAAAAAAAAAAAAAAAAAAAAAAAAAAAAAAAAATCCCGGCGGACACTATCACCACAACAATACACAAACTTGCCACGGAGAGAATAAAACACATCTTCACCAATTTACACCTCCACCCCACCTTCGCGCCCTACGCGCAATACTATTGCAAAAAGTCACGACACAAATCGAAACACCTCCCCTCTGATGTCATGTTTCTCAAATCCCCATAACAACACACAAACACAAACACAATAACACACACCACAACGCCCCCTCAACACACAAAAATTTAGATCTAAAGCACACACCCCAGACACGCCATCGCCCTCCGCAGCTCACTGAAAGGAGCTCGCTGCGGGCAACATACGCTGCCAACTGCAGCATCCATAGTTTTTAAGAATAGTTTTAGGTTTAGTAATTAAGATTTAATGTACAAACTGTCTCTCCTGTCATTCTCCTGTTAATAATAAGATAATTTTAAGATAGCGCGCGCGTAAAGAGACGAAAATGAAAATCAGCGCTCCGACGCTCCTCGCGCCGTGATTGGCCGGCGTGGGCTGGCCCTGGGCGTCCGGCAGCGACGGCCGAGATCGGCGCGCGGGGCGCCGACGTGCGGCTGAAACTCAGCGCCTCGGCGCCCCTGACGCTGCGATTGGCCGGCGCGGTCTGGCCCTGGGCGTCCGGCAGCGGCGGCCGAGAACGGCGCGAGGAGGGTCGGAGCGAAGCAAAAACATAAAATAAATAAAACTTAAAAAACCAAATAAAAAACACAAAATAAAACCACAAAACAATAAAAATTAGGTTAGATTAGATTAGAAATGTGCAGGGTACACTTAAGTAGAATAATTTAGTTTAGAAATATAAAAAAGGTGGAGGATCTCTTCAGTAACTATTTGGTTTTAGTTTTATTTACACTTTCAAGCTCGTGCAAACTTCGTATGTTTTAGTTTCCCCTTGTATTATTTTGTATTTCACTTTTTTTTTTTTTTTTTTTTTTTTTGTATTTCAATTCATTTACTCACATAATTCTACCACTGTTTCAAATAATTTCCATTTTTATCTTGCTTCATCCTGTAATTCCATATTTTATACTCATCAACTGTAAATAAACTGTAAATACATGTATCATTTTTAAATAAAATTAAAACAAAAAAGGCCCTAAGAACCACCGTTTGGCAGAGTGAATCGAGGCGAGCGCCTCATTTCTTCTTTGGAGCTGCTTAAAGAATGACGGAAATGTGAAAGTGAACATAAAGTGAAAACACTAGTTAAAGTGACAACCGAAGTGAAAGTAAAAACAAAATTGCAAACACTCGACAAAAGTGAACACCAAAGTGCGCCGCCCAGACATGGACATACCATAGGGCGGCCACAAAAACTATCAACGAACTATGAAAACGAACAACTCCGGCGGAAGCGCTCCCGCAAGGGAGCAGGCCGCCACCGAGAAGGCCACAAGTGCTCCGATCCCGGCGGGAGAGAGTTTTTTACTGCGTGGGCGTGAGGCTATTTGTTCGCTTTTCGCACCCTCCGCCCTCGCTCCGACCGCGCGCCGGGCCGACCCCTCCGCCGCGAAGCAGGTAGCGCCCGCTGCGCGACCGACCGGGGCCGAGCCCGCTCTCCCCTCGCGGGAGGTAGCTAAAAACCGCGATTTTTAGCAGTTTAATTAGTTTTAGTTAGCAGTTTTAATTAGTTTTAGTTTTTATTTAGCAGTTCTAATAGAATTTCAAGGTCTTCACATGGCCAAGGGGCATTGAAACAAATGCGTTCAGACAGGGCGGCTTCGTCAACAGCCGAACGTAGCCCTATCTACACGCGAGCAAAGGCCTCGTTACGAGTGCGTTGTCCAACCTTGCAAAAACGCCGCCGACTCTACAGCGCATGCAGGTTCCGGAATAATTATGGAATGCTCCACACGTGCGTCTTTGTGAGGCAGCCGTGCGGAACCCGAACTGCAGCAGCAAATTGACCGCATCCGCGCGGAAGCTGCGCGGACGAAAGAAGAAAATCGCCGGCGCCGCGTCTGCGCGCCACGCCACGCCTGTGAAGTGGCCGCGCCAGCCGCCCCCGCAGCTGTGCTCCCACCTACTGCGGCCGCCCCCGCAGCTGAGCACCCACCCGCCGCGGCCGCCCCGCCGCAGCCAGAGACGCCCGACAACGCAGCCGACGCTGACAGCGACGAAGACGACACTGGTGAGTCGCTAAACAGCTCAGCCGCCCCCGCGGCGCACGCACCTGATGTTCAGGACGCCCCCGCCCCCGCCACGCCCCACATAGACCAGTCAGGCGGCCCCCACGCAGAAATGTCTTCGTCCGACTCTTCAGACGTGTCGGACGCCGAGGCCAGGCGAGCTTCTCTATCTGAGAATGAAAATTCGGACGAATCTCGTCATAATTCCCCGCGCTCGAGCACGAGCGAAAGCGACGCATCGAATGAAGGCTGGCAACTGGCCACGCGGATCTTCCGCCCGCGCCCGACCCAAGAGGTGCGCACTCACCCGCACAAGTGCAAGCCCTCCCCACTTCTAACCGTTTCCAGCTGTTTGGAAATAATACAACGCGGAACTCTCCGCAACAGCCGCCCGCTCCCGCCGCCGCTAACGCGCCCGCGAGCACTCAGCCCGCCCCCGCCGCTCCACCCGCTCGCGCGGCCGCTCCTCGCCCACGCGAATCGGTCGGCGAGATATGTATCGAGCAACCGGTCGATACTGCGGCGCTCATGTCAGCCTTGCGCCCGCACCTCACGAAACCCCTCCGAGGCCTCACCACAGCGTCCTTCTTTACGCTAAAAACCGGGCTGCGTGAAAGATCACGCAGCAATTGTCACTGCATTAACCAAAATGCAAACCTTTAACCAACACGCGCAGTTCTTCTTCCGGCGCGCCACGGAGGAGAGACGCCACCGCCTGGTCATTCGCGGCCTGTGCGGGGGCGAGGATCTTAACGCCCTGCACGCAGAAATCACCGCGCACGGCATCACCGTGCATCATTTAAGCGAAATGAATCGCGCTTCCTACTCGGAAGCAGGACAAAAGACTTTCCAGTCACTAGGGCTTTACGTCGCTGAGGTAAACTATGCGCAGATCAACGCCGTAAAAGCAATTGACTCGGTACTCCAACAAATCGAGCCACCACCTCGGCCGACTTATGCGTGGGACGACGCGGCAAAAAGCGAGATCTTCGCGAACTCGCTCGCGCTGCAGTTCCGCACATTTGAATCAGGCGCCGCTGCGCTGCCATTGGACGCCACCGCCTCAGGTGACGGGCCAATGGAGCGCGCGGCCGGTTGCGGCGCCATTGGCCGGCCGTCCCCCCGCTCCTCGGCTCGCCGAGTGACGGAGGGCGAGCTGATTGCAGAGCTCCGTCGAGTCACTAGCCGCAAGGCTAGCGGCCCGGACGGAGTCACGGCGTCGCAGCTGCGAGCTTTGCAGGGCTTCGGAGTCGAGTTCCTACTCGAGCTCCTGAATGCGTGCTTAGCGAACGGTTATTTTCCGAAGGCGTGGAGGCTTGCGACCATCGCGCTTATTCCTAAACCTGGCAAGAATAAACTACTTCCAAGCAGTTATAGACCTATTAGTCTCCTCTCAATCCTAGGGAAGTTGTTCGAGAGGCTGATCCTGTCGCGTCTGCAACAGGAAATACGCCGCCTCCGGCTTCTCAGAGATGAACAATTTGGTTTCCGAGCTGGTCACAGCTCCGCGCAGCAGCTCACGCGGCTTTGCACGGAGATCGGCCTCGCCCTTGAGAGACGGCATTCTATGCCCGCGGTCTTTCTCGACATGCGCTCGGCCTTTGATTCCGTGTGGCACGAGGGCTTGCTCTCGTGTCTCGCGGGGTCGGAGATTAGCGATTGCTACGTCAGATTGATCGCGAGTTTTCTCTCGGACAGGCAGTTCAGAGTGCGCGTTAACAACGTATATTCGTCCATCAGACGCGCCGAAGCGGGTGTGCCTCAGGGGAGCGTTCTCTCTCCTACCCTATTCGGCCTATACGTAAATGACGCGCCGCTAGCTGCTGAAACAAAAACTGGTATTCAGCGCTGCGGGCTCCTGATGTTCGCGGATGATTTCGCGTATTACGCGAAATCGGCGAACGGAAGGCAGTCAGTAAAATACTTAAGCGACTGTCTCGCCACTTTTCCTGCCTGGTTGAGTCGGAAGCGACTCGCTCTGAACCTAGAGAAATGTGTAGCTGTCAACTTCACACGTAAGAGGGCAAACCCCGATGAAACTGTGAGCTTGGCGGGTGCGCGTCTCCCCTGGCAGAGCGAGGCGAGGTACTTGGGCGTGCTGCTTGACAGCGGTCTTCGCTGGCACGCGCACGCGCGATATCTTGCTGCCAAGATGAAAACCAGGACCCTTCTCTTAAAACCTATTCTCCGCTCTCCCGAACTTGACATTAAGTTAAAGCGCCGCCTCTTCACCGCGTGCGTGCGCCCCTTGAAAAAAATTGGGGGAAAATTGAAAAAAAACGGCAGCAGCTCCTACGCGCCCCCTCTCCGCTCCGCCAGGAGTGGCCGGAGCACCGCCCAATCGGGTGGCCTTCCCCCGCTCGCGGGACCCACAGGATTGGCTCCTGCGTTCCCCACCACCGTCGGCACCCCATTGGCCCCGTTCGCTGACGTAGCGGCCGGCCGGCCGGCCAATCACGGCACCCCCAGCTCCTCCCGCGCAATCTGAAACTCTCGGCGGTCTGTCAGACCTCTCCGAACTTTTCAATCTACTGAAAGGGATCAATCTAAAATCTATCATCAACCTGCTAAAAACTATTATGCCAATTCTTCGCGGCCCAGGAGATATCCTTTATAAAATTACCTGCATTCTTCCACTCGTAACCGCGGCCTTCCCATGAGCGCCCCGATCAGCTCTCTGTTTAAAATTGTCTCTGGAATGGGAATGGCGGAATGAATAGGAAAAAGGCAGAAATCGAAAACTTCATCTCCGATTATTCGCCACACGCCATTCTCATCCAGGAGACACATCTCTTGCCTGCCGAGGCATTCTCGCTTCGGCATTTTCATATTTATAAAACTTGCCGTCCTGGGCCGCACCGCGGCGGTGGCACCTTAATTGCAATTCGGCGTAATATCCCACATACGCATCTGATAATACCGCCTCTCGCCGCAATGGAAGCCACAGCTATTGAAGTAGGAACGCCGCACGGAACGATCACGATCGTTTCCACTTACAAACGGCCTCAACTTCAATTAGAGGAATGCGACCTCGATACGCTGCTATCGCTCGGGCAGTCGGTAATAATAGCAGGTGATTTAAACTGCAAGCACACGGATTGGGCTTGCCGTGCGCGGAACTCTGCAGGAAATCGCCTGCTCTCGTACCTGAATCGCAGCACTCAGCTCGTCCTCTCCGCCCCCACCTCAGCCACTCACTTCCGCACGAACCCGATTACAAACCTTATCGAGAGCGATATCCTTGATATCGTTCTCCATTCCCCCTCCCTCACCATCACAACTCCAAAACCGCTCCACGAACTTCCATCCGACCACCTCCCGATTATATTCGCCTTACAGCGAGATAACTTCCCCGCCCCCGCCCCAAAACCCAAACCCGTCACCGATTGGGCTTCGTTCAAAACGAAAGTTGCGAACAAGCTCGTCGGAAATCCCGTCCTCGATTCCCCTCACAACATTGACCGCGCCATCACCCATCTCACTTATCAAATCAAAACCGCATTCCATGAACACTCATCTTCCGCTCCACCTACCCACCCACTCAATCAAACGCCTGTCGAGCTGATACGCCTCATTCAGGAGCGCCGAAAGGCGCAGAGAGAATATCACCGCTCTCACGACCCCGCTGCGAAAGCGACGTATCAATCCATTCGGCGGAAAACCTCCAAACTTCTGCGGGAGCACAGAAATGCTACGTGGGAGAAATACGTCGAAAATTCAGAAATAAATAATGCTCAAGGTCTGTGGAAACTGCAACGGGCGCTACGTAGCCCGCAGCCGGCCACCACAGCACTAAATCGCCCCCACGGCCTTCCACCCACCTACGACCCCGCCGTGAAAGCAGAGGTGTTCGCTGACACTCTGCAATCACGTTTTTCTCCTCCAACTATCTCTTTTTCTCTCCCTGCCACCGCCGCGGACATTTCTTTCACGCCTTCGCCCTCCCACACAATATCGTCTGACTGGCAACTCACAGAGGATGAGGTGAGCGACCAACATAAAAACATAAACACGAAACGAGCGGGCGGGCCGGACCAACTCTCCGGCGAAATGCTGAAGAAACTACCTCCTAAGGCCACCCGTCTCATCACGTCAATTTTCAATGCCTGCTTTTCTACGCAATATTTCCCCGCGGTATGGAAATCTGCGACTGAGACGGTACTTTCGAAACCGAACAAAAACTCGCGTCTCCCGGAAAATTATCGTCCGATCTCTCTCCTCCCAATCCTCGGCAAACTACTTGAGAAACTCATTCTCAAGCGAGTTTTGCCAGATTTTGAACAAAGAGGAATTATTAGGGGGACGCAGTTCGGCTTTCGGAAGAATCGCTCCTCCGCTCTACAAGCACTTCGCTTCGCTTTCTTTGTCTCCTCCCCTATTGACCGACGCTGCACTGTTCCCGCTTTATTCTTCGACTATTCTTTCGCCTTTGACACCGTCCACCACCCTCTCCTTCATAAACTTCGCCCTTACGTTCCGCCCTTCCTACTAAATCTTATTACTAGTTATCTATCATCTCGCACTTTTCGTGTGAGATACCAAACTTGCCTCTCGTCTTCTCGCCCCATCCTCGCCGGCGTCCCTCAGGGCGCTGTGCTCTCTCCTTTTCTTTTCTCTCTTTTCACTAATGATGAGCCTACTACTACCGGAGTGAGCGAATTTATCTACGCAGACGACGTAGCGTTCGCAGTCAAAGATAGCCGACTTCACTTAGCCCTCTCGAAACTACAGCGCGCCGCAAACGCACTCACAACGTGTGTGCGGAAGAGTGCGGAAAACGGTCTCACGCTGAATGCGCAGAAATGCCACGCAATTCTGTTTACTCATAAACTCTCGCACAACGCGCACACTGTCGCTCCCATCCGCCTACACGCACACACGCTCCCGTGGCAAGACGCAATTAAATATCTCGGGGTCACTTTTGACCGCCGTTTGACCTGGAACACGCACTTACAAAACACTCGAAAAAACATGACCCAACGAATACACAGGCTCATGCCCCTCCTCAGAACACCTACACTCAAAGACAAATTGAAAATTCGCCTATATCTCGCATGCGTACGGAGCGCGGGGCTCTACGCGTGCGAGGTGTGGGCGACGGCTGCGGAACGGCGCCGTGAGAAGCTCATGCGCGCTGAACACTTATTCGCGCCGCCTTTAACCCATTAGTGCCTAGCGGGACATAAATGGTACGCGAATTGCGGTTTGAATTCGCGCATGCTCAGATGCTGAAATGGACAAGTTTAAACTTGTTTCGTGCATGTCTCTTTTCCTTAACGTCCACGTGTTCAGATTTGTTAGAGCAGTTGCGTCGATTCATCGTCAGAGCCTAGTAAGAATTTTCTTTTCTAGAAGTTATTTTTTTGTTCGCTCCGTTCGAGACAACATGGATGAAGAGTGAGTATAACTTGAAAATGGTTGCATCAACAAAACACATATTTGTATGAACGTTATAAAAGACTTAATAATCAGTATTTTCATTCAATGAATTCCCTCTCATTGTTGGCAAGAAACTTATATTCTTAGAAAATTCGCTGTACCATTTATGGTACGCTAAGCTCTAATGGGAGCATTTCACTTTACATTTCATTTTCGATCTTTTGACGAAATGCTGGCAGTTTTTGCGCATTTTTGTCATTTGTTGTTATAATTATTATAATAATAATAATAATAGTAATTATTATTATTATTATTACTACTACCAAAAAACAGTTTTCGAGATTCTCAAATATTCACATGCTAATCGGTATTGGTTCGAGTATTGTTTATTTCATTACATGCAATGCTTTTTTTCTAATAATTACCAAACTTATATTTGTTTTACAAAACAGATATCTATACAAGTTATTAGTTTTTGTTGATTTTACTATGATTGTACTTTCAGAGAATTTTCTAAGAGTCTTGCTCCAGGATTTACAGTAAAAGAAGCCCTCGATCTTTTATTTGAGAACGCAGATGTTGAAGCACTTTTTATTGCTCCACCTGATTGTAGTATTTTATCTGATGAAGATTCCGGGGATGAAGATGATGGTGGTATTCCCGACAATCTGAGTAAACGGCAACTCCTTGCAGAAGCGGAGGTAAGAACAGTTAATGGGGAGGAAAGAACCTCTGAAGTGAGTAATACTAATTGTCCTTCAATTTCTGAAAACGGATGTTTTGCGTCACAATTGCCTCCAAAGAATACCCCAAGCACTTATCCTCAACACGTACGAGATACAGAATGGATAACGGGTGATTTTGAAAACCATAATCGGGAATTCATTCCTCCAGAAGTTCCTAGATTTGAAGCTGTAAGTGTTGTTGATTTTTTTGAATTATTTGTGGATAATGATCTAATCAGCATACTTGTTAAAGAGTCCAATAGGTACGCTCTAAGTAAGAACTATCCAGATCCTAATATTTTGGCAGATGAAATTAGATGTTTCATAGGTATTCTGATTCTCAGTGGTTATAATATATTGCCTTCAAAAAGGAATTACTGGGAAACTCAGAGTGATACTTACAATGAGCTTGTGTATAATTCCATGAGAAGGAACAGATTTGAACTTATTTTACGCTTCATGCACTGCGTAAATAATAATGATTTCAATCCAACAAATAAAGACAAACTTTGGAAAATCAGGCCATTGATAGACCATATGAAATTCAGATTTTCCAAATATTTCTCACCAGAAAATAATTTGTCCTATGACGAAAGTATGGTGAGGTATTTTGGCAGGCATAGTCTGAAACAATACATTCGGGGAAAGCCTTTGCGTTTTGGATACAAGGTTTGGTCCTTGAATACTCCTAGTGGATACTTGGTAGACTTCGAAATATATCAGGGAAAGTCTATTACTGCCAATTCTGAGGCAGACAAAACTTTTGGCAAATCAACAGCTCCACTAGTAGAAATGATAAACAGCATGCCACCTGAAGTGAAAAATCTGCCATTTCATTTCTACTTCGACAACTTGTTCACAAGTTTCAACTTGTTAATCCACTTAAGAGATCATGGTTACGGTGGTACAGGCACGATAAGGGAGAACGAATACCAAAGAACTGCCCACTGCTAAGCAAGACTGAAATATTGAAGCTGGAAAGGGGTAGCATTCATTCTGCCATAGATAAGGACAACGGAATCTTTCTCTGTAAGTGGAATGATAATTCTGCAGTATGTGTGCATCGAATATCTACGGAGAAAATCCTATTACTAATGTAAGAAGATATAGCCAAAAAGAGAAAAAACACATTCAAGTACCTCGTCCATTCCTCCTTACACAATACAATAAATTTATGGGAGGAACTGACAGAATGGACCAGAATATCGGTCAGTATCGTATACATATACGTAACCGGAAATGGTATTGGCCATTATTCACATGGCTGATTGATGTAGCCATCCACAATGCCTGGCAACTATTTAGAAGACAGCAGCCAATCACCCATCTGAATTTTCGTAGAGAATTAGTGCAGGTGTATCTCAAAAAGTATTCTGTGCCACCAAAAGGACCAGGCAAAACACCTGCATTAATGAACAGTAATGACATACGTTTTGACCGTCTGGATCATTTGATTCAAAAAATTCCAGATGAGAAGAGAAGGAGATGTGCAGGTTCCAACTGCAGCACTAAAGCTCGAACACAGTGCAGAAAGTGTGATGTTGGCTTATGTGTAGACTGCTTCATTGAGTATCATACACGATAGTATCTATTATCTTGTCAAACTGAATCAATATCAGTATTTTTAACTAAAATAAATGTATTATGTTTCATTTTCATGAATAAATAATGTAAACCAGTTTCTATTTATTTTGCTCTCATTAGTGCTTAGCGTACCATTTATGGTACGGGGCATTTCTACTAACTGACATGTAAGACATTTATTTTTATCATATTAAAGCATTTCATTAAATAAATATAATCAAATTCAATGTCTAAAGCAATGAAAATCAAGAAAAAATTATTCTGGGCACTAATGGGTTAAGCCTCCTCCAGGCACGATCCTTGATACAGAATTCACCAACAGAAACATCGACACTATCACCACAACAATACACAAACTTGCCACGGAGCGAATCAAACACATATTCACTAACTTACAACTACACCCCACCTTCACACCATACACGCAATATTTCGCAAAAAAGTCCCGTCACAAAAACAAACACCTGCCCTCTGACATTATGTTCTTGAAACCTCCATAGACACACACAGAAACAAAACAACACTGCCACACAACACATCACACACAACCCGAATATAAATAAAATAAATTACACACCCCAGGCAGACCTCCGCAGCTCACCAAAAGGTGCCCGCTGCGGGCAACAGACGTCGCCAGCAAGCAGCTGCCTAGTTTTTAAGGATAGCTTTAAGTGAAGCGTATAAGTTTTAGTTTTAAGAATCTCAACATTGCCTCATCAGCTAACATAAAAAATCAAAAATGTAATCAACGTGCGCCAAATAGGCGCAAAAACGTAGAAAATCAGCGCCCCGACGCTCCTCGCGGCGTGATTGGCCGGCGCGGGCTGGCCCTGGGCGTCCGGCAGCGGCGGCCGAGAGCGGCGCGAGAGGCGACGGAGCGAAACAAAAACATCACAAAAACTCAAAACCAAATAAAGAGAGAGTTTTTGTTTGCGTGGGCGAGAGGTCGTCGTCCGCGCCGCACCCTCCGCCCTTGCACCGACCGCGCGCCGGCCCGCCGGGCGACCGGGCCACGGGACCCCTGCGCCGAGGAGCAGGTAGCGCTGCCGAGCGCTCTCCCCCTCGCTCGTGCTAGTAGCAGAACAACTATCCTTGCTCTTGCTTATAACGTTGTAGAAACAGGGACAGTTACAGTGTTTTTGTTTTCAGTGTTTTGTTTGGTGTGTGGTGTAGTGATTTGTACATAGTCAGGTGTGGTGCGTAGTCAGTTTTGGATTAGTTGGTTGAGGTGTTTATAAATTGTACATAGTACATTAACATTTTATCATTAGGCTAGTATAATGTTTAAGAAGCTAGGCTAGCTTCTAACAAATGACTTCTGACGAGGAACTATTAGCCTCCGCTGATAATAGCCCCGTCCGCACGCGCGCACGGGCCGCGCTGCGTGTGCGATCTACTTCGCTCAACCGCCGCAGGCTCTGCAGCGCCTGCCGATTCCGAGACAATGCTGGCATGCGCCACACGTGTGTGGCGGTGAGAAACCCAAGCGAAGAACATATTGAGGCCGCCCTCAAACAAATCCGCCTGGTCGCTGCGCAGAAGAGGCTACGGAACCGCCAGCGCCGCTTCTCCGCGCCGCGCCACCCGGAGGAAGAAGCGGCCGAGCCGGCCGCCCCCGCGCCCGCCCACGCAGAAAGCGCAGCAGCAGCCGCAGCCAACATAAACCAGCCTGGTGAGTCTGCTCACGACGCTCTGGCAGCGGCGCTCCTTGATATCTCTACCAGTTCCGCCCAACCCCCGCTCAGCCCCCTTCACAACAACGCCCACACGCCAGTCGGACGCTTCTTCTGATTCTAATGTCTCCGGGGCAATGAGCTCCGCCGAGGACCCGCCCCCGCCCGCGGACGAGCGCGCCCCGCCCGCCCCCGCGCCCGCTAGTTCATCGCCGCCGCCGCCCGCGGCCGCAAATCCAATCATGACCGCCCCCGCCCTCACGGAGGAAGAGCGCGCCGCCGGCTGGGAGATCGTCGGACGCGCGTTCGGCGCCCTCCGCCGCGTAGACGCCACGCAAGCGTGGCTACATCAAAACGCGATTCCTTTGAGTAATCGATATCAAGTAATCGCCGCGACCGAGAAAGCCCCGGTCGCGTCAAATCAGCCGCCCGCCGCAGCCCCCGGCCCCTCCTCCACCGCCACCGCCGCCCCGCAACCCGCCCGCGCGCCCGCTCCTCGCCCACGCCAAGCCGTGGGCGAAATATGTATCCAGATGCCTGTGGATACAGAAGCGTTGCTAAAACTTCTCAGGCCAAAGATAACTATGAACCTTCGCGGCACTGTGACACCCGCCTTCTTCACCTTAAAACCCGGGTGCGTCAAAGACCACTCTGCAATCATTGCAGAGCTGGAGAAAATGCGCACGTACAATAGACACGCCCAATACTTCTTCAGACGGGCAACAGAACAGAGGCGTCACAAACTTGTAATACGCGGCCTCCACGGCGGGATCGACGTGGAGGAACTTAAAACTGAAATCGAGGGAAAAGGCATAACTGTCCATTTCATTTCTGAAATGAAGCGTTCATATTACGATCAAGGGGGAACCAAAACCTTCATCTCGCTAGGTTTATACTTAGTCGAGATAAACCACTCCCAAATAAAGAACACAAAAGACATCCAGGCTCTCCAGAACATAGTCATTCGCTGGGAGGAGCACAAGGGGACGCAGCGCGCCCCCCATTGCAAGCGCTGCCAGATGTGGGGGCATTCACAAAGCGGATGCCGCCGCAATGTAATTTGCATGTTCTGCGGCGAGGGCCACTCCTTCGACGAGTGCCCGCGCGCCGGGGACCCCAAATGCGCAAACTGCGGCGAAGCGCACGTCGCCACTTTCGGCGGATGCTCCGCCCTCATAGCCTACAAAGAGGCGCGCTCGCGCCAGCTGATGGGCGCGCGCCACGCGCGCGCCGCCGCCGCCGCTCGCCGCGCGAATGCGCTCTCGCGCCCGCGCGGCGCCCTAGTCAATTCTGGCGCCGCTCAGCCGCCCCCGCCTCGCGAGCAGTTCCCCGGGCTGCCACTGAACCCCCCGGCCCCACTGTGACCCCCACAGGCACCGCATTCGCGGACGCCGTCACCGGCCGATCGATCGCCGCCCTCGCCGGGACGGCGCCTCTTTTGAACGCCGCGAACGCGCAGACTCCCTCCTCCTCGGGCCTCGGCGAGCTCTTCGAGCTTTTCGGCCTTTTGCAAGGCCAAGAAATCAAAACACTAATTTCGCTTATAAAATCTGCAATTGAAATCCTTAAAACCCCCGGAGACATCTTCACAAAACTTATGAAACTCGCACCCCTCATTCAACAGGCCTTCCCGTGAACAATCTAATCAAGATAGTTCATTGGAACGCGAACGGGGGCCTGAACAAGAAAAAAGATGAAATTCTTCAATTTATTTCGGATTACTCTCCTCATCTTCTTCTCATTCAAGAGAGCCATCTTCTTCCGGCCGATAAATTCTCTCTTCGCGGGTTTCTTATTTATCGAACCGACCGCGCCGGCCCGCACCGCGGCGGTGGCACATTAATTGCTATCCGACGTACGATCCCCCACACGCTCCTGGTCCCCCCGCCTCTTGCGAACATCGAGGCCACGGCAGTGGAGATTGGAACGCCGCGCGGGCCGATTACGATCGTCTCCGCTTACAAACGGCCTCAGGAACCATTCGCCGACGCCGACCTCGACGCGCTGCTCACGCTCGGGGCGCCGATTGTAATAGCGGGTGATATTAACTCGAAGCACCAGGACTGGGGTAGCAAGAGTGGTAACTCGTCAGGCGCCCGTCTATTACAATACCTGAATAGGAGCAATCAGCTCAGCATCACCCCGCCCTCATCAATCACTCACCTTCATACAAATCCGCTCACAAACGCCATAGAAGGCGACATCCTAGATATCGTTCTTCACTCACCCTCTCTCTCGCTTACCACACCAAAACCACTTCATGACCTCACATCAGATCACCTCCCCGTCATCTTTGCCCTTCATCATGACATTTTCTCCGCACCTGCCGCCAATCAGCCAAAATCAGAAACATCCACAGACTGGCAACTGTTTCAAATCACCCTCACTCATAAACTCATCACAACGCCCTCACTCGCCACCCCTCATGATATCGATCGTGCCATCAACCATCTCAATTATCAAACAAAAACCGCATATCACGAATCATCTCATAAACTCACCGCCCCCTCCCCCGCCTCACAAACACCCGTTGAGCTGATCCGCCTCATTCAGGAGCGCAGAAAGGCGCAGCGCGTCTACCAGCGCACGCGCGACCCCGACGCGAAGGCGGCGTTTCAACGCATCCGCAGGAAATTGTCTCGCCTCATGCGCGAGCACAGGAATGCGATGTGGGAGGAGTACATCGAAAAATCACAAATTGATAACGCCGAAGATCTGTGGAAGCTGCAGCGCGCCCTCCGTAACCCCGCCCCCGCAATCACAGCTCTCGTACGCCCGAACGGGCTGCCGCCCACCTACGACCCGGCAGTCAAAGCCGAGGTGTTCGCCGACGCTCTTCAAAGCCGCTTTACGCCCCCGCCCATCGCTAACCCGCTGCAGCTTCCAGCCACCGCCGCGGAAATTATCTTTACTCCTTCGCCCTCTATCGACATCCCGTCCGACTGGCACATCAAAGCGGATGAGGTTAGCGATCTACTAAAACAAACAAACACAAAAAAATCAGGCGGCCCTGATAAAATCACTGGCGTCATGATAAAACATCTACCTGCCAGGGCCGCCCACCTTCTAGCACTTATCTACACTGCCTGCATCTCTGTGCAGTACTTTCCTACTGTCTGGAAAGCGGCAAATGTCATCCTACTTGCGAAACCGAACAAAAACCAGCGCCTCCCGGAAAACTACCGGCCCATCTTGCTCCTGCCGATTCTCGGTAAACTCTTCGAGAAACTCATTCTCACGAGAATCCAAAGGGAACTCGCGCAGAAAGGCATAATCAAGGAGGCGCAGTTCGGCTTTCGCAAGCACCGTTCGTCCGCGATGCAGGCGCTTCGCTTCGCATTCTTCGCCTCCTCTACTCTTCAACATCGCTGTTCTCTACCTGCTCTATTTTTCGATTTCTCTTTCGCTTTTGATACCGTTCATCACCCACTTCTCATCCACAAACTTCGCCCGTACACCCCGCCCCACATTCTCAACCTCATCACCAGCTACCTCTCGCACCGCACTTTTTCTATCAAATATCAACAATTTACTTCTTCCTCTCGCCCTATTCTCGCCGGCGTCCCTCAGGGCGCCGTCCTCTCGCCTTTCCTTTTTTCTCTGTTCATCAACGACGCGCCAACAATCAAGGGCGTACATGAATTCATCTACGCGGATGACATCGCCTACGCCGTGAAAGACAGTAGGGTAAACATAGCCGTCAAACGACTACAGCGCGCCGCAATCGCGCTATCGAATTGGAGCGCGGAAAACGGCCTCGCGCGGAATGCACAGAAATGTCAGGCCATCATCTTTTCACTCAAACACAAACACAGCACACTCGAGATCGCGCCCATCCGCCTAGATGCACACACAATTCCGTGGCGCAGCTCCATTACTTATCTAGGCGTTAACTTCGATTTCCGGCTCACCTGGAGAGCGCACTTAAAAGAGGCAAGAAGAAAAATGACGTGGCGCATCTCTTCCCTCCTGCCTCTCTTCAAAAGCCGCTCTCTAACAGAGAAAAATAAGATCCGCCTGTACTTCGCATGCGTGAGAAGCGCGGGGCTCTACGCGTGCGAGGTATGGGCCACGGCGGCAGAATCAAATATACAATTACTTACAAGAGCGGAAAACTACTTTATCCGCGCCGCTCTGCAGCCAGCTCCAGGTGACGCCTACGCCACCCTTCTTCGCTCTCATCAATCCGAAACTATCACTTCTACTATCCACTCGCTCGCCACGGAAAGAATCCGCAACATCTTCTCAAACATCGATGCCCACCCTCTCTTTCAACCATACCTTCAATACTTTAATAAAAACCGCACCCCACACTACTAAAAGCCTCCCATCTGATGTCATCTTCCTAAAACCGCCATAAACAATTTTCTTTTCACATCCACTTTCACAACTCACTCTCTCTCTCTTTCACTCACCCTCTCTCTTCTCTTCCTCTCATTCTCTTCTCTTCACTGTCCGCAGCCTCTCCTATTCTCTCTCACTTCTCCTCTACTTTCTCACCAATACCAACAAATCACAGCCGCACCAGAGCAATGAGCAGCTCCCAGCGCCTTAAATATTAAGCATAACCTTACATGGCTACAGGCACTAAACTAAACTTGTAAATAAAGCAACTCATCTACATCATCCTCACTCATCTCATTCACATCACCAATCTATGTACAAAACTATCTCATCATGTAAATATCTCACCTCCATCTTCATCCCATCATTAGAATAAATTCACATTCATCATTAGAATAAGTCACATTCTTCAAAGTAATAACTAAAATTAGATTCATTAGTAGCAATCTAGAAGAACATAGCAAACGAGACGACTGTGAGCGCCGCCACAACAACGCCTGTAAGTAGGCAACCCGCTCTACAGGAGAGCACTGCGGGAAGCAAGTGGTGACGGCGCTCCCAGGAGTAAATTAGCTCGTAAGTTTGTACATATTAGAATTAGTTAGTTCGTAAGCAACTTGTACATAATAATAGAAGGACCAGGTGGAGGGTAACCATTAGCAATACAACATTGTATAAAATAGAAATAGGACCAGCTGGAGGGTAGTTATAAGTTATAAGTTATAGGTTATAAGTTATAAGCCATAAATACGTAGAATCCAAATATAATATATTAGAAATAAGTTAGTACGTAAGACTGTATTGTAACTATCAAAATAAAATAAACAAAAAAATAAAAGCCCTAAGAAGGACCGTTTGGCAACCAATAAGACTACAAATCAAATCGCAATCGAGCAAGGACGGAGAGGCGACCACAGCAAGAGACAAGTGACAAATCAAATGAACAGACCAGTGTGTGCCAAAACACTCAAAGTGCTACTCTCTGGAAAAAACAATTGTGTGCTAGTGCATCGAGGTGCGTTAAACATCCCGGCGGGCGCCCAAAAAATGAGACAATCATCCGGGCGCCCGCCACAAAATACTTCATAAAAACCTTGTATGTAACCTTGTATGACTATGTATGGAAGAGCTCCACCCCGGAGCAGGCCATAAAACGTGAAAATAACTCACCTCAGCCTCCTTCCTCCTCGGGCCTCGGCGAGCTGTTCGGCCTCTTGCAAGGCCAAGAAATCAAAAAATTAATTTCACTTATTAAATCTGCCATTGAAATTCTCAAAACCCCCGGAGACATCTTCGCAAAGCTCATTAAACTTGCACCCCTCATCCAACAGGCCTTCCCGTGAACAATTTAATCAAAATAGTTCATTGGAACGCAAACGGGGGCCTGAACAAGAAAAAAGACGAAATTCTCCAATTTATCTCTGATTACTCTCCTCATCTTCTTCTCATTCAAGAGAGCCATCTTCTTCCGGCCGATAAATTCCCTCTTCTACTTTACTTCCAAGCAGAGTTCTACTGTACTTCCAAGCAGTTATAGACCTATTAGTCTCCTCTCAATCCTAGGGAAGTTGTTCGTGAGGCTGATCCTGTCGCGTTTGCAACAGGAAATACGCCGCCTCGGCCTTCTCAGAGATGAACAATTTGGTTTCCGAGCTAACGCGGCTTTGCACGGAGATCGGCCTCGCCCTTGAGAGACGGCATTCTATGCCTGCGGTCTTTCTCGACATGCGTTTGGCCTTCGATTCCGTGTGGCACGAGGGCTTGCTCTCGTGCCTCGCGGAGTCGGGGATTAGCGATTGCTATGTCGGATTGATCCCGAGTGTTCTCTCGGACAGGCAGTTCAGAGTGCGCGTTAACAACGTATATTCGTCCATCAGACGCGCCGAGGCGGGTGTGCCTCAGGGGAGTGTTCTCTCTCCTACCCTCTTCGGCATATACGTAAACGACGCGCCGCTCGCTGCTGAAACAAAAACTGGTATTCAGCGCTGCGGGCTCCTGATGTTCGTATTACGTATTACGCGAAATCGGCGAACGGAAGGCAGTCTGTTAAGTACTTAAGCGACTGTCTCGCCACTTTTCCTGCCTGGTTGAGTCGGAAGCGACTCGCTCTGAACCTAGAGAAATGTGTAGCTGTCAACTTCACACGTAAGAGGGCCGACCCCGATGAAACTGTGAGCTTGGCGGGTGCGCGTCTCCCCTGGCAGAGCGAGGCGAGGTATTTGGGCGTGTTGCTTGACAGCAGTCTCCGCTGGCACGCGCACGCGCGATATCTTGCAGCCAAGATGAAAACCAGGACACTTCTTCTAAAACCTATTCTCCGCTCTCCTGACCTTAACATAAAACTCAAGCGCCGCCTCTTCACCGCGTGCGTGTGCCCCTTGTGGGCGTACGCGTGCGATATATTGGTAACTTCAGTGTACAGATCCAAGACTACAGACACACCGACCGAGTCCCACAATGTAAAAACTGTCTCAAGCTTTACCACACCAGAACTTATTGTAGAAGACCGACCATCTGTGCCTACTGTGCTCAAAATCACCTGACTGAACACTGCCCAAATTACCAGACCGCCCAATTCATCCCGACATGTCACAACTGCAACAGGAATCATATTGCTTTCGACCCAGCCTGCCAGTACCTTTCCCAAGCCAAAGAACAGAGAAAACAATTAGAAAAAGGAAACAGTAAACAGTCACAGGAATTCAACCTATCCCAAAGCTACTTCCCCCAATCAACCAAGGAAATAGTTCATACTCAGAAATCGCCTCACAATCATCAGACAGACAACAAACTTCACGAGACGAGACACAGACCTCAACTTCGACTTCAACATCAGACCTTAAAGAATTACTGACGCGCATTAAATCATTTAATATGAAGAAATTGTTAACTGCTCTACCACAGATCTTAAGTATTTTTAAACAGGAGGGGGACCCACTAACCAAGTTAATATCTGCTGCAATCAAAATTGTTGAAATCTTCAATTAAATGCCAACTTCCCTTAGGATCCTCACCCTCTCCTCGTGGAACGCGCGCGGCGGTTTACATAGTAAAAAACCCATCCTAACCCAATTCCTCAAGGATTACTCCGTCGGGATCCTGTGTCTGCAGGACACTTGGCTCAAACCTACCATCACCCTATCCATTCCAAACTTCACTATCCATAGAACAGACCGCATATCATCTCCTAATGGAGGAACAGCCATCCTTGTAAGACATCACATCCCATTCACACCACACCAACTCCCTCCCACAACAGATCTCGAATGCTCCGCCATAGTAATAGGTACATCATCCACCCCAGCCATTATCATCTCCGCATATAAACGACCGAATGCACCACTCCCCACATCCGACCTCAACCTATTATTAGCACTTCCATACCCATTCATTCTCATAGGTGACCTCAATAGTAAACATACTGACTGGGGCTGCTTTTGACGGAACTTTTGACGAAAAAAGGCAGCCCCAACAACATTCATACAGTAATAAAATTGGCGCGAGCACAACCCACCAAAATCACCCCCCTTAATAGATTCCAACAACTCACTTCAATTCGATATCCAGTCCATAACCAACATCTTTGCACAACACCTGGCCAATAACTTCCTCCCTCCCAACATCCCTATCCCAGACTCCGTTATCCTTCAATACCTTAGAACCCCTGGCCAACCCCTAAACCAACAACACTTTACCACCAATAGCACCGAAATCACCATAATCATTAAATCCATTAAACCCGAAAAAGCTTCAGGTCCCGACGGAATCCTTCCCTCCCAACTACACCATCTCCCCAAAAATGCCATTAACTTCTTGACCAAAATCCTAGACTCCTGTTTTCACCTCTCCTATTTTCCCACCGTATGGAAAACCGCCCGTGTGACCATGATCCCTAAACCCGGCAAGAATCATCAGCTTCCTTCCAACCACCGTCCTATCAGTCTCTCCCCCATCCTTAGCAAAATATTCGAAAAAGTTATCCTTCTCCGCCTCTACCCCATCCTTAATCCCATCATCCACCCGGCGCAGTTCGGTTTCCGCGAGGGCCGTTCTGCTGCCCTCCAAACCCTAAACATGGCCCTCTCCATAGCTACCCCCCTCCATGATAAAAAAGAAATCCCCTCCTTCTTTGCTGACCTTTCCCAAGCTTATGACACCGTTTCCCATAGTATCCTTCTCATGAAACTCAAACTCCATATCCCGGTACCTCTTTTCTCTCTCCTTCAAAGCTATCTTTCTGACCGTTTCTTCTACGTAAAATTCTGCAGCAAGTCATCTCCTCTATATCATATCCAAGCCGGCGTCCCTCAGGGCGCCGTGCTATCACCTACGCTTTCCTCTCTGTATGTAAATGACATTCCCCCCCCCAACGGTGTCAAAGCTTTCCTTTACGCTGATGATATTGCCTTCCTTTCATCCTACCGCTCCTTAAACCGCTCCCTTAAACAAATCCAAGCTGCAGTAAACTCCTTTCACACCTGGTCAACTGAAAACAATATAACCATCAACCAAGCCAAAAGTCAAGCAATAGTCTTCTCTAACCGCCGCCACCCCCCACCCCCCTCCTCTAGATATTAATCAACACCCACTCCCTTGGCTTCCACATGTTAAATATCTCGGGGTCATTTTTTCACGCAGACTACTCTGGACTAGACATATCGCTGACAAATCCATTCAAGCCCATACAATCATTAACGCACTCCATCCTCTTCTCACCCATCGTTCACTTTCCATCAATAAGAAACTTCAAATTTACAAAACATACATTAGACCAATAATGACATACGCTCATCCGACGTGGACATGCACAACAAATGACAATTTACTAAAACTGACAAGACTTGAAAACAGAATCATCCGACTGATCTTCAGACCGCACTACTACACTGCATATAACGACATCAGACAAAGACATAATATCACCCACATCACTACAGTTTATGATTCAGCTAAAGACCAAATTCAAAAATTTCTGTCAGACCCTTCATACAACTAACCTTCTCACCGACCATGCTCACATACTACGAGACGCCCCTAGACATCGCAATAAAAAACATCCATTAGACATACTAAAACTCCTACCCCCACCGACTTGACACCATGGCGCAGAGGCACAGAGAACCTGACACTGACACCGACTACACCAACAACTTACGAAACTCGACAACTACGAACCGGACAAAACAAAACATCTCTCTCGTCTCTCCACTTCTTGTAATTCTTTCCTTATCTTCCTTCTGTTCTTCTCTTCCTCCCTCTTCCTGTGCGGTTTCCTTCTTTCTTCCTCTATCACTCTCTCCTGCAACAACTTCCTTCCTTACCTTAATAAAATAGCCCATCTATCTCTAACCAAACTGCTATCCAATCCCCGTCCTCGTATGGGGGAGGAATATCAATAAAGAACTGCACAAGCAAGCACCACGCCAGACAACCTATGAATGAAGAGCCCCAAAAAGGGGCAGGCATTCATGACCCAAACCAACTGCGCTTCATCTTCATCTTCGCCCTGAGCTCACAATTGAGCAAAGAAGGATCTTACGAGAACTGCGCAGAACTGTCAAAGTTCATCGCCGCTTCGGCGACCCCGTTTGACGGAGAGCGGGCGCGCAATCTCAGTCGAGAATTCCGTTCATCTCTACAGGAAGAGAGAACTGCTCAATGGTCTAATACAATTTCAAAATGCAACCTTCACGAGAGGCACATTTGGGAACTCTCTAGAGCGCTGGGCCGCAAACCGGGAGTAAACAGCCCGATTCAAAGCAACGCCGGGACAGGGGCGCCCGGTGTTCCACCACCTCGGCCGACTAATGTGTGGGACGACGCGGCAAAATGCGAGATCTTCGCGAACTCGCTCGCGCTGCAGTTCCGCGCGTTTGAATCAGGCGCCGCTGCGCTGCCGTTGGCCGCCACCGCCTCAGGTGACCGGGCCAATGGAGCGCGCGGCCGGCTGTGGCGCCATTGGCCGGCCGTCCCCCCGCTCCTCGGCTCGCCGAGTGACGGAGGGCGAGCTGAAAGCAGAACTCCGTCGAGTCAGTAGCCGAGAGAGTTTTTTGCGTGGGCGTGAGGTCGTTGTCCGTTCCGCACCCTCCGCCCTCGCTGCGACCGCGCGCCGGGCCGACCCCTCCGCCGCGAAGCAGGTAGCGCCCGTTGCGCGACCGACCGGGGCCGAGCCCGCTCTCCCCTCGAGGGAGGAAGCTAAAAAACGTTGATAGTTATCAGTATAAATTATAATTAGAATAATTAGCATAGTATATCCCATAGGAAGTAACCAGATTTAGTAAATAGTACAGTGCTAGTGTTTTCTCGTTAGTTTTCGTTAGTTTCGTAGTCTCGTTAGTTTCGTTCGTCTATAGTTTAATCAATTACAATAGAAATAGAATATTAGGGTCACTAAATGGCCAAAAGAAACTGAAATAAACCAAATGCGTTCAGACAAGGAGGTCTTGGCAACAGCTGAACGTAGCCCCATCAACATGCGAGCACAGGCCTTGTTACGAGTGCGTTACTCTACTTCACTAAAACGCCGCAGACTCTGTAGCGCGTGCCGTTTCCGCGACAACCATGGAATGCGCCACACGTACGTCGCTGTGAGGCAGCAGTGTGAGCCCAGAATCCAGGAGGAAATCGACCGCTTCCGCGCGGAAGCTGCGCGGACGAGAGAAACGAAACGCCGGCGCCACGCCACGGCTGTGAAGCGGCCGCGCCAGCCGCCCCCGCAGCCGAGCACCCACCCGCCGCGGCCGCCCCGCCGCAGCCAGAGACGCCCGACAACGCAGCCGACGCTGACAGCGAGGACGAAACCACTGGTGAGTCGTTAAGCAGCTCAGCCGTCCCCGCGGCGCAAGCACCTGATGTTCAGGACGCCCCCACCCCCGCCCCCGCCACGCCCCACATAGACGAGTCAGGCGGCACCCACAACGAAATGTCTTCGTCCGACTCCTCAGACGTGTCGGACGCCGAGGCCAGGTGAGCTTCTCTTTCAGAGAACGAGAACTCAGGCGAATCGCTCCAAAACTCCCCGCGTTCAAGCATGAGCGAAAGCGAAACGTCAGATGAAGGTTGGCAACTTGCCAAGCGAATTTTCCGCCCACGCCCAACCCAAGAGGTGCGCAGACAACCTCAAGTGCAAGTCCTCCCCACTTCAAACCGTTTCCAGCTCTTTGGTAACAATGCAACACGGAACTCTCCGCAACAGCCGCCCGCTCCCGCCGCCGCCGCAAACGCGCCCGCGAGCACTCAGCCCGCCCCCGCCGCTCCACTCGCCCGCGCGGCCGCTCCTCGCCCACGCCAATCGGTCGGCGAGATTTGCATTGAGCAACCAGTGGATACAGCGGCGCTTATGTCGGCCTTACGCCCGCACTTGACAAAACCCCTCCGAGGCCTCACTACAGCGGCCTTCTTCACCCTCAAACCGGGCTGCGTGAAAGATCACGCAGCCATAGTCACGGCCTTAACAAAGATGCAGTAATACAACCAGCACGCGCAATTCTTCCGGCGCGCTACGGAAGAGAGACGCCACCGCCTGGTCATCCACGGCCTGTGCGGGGGCGAGGACTTGAATTCCCTACAAACTGAACTTTCCGCGCACGGCATCACCGTGCATCACCTGAGTGAGATGAAGCGCGCATCTTACTCAGAAGCGGGGCAAAAAACGTTTCAATCACTCGGTCTCTACGTAGCCGAGGTGAATTACCCACAAATCAACGCCGTGAAAGCGATAGAATCGCAACAGCAACAAATCGTGCGATGGGAGGAATATCGAGGGCGCGATCGAGTCCCCCACTGCAAGCGTTGCCAACTCTGGGGGCATTCACACAACTACTGTAGACAAAATCCGGTATGCTTATACTGCGGCGGCGCGCACGCCTTCGATGCATGTCCGAAACTAGAAAACCCTAAATGCGCGAACTGCGGCGAAGCGCACGTCGCCAGTTTTCATGAATGCCCCGCTCTCGTCGCCTACAAGGCGGCGAGACGACAACAACTACGCGGCGCCCGCCAGACGCGCGCCGACAACCAGCAAGCGCGTCGCGCTAACTCTTTCAATCCCGCCCGCACGGGCCTAGTCGCAAGCGGCGCCGCGCCGCCCGCCCCCGCTGTTCGCTCGCCCGAACAATTCCCCAATAATTCAAGAAACAGAGCAACAAGAAGGCAAAGTCAAAAGAACATTAAACAAGAATTTAAATCTTAGGTTGCCGGCCAAAGTGCCGGCTTCATCCATAGGTTAAGTTAGTATTAAGTTAGTTAATAAGGCAGTTAATAAGATGCCCCCTTCCTTGCCGCATAAGCCAAAGAGCTGCGGCGCATGTACACCCCAATAGCCAATAATAATTTCCTAAATAAAACAAAAGCCCTGAGAAGTGACCGTTTGGGGGATGGAGACGGCGTGGATGCTTCATTTCTTCTTTGGAGCTGCTATAAACACATAAACGGAGAGGCGACCCTCTGTGACAAGTGAAAGTGGAGCTAGTGGAGTGAAAAGTGACTAAACAACGTGCGCCGCCCAAACATGGGACAACCATAGGGCGGCCACACCAAATAATAAAAACAAAAAACAATGAAAAACTTTGGCGGAAGAGCTCCTGAAAGGGAGCAGGCCGCCGTCTGTCGTCAACATTCTACGGGCATCCCGGCGCACACCAACCCTGAGGAAGACCACGATAAGATGGTCGAAACGTCGGCAACACACCCTTCGACGCGGCGTCACCCGGACAGCCAAGATCATCCACATGACTCCGGCCGCGGAAGCCTACGACTTCATGGTGTATACTGTTTATTCATTCTTTAAGGAAGCAGACGCAGGCCACCCTATTTTCGACGTTGCCAAAGTTCAACAGCGGACAGCGGCAGCTTGTGACAACGACTGGGCAGAGGAGCACGCAGTCTACTGCCCGGCCCAAAAGGGCTTCCGGCCGCACGACGGCGTGTATGAGAACAATTTTTTAGTAGAGACCCTCCTGGACGACGCCAAGGCTGGCAAACATAACCTTTGCCTGGCATTTATCGACTTTTCTAATGCCTTCGGGTCCATTTCACACGAGCCGGTAATGGAGGGGCTAACGACGGCGAACGTTGGCCCGAAGTTGCTAGCCATCGTGAAGGATTTATACACGGAAAATTCGACGTCGTTCCTGACTGGGGCGGGACAATCAGAGGCGGCGTTGTGCGACAGAGGCGTGCGCCAGGGCTGTCCGCTGAGCCCGGCATTATTCAACTTGGCGCTGGACCCGGTGCTCCGCGCCACCTTGGAGCTCTCAGACCTCCAGGTCAAAGGCGGCGCGTACGCGGACGACGTGTGGCTAGCGGCGTCGCACCCGCGGAAGCTCCAAATCATGCTGAACAGTCTGGCAGCACAGGCGCAGAAAATCGGCATCAGCATAAACTCACGGAAATGCGACACCATTTCCATTAAGGACAAACACATCTTCCACCAACGGTTCGCCATAAATGGAAGCGAACTGCGTACCATGAGGAGCTCGGACTCCCAAGTTCCTTGGCAAACCGGTGGGCTACTCCCTCGTCCCGATGGACGCGACGGTGGACGACGTCATCGACCAAACACGAAATATTGCTGACAGCAATCTGGCGCCATGGCAAAAGCTGGACGCGCTCCTTACATTCGTCCTGCCACGCCTGGCCTTCCCCCATTTGGATGCGCTCCATAGAAGCCACCGAGGGGAAAACGATCGATAAGTACATCCGCGCACTCAAGGACGTACTGGGTCTGCTGGACAACGCGTCGACGCACTATCTTTATTCTCCGAAGGCTGGAGGCGGAATAGGACTTCCCCAATTCTCCCGGGAAGTGCATTTCGCCTTCCTGGAGGGCGCCTTCAAGCTTCTTACATCACCGGACAAGACAATCAGATCCCTGGCCTCGGAACAGCTGCGCAGAACTGCAGCGTCCAGGCTGCAAGTTGCTGACCCCTCTCCGGACGAAATTGCCGATTACCTGAGCGGTAATGCCCAGGTGGAACACCGGGGAAGGGGGAACATCTGGACGCGGATGGCGTCTTCCGCGGTCAAGGTGGCATGGGCGCTCGAGCTCGATGACGGCGCGCTCTCTCCATCGCTAATCGTTCGGCAGGAAGAGGGAGAAAAGGTCCTGGCGAGCAGGCAGCGGAAGAGCGTGCTGCGAACGCTGCGCGGCGCGAACGGCGCCACTGACTCGAGCGCATGGCAGCGCCAGAAGGACCAGGGCCGCGCGGCGCACGACCTGGCGCTCGCCGGCGCCCAATCGAACCATTTTATCCGTTCGGGAGAGCACCTGCGGTGGAGCGACTACCGCTGGGTGCACAGGGCGCGCCTCAACCTGCTGCGCGGTATGCGAGCGGGGTTCCCGTGAGTCAGCAACCCCACCGAGAACGGCTGTCGTTACGGTTGCGTGGACTCGGAAGAAAGACCCAGAAAGGAAACGCAGGCACACGTCCTAAACAACTGCCGCCACAACATGGGCGTCATCCGCCGGCGACATGATGACATCGTGGCCGCGCTGAAGGGCGCCGCCTGCGCCATGGGGTGGCAAGTGATTGCCGAAGACGAGGAGTTCGGCAGCCAGGGCCGCAGGCCGGACTTAGTGCTTTCAAATCGACAAGCCAACACGTATAAGATCGTGGACGTGGCCGTGCCCTTCGAGGGCGGAAAGGGTTCGTTAGCGAAGGCGCGCCGGAAGAAGCTGACGCACTACGCGCGGCTGGTGACGGAGACGCGCGCCATTCCCGGCGTCACTTCAGTGGAGACGGTGCCCATCGTAGTGGGGGCACGCGGCGCGTGGGACCCCGCCAATGGCAAGTTATTGAAGCAATTGGTCCACGCTGACTACCTGCCCACACTTCGCCGCAGGATGGTCTCCGCCGCCATCAGAGGCTCCCACGAAGTCTACAAATACCACCTGAAGTAGGACACCACGGGCGGAGAGCAGCCTCAACCCCATCGCTAGCCGAGCCAACAGCCGCAAACCATCACCTGCCAACCACCACCACTCTGCCTTCCAACACAGCCATACGCCACTACCCCTCCAGCCGGTCAGTCCCATACAGCTTGTGTGTATGGGAGCGCGACCAGTGTGAATGCGAGATTGTGTGTGTGTAAATAACTAATCTATGTACATTTTCATCCCCACAGGCTCTGTCCACGGCAACATATTTACTTTGCAAAAGCAAGGTACTTATTTGCAATTGCGACTCACAGCAACTATCATCTAAATCGAAACTTAGCTCATTTATATGAATTATGTCGATTTGGATGAAACACTCGCAGTAAAAACTTGGACGCATTTTCAAGACTGCCAAATCATCTCTTGCTGCTTCGGGGTCCGTACTTCTGAAATCTCCTGGAAGGAAATCACGTACGGTAACAAATCTGGATGATTTCGACAAAACGGTAGTGCGGCGGACTGTATTGGAATATTACGACCGAGGTGAATACCCTACTGCAGAAAAATTAACCCGGACGTTACGAAAAGATATCGAATATAAGGGAAGTGTGAGGTCAATGTACCGCATTTTAAAATCTATATGTTTTGAATATGTTAAATGCAAGGATGGTAGAAAGTTCCTCATGGAACGCAGTGACCTTGTGGAAGCTCGCGTTAGGTTTTTGAGAGAAATGCACGAGATTCGCACTCGGGAACCTAACACGTGCATTTATTATATGGATGAAACCTGTGTAAATCAGAATGATTCCAGAAATTAATTCAAACTCGGGACGGAGCAGGAGGATTGAAATTGCCGCTAGGAAAGGGGGCGCGGCTTATTGTTTGTCACGCAGGGTCTGTCGAGACTGGATTTATACCCGAGG
Source organism: Acheta domesticus (assembly GCA_031308135.1). Lineage (NCBI taxonomy): Eukaryota > Metazoa > Arthropoda > Insecta > Orthoptera > Gryllidae > Acheta > Acheta domesticus. Next base: position 96,433,631 of record JAHLJT010002630.1, on the reverse strand, counting down.
CAAAACTTTTTTTCCTCTCCAAAAATTCAAAGAGTGCGGACTAACACTCGGAAATGAATGAATGCCATGACGTTCAGGGAGTGGTTCAAGAATAGCTTTCTGCCTCACCTACGTCCAAATGCTGTTATTGTTATGGACAACGCTCCAGATCATTCCATGGTTTTGAATAAGGCACCGACTTCACACAGACGCAAGTCAGAAATATGTGATTGGTTGCAAAAAATGGAATTGATTACGATCCATCACTGACCAGAGCAAAATTACTCAGAATTTGCAAAAAAAATTCACACACGGCCACGAAAGCAGTACGAATTGGACGAAATTGCGAAAGCAATGGGTCACAGAGTGATTCGTTTGCCTCATCATTGCGCTTATAATCCTATTGAAAAGATTTGGGCGCAAGTGAAAGGGTATGTGAAGGAAAAAAATAACACTTTTAAAATCACCGACGTGGAAAGACTCTCACACGAGGCGATAGATCATGTGACGCAGGCAGATTGGGCTTCAGGCGTACGCCACGTGCAAAATCTTCAAGATGATTTTCGAAAGGAACTTTTGAGAGGCGAGATTATGGACCCCATAATTATAAATGTATTGAATAATGCTTCGTCTGAAGAAATCAGCGATAACAGCGCAGACTGTTGGGTGGCGACGAAGATGTCTCTCTCGATTTGTAAATAAATTGCAATGTTCTTTTGTATTTTACATAAATTATTTCGCTTTATATTATGTTTATACGAAAGTTATCAATGTGTTTATTTACTACTTTGTTCATCAACCCCGCATGTACCTTTGATTCACATGTTAATACTTGCATACGTTCGTAAATTTGTTATTATTTACTATTATACATTTTTATCAAATTAAGTAACAAACTGAAAAGCCACAAATGTTAACTTCCGGTTCAGTATTGGAACGCTGAGGTCGTGCAGCCGGCGAGAGGGAGGGGTGTGGTCCGGGGGCGTGTCTGGAATGCGGGTGTCCGTTCGCGCGAGGGGGATGTCTTGGGATGCCTCGGCAGGCAGCTGGCGGCGGAGGCAGTCGGACGGTGGAGTGCAGCGGTGTTGTTTCCTTGAGTAAATCGGGTAGATCCAGCCGATCACTGGGGGGGATCGTACATTTTTGTTAAGCAATAAAAATATTTGTTATTATTTTGTATGTTATTTATGTTCTGTAGGTATGATACTATACAATATTATTGTTTAAAAATATTTACATAATTCGATCATAAATATTTAAATCAATTTTGCTAAATGAAGGAAGGTAAACGAAAACTAACTCTAGGCCTTTTGATGGGGGCCCATGAGCCCCGTGTAAATAGTGTGGTGTAAATATTGTATAGTAATAGCAAATAAATCTGTACATAAAAATTTCGTGTCTGTGTTTCACTCATTCGCGACGTTACAGAATCAACAACTATTGCGTTTACCCCATAAGCGTAACATAGAATAAAAGTAGAAGAGGGAGAGGGGACAAAGCAAAATATATTTAACTCACTATGTTCTGAAGATGCAATTAAAAAACATCTTTCACTTAATACTACATTACACATTATTTTCAAATAAAAGTAATATTTTATTAATTTTATACCATATTACCTAATGCAATTTTAATTTAATGAGAAAATAGTATTGCAATTGTGTCAATAACTAATAAAACAAAAATATGGCTTTCAACAAGAGAATTGTTTTAAAAATTCGTCAGAAATATTGCCCGTAATAAATGTGTCGAATTGTTCTCAGTTTCTGAAGGTAGGGCGGTGTTAAAACCTTTTCTTAGAAATTCTCAATGACGGGTCTAACGGAGGGAGGAAAAGAAAGAGTAAACATAAATTTGGCAACAAAGCAAAAATGTGCTCCCTCTCTCTCTGCGCTGGACTTCCAGTTTAGCGGCTCGTATAATTGCGGAGTACGCGAAAGAAGACCGAAGAAGACGCGTTCGCGAGGGTCCCGGATCCGGCGCGGTTGAAGAAAGAAGCCCGGAAAACGACGCGGAAGGCAACGAGCAGCTGGCGAACTTTCGGCATACGACGCCGTCACTGAGCGTACCCGGTGCCGCGTGACGTGGCCAGCTCGACAGAACACCGGCCGCTTGTCGCCGTCGCCAAGGCCGAAGCGCGCCGCTGCTGGCGAGACCCGGGAAAAGGTAAGGGGAAGTGGCGAATGAAGCAAAAATAGTCCCGCGACGGGGAGAACTAAGAGAGAACGTTGGAGGGGGGAGAACGTTATGCGGTAGGGAGCTAGAGCATCGTTAGAACGACTGCCTGATTCTGTAACTGCCGAGAGTAATGGATGTAAATTGTTGCGATTTTTCAAGTATAAATTTGGTGTAAATGCGACCCAGTTGGTCGAGGCCATTGCATTATTGAAGCAAGGAAGTGCCGTAAGTCCGAACCCGGCGTCACTGGGCGGCTTTGAGCACGAGATCTTACAAGGTGTAAATAATTAGTTAACAGGAATTCGCAGGACAGGGCCCGAGAGTGACAAGCACGGATTGCTAAGTGTTAAGGTATTGTTGAGTGTGTGTATTTTACATGTTCTTTCACAGAGTGATTACTGTATTTTTTTAAGGGTTCATTAATAAACCAGTTTAATTGGATTTACAGCTTGATTTCTGCGAATATCCTGACCGGCGTATATGATCGCTAGACGGGGTATTCGTCAGAATATATTGTCATATTTTGCTTTATTTATGTTATTTATCATCTTTTATCAACTTAGTCCATTACTGCACTTCTGTTTACTTATAGTTATTTATGTCACGAGTCCTCAAAGACTAATAGAGGACGAGTCACATACAAGGTTTTTTGTTATTTCTAATTTATCGCTTATTAAAAATAAACTTTTATCACTTTCATGAGTTAAGAAACATTTGTCATTACTCTCGGTTTTCAGTAGCAAGGGTTGGTTGTACTGGATACTTTGTGATTAAACAGTTGAATGCTTTTTCTGGTAATGCAAGCTGATTGAGAAAAAAATCCGGGAATTTCGCAGTGTCAGCAGATATTTTCGTGACAATGATATTCTGGAGGAAGCAGACGATGCAAGATAGTTTGATGCCTTCTAAATCCGTAACCACTTATGAAAAAGCTTAGGATTTATTTTGTGATTGACGAAGGAAAAGGAATGTCCGAATCAACGAAGAGATTATGCTAGAACGATCACAAACATTAAAACCAACTAGTCTCTAGTCATACTTTAGTATACTGAAAAAATGAATAAAAATAAGTGAGAAGACCGAGTATCCACGTAAGTTATTCATTCCCTATAATTTGAAATAATAGTGAATACTGAAGGCTAATTGTTTAAAATTTATTTGAATGTACTACTATAAAGTTAATGAATATTTGAAGAAAAATCTAAGCTAATTACAAACCTAAAAGGCTCCAACAACAATGCGAATTCAAACTCTCCAACAACAATGCGAATTCAAACTCTCCAACAACAATGCGAATTCAAACTCTCCAACAACAATGCGAATTCAAACTCTCCAACAACAATGCGAATTCAAACTCTCCAACAACAATGCGAATTCAAACTCTCCAACAACAATGCGAATTCAAACTCTCCAACAACAATGCGAATTCAAACTCTCCAACAACAATGCGAATTCAAACTCTCCAACAACAATGCGAATTCAAACTCTCCAACAACAATGCGAATTCAAACTCTCCAACAACAATGCGAATTCAAACTCTCCAACAACAATGCGAATTCAAACTCTCCAACAACAATGCGAATTCAAACTCTCCAACAACAACGCGAATTCAAACTCTCCAACAACAACGTGAATTCAAACTCTCCAACAACAACGCGAATTCAAACTCTCCAACAACAACGCGAATTCAAACTCTCCAACAACAACGCGAATTCAAACTCTCCAACAACAACGCGAATTCAAACTCTCCAACAACAATGCGAATTCAAACTCTCCAACAACAATGCGAATTCAAACTCTCCAACAATGCGAATTGAAACTCTCCAACAATGCGAAATGAAACTCTCCGACAACAATGCGATCGTCTTTGACAAGACCCGGCTCCTGTATAAGGAAAACCGGTACTGGCATAGACGGATAAAAGAGGCTCTAGAAATTAATAGAAGGCCGCACAACTTCAACGCGGACGCAGGCCTCAATCTGAACCACGTCTGGATGTCCCTACCAGCGATCCGTCACTGGGAGGGTTGGGAAATTGCCTTATTAGAGCATTGCGGTGGGGTTGATGGTAGTGGTGGGGGGTGGCAGAGGGAATTATGGGTAGGTGCGCCATTGTGCCCCATCCTATCGCGCCATCTATAGCGACTTTTGCTTACTAAGAAAAAAACAATTGAAAGTGTGCTTTCCAATAGTGAGCGAATGCTCGAAAGTCCCCCAAAATTTGAAATTCCTTTGTTTGATGGTTTGAAGTAACGACGTTTCTCTCGTACCATCTCGTACTGTGTCGACGTCCGTTATACTCTCTGGAATAAGTCTGCTGTTTGGATTTGTAAATCCAAAATGCCGAATTATAGGCGTTGTTGGGTTCCCAATTGCCGTAATCAGCGAGCGGGAGATGCTGACAGAACCAAGCTGTTTTCTTTTCCCACTGATCCGCAGCGGTAAGTGAAATTGGCAATATTCTTTTGTGATGGTTTCATGTTATTACAATAATGAATATTATTACCCTAATTTTTTATACAGTAATTTGTGTATCAATCACATTAAACTGAATATAAATTTTGTTTCTTAATATATAAAAATTGATGTAATACAAACTTTCTTATATATTATAGGTGTATGAATTGGCTGATGGCAATTGAGGACCCGACATTGGCTACGTGCCCCCTCCATACCTTAGTGAAACGTAGATTTGTTTGTATGGAGCATTTCTTGCCGGGAATGTTGATTGCATTACGCAGAGCAGGATGGAATGCTGTGCCAGTGAAATTCACTGATGTGCGTCCTGATTTGCCGGAAGCAGCACTCAGGACGTTTCTAGAAAGCATACCAACTCACAAGCGTAAGTTGTTATTACTATCATTATTATTATAATTTTGAGCTTCAATTAGATGAAATAATGAGATAACTTATTCAAATCTATGAACCATGTCTCATTCCTTTGCAGGACCAGCTCCACCTGCTCTGAATGGTGCAGTCGACATTCCTTGCAATGTCGTTTCATGTTCTGGTGAGTTCAAAAACATTTCTTAATTGTGGTGCACATCCACACATTTTAATTGTGGTGCACATTTAATGCCCTTTTCAATAATTCACATAAATGTGGTGCACATTCAATAATACCCTTTTGTTTTGTATTACAGATCTTTATCCTCCTGATGGAGGAGAGATAAAAGGTGTGGAAGGGGCCACTGCATCTTGCCCCTTGCCATGTTCTGGTGAGATGGTCAAGGGGCCATTGTTCCACGCCTCTTCTCATGTCCTGGTGAGTGCAAAAACGTTTTAATTATGGTTAATGAATGCTCGATTCATCTTGTAAGACAGTAATACCTTTTTGTTTTGTATTACAGATCCTTATCCTCCTGCTGGAGGAGAGACAAGGGATCGAGTATTGACACGTGACAGGGTCATTATTCCTCGCCCCTTGCCATGTTCTGGTGTGAACAAAAACATTTTTAATTGCGATTAAAGAATGCTCGATTCATCTTGTAAGACAATAATACCTTTTCGTTTTGTATTACAGATCCTTCTCCTCCTGATGGAGGAGAGAGAACAGACCATGGTCAAGGGGCCATTGTTCCACGCCTCTTCTCATGTCCTCGTGAGTGCAAAAACGTTTTAATTATGGTTAATAAATGCTCGATTCATCTTGTAAGACAGTAATACATTTTTGTTTTGTATTACAGATCCTTATCCTCCTGCTGGAGGAGGGACGAGGGATCGAGTATTGATATGTGACGGGGTCATTATTCCTCGCCCCTTGCCATGTTCTGGTGAGGGCAAAAACATTTTTAATTACGATTAAAGAATGCTCGATTCATCTTGTTTGTCTGTAATACCTTTTCGTTTTGTATTACAGATCCTTCTCCTCCTGATGGAGGAGAGAGAACAGACCATGGTCAAGGGGCCATTGTTCCACGCCTCTTCTCATGTCCTCGTGAGTGCAAAAACGTTTTAATTATGGTTAATAAATGCTCGATTCATCTTGTAAGACAGTAATACCTTTTTGTTTTGTATTACAGATCCTTATCCTCCTGCTGGAGGAGGGACAAGGGATCGAGTATTGACATGTGACGGGGTCATTATTCCTCGCCCCTTGCCATGTTCTGGTGAGGGCAAAAACGTTTTTAATTATGATTAAAGAATGCTCGATTCATCTTGTAAGACAATAATACCTTTTCGTTTTGTATTGCAGATCCTTCTCCTCCTGATGGAGGAGAGCGAACAGGACGTGTTGAAGGGGTTATTGCTTTTGGCCCCTTGTCATGTTCTGGTGAGTGCAAAAACATTTTTAATTCTGATAAATAAATGCTCAATTCATCTTGAATGTCAATAACACTCTTCTGTTTTGTATTACAGATCCTTCTCCTCCTGATGGAGGAGAGAGAACAGACCATGATCAAGGGGTCAATGTTCCTCGACCCTTATGTTCTGGTGAGTGCAAAAACGTTTTTTAATTATGATGAACGAAAGCTCGATTCATCCTGTATGTCAATAATATCTTCTTGTTTTGTATTACAGACCCTAGTCCTGCAGTTGTAGGGCATGGGGAACCTGTAGAAGGGTGCTTCCGTGGAGTTTTTGGTGGATCTTCCAGTCACTTGTATTCAGGTATTTTTTTTTTTAATTTGTGGTAATTTCTCTTGGGTAGACTGTGTTTTATTAATTATTCTTTTGTATTTTATAGATATTGCTGTACCACTTGGTACAGCATTACCTGTATCAAGAACTGGAAATTTTATTTTACACTCCCGGTTGGGGAAGCGCAAGGCGGGTGATACCCCAAGTGATATTCCGGCTCAAAAGCAGATGCGTGGCTCCTCTTGTGAGTAATTGTTTTTATTAATATTTGCTTACGAAGTATAGGAATTAGTCCTGGTTAATTTTGATACTTGGTGCATACGGCATATATACATTATTTTTGCATTAATGCGTGCATATATTACAGTTAATGTTCATTCTTAGTAATCATTCTATGTGTGAAAGTATTTGCGCAGTGTAATGTTCATCTAAGGTAGTTTCAGATGATTTAATACTATACTAAAATGGAGTGGACATAATATTTTGAAGTTATTTCCTTAATCCTTGTCTGAGGATTTGTGTGAAAACTATTTCTCAACTCTTCGTTTCACTACTTCATAAAATGCTCGCTTAAGTCTTGGAACAAAAGGTCTGGTAAACAGTGTAAAATTGGTAGATTGTGTGTGGAGATATCCTCCTCAGTCCTGCCGTCTCCTATAGGAGACATAACTAGTAAGGGCTTCAATGTCCCGCCACATTTCGCTAGCGCGCCTTTTTGCGATCGTTTATCGTTCAATATATTGCCAGAAGATGGTATTAGCTGTTTCGAATGCTGTCTTCTTGATTACATATTTGGAGGGAAGAACAGGCAGTTGTGAAAATGGCGGAAGAACGTTACCGCTTTCGTTCACGCATTGCTGTAGGTAAGTTGTGTTTATTCAATAAGTTATAATTCTTTTAATGTGAAAATTATCATACAGCATATCTAATACATTAATTATAAGGTATACATGAAGAAATGTGTATTGCTGTTCGTTATGTAATTAAATTGTGCAATATTAAATTTTGTATCCTATAGGCGACATCGGGTTCTACAGTTTCGAAATTGCATGAGAATCTCTTGTTAAATAAAAATCTAAGTTTATGTGTATATTTTTATTTGGTCTTAATTGGTACCATTGGATGCTCTTTTTAAAGTATTATTTATATCACTGTTTAGGTGATCCAGATTTTTCCAAGTTTGTAGACACGTTCATTGACGATGAGGTGTCTGAACGTGAAGTTTGTTCAGACGATGAAAATGATCAATCTTTTACTCCATCACCAACTAGTAACGTAAACATTGCTGATAATTCTGAGAGCTCCGAAAGTGACACAGATGAAGAATTTTCAAGAGATGATGCTGAACAATTTGCGGCTTCCACATCACAACGAAGAACATTTTGGAAGAGAGTAAATTCAGATTTATTTCAACCTTTACCACCAGCAGCACCTCCAGTAATTGAAGTAAGGGGCACTGAAATTTCCCCATATGATTATTTTTCAAAATATATACCTGTTAATATAATTATAGACCTGACAATGTACACTAATATGCGATACATGAAAGACAAAGGAAAAGTTTTTGGTGTCACAGAGGCAGAGATGAGGAAATTCTTGGCAATCACAATTATGATGTCATATTTGAAATATCCGAGAATCCGTATGTATTGGATGGAGAAAACAAGGGTCCCAAGTATTGCAGACAAAATGCGAAGAGATCGCTATTTTGAAATCAGGAACAATTTAAAACTTCAAGATGATGATAAGATCTCTCAAGAAGAGAAAGACAAAGATAAGTTTTGGAAAGTGAAACCAATTATAAAAAGCGTGCATACTGGTTGCCTTTTAAATACAAGATCAAGCAATGTTGCTATAGATGAACAGATGATTCCTTTTTGGGGTCATGTACCAGCTCGACAATTTGTTAAAGGAAAACCCAATCCTTGCGGTTTAAAATTATTTGTAGCAGCAACTCCAGATGGTATACCTTTAGATTTTTTCTTTTATGCTGGACAAAACAGTTCGATCCTTGATGATAGTGATGGTGAAGATTTAAAATCTTTGGATCTAGGTGGTAAGGCTGTAATTCGCTTAGCAAAAAAATTAGAAGAAGGTAGTGTGATATACATGGACAGGTACTTCACTTCTGTTGATCTGTTGGATGCTTTACATTATCACGCAAAATGCCAAGGCACAGGGACTCTACAAAAGAGCAGAATTCCGAAGTCTGCAAATTTCAAAACGGATGGGGAACTAAAGCGCCTTGGCCGTGGTTCATCAGACCAACTCGTCAGGAATGATGGACAGATATGCCTGGTAAAGTGGTTTGACAATAAGCCAGTGATTTTTGCGTCATCATGTGATGGTGTTCCTGAAACTGATCATTGTAGGCGTTGGTCAAAAAAAGACAAATCATATGTCATGGTAAGACGTCCTTCAGTTGTGAAAAAATACAACACAAATATGGGAGGTGTTGATTTTCTCGACAGGGTAATAAGCTATTACAGGATATGTGCAAGAACCAAGAAATGGACAATAAGAGTAATCATGCACATGATAGATTTTGCTATTGCTGCCAGTTGGACCGAGTACCGAAGAGACCAAATATCACTGAAGAAGTCAAATAAAGAAATGCTTGATTTGCTTAGCTTTCGAATTGAAATACAAGAATACTTATTGAATGTTGAGCAAAGCATTAGTTCCTCAGACTATGAAGCTGAAGAACCTACCGCAAAGAAATTCAGAGGCAGAGTTCCACATCCGTCAGACCATTTTAGACAAAAAGGTACCCTTCATCTTCCAATGATTCCGACACCTGCAAAAAAAAATCGTTGCAGGTTCCCAGGGTGCAATGCCAGCTCAACAAAAATAAAGTGTTCTGCATGTAATGTTTATCTCTGTCTATTAGAAAATAGAAATTGTTTTAAATTATATCATGAACTTTAAAAACAGAAGTAGTTTCAAACTATTTTCAAGTGTCTCAATTATTTATACTAAAGGTGTGTTACAGGTTAATTTGGAGAGTAAATATGACAGTCCTTCAGCAGATGTCCGTTCGTTGATTGTTAATATTTAGAAATATGTTTTGTATTTTGACATACTGTATGTTTTGTAATTGTTTATATCATATATTCTCTTCAAAATATAGCTGTAATGAGAAAATAAACTAGTATTATTGTTGTAAAAATCCAGAAATATTAGTCTACAGAAAATACAAATTTGGTTCTCCTTTGATCCCAATGTCGCCTATAGGATACACAGCATTCCGGGTACTAGGTAACAAAAAAAATTTTTTTTTCTATTTTTGCCCTTAACCTTGGATGTAAATGAGGCTAAATCTTGATTTTCAAAAAAATCTAAGATCGGAAAACTTTCTCAGGACTGAGGAGGATATGTCAGCTCTATTTCTGCCCTGCTCAACGCGAAAAGAAATATCTCATGATACGTATTACAATTGAAGGTATTTTCTTGGGTGGTTTCTGAGAACTCTTTGCAATTTTTGCACATTTCTTAATTCAAAACCTTTTTTCAGGTTCTTCAGTAAGGGAGTCACGCAGGAAGATACTTTGTCACGCCGGACATCCAACAGTAAAAATTACGCCTGTAAACGGTAAACTCTTATCTGTGGCACTGAAGCTAAAGCGTAAGATCAAAGGGTTGAAGAAAGCAAAAGATCATTTGGAAGCTCCCACTCGGACTAAGAACTTGGATGCGATGCTTCAGGGTCTTGTGTCTCCTGACTTGCTTACCATTATCCGTGGAAATTTGCGTAATTTCCAACGGGAAAGGTGGCACAAGGCGGAGGACACAACTGGAAAAAGTTCTGGCTTTGTCTGTCTTTAAGCGTAGTCCTAAAGCATATAGTCTGCTCTGTTGTTACCTAACACTGCCTTCTGTGCGGACTTCGTTGCGTACCCTTGAACGTGTTCCTATGGATACTGGCCTTGACAAGAATGTCTTTTGAGATGATGCGAGGTGTGGCCAGCACCATGTCTGATCAAGACAGGTATTGTACCTTGATGTTCGACGAGATGTCTCTCAAACCACGTCTTATCTATAATGATGATAAGGGCCTGATCCAAGGTTTCGTTGATTATGGGTCGCAGGGACGCTCGGACATAATCGCCCAACAGGCTCTAGTTTTAATGATTCAGGGCATGCATCGGCGATATAAACAACCTATTGGTTGTTTTTTTATTCAAACAAATCCACGCCCGCCGATATTCTTGCTGAAATAATCAAAGGTGCGATAGTGAAACTACAGCAGATTGGTTTCATTGTCAAAGCTACTGTGCGACCTAGGGTCAACAAACATATCTGCGATGAATCACCTCATTCGTGCCAGACTGACAGGGGAAAGGAATAAGAGCGTAAATAATGAAAATACAGTGGCAAACCTCGCTCATGCCAGCACCGCTAGGAAAGAGTGAGAGGCAAGAAGCCCCTAAGGCCACCGGTGACACTCTTGGTGATGCACATCCAGCTTCATGCTCCCGGAAGAGGCCGAAGAAAGCGAGGAAACCGAGGAGAGTGAAGCAAAATGACCTTCCACCGTTCTTCTTCTTGGGAGGACACAAGATTTTTGTGTTGTATGATGTACCCCATCTCTTCAAATGTCTGCGCAACAACTTTTGTAGGGCGTCAGAGATTGAATGGGATGGGAAAGTTGCTCGGTGGGCCAACATAGTTCGTCTGTGGAGGCTTGACCGAGGACTTTTTAGAGCACAAAACTTTACCAAAAATCATGCGTTTCCCTTGATGAGATCAAAGATGAAGGTAAAGTATGCTGCCCAAGTTTTGAGCCGGAGGTGTGCGGGGCATATGCGAACTGTTGCAGTTCTGAATATAGAGAGGCCTCTGGTCAGACGGCGTTTGGTGGATGGTTTAAACACCGCAAATGTCATTCTTGACTTCGATGCGCTATTAGATTATTCAAATGGCTCAAATAAGCGAGATGACTACATTAAAGGACACAAGGGAAGAAATAGATCTGTTGTGCGAGAAGGGTCAATGCACACAGCTGTTTGGGCAATAATGCGCAACAAAATCAGGAATATGAAGTTTTGGACCTGGAAGTTGCGCACTGAGAATGGGGAGGATGTTAGAAGTCTTGTGCGGTGGCGCCCCCCCCCCACATTTCAGGTTCACTGTGAGCAAACCCTTCTTGCCCTCGAATATCTGTGGAACGACGTCAAGGGCACTCTCAAATGTTTGCATTTAAGGCGGCTAAACCAGGACCCAATGGAGAATTTGTTTGCTGTTATCAGGCAGAATGGTGTGACTAATGATCATCCGACATGTGGCCATTTCATTTCTGCTTTGAAAACAGCAATTGTCAATAATCTTGTGCCAGAATCCGGAATTCCAATTGTGAGGATGACCAATTAGGATTTCTGTGTGATATGAAAGGATTTCTCGGTGGAACAGGTGGAGAAGTCACTGATAGTCTGTTACAGGATGAGGATGATGCTATGGAAGGGGAATCCGACATGGCTTATCCTCATACTGTAGCTGCTGCTGCTGATGACTTTTCCAGCTGTTCTGCACATTCCAGATGATGCAGCAGATGTCAATGCTCTGGCGGAGGAGGAACTGGCAAGACCATTGCAATCCACCAAGTTGCTGGCTATATTGGCAAGTGCATGATGGGGGTTTTGAAGGGGACACAGTGCTCGATATGCGAGAGTGCGATTAAGACAGATACGCCAATCCTGGAGCACATGTATACTCAAAGTCTGGAATTCAATCCTGATGACCTTTGATATTCGCAACTGAGCAGTTGGTGAGTGTGGTCCACGTGGCTCAAAGTCTTTTTGAGACAAATTTTGTTGAAGCACAAATTTTGCACTCAAGAAGCCTGAAGAGTGATCTCATTAGTTTTCTAACAACAAATTTGGATTATAGAGAGCCCAGATCATGGTAGGCACGTTGCCGATGTATTAAGCACCTGTTTGGCGAGGTTGCCAATTCGAGCTCATTGTAAAAAAGTTAATAGCAATCTGATGCACCTCGCTTTTGAATTATTTTTATCAGGAGATTGATTTATTATTTTTATTATTTATAATTATTTTTATCAGATTTATTTATTTTTACACATTTATATTCATTTTTTACTGTATTGTATAATTTGAGGGTTTTGTTTTGTCTATATATTGTCTTGTTTTTGTCTATTTTTCACATTACTTTAATTTTACATATTACATTCATTTATTAGTGTATGTATTGAGGGTTGTTTTGGGGGTGTGGGTTTTATATATATAGATATATATTTTGTCTCTTTGTATATATCAGAAGATCTAGATAATGGAAGGCTTCATTTTTTAACTATATGTATTGTAACGATATGGGGAATATACCCCATATCACCATAAGAAGTCATGGGAAATTGCAAATTTTACAATTTAAGACCAGCGGAAGATTTTGTTTGTGCCGGAAAAATTTTAAAGAGTAGAGGAAGGGGCAATGCAGCGACATGGGAAATATATCCCGTATCACCATGACCACCCACCTTAATTCAGTTTACGAGCGGGCGCGAACACGGAGCGTGAGACCAAGTGGTCAGTAGGTACGCCATCTGTCCGTGGCTGGTCAAAGCGGCGGGGCGCGACTTCGTGGAGAGGCTTTTCCGCGGCTGACGACGGGTGGAGAAATGGGAAGGCCCCCTCTCACGTTTTACCCCTATCGACACACCGTAAAATACGGTGGACAACGGTGAACAAGCTCTCTCGCCTCTCGATAGTTGAAGTGAAACAAGTTCTTATGATTGTGGTAGTAAAGTGAAACCAGCGTTAATAATTCAGTGGCTGAGATGATGGTAGCTCGTGCGAGCTTATGATTCAGGAAAAGTACTTTGCGAATACGGGAGTTTTCGGCAATAGTAATGTGACAATTCGTTATGGTGCGGAGAAAATTGATGTGAGGCGAGTGTGGCTCGTGGAACTATCCAGAAAGAAGTGTGCGTTGCCCAGATTACGCATCGCGAGCAGAGGACAGGTTTAAATAATTTTGTGCAGAGCTAAGAAGTGGTGTAAAATTCGCTGGACGAACTGGAAGCAGTAAAACGTGATTTGGTTAGCGCTGCAGTCACTTTAAAGCGCAATTACAACACATAGTTCACCGACGCAAAAATTCAATTTGCAAAGCCCGAGAGACTTGGTGCGTGGGCGTGTACGTTCGTGCGGCTGGAGAGAAGAGGGAAAAGAAGAATTCAGGCGGAGGAGCCGAACGAGAGAAGGGCTTGGTGTGCACGCGTAGCGGACGTCCCGAAGGGTACGTGCGAAGGACATGGAACGCCGTGGGATGTGAAAATTGGATTTCGTAGCAGCGAGGCAGAGGAACGCCGGCGAGGGGACGCGAGGGCAGTCGAAGCGTGAGAGACCGTGACACACAAACCAAAAGAAACGCCGCAAAGGTAAAAGAACTTGCGACATTTTTTTTCTTGCACTGTTGTACGAAGAGTTAAAGACTTCATGAACTGTTATTCAGAAGGCAATTAGGCAGAAAGTGAGAAAAATTTAAAATTTCTACGGACTAAGTTGATCATAATTCATTTCTCGGTTTTAAATTGAATTCCTTGTACTGTTTTTGCTGCAATTGATGTAAAATTTCATTTCATTCACGTAATCGGCGAACATTAAATTGTGAGATTGTTTTATGAAAAGTGTAAATGTAAAGATTAATTTAATGGTAAATTGGTATGCTATAGTAGACACTTCAATACTGCTGAGACAATTGTATTTTTTTATGCTTTGGTAATCTGCGAGTGATTCAGAATTCAGTACTTGTGGGCGTCGCAGAATCAATTAAGAAAATAGGTTCATTTAAGGGTCCGTGCACGGAGAATGAACGAATGAATGTAGAAGCAAAGGCAAAAGCAAAGAAAACCCGAGGGTACATTTTCTTCTTAAAATTTATTAGTTTGCAGATTTACTTTAAGTCGTCGAATAAACGGCACTGCAATTAGTTTCCGTTTTTACAACCTAGGTTAAGTCGATTGTGATCGAGAGCGATCATTAGTAATTAGGGAGCGTATGTGTATGATTTTTGTACAACTTCCTGTTTTTAGAATATATTGCTTTGGTTACTCATCCACTTTGATTTCTGTGTCGAGGGTTCATACCTTGCTCATACCCTAAAGATCCTGCTTCCTGAGAAAAGCTACTTTCAACGCGAGCATTCATTCGAACACGCCCGCTTGGGACCTATATGTTGTGGGGGGGGGGCAATAGGCGCGTTAGATTGAATAGCGCCCAGTACGTGGGATTCCGAGTCGTGGCGCCGTGGTGGCAGTAGCCTGTCTGCTCCACCCGTCCCGTTCTCTGTGTACGCGTCAATCGCACTAGCGCGAATTACGAGCGTTGCTAGCCGGTCGCTCTTCGGTCGCAGCACAATCTTCAAAACACATCGCCGAGAACTCCATATCTCACGGACGTCACTCTGAATCTGCTAAAAAGAGCAAATTTTCCAAAAGAGCAAAATATTGCAGATCAGAGCCTGGCGTCCGGGAATATGCGAGCGCAGTGAGGCGCGAACATGAAAATTCAGGGGAAGATGCCGCAACCACGGCACAGCCCCGGCAGCCATCTACCCATCCGCGTCGCGCAACAGCGCCCAACAATCAAAAGAACAATGAAAAAGACGACACCATCCTCGTCAACACCATCATCACCATCTACATCAGCACCCAGCGCTGCGAAGCATCCCAAAGGTAAGGGCGAAGGCGTAGACGCTGTTAGTGCCTCTCTCTCTTCCCCTTCCAAACTAAACAACAATAAAGACCACGACAATGACCCCAGCGACGAGCTCGAAAGAGCAGTCCAATCAATAACTGAGACCCAACCGACCCCAGCCCCAACTAAAGCAACTACTGCCCCACTTGACCGCATTACAGGAAAGAACAGGACAACAACAATCGACAAAGACGGCTTCATTACCCCGAAATTCTTTTTTCAGGCGGGTGAAGCACAGCCCAAAACGACACCACTTGCTCTAAGAAACTCGTACGAAGCTCTCAAGAACGACGTAGCCGAATCCAACGCCACTTTAAATCCGCTCAACAATTCTGTCGAAAAGCCAGAGCGAGCATTACCAAAGCTCGCGGGCCGCCCTCAGCTCCCGCACGCTCTGCCGCTCCGCACCCGCCACAATTGGGTGCATTTATGTAGATGTTGCCATCTGCCAAGACACTGGCAAACTACTTAAGTACCTAGGCACGAAAACAAAAGGCAAGCTACAAGCTAGCTTCGCTCTTCCAAATTTTGTAATCCGCTGCCCCTCCGTCGAGGATCACGAAACAGTTATTAAAGAGCTTAAGCGCCTTCGCGACGACCCCGAAAACGGGGGCGCCGCTTTCTTCTACCACCGGGCCACAGAGGAAAAGCGAAAGCGATTTATCATCCGCGGGCTCTCACGCGCGATGGAGTTGCCGGACATTCAAGAAGACCTTACAGCGAAAGACGTCACTGTTTTTCATCTTGACGAACTTCGCCGCAAAATAGGAGAGCGACGCTCACCTTCCGGATCCTGGGAAAAGGTACTAGAACCACTAGGCCTCTACTCCCTAGAGATCGACTTTAAAGATATAGGATCTATTCAAAAGATCAAGTCACTCTGGCGGCCACTCGGTCAAATTTGAGGAGCCGAGATCACGCCAATATGTAACTCAATGTGGCCGCTGCCTTGGGTTTGGCCACACCAGTAAAGGGTGCTGCAGGCCAATCCATTGTATGGCGTGCGCGGGCGAACACTTCGCCTCCGAATGCCCATCCAAACCAAACGTAACTTTTCTTTGTTTTAATTGTAACGGGCAACACGCGGCCAACAACCGCGAGTGCCCTGTGTACGTAGAGGCGGTCGCCCTCCGCACAGCGCAGCTCACGCGCTTCAAAGAGCGCCTCGCGCAACAACAACAGGAGCGCGCGGGCGCAGAGCAGCAGCAGCGCGTCCCCGCGCCGACTGAGTTCCCGGACCTCCCGGGAACCAACAAAACTACCGACCCGCCGGGCGACGTCACAGCGGCCGCCCAATCACCGCCCAATCAGCTCGCACCTCCGAAAACTCCACCGCCGCCAGCGCCCCGGAGCGAACCGACCAATCACCGCCCAGCCCAGCAACCACAGCACCAATGACGGCAGAGGAGGCCTCGCCGCCAAACAAACTCAACTATGACAGACCTACGAGAACTATTCGCACTCTTCTCATCTATCAACATCAAAAAAATCCTGAACGTCGCCAAGACCATCATCCAGACGCTCAAAAGCCCAGACGACATCATCACTAAAATCACCACCATCTTCAGCACCATCTCTCACGTACTGTAATGACGCGACAAGTAAATAACAAAATAATAAAGACCGCCTCCTGGAACGCAGGAGGAACACTTTCGACACCCGCCGACAAAGAACTACTGAAACGCTTCCTGACTGACTATTCAGTAGACATATGTTTACTACAAGAAACCTGGTTCAAGACTAAATCTCGACTCAACATTACTGGCTATCACACTTACAGAAACGACAGACCGACGCCCGGTGGTGGTACCCGCAATCCTTATTAAAAAATCTCTTCCACACACATCCATAACTACCCCTGCACTTACTGACTGCGAAGCTACGGCCATAGAATTGGGCACGACTACAGGGGCAATAACATTCGTCTCCTGCTACAAGCGACCAGACGCCACGATACAAGACGGAGACCTCGACAAACTTACAAGACTTGGAACAACAACAGTACTAGCATGAGACCTAAACTCGAAAAGACAAGAGTGGGGTTGTGCCAGCAACAACACCGCTGGCAGGCGGCTACTGACTTAAACAACGCTACAAACTTGACAATGACGCCGCCCTCTGGTTACACGCACTTACTTCGAGGCGTGCCCCACGACATTCTAGACACCGTCATCCACAGCACCTCTCTATCGCCTTCCGTTCCGCAACCGCTTTTCGAACTTCACTCCGACCATTTACCGATTCTCTTCGCTCTTTACCTCGGCGCCTACCCGTACCAACACCCACAACGGGCTGGCGAGACCACAAACTGGCCTGCATTTCGCGACCAGCTGACAACAACAGTTACAAACTACACTGAACTAAATACAAACCAGGACATAGACGCACGGCTAGCCACCATCACAAACGAAATACGACTAGCTTACGACCGCAATACGACCAAAATCAACGCTCCATCTCATCACGCACTACCAATTGACATAATCAAAACCATTCAAGAAAAACGCAAGATACAAAGACGATTCTACCAAACCCGCGACCCTATAGACAAATCATTACTCAACCACTACAAAAAACTACTTCCACAGCTACTACTAGACTACAGAAATGAACAATGGAAAGACTATCTACAAAAAGCAGATATAAAAGACCGACACGACATCTGGAAACTCCGGAAAAAAACTCCGAAATCCGACGCCAGCAGTCACAGCACTAATTGACCCGACCACAAACGAAAAAACGTACGACCCGACTAAGAAAACGACCATTTTCGCCAACATGCTAGAAAATAGATTCACTCCTCTTTACACACGAACTTACGTACGTAACTCTACTGCAGACGACGCGACGTACATCTCAGCCAATGACAGACGACCGGCAAACTCAAACCTCCTCTGCCGTCCGACAAGGAAACACCGCCGTCCGGCAACCACCGCCCGCCGTCCGGTTACAGCCGAGCGGCGCGCAGCCACTACCCACCATCTCCGAAGACGAAGTACAAGACGAGATAAAGAAACTACAAATCAACAAAGCAAGCGGCCCTGACAAAATCAACGCCCAGATGCTGAAACAAATACCCAGCAACGTGACCGGCGCTATTACAACCATCATGAATGCATGCATCGACTTAGACTATTTCCCAGCGCAGTGGAAACACGCCACTATCATTCTAATACCAAAGCCAAGAAAATCTCATCTTTCCCCCCACAACTTTCGGCCTATCAGTCTTCTCTCTCAAATCGGCAAAATCTTCGAACGCATCACTCTTCGCTACATTCTTTCTAATCTCTCTGCCACCGGCCAATTGCGCGCCACGCAATTCGGCTTCACGCGCGGGCGCTCTGCCCCCTTCAAACTTTCCGCCTCGCTATGGAACTTTCGACCGCCCTCTGCACAAACCACACTGTCCCCGCTATCTTCTTCGATTTCTCCGAGGCATTTGACAAGGTCAATCATCATCATCTCCTCGTCAAATGCCAAACACTTCTTCATCAGAAAATCTGCAACCTAATCAAGAGCTATCTTTCCGGACGCACCTTCTGCACAACATTCCAAAACAAAACTTCATCTATCAAACACATCTCCGCCGGGGTCCCGCAGGGGGCGGTCTGGTCTCCCACTCTCTTCAACATATTCATCAACGACATCCCGACCACTCCAGGCGTGAATGACTACTTATTTGCAGATGACGTAGCATTCACAGCCAAACATTCTAACATCAATTATGCATTAAATCGACTACAAAAAGCGACTAACGACCTCTCCAACTGGAGTGAACGCAACGGACTTCTTCTCAATATCTCTAAAACTAAAACTATCTTCTTCAACCGCTGGCAACGGAACAATCTCAGAACTCTTCCAACTAAAATCAAACTCCGAGGCACTCCACTGCCCTGGGAAAATAAAATCAAATACTTAGGACTGACATTTGACAAGAAACTCAAATGGAAAGACCAAATAACAAACGCAGCAAAAGACATGAACTCCAGAATTGCAAGACTCGCCCCCATCATCCGCAGTACATACATTCGAGACAAGACTAAGACAATAATATACAACGCATGCATTCGTAGCGCCGGCACGTATGCTTGTGAGACATGGGCCACAGCAAGACCACAGCAACACCATCTCAAAAAAGCGGAAAATAATTTCATACGACAAGCCTTTCGACCCCAACGCGGAGTGGCCTACGACAGCATAAGAGCGGCGAAATCAATAACTAGCATCAAAAATTACATCTACGAAACAGCAAAAAACAAAGTAAAAAAAATATTCGACGACCCGACATTGACCCCACTCTTTCAAAAATACCAACAATACATTGACAAAACGACCACAAACGAAAACAAACTTTACCCGAGCGACATCCTAAAACTCAGACCACCATAAATTAAATCACTACTAATCAAATTACCGCAATACAACCCAAATCTCCACAACCAATTCTAAAAACCACAACCAATAAAATAACCCCTTCCATCAACACCCACATCCCGAGGCAAAAGAAAAAGTCTACGGAACCCGCCCACATACGCTAACGCTGGCAGCAGAAGAAGAAGAAGCACAAGAAAAACAGAAGAACGAGAACACGAAGAAAGAAGAGAAGAAGAAAAGAAGACGAAGCAAGAAGACGCCACCAACAGCAGAAGAGCGCCCCCCCCCTGGCGTAGGCTGCTATTAGCAAAATAGCAACAACAATCTCCATCTCCAAAAAAAAGTACGTGGGGTAGTGATCGATTTAAAATCGAATAAGCAAAGGCGAACCCTTGACACAAATCAATAGTGTACAAATTTTGTGAACTGTGCCAGTGCTGTGTGCTGTGTTTTTTTTATTTCAGGAAGTGTATTGTACAGTGAAATGCTGTATTGTGTATTGTATTTGTATTTGGAGGGGAATTGTTGCTAAAAGAGTATAAGACATACGTATTAAATCAATATGGCAGAAAGTCTACAGTATAGGGAATCAGAGCAAATTAGAAGTGACGAAGAGAGTGGGGGTGACGAGAGGGACGATATACTTGCAAGAATGGAGAGGTTAGGCCTAGACGAAACAGAGAGAGTAGGTAATCCACCCGCGGACCGCACCGAATCCACAGAAACTACGCCGGAATCAGCGCCACGACGTGATGAAGATTCGATGAAAATGTTGATGCAAGCATTGTTAGGGAATTTCGCACGTAATATTCGACAGCAAGTCCAAAATCAGGGGCAAAAGTTAGCAAAAGAAATTCAGGAACAATCGCGAAAAATCGACGACCAGACGAAAATCTTCAATGAAAAGTTGGAGCAATTCCAACATTCAGTCATGTCGCAAGTAGGTGTTAAATGCGAAGAACTCCGGGGAGAAATTACTGCGCAGGCAGCAACGTGCAGGCAATTACTAGAGGAAAGACACGCGGAGGTCGGAGCGAGGATCGATTCGCTATCAACCGAATTTGAAAAGCGGGACAGCGATAATAGAGCGCGTTGCGGTCAAATCCACCACGAAGTACAAGAGGTTCGCGGAGAAGTAAAAGAAATTTGTGAAGACATGAGACGAAGGGTTGAAGTGCAATTTGCGCAAAAGTTAAAAGAGAAAGAACGTAAAATTGAAGAATTGCGTGAGGTAGCAGAAGCGAGAGTTCAAGGCGGGGGAATATGTAGGGGAGGCAATATTAACATACCTCCTTCTCTTAAATTCTCAGGTCACCCGAATGAAAATCCTAATGCTTTTGTTAAAGCTCTTCGAAGTTTCTTTGTTTTGTCAAGTATTCGTGAGAATCACAAAACGTTATTGCTACATCAAGCGTTGGAGGGCAACGCCAAAGCGTGGCTAGAAACTTTGTGCCCGTTGCCGACATCATTCGACGAATTTGTAGTGAGATTTCTAGACCGTTATTGGGGAAGGGAGCAGCAAATGAATTTCTGCGTATCACTCATGAGCGGGTATTATCGCACTTCAAGCGGTACAATGCGGGATTACGCGGCGCGAAAGATAGCGGCCTTAAAAATGTGTTCTCCAGTACCTGATCACGAAATTATTTGCATACTCACTAGGCACTTCCCGCTGAGTATTCAAAATTTGTGGCATTACTCCGATTTATTCTAGTATTCGCCACCCCCAATCGAACCCTTCCGAAAAAGTAATAAGGGAACTGTCGCGACTCTTTCGCACCTACTGCCACGCGAATCATAGCGAATGGAATTTATTACTCCCCTATATTAACATTTGGATCAACCGTGTTCACCATGACAGTATAGGCACTACGCCGTGGGAGGCACATTTCGGCAGGAAACCCCCCCACACCCTTGAAATGTTAGATAGGAAATTACGGGAGAACAGCGAGTAGCGACGGATGAACAGGTCTTGAACAGGATGCGCTTTGGAACAGTTCACTCTCTTGACAAGGAAGATTCAGAAATTTTGAGTCAAAGATTAACAGAATTTGTTGAGGCGTTGAAAACCAAGGTAACTTGTCAGAAAGAATTCACAGACCAAGCCCTCGGAAAAATTGTGGAAGTTCAAGATACATAGTCTATTCTTAAAATACATATTTAGGTACATTATAAGAATGTGTGTGCAACATTTCATAAAAATCAAACCAGTAGTTTTCGAGATATTAATTTTGGCCAGCCAGATGTGCTAAACAAAACATCATGCTATAAGATCAGCTTCTTAGGAAAGTACTGGGGTAGACAGGCTGAAATTGCCGTTCTATAAGGTCATATCCCAACTCCAAAGATTTTTAAGCCTGATCCAACCATTGATCTGGACCAAATAAACACCATGTCGCAAGGCGTCAAAGAATGCTCATCTGCCATTTCTGTGCACCATCTGGGAAAACTCAATGCCTCAACTGACCAAGTATCAAGCCACTGTCCTGCTAAACTCAACTTTAACTCCAGGCAAGAGGAATTGTCTGTTCTTCACAAGAATAATCATTGGCAGTCAGTTGGACTGAATGTGAGAAATGACACAAACCCAGATGAACGTTACGTCTGATTTATGCAATAAATTGAATGCATGTTTACGAATGGTGAAACTAATTTGTCAATCTAGTATATAAACGATAAACCAACAATCTTTACAAAAAAGGGGAAAAAAAAGAAAGAAAAAAAACATGTAAACTCAAGTGGTAATTTATCTGATATGCCTAGTGTATCCTTACTTTATCAAAATGTCAGGTCTACGCACCAAACTCAACCAAATAAATTCTTTGTTACTATTTGACAACAATATTATTGTTATAGGTATTGATGAGAGTAACCTAATTGGCGAAATTACATTTAATATTACCTGTCAACACTTACGTTAATCTAATATTTTCTCCCAAACATTGAAACATGAAAACATCCGTAAGTAACAACACAATCCACAGACTCCTTGGAGTGGGGAATAAATTTAGAACGAAAATAGACTATTTTGGCATTCCACTCTCAACATTCAGGTCCAAACTCCATAGCTTAAACTTAAATGACTAATGCATGTATGGCTAATACCTCTTAATACTTTTACTGTGAAAATTGTGCTATTCTTGTGGGAGGTTGTTGTTGTTGTTGTTGTTGTTGTTGTGTTGTTTTTTGTATTAAGTAATAACTTGCATGTTCTTGTGTCCTACGGTTTTATTTTTATTATTCTTGTATCTCATTCATGTTTTAGTATTACCTGTTAATTTGTCATTTATGTCTGTCATCAAATTGCGACATTGTTTTAATTCTTATGTATCAAAGTTTGTATGTATCAATTTTCTCTTGTAAGGGTTACAACCCGTTTAAGAATAAATAAAATAATTTTTTTTAAACTCCTTCACAGTACAACAGTACACAATATGCTGGGAACAATTTTCATCATTCGTCTTTTTCTGTGCATCAACAACATTTCCACATGAACCACTAAAAGGCTAGCTATCTCAAGCATGCATTTGTTACCACTCCTGTGATTTTCCAAAGTAAAAAAACAATTAATTTTTGCAAAAATCTATTCAACTAGAATTTCCAAGTCCAAAAATGTGCCTGCTCCAAAGGAACTTTTTCTAATTTCAGATTGAATTTTATTTACAGAACTACATTTATAGAAAACAAAAGAAAAAATAAAACTACAATATCAAAAATTCTATAAGAATATCATGATTAAAGCATTTACGTTTTTAAACGTTCAGTTACAAGCAGGAATATGTCCTTACACTATAGTTACGTAAGCGAGAATAAAAATTCAGTTATTTGCACTCATTAACAGTGAGGAAAAGCCTACTACACAAATAATATTCATACTCATAAGCCTGACTATTGCATTATTTTCAATGACATTCACAGCCTTTAAATCTACATTAGCACTTTAAATTTCAAATTTCTTATTCATTTTCTTCAAGCAAACACACATTTCAGCCCTTTGACTCCTGTAAACATGGTACCTTAATGTTCAAACATATTCAACAATAATTGAGGCTCTTGCTTCAATTGCTTGTTGCATGGTCTTTAGCCAACACAATGAGTAATAAATACTCCAAATTGAAGGCTTTGAGTCATCAGTAATGCCCTAGTTTATCACGTCACCTATTAGCCATTAAGGTATTCAATTCAGTATTTAAATGACCAGCACATTACCATTGCGCAAAGAGTGGTTTAGTTCAAAGTCTGCTGTAGTCAAAGGTTTAGTTAGGAAGATACCAGTTTATCACTCACCTCTTCCAACCCATGAGCACAAATCTTAAAGAACCTTGCATTCCAGTGACTTCTCAAATATCTTTCCACTTCAGAAGATAAACCTTCCACTGAACAAAGCTGCAATTACTCCTCATGATGAGCCAATAGGTGATGGAACGTTGATGGCACATGAATTTCTCATTGATATCCTCAGCTGAAGACCTTTGAATGTGTTACCTGCTATGATATCAGTAGCGAACTGTTGGAAACTCCTTCCCGCACAGCAACCTGAAGAAGAAAATACATACAAGTCCACAAACAAAAAAATGTAAAAAAATATTACTGATGAACAGGTTACCAAGGTTAGGCCAATTAAAATACTTTTCCTGTAGCAAATAATCTCAGCCCCATTAGTACTGTAATATAATATATTGAAATGCTGGATGGATATCATACATTGAAATTAGCTTATGTAAAGAAAATAACTGAATTATATAATTCATCATTTACCTATAGATCACTTAATACATCAAGATTCCCCTCGAACATCCAAATTCTAACACATTGTTTTTACATGGTTCAAAAATAAATTGAATTAAATTCACAAATAGCAAAACCTGTAAAATATATTTAATGGGCAGATGTTTTAATTGACCTAAACTCAAGAAGCTTCTCATCCATAAACTGTACCATCTAAATTAAGATATATGCATCATAAAATTATAAATTGAAGACAATCTTAATTTTTGTAAAAACTGCTTTACGAAAATCAATGTAACATTAAAACTTCCAAACCCAATTCACGTTTCAACATAAAAAAATCTCACTTTCAACAATTTCAAATTTACGGATCTACAGCTCAATGCAATAAATTTTCAGCACTGAGATCTAGGTGCAAATCGCTGCAAAGAGAGGTCTATAAAAAATGTATTACTTCAACTGAATTGTCCATTGCTGATGATTCTCGAGCTTTCTGGAGACACATCAGAAATACTACCTCATCGAATAAATTATCTTGTACCATGCACCAAGAGCAAAATCACGAAAATAATGCTGATAGCATTTACTTTCCTGTATACTATACTTATGTATACTTATGTATAGTATGTAATGCTGCGAGATAAAACGGGATTTTCGGAAGAAAAACTCTTATTACTGGGCCCTGGTAACGAAAATGTGGATAAATCCAGTTGCTAAAGCCCGTGAAAGCCCAATGTCACGTACAGGTGACGCGTAATATTTTTTGCATTCCTTTTGTTCAGTCAATACTTTTAACTGTGGTTTCCGTTGGGAATTGTTAAATACAGTTCTGAGAATGAGATAAGACCATAGTATTCTGCCTGAATCTTCCTAGAGCGATAAAATTATCAGTATTGTGGAAGCAGTTCAAGGGCAAAGTGATCTTGTGCGTGAAAATTACTTACGGCGATGACAAATCATAAAGGTAATATACTGCTTTTATTTTCACTTTTGTCTATTTGTGAAATATCAAATGAATGATTTATGTTATAAATTTCATCAATTTGTTGTAATTGAGTGCAGTGTCACGTCAGAAATACAGAGTGTCACCTACAGGTGACACTGGTCACATGCATTCTCTTTCATGCACATTTACATACTTCTGAAGTTACGATCATAAGTTTCCATTTACTGAAAGATTATCATTCTAAAGTCATTCCTTTTAATTTATAGCTTGACTTTGCATGAAATATTGGAGTGTTTGGAAGAAAAATCTGATGAGTTGATAGATGACATCACGATTTTTCCTCCTGAAGATGGACTTGTCACGGACAAAGAAAGTGGGGACAAGAATACTCCTGAAGTAAATCATCTTCCAGGTATGATGTTGAGATTGAGAGTTGAAGTAAATCTCACCTCAGCACCTGATGATTCAACCAGTTGTCTCAACAAAAGATCAAAGTCAAAAGATCAAATCTTGTGCCATCAGCGCACAAGAATTATGTGCAAAGATGCAATGTGGGTTTGCATGTGCATTGTTGGTTTCATTATCACACACAAATGTAAAATTTTCTGTTATGTAAAGCAGGACAATTTCTGGTAACCAGTATTCATAGTACCCAATGTCACCTCAAGGTGACACCACTATATTTTTTTATTTTCATATTATATCACTAATGTGTCAATGAAAATCATGTTATTCAATGTTAATTGACATATTTTTAGCAATAAAATATTTAAAACTTATTTATTTTATGTTTGGACTTTAACAAGTTAAGAAAGAAAGTAAAAAAAAAAAAGAAAGAAAGAAAGAGAGAAAAAAACGCCTTACACATGATGCCAAAATCCCTGTTTTTTGGGTGTGTGATACTGAAAAATCAATTGAAAACAAAACATCTGTCTGTCCATCCGTGAACAACGCTAGCAACTAAACTGTTCATTCGATTTTCTCCAAAATCGATATTCCCCAATCAATCTGGTTGATCTATTCTGGCCACTAGAATTTCGAAACCGATATTTAAATTTTGGGAGGTACTTTACATGAAGCCTCCCAGACATTTTCAAAATTTTTAAAAATACGGCTCCAAATTTTTTCTTTAAATTTCTTCTAAGAACAGAGTAAAGTACACTTATTAAGGTGACATAGTTCCAATTTTAACAGTTGACTGAATTTTCGAAAATTGCGAAAGTTTGAAGTTTATTCGACGTCTTCCTCCAACTACAAAATTGCAGATAGAGATATTTCTGTCAAATAAAATTTGTTCTGTATAGTGAATTTTTTCTTTAAGGTCATGTAGAATTTCTTTGAAAATTTTAGCAGTTTTTGCACAGTATTGCGTGCAATGTGTGCAATTTTAAAGAAATACAAAAACAATATTTTCTCAAAAAAAAAAAAAAAAAAAAAGTTCAATTTTTTCTTTGAACTTTTGGTAGGGATAGTGCTAAATGTACACTATTAGATGACAAATGTCATATTGGTCTATTCTTTTGTTTTTTCAAAAATTGCAAAAATTTAATTTTTTTGACTTGTCTCTCATTGTTAATATTTACATTAGCAGTGATTTGTTGACATTAAAGCACATGTACTCATTAATGTGTTAATGTCAAATAAAGTTTCTCGAAAACTCAACTGTTTTCTGAGAAAACCAACACAAAATTCCTCATTTTCAGAAAAACCCAAATACCATTTTCTCATAAATGGCTCCAAATTTTTTCTTCAAACTTTTGGAATGGATAGTGCTAATTGCACTCTTCAATATGAAGAAAAGTTTATTTTGAGCTATTTTTTTGTTTACGTTTTTTTAAAAATTACAAAAATGCATTTTTTTATAGATCTAACATATTTAATATGCAAGCAATTTAACATTACCAGCAATTTGTGAACACGATTATATTTGTTTGTTGATGTACTTCAAATAACTTCCAATGATGTTTTATGAAAACTGAAAAATTTTCTGTGCAAGAGCTTCAAATTTCGCATATTTAGTACTTCTTTAATGCCATTTTCTTAAATACAGCTACAAATTTTTAAAAGAAAATTGCCATTTAGGATAACGTTTAATTGTTCTTTAAAATTCTAAAATTAATATTTCCTTTCTACCATTAAGAAAGCGAAAAATTGAGAAAATGTCAAAACAAAACAAAACAAAACAAAACAAAATGTGTGGGTGGCAACAGATGGCAGCTGGTTTTCTCAATAAAATGTATTTATCAAAACTAGATCTTCAAATAACGTTGTGCTTAATTTTTTGAAAATACGAGTAGTTTTTCTATAATTTTGCATCAAACAATAGCCTTCTACAAATTTATTGCACTTCAGACAGCCGTCATTTCTTTGTTTGTTTCTTACATTTGACCTTTTGTTATTCATTTACACATTAATCTTTTAGAAATTATTTATTTTGAAATATTTGAAATAAAAAATTGCTAGCTCTTTAAGGGAGTATCGACAATGCAGGGAATGCAACATTGGAATTCCATTTCAGGGTTGCGAATTTCTGTGAATGACATGTCATTGTTGCGACTTGATACAGCTGTTTGCAAAGGGGTTATAATGTTTTTTAAGTTGATATTTGCATGAAAATATTTAGTTTTTGCATCAAATGCTGTACCATTTGTAATGAGTAAAGTATTTGTTGTATGGTTTTAGAATACTCTTCCCTAATCCCGGCCCTATGAAATGCATTTCTATATTGTCTGGGTTATCAGACTTCTTTTTTCAATACAAGTTTACAAAACTTTTGTATTATATTTTTATGCAGTTGTAGAATTCATATATTTTTGACAAAACTACAATGGAATCAGTGAGTTGTTTGCTTCTTGGTTGAATTGGATGTTTTCAAATGATAGCTAAGATGTAAGTAATGCAGAAAGTGCAATATTTCAATACTATGTAGCCGTTTCCAATACTGCACGAAAAGTATGTGACGCAGCATTGCTAGTTTTATCAATCACCTCTCGGAATGCCTGGTGAGGTACATTATATTGAAAATAATCTTATTCCTAATAAAATGTACTACATATTGAATAAAAGAAACAGTGATTTTCTCCGTATAACTTCTTCAATAACTTGCAAAAATGTATGCCCGCAAACATTTTTCCATAAGAGCCTAAACTAATTTAAACTTATTTTATAAAACATTAGGCTGGTATGTGCCAATATTTTCCTTACCGTCTTGAAGAACAGAGATTTTTCTTTTATTTAAAGAATTTTTTGGTAATACTTCACCATAGTCATTCAAATGAACACACTACTTTAAGTGTGATCACCATCATGCTTAAAAATTTTACAGACTTCACTGACAAAATTAACGAAAAGCAAGTTTTTATTCACAAAATTTTAAGTAAATGTTGGAAAAGTTATTACTTACAAAAGTATTTACGCTAAGGAAATAGTATTTACTACAACACCTTGTACTTAAGTATTATTCACCAAAATGTAAATGTTACATACTTCAAAAGCTTGCACTACAAGCATTTATCACCCAACTAAATCACAAAATTCTGAAAGATGCAGCTCCCATGTGCCTACAGAGGTATAATCTGTTCCTACGTCCATGAAAACTAACCATTTGTATTAAATAACAACCTTCACAAATATCCATAAACAATTAAATGTGACAATTTTGAGAAACACAATTTCCAGTTTAATTAACATCAATTGAAAGAGTATAAGCTATTTCCATATTTTCAACTGCATGTAATTCTTGTTTATGAAATTTGAGATTATACAAATTTAAATATTTTATAATAATGGTACTAATCCACAAGAATTTTTATTTCATACAATTCTGAGTGAATAAACATGTGGACCTACAGTAAATATATTCTTGACAAGCAACTGAGACCAGACATAAACAAAGCCAAGTACCAATTCATTGCATTACTTCTGGGCAGAAATTGTATCTCTTCTACACCCCAACTGCCCCCTAAACATATGCACATTTCACATAAATGAATAATTTCTAAGTGAAGTAAGCATTAATAAAGCTCCGTAATTATAATTAACTCCGTAGTTATTAACTATATTTTACTAATAAAACTCCATAGTTATAATAAATTAATCATGTTCCTTATTCAATCAATAATTACTTATTCAAATATTGTTCCGCTGACAACTCTAGTGACCAAACATGTTAGAGAACATTTTAAATAAATTAAATATATACTTCAATTTCTTTTTAACATGGCGCATGACGTAAATCAGCTATTATAGTGTCATCCAATCACAAGCTTCAATGTCATCACGGTTGAATGATACAGCTGATTTAAGACATGCGCCACGTTAAAAAGATCTAAATACACAAGTTTATAAAGCAACAAACCTCCAGAAGGCAGCACACTACACCGAAACAAATTTAGCCATCTCAGGGTCATTTTCCTGATGGTAACCATGGTGAGGTTAAGTAGTGTCACGTCACCCATCCTTCTTCTCTTCTGCCATCCATACAGCTATTTTTCATCTTGCATATAGCTCTGACTATGTACTCTGAGTTCACATATCAGCAGAGGTCATAAGAGAGATGTGGGATGTAACCCATTTACAAAGTTTCTATTAGTATATCTACTATATCTTACAAGCCTTCATAGAAATGCCTCTTGCTGCCAGAGCTCGGTAAATGAAAATGCATGTTTCCCACCATCCATTCAAAATATTCAAAAAGTAAAATGTGATATATTTTCCAATTCATTTCAAGTCACTTTATGGGAAACCTGTAATAAAGAGGATAATGGAATAAATAAGTAGGACAAAAACAACCAATGAATTCTATAACAAAAATGTTGTTCATTCACACAATTGGGTATACAGTAAATCCTGATTATCATGAATTCCAAGGGACCCAAATAATTGGAGTTCGTGCTACAAAAATTCATGCTATCTGAGTATTATAAATAATGTCATCATTGCTGTACTCCCTTTGCCGGGACTGAAATTTCGTTAGTGTTACAATGAAATTTGTGTTATGAGAGTTTGTCCTAATGAGGGTTTAGTGTATATTATAAACCCTCATGCTCAACATGATGTGAGCAAGAAACAAAATTACATGCCGAGAGTAATTTGCCACAAAATGCAACTAACAAAAAACATCCACACTTACATTGAAAGAACCACAAAATACAATACTATTCCAAAAATTCAGTACTATAAAAAGTGGATATTTTTTAGCTTATTTTCTTCTTTTATCAACCCTTTGACTCTCTTTCTCCTTTACTTAGGTGGATTCTGTTTGGGGTTGGATTTGACCCAACACATTTTCCCCAAGGGTCATTTCATATTAAATCAACACAGTTTTTTACCTCACAATTTTAGATTCAGATGAAATTTGAAACATAGGTAGCATGAATGAAGAATAAGAAAACTACAAATTTTGAGTAAAATATCTCCATCCATTTGTGAAATACAGCCATGTAAAATTTTACAAAATTGGGTTCCCGAAAATTTTTAAATTGATGTAGAACTTCTCCAAATTAAGATAGGGAGCTGGAACAGGTATCATTTTACAGCTTTCTTTACGGCCTTTTATATGATATGCAACTCAATGGGGGTTGCGATCAGTTTTTCAAGTTTGAATTTAAAATTTTGATTTTGAGTTTTTTCAAAATGCTTATCTTCAAAAAAATTGAAAAAATTCTAAAATAATCCTTATATGTTTCCAAACAGATGGTGCAAGTTTAAAAATGGGACTGCAATGGGTTCATATGGTAATCTTTACTTAAAATGCACAATATTTACTTACTCTAGATTTTACTGATTTAAAATGCATTTTATTTCACATTATAAGACCTAATATATACAAATTATTAATTTAGTGTTTTTTGTTGGTGAGTGTGTTGTGTTTTGTTATTGTTGTTATTATTATTATTATTATTATTAGACCGCGGTACTTCATGCATATTTTTACTGACTGTGCAAGGAAATGTATATAACTTTACCTTGCACATCTAAAAAGTTCTTGTGAATAATTTTCAGAGTTACAAAACATTACTTGCGCCTGGGGTCACAAATTATCCCAAACAAGTCAAGGGTTAAAATCTGTCGTAGTGGTCATTTGTGCGTTGTTAGACATTCAGCAACACATTGAAATAATCTGAATTCTTTCAAAACTAATATAGTCTGTGCTACGTAGTTAGTCACCGGTTCAGTAAACAAATTGAAAATCTGATGATATCCATCGTAGAACTATACTTACCGAAGAAATCAACGCACAATCATGTTAATGTACAAATTAGAGCACATGCCTATGGTGAGCAGTTCCAACAGCATAACGAGAACGTCCAATCACATTCTGACAGAAATCACGAGAAACAACACATCCCACAAATATGAAACTTTTTGCACGTCGTTGCCGCGCCATGCGCCGGCATCTGCGCCGCCATCATATGCCAATGTGTGTGGCCACCATGCGGCGCGCATCCGGTCATGTGTGCCAACGTGTCTGTTCATGATGCAAAGTGCCTTTTTATATAAAATCCTTCCTAAAGACTTCGTGAAAATGGCCAAAAAATTATTTTCCTCCTTGTTATTATTCATTTTCCTTATTATTCACTGTTTATTATTCCTTTATTTTCCTTGATGTTTTTACATTAATTTGCATCATAGAACGTACAAAATGACGTCGCTTTTGGCGGGAAAGTCTTCATCTTGTGAACTTAATGGATTGAATGCATAAGAAGACTGGCCAGTTGTCAGTTTTTGACATTTGAACAGGATTTTTGAAGTGTTGTGAGTTGGTCTTATATACGGAACGTTGTTTTGCGTGATCCGCAGTGCCTTTGCATATGTCACATTTTGGACTCTGATTATAATAAACATCGTGTGGCTTTACACCATAATCTACACCATGGCTGAATTTGTTCCTGAATCTGAAAAGGATTGGCACTCCGAACGTATGAATAAAATAGCTGATGATGTAATTGAAATTTTACGGAAATATGATGAAGAATATGATTCTTTGGTAAAAAGTGCAGAAAAGCGATTAGAATCTGATGGAACCCGGTATGAAGTGAAAAACTGCAAGAATGAAAAAGAGAATTTCGTTCATGATGTAGTGGAACAAGAAATTGCTATTTATGATAAAACTCAAAGAAGACGGGAAGACGTAGAGCTTTCAATGAAAGTAGCAGAATATGAAGAGATGACCAGAGTTCTCGAGAAAGAAAAACAAACTTATAAGGAAAAGAAATCCCTTTTTGAAAGAAGATTTAATATAGAAAAAAATAAAATTGATGTACTAAATGAAAAAATCGAAAGTGCTATTGTGATTGGAAATGATTATCATGACAAGGAGCTGCAGTTGAAGTTGTTAATGGATGAGCTTCAGGATTTATCTGTGGAAGAAACCATATATCCAACTGCTATTTTAGAATTTCATTCTGCATGTAACCAACTTCAGGCAAGAATAGCAAATATGGAAAAAGATTTGTTGAAGTATGCTGATTTGCCCCCAGATTATGAGAAAGCAAGAGACAAGTTGGCTGAAGTAATGTTACAAGATAAAGAACTAGAGAGACGGATAAGAAATATTATCAAATAATTTTGTGAAACGAATGGACTTTTCTTTTCCAGATCAATTTCAATTAGAACCTTTATAATTCTTTATCCAACTGATTTTATTAATTCTGTTATGAAATTTTAGATTAATCTTATGTTGATGTTTTATGCAGAAGTTTCTGTGATGAATTTCTTTTCAAGGCTGATTGTAATTATGTTTAATGGACAATGTTAAAATTAGTATAGGCCTATGTGAACAGTTTGTGTTTCTTACAGATCCCATTTTATTTCTTTCCAAGAAACTGTTAAATATTGCACTTGACTGTTACAAAAGGGTATAAAAGTGTTGAAAGGACTTTAATGTATAGGTAATTGAAATATTGATTGACATCACCCAAGCTAATGGTTATCTTGCAAAATCAACTTTATCACTGGCACTTGTGGTAAGGAGCTGCGTTTGTTTTCAGCTTTTGCTTCAATTTCTTCATTACTTTCATGATTATTCTCATCTTCGTTAGAGTCTTCCACCTGACTGGGTCTTCTGTCATTTTTCAAATAGGCCTACATCTAATAAAAATTAGCATTGAGTTCTTCACGTTCTGTAAATGCCTCCCTTTCATTTTTTCAAGTGCTGTTTGTAACTGTTCTCGATGTATGTGTTTTTAATGCACTGACAATACTTTGCATTTGTTTCATTTGTGAGAAAATAGTAAGCACATATTTCCTTGTTGCAGATTAGTGAAGAGAGTTGTAGTCATTTGTAAAAAAATGTGGTTTAAATATTTCCTTCAATAAGAAAATTGTCTGTCCTAACGAGCCTGTATTATTAAGTGAATATGGCCACAGATTTTTTTACTACAGGCAAAAATGTTTTATTTAGATTTTCAGGTAAAAAGATAGTTTACATAGCAACGTTTCGGGGTTTTTTTTTCCCCCCCATCTTCAGATACACACAAAAAAAGTGTGTGTGTGTCTATATATATATACACACACATACAAAGTTTCCGGGGAGGAAATGTCGAAACTTCGAAAATACGCTCTTAAAAAAATTCTAAGCATATTTTGTCTAATAAACTACGTGAATATTCCGAATGGTTGAGCCGCTATAAGCACTCAAAAGTTGGTTTGAAAAATTGATTTCTAGGCAAAAATTTGCATTATAGAAGTGTAGAAACACTCCAGAAACATAAGTTGTTTATTATGTACAAAAGAAATGTATATATTTATTCAGAAAGAAAAATTAAGTGAGAAATAAAAAAGCACCCAATTTACACAATTCAACTACTTTTTTATTTCTCACTTAATTTTTTTGTCTGAGCAAATATATTCATTTCTTTTGTAAATATTAAACAATTAACATGTTTTGGAGTGTTTCTATGCTTCCATAATGGAAAGTTTTGCCTAGAAATCATGTTTTCAAACTAAATTTTGAGTGCTCATTGTGTCCCAACCATTCGGAATATCCACGTAATTTATTAGACAAAATATGCTTAGAATTGTCTTAAGAGCTTATTTTCGAAGTTTCGACGTGTCCTCTTGGACAGCCTGTATATATATACATATAGAGAATCTCACTAATTTAAAGGAAGATCAAACAAAAATATTCAGTAAAACTAATATACATAAACACATATACAGATTAGTGTGCAAAGCACATGCAGAATGGCTGTTACAAAGCGTACAATGCTACTAATCATTTAAAACTGATGTGAGGAAGAGGGGGAGCGGAGAAGCTAATAGTAGAGAAATTTTCTCTGTGTATGTGTGTTTATAGTTGTGTGTGTGTCTGTATACATGAGCACTATTTAATAGATTAACATTTTTCAGTATGATAATTTTTTGTTACTACTTATTCTTTTCTATGTTTGGATTATATCTCATTTTCTCGACTATTTCTAGCCTGAAAATGGGGGAAAAATATACCCCGAAATGTTGCTATGTAAACTCTTACCTTTCTACCTGAAAATCTGAATAAAACATTTTTGTCTGTCATAAAAAATCTGTGGCCATATTCATTTAATAATTTAAATATTTCCACTTACGGAACTGCTTAAGTAGTAACTTAAGATTATGTACTAAATTGAAAATTTGAAAAATGAGAAAAGAAAGTGATGCTAGTGTAACCAAACAGCAGTTCATAGAAATTATTTTAATATTTATTACACACTTGACTATGCAACAATGGGTAAATAAGACAAATGGTTTAGAAATTTGTCAACTGAATGTAACAAAAATTAGTGAGGTACATAATCGATTTTCTAACAATTTGTTGTATTTGTAAATCTGGTGTTTGAATAAACTCGGATGAACTTATGATTTCTTGAAATTAAATATTGTGCAGTACTTAGTATCTATGACAAAAGCACAGATTTATTTTGAAATACTACATGTCTCTTCCTGCACATTTTCATTCTTTTACCATAACGTCAACCTTGTTTTTGAAGTTTGGAAATGTACATGCATGGCATGTTACTATTTAAAAATTGTAGAATGCTAATATATAATGGCCTTCCGTGTTCTTATTATTCGCTAATTTGGTAATACTTGTGTGTTAGATTAAAAAATAAAAAAAAATTTATCTATATTCATCAGTTTGTGAAAATAAGCCTTTTTCTCTTGGTATAATAAATATAATTTAGGGCACATTAATGTATTATAAAGTAACAAAAATATCAAATTTTTTTTTGCAAATGGTGGGCTTATATTTGTCTATTTTTTGACTTATTTAATCTAGCACAAAAGTCTAAACAGTATGTGCTACAGCACTCATTTCCTCATTTAAAATTAATTATAAAGAAAGTTCTTTGTGAGTGGATGAAATAAGAGCGTCTAAATTCACGAAGTCTTTTAGTAAACGATGTATTGTGTGAAATATAAGTGCAGTTTTATTATAATAAAAACCCCATACTGCTTCCTACTAATCTATTACATGTGCAATTTCATATATTCATGTGTTTTAGAATGAATTTTATCTACCGCAACTATGTAAATAATTATATATTTCATTGTAACAAACTTTTTTTTTTCTCTCCTTGTCTTTCTCACTTGTTGATAATATCTTATTGCAATTGATAAGATCATGGCAACGACTCAGAAATTATCAAATTCTCAGCAATATGAAGTCACACTTAAAGATGTTCTGTTTTGGTAAGAATCTATACTAACATATATTTAAAACTTACTGCCATAGTCCAATTTGAACTTCATAGCTATTTTTCTCATAACTAACAAAATGTGAAATAAATATAAAGTGATTACATTTTCCATGATCTCTTCAATTAGGTAAGTTAAGTTGGGTAAATGAGCCATAGGTTTTTTCAATGAAACTTGTATAGGGAATTTCACTTTCAGCACTGGGCAATAATGTTCTTCCTTCAATAGTGTGCCTCATGTGTTAGTATTGTGGCTTTCACATACAAATTATTTGGATTTTGTATTGAAAACAGCATGTTGTCATCCTGAGATTGTGAAATATGTACAGGTGTGCGGCAGGTATTATTAACATTATAGTTAATTCAGCATGTATTTGAAGCATAATAGAACCATGAAATATTACTGCCAGCATCTGTTCTTTTTTAAGCTTGAATGGATGGCCCAGTTACCCACGAAATATTTTAAAAATTGGCCCATCTCAGACCCTGTTATCTCAAGGAATTGGAATGCCAAGAAGGGAAGGAAAAGAAAAAAGAAAGCAATATAATAATACTGATGATGCAAGTGAAGAAAGGGATCAGTTATCTTTATGTGGCAATGAGAATGATTGGGGTCTTCTGTGTTATTCTGATGAAACTAGTGGTGCTACAGAATGGCACAGATATTCCTATATTAGTTTTATATTTCCTTGGAATTGCCACATACTCATGCCAGCTACCATCTATTGCCGCCCAAACTACTTTTTTTTTGACATTTTCTTAATTTTTCAGTTTCCTAATGGTAGAACTGAAATATTAATTTTAGAATATTAAGGAACACTAAAACCTCGCCTTAAAAGGCAATCTTCTTTAAAAAATTTGGAGCCGTTTTAAAGAAAATGGCGTTTAAGTGCTACTAAAATTGCGAAAATTGAAGCTCTTTTCCAGAATTATTTGAGTTTTCAAAAACCTTCAAGTAATTGGAAGCCCGTTAATTCACAAATACAAATATAATAGTGTTTACAAATTGGTGGTAATGTGCATAATATAGGTGTGAGAGATCTTTCAAAAAAATTACATATGTATAATTTTTGCAAAAAAAAACACTACGTTATATTAAAGAGAGTAATTAGCACTATTTGTTCGACAGGTTTGGAGAACAAATTTGGAGCCGTTTATGAGAAAATGCCGTTTGAGCGTTTCTGAAAATGCGGAATTTTGAGTTCCTATTCACAGAAAACTGTTGAGTCCTCGAGAAAGTTTACTTGACATTTAAAGCAAGTGTACTCGTAAAAATGATACTGTGAACAAATTGCCGCTAATGTAAATATTAACGTGAGAGAAGTAAAAAAAATACATTTTTGAAAGAACAAAAGAATACAGCAATTGGCGATTAATGTCATCTTATAGAGTACATTAGGCAGTATCCTCACCAAAAGTTCAAAGAAAAAATTTGGGGCCGTTTTTCAGAAAATCTTGTTTTTGTAATTTTTTAAAATTGCACATATTGTACCCAATATTGCGAGAAAACGACTAAAATTTTCAAAGAAATGTACATGACTTTAAAGTAAGAACTCACTTATGAAGAACAAATTTTATATGAAGGAAAAATCTGTATCTGCAATTTTGTAGTTGGAAGACGCCAAATAAAGATCAAACTTTCGCAATTTTCGAAAATTCAGAGTTATCCGTGAAAATCGGACCTGTGCCACTTTTATAAGTGTATTTTACTCTATTCTTGCAAGAAGTTGAAAGAAAAAAATTGGAGCCGTTTTTGAGAAAATTTCGAAAATGTCCGGCGGCGTCATGTAAAGTACCTCCCAAAATTAAAATATCGGTTTCAAATTGAAGGGGCTACGAGATCAGCCATATCGATCGGGGAGTGTTAATTTTGGTGAAAATCGGCTGAACGGTTTAGTCGCTAGCATTGTTCATAGACGGACAGACGTTTTGCTTTCAATTGGTTTTTACTTTCCCGTATACGTACGTATACACGGAGTGATATACGTAGTATAGGGAAAGTTATGTAATGCTGCGCGAAAAAATGGCCAATTTTCGGTGGAAAAATTAATTGCCGGGCCGTGAAAACGAATAAGTGGGTAAAACCAGTTGCTAAATTAAGAAAAAAAAATCCCCTAACACGTGGTGTAGCCAGAAACCCTGTTTTCTAGGTCCCTGATACCAAAAACCCAATTGAAAGGAAAACGTCCGTCCGTCTGTGAACACTGCTAGCGCCTAAACCATACGTACGATTTCTTACAAAATGGATATTCCCCAGTCGATCTGAGTCTAGTCAAAGCTTTGAGATTTTGAAAAAGATTCTTTAAAATTTGGGGGTACTTTATATGAAGCCCCCCGGGGATTTTCAAAATTTTCTCAAAAACGGCTCCAAATT
This sequence comes from Acheta domesticus, assembly GCA_031308135.1. Lineage (NCBI taxonomy): Eukaryota > Metazoa > Arthropoda > Insecta > Orthoptera > Gryllidae > Acheta > Acheta domesticus. The sequence goes on along the minus strand of JAHLJT010002630.1, from coordinate 96,395,084 downwards.
TTTTCTTTAAATTTCTTGAATGAATAGAGTAAAATACACTTTCTAACATGCCATAGGTCCTATTTTCACGTACAGCTCTGAATTTTCGAAAATTGTGAAACTTTGAATTTTTTTCGGCGTCTTTCTCCAACTACAAAATTGAAGATAGAGATTTTTTCTTCAAATAAAATTTGTTCTGCATGTTGAGTTCTTTAATAAAGGTCATGTAAATGTTTTTCAAAATTTGGGTAGTTTTCGTGCAATATGTGCAATTTTAAAAAATTACAAAAACAAGATTTTCTCAAAAACGGCTCCAAATTTTTTCTTTAAACTTTTGGTAAGGATAGTGGTAAATGCACTCTATCAATGACATAAAAGCCATTTTGGTCTATCGGTTGTTTTTTTCAAAAATTTCAAAAATGTAAATTTTTTTATTTGTCTCTCACGTCGTTAATATTTACATTATCAGCGATTTTTATACATTATTATATTTACGAGTACATGTGCTTTAAATAATGTCATTTAAAGTTTCTCGAAAACACAACCGTTTTCTGTGAAAAGTAGCTCAAAATTTCGCATTTTCAGAAACGCTCAAACGCCATTTTCTCATATATGGCTGCAATTCGTTTCTTGAAACTTTTGTAACGGATAGTGCTAATTACACTCTTTAGTATAGCGTAAAGTTTATTTTGAGTTATTTTTTTGTTTTTTCAAAAATTATATAAATGTAAATTTTTTGAAAGATCTCTCACATCTTTAATAAGCAGATTATCCGCAATTTGTAAAGATTATTATATTTGTGAGTGTAAGTGCTTCAAATAACTTCAAATAAAGTATTTTGAAAACTCAAAAATTTTCTGTGAAAATGAGCTTCAAATTTCGCATTTTTAGAAGTGCTAAAACGCCATTTTCTCTTAAACGGCACATAATTTTTAAAAAAAAATTGCCATTTACGGCTGGGTTTTTGTGTCCTTTAATATTCTAAAATTAATGTTTCCGTTCTACTAATAGGAAACCGAAAAATTAAGAAAATGACAAAAAAATGTACTTTTGGCGATGATAGATGGTAGCTAGCAAGAAAGAGTATGTGGCAATTCCGAATAGCTAGCGAAGACCCAAGAAAATAGAAAGCTAATACGGGAAAGTCTGTGCCATTCTGTAGCACCACTAGTTCGGTATCAAGAACCCACAAAACAGTGCTTCTGGCTGCACCACGTGTTAAATTTTTTTCTTAATTTAGCAACTGGATTTATCCACTTTTTCGTTATCAGGGCCCTGTAATAAGTTTTTCTGCCGAAAATCCGCCGTTTTTTTCGCGTAGCATTACATAACTTACGCTATACTATACGTACGTATAGTATACGGGAATGTAAAATCGATTGACGGCAAAACGTCCGTCTGTCTGTGGTCTAGCGCCTAAACCTATTTTCTTCAAAATTGATATTCCCCAAGTGATCTAAATGAACTCGTAGCTTTAGGATTTTCAAACGGATATTTTGATTTTTGAGGGTACTTCACAAACAATTTCAAAATTTTATCAAAAACGGTACCAAAGTTTTAATCAAACTTAGTCTTTGGATAGCGTAAAGAACGCTTAAGAGAAGGAATAGTTTCATGTGCGTTCATATCACAGATTTTTTTTACTTAATTTAATTACCTAACAGATTTACAATACATATTATTATTATTATTATTATTATTATTATTATTATTATTATTATTATTATTATTATGAAATATACTTAAAATCGTTTTCCATTAGTTTTCGATGTTTCTCTCAACGCTTGAACTCTTGACGTGATGTGTTTTCTCTTGTATGCTGAGAAGCAGTGGCGTATCTACGGTATGGAAAGCATGGCACGTGCCATGAGCGCCACTCACAAGGGGCGCTATTTACAGTATACTCATTAATAGAAACAACAACCTTGATTTCAAGCATCCCTACAGGGGCGCAAATTCTATGCTTGCCATAGGCGCCTGAATATCTAGATACGCCTTTGCTGACAAGATTCCCTATCTTTCTAGTTTTGCTTAGGGATAATTGAAAAAAATACGTACGTCTTTTTAGCTTCTTCAAAACCTCTTTGAAAGAATTAGTGAGAGACGGGATTCAGGGGGGCAACTGCTCCCCCCCCCCCAATCTTGGGACAAATTTTAAAAAAATATATTTCATTTCGCAGATCTTCAAATTTATACTTATAAAAGATTTATTCATCTCTGTATTTTGAGAAGAACTGTAATAATAATTAAGCGAACAATAATTTTGTTAAGCTGAATGAATAATATACATTAATAAATTGGTGAACTTTAGTTCAGTATTATAAAACGCGCGGGGTAGTGTTCAGCATTATTTTGAATATCCCTTATTAATAAATCCTCTTTCAATTATATATTGCTTTTACTCGTTATTAACTTGGAAATTTAACGGTTTAATGCCTAAAATCATGAGTCATAACTAGACCTCTGATTTTATGACAAATGCCTATTTAGGATGTTGTGAAAAGTAATTGCAGATGTTTACGAATCATGAGAAAATAGATGTACTGAAAGCATCTAATATGCCTAAAACGTCCTAAAAAGGGCGGTTGATGTCTATTTTAATGTTTTTGCCTAAAACAGGTGATTTTCAAGAACGATCGTATTTTAAATGCTAAATTTTGAAATTCGTTTTACGGAAACAAAAAAAATTTCCGAAATGCAAATATTGTGTGATCGAACAACGCACCGAAAGCATTCACTCAAAATACCGAACAAAAGGAGCCCTGCAAGTCAACATAATAAGGATGTTTCTCGATCGTCTCCGATCAGCACGCACTTCTTGGGAAATTACACCCATTCCTGATGCAGCTGCGCTGTTGGCAGGTTGAGGCTCATCGCCGCAACGCGACTGCTTAGTCCAGGCAAGGAAAGTGACAGACAGGCCAAGCAAAAGCCTACTCTCGGACAGGTGTATATTACAAAATACTGTTCACTGTTTAATTGGGTCGTGTGGTACAAGGTTTTTTTGGGGGGGGGGGAGAAGGGACGAGTGAAAAAGTTCCAGGAGACGTGAGCATGAAAAATGTAACTAAATTTAAAAATAAATCTATGTCAGTAAAACGTTCATTTTCAGCCTTAAAAATTATTTTAATGCACAGCCTTATTGTAGAAACTTTGGAGAAAATATTGATTATATACTATACTGCTAATTATGAAAGTGAATAAAATATGCTTGTAGTCTCTCTCATAAATGAAAAAATTTTTTTTCCTGCATACTTTAATTGCTTTTGAGATAAGTTCTACATGCCAGAAATGTAACTTTTTCATGTCTATTTTATTGCCTGACTTAGTCATTCTGTAACCTATTTTAAGTGCCTCGAACGTCGATTTTAATGCATATTAGTGCCTAATTTCTTAATTTTGTTGCCTATTTTAGGTGCCTAAATCAAACCTTTTTTGTGAGTAAAATTCTCAGGTCTAATCATAACACTCAAATTTTTACTCTAAAAAAGAAATAGTATTTCTCGTTTATTAGATGTAGATGGAGTTAAAGGTGGTGACTTGACCATTTATATTATACGAGCCCCCTTGGTATCTTTTCATATATCGCAAACATTCTAGCAGAAATAATTTTAACTAGTTTAATAACTCCTCTTGCCAATGTAGCTTTGAGGTTCAGTTGTATATGCGAGATGATGTGAAACAGAGGTGTTCGTGTTTTCCCGGTTCTAAAAGCTTTGGAAGGTATGTCTTGGGCTTTTAATTAGAGTCGAGTTCGCTTAGGGCCGGTTTCACCAACATACACCTAACGTGACGTTAGTAAACGAGCCGTTAAAATTAACTTCCCCGTTAAGATTTGTTCCGTTTCACCAACGTTTCCACGGCTTCTGTTAGCTAATCGCCAGTTAACTTTAATGGGTGTACAAAATGCATGAATATTTGCTTTTAGAAGGCCGTGAACTGGAAACTCGGTGGAGAATGAGCTCTCAATAGACAGAGAATAAAGAAACAAAACACAGTATACACTAGTATACACATTCTCTGCCATTCTATTGTGGTGCTTGTAGAAGTTTTGTTGTTTTGTGGGTTATAATTTGCCATGTCAAAAAGAAGCAGGTCCGCCAATTTTTCGGCAGAAGAAAAATAAATTCTTGTAGACTTGCTCCACAAATATAAGATTATTACGAGCAGAAAAACGGATGGTGCTAAAAATAAATATAAAAATAATTTCTTCTTTCCCTGAAAACACGTGGACGCACAGACGGCATTTCCAGGCTTTCCAATTCGTCGTCGTCTTCCAGTACATACTGCAAAGCTCTTTCCATTTTCCTGAAACTGCGATGCCCGATGAAACCGAAACCCAATATTTCCGATGCGCTGCCCACTAACCAAGCGTTAACTGCTGCTAACGGAGCAGATATCACGCGTTAACTTTAACGGAAAGTTAACAGGCGTTAAAGTTTGGTGAAACACGTATTTCTCTAACGGGCCGTTAAAATCTCCTAACATCCGGTTAGCGTGTTAACAAGCATTGGTGAAACCGGCCCTAGACCGATTCTGATTTTTAACGAATGAAATACATGATGTTTTAAACGTTGTTTCTGTTCATTCAATCTGTAATTTCGAACTATCATAGACCGGTTTTAGTTTGCAGAATTGTAATATGGCGATGGTTAATAAATAGAAGTGCTCAACTTTATGTATTTGTGATTAATTTTAAATACATCTCTAACTTGAAATTAATAAATTTAATCACACAAATGCTGTGAGAGCATTCCTTTTCTATTAACATTTTCTCCCTCACTTTCACTCTTATCTCCTATGGGAGAAACCCTTCACTCTAATTGTGTACGTATTTTCTTAGAATGGCCTCCTTTATATTATGTACTATTGTAATAAAATTTTTGAAAGTGGTCAGGTGGAAGAGCACACACATGCTCTGATTCTTGCCACCAATAGACATTTATTTATTTACTTACGCAGACGTCGGAATTCATGAATTCATTTGTGTGGTGGCAGAGCCCTGACTGCGTATAGTGGCAAATCGTACAGAAAACGTGCAGACCGTGTAAACACGACTTTTGGCTTTCATGCTTGCTGTTTGGGATCTTGAAGTATCTATACAGTTTCTGTATGAGAATCTGCACGAGAACTGTACCATGTAAAAGGGCCTCATGATTCCTCGAAATTTTCCCCATGTTTCCGCCACGACTCCGCTATCATTCCATAACGGTCCCCCTCCGGCGACACTCACCGTAAGCTTTCCTTTGTCTGGTTGACATTTTGTAACGCTGACATCACTCTAACGAAACGCCTGCGTCACGCTGTCGGTTCCCTTTAGGCTCCTCGCTTAGTTTTGACTGTGGAATTTCACTGTTTCTTTGGACTTTACATTTAACTCTTTCGTACATTTTAAATATATTAAAAATTAACTTTTAAAGCTTTAAAAAATACTAGGAAAACTCGACAGACGTTGTTCTGACCTTCATCTCCCTTTCTCACTGTCTCTTTCGCCTTCCCTCACCTTGTCTGTGTCGCTCTCTGTCCCTCTCATTCACATTTACTTCCAGATTCCGCACGTCTCTGAGAAGGTGAGGTAATATCGGGAAGCGCGGGACCAACAAAAATGTAACAGAATGTTCAAGAAGACCTCATTCTGGAGACTACGGTGTGAGAAACATTTTTTTGAGGCCGAATGCCTCAAATTTTAATTTTAAGTCCCTAGAACACCTTGTTTAGGAGTTATTTAAAGATATAGATTCAAAATGCTGCCGAATGTGTTGCAGGTTGCATTTGACGTGAATATTTAGTTTTGTTCTACAGCGCCATGTAGTGGAGTTACAAGAGGATTAACAGTACATAAACCTTCTGGGTGAAAAACACGTAGAAGTGCCAACTTTCATGGAGATCGGTCCAATGGTGTCGGAGTTTAGCTCTTTACACACACACACACACACACATATGTGTATGTATGTATGTGTGTGTGTGTATATATATATATATATATATATATATATATATATATATATAAGAGATATCAAATAAACATTGCTCCTCGATAGTGTATCGTATATCGTATATGTTACGCCTAATTTGTTTTTGCGCCCCTACCTGGTGCCCTCGCCATTCTTTCTCCCGCACTTTCGATTGATTGACTGGTGATTCCGGGCGCATCAATTGCTAAGATCATTAATCCCGTCCGTGTAGTACTCCCGACAAGTGTGGTAGAGTAGTGTGTATAAGTGTGTTTGTAAGTAAGGAGTGAGGGTCGGAGAAGGAAGGGACAGGAAATATCACGCGCGGTCAGTAGCTCGTTTGTTAGGGAACTAACCCGGCATTTGTTTGGTGTTGACCGGAGAAACCACGGAAAACGATCGACCGGTGCAGCCAGCCACTAGAATTCTCCTCCAGACAGCGGCTGAACTCGAATTAGCTATGCAGCTAGTGTGGAAAATCACGCCACTGTCAGGACTCGAACCGTAGGACCTGCTGGTCAGAGGGACTGCAGTGACATCAGTTGATGACCTGTGCCGGTCCACCCTTTCGATGTACCTAGCACGGACCTGCCTATGGCGCCTGTTCTGGGGTGGGTAATTCTTTGCGATGTTCAGCGCACACATCGTGTCCCTTGAGAGCACCAGAGCGCCTGCTGACAGTGGCGAATATAGTGGGGAGGGGTTATGGGAGCTTGGGTATATTGTACGGTATTACATATACATTGGTTTAGTGGTGAAATGTCGTTGTCATTTAAAATTAACTGATCACAGGTGTTGTCATTGCCAACAAATGTTATTTATTTTAAGAGCAGCTTTCGATGGCTTAGCCATCATCATCAGTTTTCTTTCTGTCTGTCTGTCTGTCTGTAGTCGTTTCGTGGCTTCCAGACAGCAGAAAACTGATGATGATGGCTAAGCCATCGAAAGCTGCTCTTAAAATAAATAACATTTTGGGCAATGACACCTGTGATCATTTAATTACATATACAGTACAAATAATATATAATATAATAACAAATATGTTTATTATTAAACAAAAATATATCATTCCCCCTCCCCAGCAAATGATCGGCTGGATCCGCCCCTGGCGACACTAGACGTGCAACATCAACAACAAAACATCGATGTTTTGTAATATTGATGTTCAAAATAAATCATCTCCAAACCATTTGTTTCTAAAACCATCTCTCTTCAGACACAGCCTCTATGATCAGAGTTCACATGCAGGGTGGGGCGTTTTCATGTCTCGGTGGTCGTGTTTATTAATTTGGAATTGAGATTTAGCTACCAAAACAAAGTCAAAAAAATTTCAGAACAATAAAACATTTATTAGGTTATTGGATCATACAAAAACGACAAAAAAGATAACATACGAATTTCGCGCGGTTTCGCGCTCCGCGCCCGCTGGCCAATCAGGGAAGCTCGTGCACCGAATGCATGTGCACAACGCACAATTCATTAGATAAAGGGCACCTAATGTAGAAGGCGTTGGCATGCAGTTTGCAGCTGCCAGGCCCTTCACCGGCCGCACCGGTCTAAAGGCTAGTCTTCAACACGGTGAGTATGTATCAACAGGTTTCTATCTAACTCCAGTTTAAATGTAATGTCTTTCCAAAGTCACGAGCTGGCGGGAGAGAGGAACAGTATCATCCAATCAAGACCTTCAATACCCACCATTCAAGTCATAACAAAGCTCTCGATTGGATGACGAGTGTTCCCCTCTCCTTCCAGCCCGTGACCTTGAAGGGACGTATTGTAATTGCAATGTATTTGCACGCTGATTCCCACGTGGTGCGTGCCGAGTGTTTTGCAAACGTTTTGAAAGTTGTTTTCTGCTGTGAAATAACGTTTTTTTGGTGCTTCGTATCTTCTGCTTAAAAGGTTTGATATTTTACAAATATTCATTAGAATTATTTTTTAATTATATTGCTTGCTGCTTTCTATTCAAGTTCATTAACAATTCATTATCAAAGAAACTTATTAGTTAATCGCATTTATAGAATTACAATTTCACACACCGTTTCGTTTTTATCTGTATCTTTCTTTTACTTTTGTATTCAACAACACCCCTTTCTTTGTTGCTGTCCTAGTATCAAACATATTTTACATGACTATATATACAACAAACCACCCTCCCCTTTCATGAAAAATATGTTTTTCCGTAATTCTTCTTCTTTACTTAGAAGTCTTCTACTTCTGTTTGCCATCGTATTCTCCCAATAACATTTTAAATATGAATATACTATTAAAACACAAACAATTAACATACAATTATAACCAATTAGAATTTTAAGAATTTAAAATAATATTCATGAGAGTTAATGTTTTCTCGTTACATTTAATTCTTTTGTCAATATGTCAACTTCCATATTTTCTGATTACTTGTATGGCAGAATAATATTTCCATTTTCTTTTTCATCTCTACTGTAGTAAAACTTTCAATTTATGTGTTTAATTCTAGTACTCACTTTTGTATTTTCAAACCAATCAAACACACCTTTACTGTCTATTTAAGGGAGCTTTCAAAACCAATTATTTTGTTCCTGTTCTTCCAATGATTGAATTATCCAACAACATTCACATGTTGAATTACATCAAGTAACTAATTCAGATTCCATTGTTGATAATGTTACTATCTTTTGCCTGTTACTTTTCCATGGTAGTAACTTATTACCAATTTCAATTTTGTGTCTTTCAAAAGATTTCCCTTCTCTTCAGTAGAGCACCAACTTTCATTGGAGCTTACATTCAGTTTTAGAATTTTATTTTCTGTGTGTAATGTGTATCGTTGTTCTTTGAATATGTCTTAATACTCTTGTTAAAGCATTCATATGTATTTCCATAGATTTTTGAGCATACAGGGATAATTTACTTTTTGTAAGTGCTAAATTAAGTCTAGTGCCTGTAACTAAGTAATACATTCAAGTATTTCCAATAATTTGTGTACTCGTTCTGAACCTCCATAGCAATGTAATGATAATCCTATTACTCCAGGAGTCTGAACAGGTTTACATTTTGACATACCAAATTCTTCAATATACTTTTCTTGAGATCCATAAAAATAATTTCTTTTGATTGTAATTCCTAAAAATGAAAAATTTTCCTTTATTTCATTAATGGTTAATTTATTTTTCAATTCATTCATCAGTTTTGTTCTCGTTTTGCTTGTTTCTCTTATAATAAGTCATCAACATATACTCCTAAAGCTATGAATTTTCCGTTATAGTTCCCCTTAAACCACAAGGATCCAATTTGTTTTCTCCAAACCTATTTTCTTTAATTTACTTAAATACTTATTGCACCAACTTTAGTATGTAGTATGCTTTATTGTTTTCCCACTTCAGGCAGTCTGTACAAACTATTAACTTTAAGTACATTTCCTACCTCTGTGTTTAGTCTTTCAGGTACTGAAATTGTTCTATTTAAATATCCAATCAAAGAGGCTGTTTCTACATTACAAATTTTACACTATTTCTTATTTCTGATTCTTGATGATAACAATGTAAATGATTAAGCTACTTACTAGACTAAAATCTTTGTAATCGTTTTCTATTTTCAGTTTCAATCCATCTGCTAGTAACCTGAATATGTTTTCCTTTCTTCAATTTACTTTAAACTAAATATCCATTTTCCTTTAAAAATAACTTTAGTCTGGTTATTTCCACACATAATTCTTAAAAGAGAGTATTTCTTTTTAATTGCTTTGACCCATTTTTCTTCATCTTTAGGTACATTTACTTCTTTAAAATTTCTTGTAACAATATTATGAGTAGCGCATTCTGAGTATCTTTCAGGTTGTTGTTTTTTTTTTTCTTAAATTTCTCCCATCATACTTATATAATGTCTTATTAGGTTTAACTTCTCCATAAGCATATTTAATCTTAAGATCATTCCAACATAATTAATGTTTACTCTCAAAGATGCTCAGATTCTTTCTCATTTACGTCTAATCACCAAAACCAATTCTTTTCTTACATCCATTCCCAATGGTGTTCTGACTACTTCTGGTTGTTGATTTTCTTTAGGATTTTATTACCTCAGTTGTTATGACTTCATCCATGGTTTTCTATATTCATCCATATTAAATTGTCTGTGGCTTGCTTGCGCAGTAATCTTCTTATTTAGCAGGCTTTGCAATCAAATAAGGATTCATTACAATATTTTCTTTGGAGTTTTGTTTTTAATTTAATTATTATTCAACTTGTTCTAAGTTATTGAAACCTCTTCTGCCCAAAATTAAGGATCAATGTGTGCTGGCCTTATTAGCATTTAATTCTGCAATTCAATTACTTTGCAGATAGCAGTTGTGAATTTTTGTTTCTTACCTTTATTTTTACAGAAATGTATAAGTCTTGAACTTATCCATTCAACATTAGTAAATGGCAAAGTACTTTTTTATTGTGAAATAATTGGTATATATTTGTGTTTGTTATTTATCCCATGCCATTCATTTGTTTGTATAGCATTTGAAGTATTACAGCATTCATTTTTGATATCAAGCACTTAATAATGTTTATTATGTTTGTTTCCATTAGGTACTTATTGAAATTGAATGCTTATTTATTATTTCTGATTTTTAGAAATCAGTAGTCTTTCCCATAAAATCCTGATTCAATGCAATTGCAACATTTTTGTATTTTTCTTGAAACTTTAAATTTGAAAGTGAGATTATAATTATTTTGTCTATCAATTTCTTATTGATGTTGGATGTTTTGGATCGACTTCTGAAAAGAATGCGGCGTGTGAGGCCTGAGTTGTTGGACATTGGAGATAGGAAGTTGTTGCACGACAATGCACCACCTCCATCATTATTGCAGTCCATCATTGTGCAAAAGTTTTTGACGAAAAGGCAGGTTGTGAGCATCCCGCGTACTCACTTGATCTGTTCCCACCAGACTATTTTGTGTTCCCAAAACTCAAATTGAAGATGAAGGGGCAGCGATATGCTTCGGTAGATGAGATTGAAGAGGCGGTGACAAGGAAACTAAACAGTATTCCAGTGGAAGCGTTCCAGAAGGCGATGATAGACCTGTACACCCGTTCTAAGAGTTGCATTGACTTAGGAGGAGACTATATAGAAGCCTGATATTAAAAAAGTGCCCATCATTTATGTTCTTTGATTTACGTGAGACCTGTCCTGGAACTTTTTGAATACACGGTGTAATTTATGAGTCGCACTAGATATTCCGCACTAGGTGTTTTCAACAGTTTGACACAATGGGCCCCTTGCAAGAGAATCATCCATAGACTAATCAACTTCAATTTCTTACATGAGCGTTTCGATATGTGAATCTTTTCACTCAGGTTTCCAGGTCGTTTCAATGACGGACAGTTTTGGCCCCCCAATAATCCAGATCTCAACTCATGTGACCTCGTTTTTTGGGGGGGGGGGTACCTAAAGGGGAAAAATCCCAAAATATCCACATGAGTTTGTGGAGCTCAGAAGAATTATTCAAGCATCACACAAGACTTGTATCGGAGGATTCAAGCTAACGTCAGTGTTCGTTTACAGGAGGTTATAAATCGAAATGGTGTGCATTTTGAGCATGTGCTGCTTAGAACAATTCTCGATAGAGTGTTTTCCGGTGTAGTATATGTTCCTTTGAGTTTGTATTAACAATAAATATTTGATTTAACTACAAAATGGAGACTCATTTCGTTCTGCTGGATCGTCAGCAGCAAATAGCAAATTCCTTTGTCACCCATTGTTATATAAACTAGTCTGCTATAAGAAGAATTCACGTAAGAACAAGCAAAAATGACAGTTCGCTAAACAAGTGAACATCACATGTAGTTCAGAGAAGTAACCCTCCGCCACGGCTGCTGTTCAGAAACACGTGCACCAGTACGCACCTTACATTCAAGATTCGGTTTTAAAATAAACATAATACTTATCACGCAAAAAGTAAATTCCATATAATGTGTATTAAAAAAAATAATTTTTACGGAAGAGCACATAGCACTATACTTCCTAATTTCAATTATTTCTCGTGGCGCACTATATTTTCGTCGGACGAGGACATCACAAAAGGAAGCGTCGAAACCATTTACAAGTTAGCCAACTGCAAACGAACGAATCGAGGAAGGAGAGTTCAATGGGATCAAGGACACAACGACCACAGAACCTTCGATTATGTTGCCACCACTAGCTGTCAAAATTGCTTGTTCTTACATGAATCTTTATATAGCGGCGGTATCATGAAATTCGTGTTATTTCGTGACTTATTTGTTTTTCCAAGCTCTACTGCTTCCGCTGTTAAGGTACATCAACGAGTCAAGTTGTCAGAGACTTTTGATATCTTGTTCGTGTGCACGACCTGCTTGGACTGTCGTTACATGTTGGCAAGGTCGGACACCATAATGACGGACATGATACACCGAAAATAAAAACCAATAACCAGATGGAGAGTGAATGTCTTACTAAACGGAGGATGGTATGGTGGATGATTGAAAGGCTTTATTTAATGTAAGACGTATATGTTCAGTCATAAGGAAGGGCTTAGTACTTTAAATTGCCTACAGAAAATATATGTATTGGAGAAGCTTGAAGATGTGGAAATACGGATGATATTTGAATGATTTGTACACATGAGCAGGAAGGTGTGTATTTGGGAACACGAACAGACTAAATAGATTCAAAGGACTTAATATTATACTTGTTTTTTCTCTAGTTTATTGTGTACAGTATTTTTATTGTTTCATTTTGAGTATCGTTTACTATTATGAATAAATGTTTTGTTTTGGTTTGAACATTTATTAATGTAATCCATTGGTAGTTACGTTATTCAAGATTACGGTGTATGTCGTAGAATCAGTGGCCCTAAACTAAATGGATATTTGTTTTTTATTAGAAGATTTATTTCATTAAAGAAAAAAATTAGAACCATCACAGTACTCAACGGGATATCTAGTGCGACTCAAATTATGTACGAAACAAATGATGACTCACTTCTTTCGCCATCTGTTCAGTGTATTTTGTCATAGCCATGTTGCCTATGTATGGGTGGTTTCGTGAATGGCCATAACTTGGAAGTGTAACACTTTGATTTGCCCTCGTATCCTTGCCTCGCCTTTCACTCGCCCTCGTAAACCCTTGCAAAAGCACAAAAAGAAAAAAACAACTTGCCGGAGTGGCCACCATAGATGAATAGAATGTCAACTTCCCTTTGCCTAGATCACAAAATCTTCTCGCAGATCTTAACATGTATTTGTCCCTAAGAGACAGTTTAATAGATGGACGTTTGGAATGTATGTGATTCTCACAATAGTAAATCACATTCTCATATTTACTAAATAAAATCGAATTGTTATTGAAATTATTAATCGACTTCCTTTGTTGGAGCATTTTGTTAACATTTTCCAGCCTCAAATAAATTTTACATCTTTCGCGTTCGTTTGGATGATAACATGTCTTAACTTTGGAAAGTAACATGTCTTAACAGAAATTTCACGAATGAAAATAAAGTGTTTAATGAATTTCAGAAGCAGCCGAAAGAAAAGGATGGCGAGTCACCGAAATTCTGTAGATAATGGCACACGAGATGGCGAGGACGACGTCAGCGACGCTTTCCAGCTGGTGACACAGGAGCTGGCCAATCTCCAGAAGGTCTGGCGCGTGCAGAAACGGGAGGCGGAGCGCAAGTTGCAAGAGTCCTTGCGCCAGCAGGAGGAGAGGGCGGCGGCGGCGCTGCGCGAGATGGAGCGGAAGCTGCAGGAGAAGGACGATGCCATCCGCGCTCTGCAGCAGCGATTTGAGGGGCCCCAAGAGAGAGTGACGGCCTTGGAGGAGAGAAGGACGGATTCGACGGAAGCCCTGCGCCAGCAGGAGGAGAGGGCGGCGACGGTGTCGCGCGAGATGGAGCGGAAGCTGCAGGAGAAGGACGACGCCATTCACGCTCTGCAGCAGCGTCTTGAAGAGACCCAGGAGAGTGTGACGGCCGTGGAGGAGAGAAGGACGGATTCGACGGAAGCCCTGCGCCAGCAGGAGGAGAGGGCGGCGACGGTGTCGCGCGAGATGGAGCGGAAGCTGCAGGAGAAGGACGACGCCATCCGCGCTCTGCAGCAGCGACTCGAAGAGACTCAGGAGAGTGTGACGTCCTTGGAGGAGAGAAGGACGGATTCGACGAAAGCCCTGCGCCAGCAGGAGGAGAGGGCGGCGACGGTGTCGCGCGAGATGGAGCGGAAGCTGCAGGAGAAGGACGACGCCATCCGCGCTCTGCAGCAGCGACTCGAAGAGACTCAGGAGAGTGTGACGTCCTTGGAGGAGAGAAGGACGGATTCGACGAAAGCCCTGCGCCAGCAGGAGGAGAGGGCGGCGACGGCGTCGCGCGAGATGGAGCGGAAGCTGCAGGAGAAGGACGACGCCATCCGCGCTCTGCAGCAGCGACTCGAAGAGACTCAGGAGAGTGTGACGGCCTTGGAGGAGAGAAGGACGGATTCGACGAAAGCCCTGCGCCAGCAGGAGGAGAGGGCGGCGACGGCGTCGCGCGAGATGGAGCGGAAGCTGCAGGAGAATGATGCTACAATCCGCACTCTGCACAAGCGACTTAGACAGTCCCAGAAGAAAGTGACAGCCATGGAAAGGAGAACGACGGCTCCAGAGGGATCTGAAGGGGAAGGAGGATTGGAAGGACGCATGGTGAAAGTGGAGGCCTCTCTGCAAAGTGCGACACAGAAGTTCTTGCCCCGCGTAGAAGCTCTATTGCGCCAATTGGAAGAGCCACAATCTAAACGTGCGTCCGTTGCCACCGCCCGCGAAGCATCTGCGACGGGATGGGCAGCAGCAGGTGGTAGGGTGAAGCCCTCCTCTTCCACCTACACAGCTTCATACGCAGACGACCAGGCCCTATGGGACGACCCGGAAGAACGCGAGTGGCAGCAAATAGAGCTCCAGAGGAAGGAGGTAAAGTTGAAGATGGAAAGGGCACGAACCTCTCCGTCGCCCCTTGATGAACTATTGTGTAAGGCGGTAACTAGTAGAAATCGAAGTGAGGTACGACGCCTCATAGACTCCGGTGCCGACGTCAACTACATCAATCGAGATGGTTTCGCTCCTCTACATTTGGCGGCGACGAGGGCTTACGCGGACGTAATGTCGATCCTTCTGCAACGAGGCGCCGATGCGAACGCTCTCGACCACATTGGGTATACCGCTTTGCACTGGGTTGCGGAGACGGACAGCAGTGCGCGGTGCGTGTATCTGCTGTTGGGCGCGGGGTGCCATCCCTGTTCGCAGGGTGGGTGTTCTGAGACACCTCTGTACATCGCGGCAGTAAAAAAAAAATCCGAAATGTGAGCGTGCACTCTTTGAGGCCACCGGTATGAGCGACAGCGACGACTGAACCTACAGCTATACTTCGGTTTTTCTTTCTTGGCGCACGAGGGTATGTCATCAAAATGGAATATCTCACGGTATTTCGCGTCGTTCTCCATTGTGCCGCCAGGAGTAGCATGATCGCCAACTCTGCTCGAAACAGTCGCGATCATGCGACTCAGCGGCACGACCGAGAACGACGTGAAATACCGTGAGATATTCCATTTTATTGACACCCCCCTGCGTCAAGAAAGAAAAAACGAAGTATAGGAGCACAGCTCAGGAACGAGTGCGGCAACCGATACATCCCCCTTGGACCTAGAATATTTCGGGGTTCTGTGACACCCAACGCGTCCCATAATTTTTACTGTACCTACTGTACGGTGGAAAGAGATGGCTGAGCTATTGCGCATCGTATCCGATTTGAGCCAATGAGCTTCAGGCACCAGTTTGCGTCACTATTAGCAGGAATGTGAAATGCAGCTAGATACCAAAATTAACACCATGTTAAATATCATTGAAAGAGATATATGAAGCATTTCTTTTAAATATTACATATTACACATCATCGTTTTATTTTTGGTCGGTCACCATTGAAAATTGTCACTTTATGCCACTTTCTAAAGGTTTCTCAACACTTCTCGCTCTCCATGTAAAATGGCGGCGAGCGTCTGGTCTGGCTTTTCAAAAGAAATGCCTCAGTTGTGGCCACGTGGTTCATGACGTAAACTGGTGCTGCGCAGAACGGGCAAAAATCGGTGCGCCGGAGTAATTCTTCCATCTCTTTCCATCATGCGTAGAACACTGGTTTGCGAGCATAATCCGTTTTAGAAACGTTCTCGTAATCCGAAACACTCGTGTATCGAAGCGAATTTTCCCATAAGTTATTGAAATGGAAATGATTCGTTTACGATACAAAATTACTGATTCATATAGACCACAAGGGCAGGAGTTGCGATAGAAGGCGTTTTGATATTGCCCGGCACCACTGTTTGGCCAGAGAGGTAGTTGCCCTCAAGGAACCCGACTGTAGTCCTCGCAAATCCCTAACCTGTAATACTCGCGGGTACTTTAGGAATGCAGTGTGGGGTAAGACAAGACCCTCCCCTCTCCGGTCAACAGTGAAGGAGAAACAACTTTACAGACTTTAAAACATTGTGAGAAAATCGCTTTACGCACAATTCCGCTGTGGGGGAGGGAGGGAAGACTAACCATCTGTATATGTTTTGCGAAGCATCGCTCGTATATTGAGTTAAAGTCTTCTTGCAAAACGCAATCCAAGATTTCACTGTATTCGGTTGGTGCGCAAGTCCGTAACGTTTTTGTTTGGCGTGAGCACGATGCTGTTGCTGCGAGATACGATTGTCATTTTTTTCTTGAAGTTCTGATACTGTGTTTTGAATTTTTATTTTACGTTTTTGCCAGCAGATATTCAATTAAGGTACGCGTGGGTCAGAGGATGTATTATGTCTTGTTCTGAGACACCGCGGGTTTGGAATAGCACACTAAGCGCCGATGCCAACAGTCGACGATATAAACATTAGTAATCTAGTGTATCCTTTGGAGTGGCTAGGTTCCAACTAACATATCAATCATTTGGAATAAATTGTGTCAAAGTTTCGTTAACTCATTCAGTTATTTCTCCGCCCACATTAGTAATTGTTTACAGTCTACATATTTTCACATATTGTAATCCGAGTATGTTCTACATGTAGCAATGAAACCTTGTCACATTAAAATATTTTCTTTCATATTGTCAGTGGGAACTTCCATCATTCCAAAGGGTTGAATAGCCACATATTCATGTTTGTAGATTTTTTATAAAGGCTCACGTACTATTTTTTGACTACTACTTTTTCTGTACACGATTGAATATTTTCTGTTTTCAATGAAAATAACATGCTGTTGTACCATATTTTATTTTATTTTTGTATTTGCTTCAATTTTTTGTAATAAATGGTTTAATAACTTGATTTGCATTAATTTGGCCCTTGTCTTTAGGTCAGGGAGAAGCTTTCTAAGTGAACATAATGCCATTTATTTTTTTCAGCATTATTGTAAAGAACATAAATTTTAGTACAACGTACGAGGTAATAGATTTAAATTAAGTCGTGGCTTGTGAATGTGGTGTAATGTCTGCAATCATTAGTCGTGCTACAATATCACATACTTTCTAGAATTATTTTTAACAGGAAAATTAAGTCATTTGGAATCACAAGTGTATCCAGCCGGCAGAATATTTGCATGGGCTGGATTTCGAACTACAGGCTTCCGCGCTAAATTTTCCTTTACAGCACTAGTGCTGCTTGAGAGCGAGATACAATTGAGCTTACCTTACAACGGGGTTAAGCACCATTTTTGTAACTGACATTTTACTGTACATTGATTCTACATATTGTGGATAGCCCTACCAAAGCCCTATGTGCAATTCACTGTTTAGCAGTTTATAGACGAGATGAAAGGTACAATGTCAGATAGTTCTTGCTCTACAAAGGTATTACATAGTATGCGCGCACGTTTTCTTGAGCTCTCGTTTCGCTAGATGCAAGAGGAGAGGTGGACTTGACTATTTTGACGAAACTGAAGCTTGTTTTTCGATGCAAAATGGGGTTCTATTATTCGGAAGCGAACATTTTTGGTTATGAAATTTTGACAACGCTCGTTGCTATTATTTTGTTCTTCATTCAAGTAATATTAATAGAGGAATGGGGGGAGGTATACCAGTGCCGAAGAAAAGGTGCGCATATAATAGCAAGTGGTCCATTCCTCGAGAACCTCTATAGGTCTTTGCATAGCATTACGGTATGTTTCTGGAGGGTTATAATTACGAGTGGCTTGCAGCAGCGAAAATGCTGAATATAACCGCCTAAAAATAGTTTTCGAGGAAGTATCACGCACGTACTTCAAGAACAAATAAAATATTCATAACTAATAAATTAAATATTTTAAAAAAATCTTCACGAATATTGCACTAACATACAATTATATACACAGAACATTTCTTTACATTAAGGAATATAAAAACGATGCTATTTCATAACAACATGCGAATATTAGATATTTAATACGGGTGGGCTCTTCCTTGGAGCCTTCCTTTGGCGTAAAAACAGCTGTGTCATAAGTAGTAACGCACTGACTGGCAATGAAGTCGGTTCGTGCAGTATGAGGGTATTGTAATAGGTGGATTGATTGATAAATGATTCTGGGTGCGTCAACGGCCAAAGTCATTAGTCCCGTAAGTACAGTCCATGTTTTTACTCGGGAGGTGGCGGTGACCTTGCCCGCTGAATGGCGAAAACCGGCACCGACTAGCAGGGTTTCCCCCCAACCAGTTGTCCCACCAGCGGGTCACCGCCCCTGCCGGGACAAGTTCTAAGCTCCCGATTGGTCTCCTAGCATGTGTGGAAGTGTAATGCGTGTAAGGGGTAGGATGGGACAAGGAGTGGAAGGAAAAAATCGCACGCGATGCATGGTCTGTTTGCTACGGTACCACTTCGACATTCGAATGGATTTGATCAGAGAAACCACGGAAACCTACCGATCAAAGCAGCCGGTCGCTAGAAGTCTCCTCCAGAAGTGACAGAACTCGACATGGCTCACAGGATAGCGTGGAAAATCCTGCCACCGTCGGGGCTTCGAATCCCAGAACCTCCCAATCAGAGACACTAATGTAAAATCAGTTGAAACCTTGAGCCACCTCTACCGGTGAGAATAGGTGGAATAATATAACTTAATATTTGCAATTTTCAGTGAAAATCAAAACTTTCATTGCTGTGGTATTTTTCTCGCGTGCTTGGGTATCTAACAAAATTGTTGGCACCTCTGATATGGCCAGATATTGCGGTTTTCTTTCAATTTCTGTGCGGTGGGGAAATAAGTGACAGTAAGGTTTCAGTGGAATTTAAAAAAAAATAAGGGCAAGATGCCTTGCAAATTAACGGGACGAAAGGAAAAAGTTGAAAACAGGAAGAGAATATGAAAGACTAGTGGTGCTACAGGATGGCACAGACTTTCCCGTATTAGTTTTCTATTTCTTGTGGTCTCGGCTAGCTATTCGGATTTGACACATACTCTTGCCAACTGCCATCTGTCTTCGCCCAAATTACACTTTTTTTAACATTTTCATAATTTTCCGCTTTTCTAATAGAATGGAAATATGTTAAGTATATGAAAAAACAGTAAAATCTCATCCTAAATGGCAATTTTCTTTCAAACATTTGGAGCTTTTTTTTTATTTTTTAGAAAATGGCGTTTAATCTTTACTGTAAATGTGAAATTTGAAGCTCTTTTTCACAGAAAAGTTTTGAGTTTTCGAAAAAAAATTTCATAATTTCAAGCACTTAAACTCACAAATACAGAAGTGTTTATAAATTGCTGGAAATGTGCATATTAACGGTGTGAGATCTTTCCAAAAAATTATGTAATTTTTGAAAAAACAAAAAAGGACTTTTTGTAATATTAAAAAGGGCAATTAGCACGATCGGTTCGAAAAGTTTGAAGAAACAGTTTATAAATGGTGTTTGAACGTTTCTGAAAATCGGAATTTTGAGCTATACTTGCGTTTTTATTTCTTGGCGCATGGGGGCTTGTCTTCACGATGGGATGTCTCACGGTATTTGGGCCGTTCTCGGTCGTGCCGCAAGATATCGCATGATGACTCGTGAAACTTTGTATGACATTTAATGTTTGACATTTGTATGGCATTTAAAGCACATGTACTCATAAATATGTGAACAAATTGCCGCTAATGTATATATTAACGACGTGAGACATAAAAAAAACTGTGTAATTAAAAAAAAGAATAGAGCAACTGATGTTTATGTCATCTCAAAGAGTACATTTTGCACTATCCTTACCAAAGTTTAAAGGAAAAAAATTGGAGTTGATTTAGAGAAAATCTTGTTTTTGTTATATTTTACAATTGCACATATTGCACGCAATATTGAGCGAAAACTACTATTTTTTTTAAATGTACGTGACAGAACAGTAAAATACGTGACCTTAATGAAAGAACTAATTATGGGCAATAAAAATCATTTGAAGGAAAAATATCTCTCTGCAATTTTGTAGTTGGAGGAAGACGCCGAATAAATTCAAAGTTTCGCAATTGTCGAAAATTCACAGTTTACCATGAAAATCAGACATATGACACCTTTATATGTACATTTCACTCTTTTTTACAAGAAATTTCAAGAAAAAATTTGGAGCTGCTTTTTAGAAAATTTTGAAAATGTCCTGGGGGCTCCATGTAAAGTACCCCCAATTTTTTTTTAAATCGCCGCGTCTCGAGTTCCTGATCGACTGGGAAATATCCGTTTTGGAAGAAATCATATTTATGGTTTAGGCGCTAGTAGTGCTCAAGGACGGACGTAAAAAAAATTAAAAAAGAACGGTATCGAGGGACCTCAAAACATGTATTTCTGTTGATATCTCGAAATCTATTTAACTTTCCCTACATTGTGTGTATTACTCCGTATATGCCAGGCATGTGTCAAGGTCGCGGGCAAGTAAATAAGGTTACTAGAGCTCGCGGGCACCAAAAGTACGGATTGTACAATGCTACGGAACGGCGGACACTGGATACCTGGCCCATGACACTCTTTGGGAGAATTTATAATTATAATTTGAAATAACATGCATTTTAAATCAGTAAAATCTAAAGTAAATATTGTGCATTTTAAGTAAAGACTACCAGATGAACCCATTGCAATCCCATGTTTACACATGCACTATCTGCTTGGAAACATATGGATTACTTTAGAATTTTTTTGAAGATGAGCATTTTGAAAAAACTCAAAATCAAAATTTTAAATTCAAATTTGAAAAACTTTTTTAACCCGACCCCTATTGAGCCGTATATCATATATAAATCTGTAATAAATATAAATCATAAATAAATCTGTAAAATGACACCTGTTCCAGCTTTCTACCTTAATTTGGAGAGGTTCTACATCAATTTCAGGAACCCAATTTTGTAAACTTTTACATGGTTGTATTTCATAAACAGGTGGAAATATTTTGCTCAAAATTTGTATTTTCTTATTCTTCATTTATACTACCTATGAGTCAAATTTCATCTGAATCTAAAATGGTGAGGTAAAATTTTAATTAAAAATGTGTTGATTTAATACGAAATGACCCATATTACAGGGCCCTAGTAACAAAAAGTTGGATAAAATCAGTTGCTAAATTTAGAAAAAAATACTCTAACACGAGGTGTAGCCAGAATCCACGTTTTACGAGCCCTTCATACCGAACTAGTGGTGCACAGAATAGCACACACTTTCCCAGATTAGTTTTCTATTTCCTTTGGTCTCAGCTAGCTATTTGGACTTGCCACATATTCTTGCCAGCTGCAGTCTATCGCCTCCCAAGTACATTTTTTTGAGATTTTCTCAATTTGCCAATTGTGTAACAGTAAAACAGAAACATTATTTTAAGAATATTAAAAAAGAGCACAACCTTGTCCTAAATTCCAATTTGCTTTGAAAAAATTGGAGTCATTTTTAAGAAAATGGCATTTAAGCGCTACTGTAAATTCGAAATTTGAAGCTCTTTTTCACAGAAACTTTTTGAGTTTTCGAAAAATTTCATTATTAATAATTTTAGGCACTTTCACTCACAAAGCTTTTAATTGTTTTTTGACGTTAAATACATTAGTTAATAAAAGGATACATTACCATACTATTTACTAATCTTTGTGACAAAATGTTAATTTTTTCAAAGTAAACTTATGCCAGCTTAAACTAGTGAATTGCTTACAAGACTTCTAGACACATTTATTAGCAAATTCAACTGGTTTTATTTAAAATATTTTCATAAAATGAATCCCAACATTTACCTACTCAATATAAATTGTAATGATTTCTGTGCATTATAATTTATATGAGCTACTTAAATGTAAGATGCAATTTCGTAGCATTTAATTACAGTCATTTACATACATTCAGTTTCATGATGAAATGCTAACATATGCATAGATAAGTAACCTTTCGTTCAGTGAATATATGTATGTTCTGTACCTGGCAACATGGACAAAAATCATGATTGTCAAATATGTTTCGAATAATTTCTAGAAGTCTAATTTGTAAACATAAGCTCTAGTAAATAAAACATCTTTATCTTATCACTGCCACCATCTCTCAGTTCACCAACAATATGCTTTTTAAGTATCCATTTCCGCATTGTTGCGCAAATTTCAATAAAGCTTCGCGGATTGCTTGAAAGAAATAATTATCTACTAATAATTATAATTATAAAATACTATTTTTGTTTGAAATATTGATCTTGTTGAATAATATTTGCTTCATAATCGTCCTAAACATAAATAATAACATTCTTTATATTTGAGCTAAGACATTCTATTATTTTACATTTTATAAAACTTTATGTATTTAAAAGAATGCATTTTTGTTATTTATTCTCTACATTTCAGGATCCTAAACCAGGTTACCAAACAATTTTTTAGCACTGTTTTAAAATTCTCTTAGGTTTACAATTCTCAATATAATTCTTAGGCGAGTGGACGACTAATTTTGACGCCCAATTACACCACAAAATCGCATATTTTGGAAAAATTCAACACGACCTTATTTGAAGATCTGTTTTTGATGAGCATATTTCATAAAGAGAAATAATTGTATCTTCACAATTGTAGTTGTAGGATGAGGCCAAACTTTTTTTAAATTTTTGCAAAATCATGCATTTCAACGAACATGAAACCTGCACAATTCTCTTATGCTTCCTTTATGCTATCTACGGTCCAAATGATCTTTAGCCCCATAACTGTAGTGCAAAACAAACAGTTCCTCTTCAAATTTCTGAAATTCAGTTATATGTACAAATAAATCTGAATGTCTGAAACTTGAAGAGGAACTGTTTGTTTCAATTTAAAAGACTATTGACATTAGTAAAGGAAAGGAAAGAAAAAAAAAGTAGTACATGTTACATACTGGGAGGAGGCTGTGTTCCTCCCCTCTTTAAAAAACAGATTGTGTCAACCCTACATGTTGGCGAGCTTTAGACAATGCTGATGCTAGGCATGGGCAGACTGGGCAATCGCCCAGTGCCCCGCTACTCAAGGGGCCCAATATAGATGGGAAAAAATTGGGGAGGTAAAAACCCTCAGGAAAGTCGTTATTGTAATTTTATGTTGTGATACAATAGTTGATATTTCATGACATTTTCAATTATTCTTGTACCTTAAATAGTTAATTATAGTCATTACTTATATGATAGGACTCTTTGAAATGAATCAAATGACACTAATATTAAAATACATTCTACTGAAATTCATATTTATTATTTCATGTATTTATAAGTGATTTTATTAAACACTAACCACACACAATTTTCTTCAGCGTTTTAAGCTCACAGTGGAAACTGTATTATTTGATCACTAAATACTTTCACTAAAACTATTTTACCAAACACTTTTTCTAGCTTAAACATTGTAATTTTTGTAATTTGTTGAGATAAAATAACTCAAGAGTTTCTTGATACAACTTTCACATCTTTAATTGGGGGGGAGGGGGTGCGTTTCAGCAATGCCCCAGGCTCAAAATTGTTGAACTCCAGCACTAGCTTTAGATACCTCTTCCAGCAGAGCACTGCTCCAGCCAGGACAAGCTCTAAGCCAGGGCAGGGCAGTCCAACTTAAGCAAGGGCTTATGGGCCACATATCAAATTCTAGTTATACCACGGGCCGCACCGTAATGTAAAATGGTTTTTACCCTAACTACTGAGCCTATACCGAGACAAATATATACTAGAAACGACTTTTATTCAACATACATCCTGATTAAAATACTTACAACGGAAAAATTAATATATCATTAAATAAAAATGAGACAAATTTTGCAATAATTGAATTGTATTTGGTTGGTATAATAAATTTTTTCAAAACAGTCGCGGGCCGCATGGAGAGATCCAGCGGGCATCACGCAGGCCACCAGTTAGAAAGCCCTGCTCTAAGCTCTCGACCTTTGTCCTCACAAGTGTGGGAGTGTAGTGCCTGCAAGCGTTTGTGTACAATGAAAGAGGTGGGAACAAGGATAAGGAAGGAAAGGAAGATGGTCAAGGGGCCTTTTTTTAATCCCCCATTACTTGTGTGTATTTTAGATTACTCCTGTATTAGATTTTATCTAGCAAGTGTTGACATTGAATTTATTGTTTTATTATGAATCAAATTTGTGCATTAATATTGCGAGATATTTGTTATTTAGTTCTACAAGTTGTAGAATAAATGTAATAATGCATAAAGATGATATGCAGGCTCATAATTATATGCAAATAATAAAAAACAGTTAATGCAATAAACAATCAATTTTCACCACATTGCAAGATACAGGGACATTTATCAACTAAAATAAGTTTTATCAGAATTACATTCATTGCAAACAAATAGTCTTTTTTGAGTGTTCTTTACAAAGGTATTTGGAGTAAATATTACAACGTTGTGTGAACCTGGTTTGCCTCTTTGGACAATAAGAGAATCTTTGGTTGCTTCCCTACATAACTTTCTACTTTAAAAAGAAAACAAAACTAAGTAACAGAAACTACAGCAAAGGGATGACGGATGATATTCTTGCTAAATCCATGATTCTTTTCTTTGACACAAATAAGGTATAAAAAATACGGTCAAGATGAGACATACAGATTTTCTGATCTTCATGCAAGCACCCAAAGCACAAAATAGAGTAAATAACTAGGAGGAGAGTGGGGGGTGAGTGATTATTTTGTATCTTTCATAATATAATAATCATTATAAATTAATTTAAAGAAGTCATCACTAGATAATTAATGAAAGATTCCATGCTAATTTCATTTCGTCTAAACAGCAGCTGTGAAAGAAATATGAAATGAAATGGTTCAAATTTTTAAAGATATTATTTTTATTAATTATAGTGAAAATTTGTCACCCCCTACAAGTGCTGCCTGGGGTGGGACACCCCTACTGCCCCCATTATGGTACGCCACTGTCTTGGATCTCCCTTTTCCCTCAGATGTTGCAGTGGCAACAGATGTTGGAAAATTTCAGCCTGTCTATTAAAACAGTGAAACTCTGCTTCTACATTTTGCACTTATATTATTTTTCACATTTATACATTGTTTTTTGTGAGTCCCGGGTAAATTCCTATACTTCCCATGCTAAATTATATCAGTTATGTGTTTTTCATGCTTATACGTTTATAATGGAAGTCGCTATAAGAACATTTGACATCCAAATAATAACAACAGGGGGGAAGGTCTCTTGAAAGTTCATTGTGTAACCTTTGTGTCTCTGGACACCAAGGAAGTCGCTGCAGTGCCTACATCTTTCCAAATTTGCCAATTGCATGTGGAGTCCCGCAAGGATCGATTTTAGGCCCTATTCTCTTCCTATTGTACGTAAATGACATGCCCTTAGCAATTCGAAACAGAACAGTTCTCTTTGCGGATGATACAAGTATTCTTTGCAACAAAGAAACCGTAAATAGTACACTATCAGGTGTTTCAAATTGGTTCCGTAATGACAAATTAATAGTAAATGAAAAGAAAACTGTTTCAAGGCAGTTTTCCATTTTAAATAAAAAATTCTGTACTCCTTTGAAAATGAACGGTGTGAAAAAATGACTGATGTTAAAGTAACAGAATTTTTAGGTCTATCAATTCAGTCAAACTTAAATTGGAATGCCCACTTAAATGAATTGAACACAAAATTAAGTTCATTATGCTACACGTTCAGAATTCTTTCAAATTCCGTCAGCCTTCATACAGCTCATTGTGTATATTTTGCCAATGTTCATTCCTGCCTGAGATATGGCACAATATTCTGGGGAAACACGTCTTATAGCTCCCAGACTTTCAGATTACAAAAAAGAATTGTACGAATAATAAGCAAATCCCACCCACGTGATTCTTGTAAGTCTCTCTTTATCAATCTAGAAATTTTACCATTACCTTGTCTCCTGATTTATGAATCAGTAGTTTTTGTCAAAAATGACTTACTTAAGGGCGGGAATATATTTTCAGCAAACGCTGATGTCTATAAGTATAACACACGACGTAGTAATCATATTCACCAGGAGGCAGTATCAACAGCTCACTACAAAAAATTCACATACAATTCATGTACATTACTCTACAACACTTTGCCAGAAGACATTAAACGATTAAATTCGATAGAAAAGTTTAAGTCGCAAGTAAAATCTTTTCTGCTGCATAACTGTTTCTATACAATTCGAGACTACACCGAGCATCAAAAAGGAAAGTAGCATTAATTTTAACAATGATAGTTAATGTAATTATTTGTCATTTGGACTGTATAATTCTAAAGAACCTGTAACAAGTATTGTACCAAAGTTTCTGGGTTGATGGCCCCCATCTCGATCAGGTTTTTTGTCCAGTTTCCCTGATCCTTGAGCAAATGCTGAGATGGTCCCTTGTTTTGCTTCTGGATGTAAATGTAACTTCATTATTTGTGCACGTCTTCTGAATTTCAGTGGGAAATATAGTTATTCAAATTATCGTTTTCCATATTATCACGGCAAAAAGTATTATTCTTTCATGAAGAACATGAGGGTTCAGGGCAGGAATTTTTAGCTAATTTACCTTTGAAAATATATTTCATTATATAGGAGCGAATATTTTGTCAACAAAACTTGCAAAAAAAAACCCGCTCTTTTCTGTATTCAAAATTCGACTAGAATACGGTTTAGGATAGAGATCACAGAAATATGAAAACATGCACAAAATTCACTTCTCCCCACAGCTCGTCACACACAGTTTTTCACGATTTTTGACGTAAATAAAAAATTAAAAAAAAAAAAAAAAAAAGTTTGTAGTGCTGTGGAGCTGTTTTCTACTACATGTATACGGAATTTTATTTGACTTCAGTGCTTTCAATCAGTTTCATTGCTATGTGGACAATCTCAAATAGGTATACATTAATACTATGTGTGTGAATTTCAACGCTCAGTTTTGGGTTTGTTTTGTTTTTGCCTTTTATGGCGTGTGGGTGATGGTATCGAAACAAAAGATTTCATCATTGAACAAAAGTTGGACATTATTACCCTTTAACTGGCATAGTGAGTTTTTGTTACATAACCAGCGTTGTGGTGACATTTTGACCCCCCATCTTTTTTTCATTTCACTAAGAAAATTTGTTATGCAATATGAACTATTTCTATTTAATCACATTCTTATAGGATTTTCAAAATCATTTAGATCAAATAATAAATATTTAATATATTTTTTACTTAACTGAATAATAATGCACGTTTTTGTGACATTACTGATAAATACTCACAATTAAACCATATTTTTACCTTTTAACTTTTAAAGCCTTATTTATTTTGTATTATCATTTCCTGATACACATTTTAAGTAATAAAATATAAATATTATTGCAAAAATAGATTTATAGTCACTCCTTACAAATGTTTGCCTGACATTCATGACACATTCAGCAGCAACATGTATCACAATTTTGTTTTTCGATCGTTTTATTCCGACCTATATTGTGTACCGCTTCCTTTTTCTGTCTTCTTGTGGATTACATTTAGCACCAGAAATAGATTTCTTCAACATTCTTGAGATGGTTTCATGAAGCTCTCTAGGTAGTTGTACATTGAAGAGTTTGACATTCATATGAAATGCTGGATCGGAAAGATGAAATGCTAGCATCTTTAAAAATTCTTCCCTTCACAGTCATTCTCATTTTGTATGTCTTCAGTATCAGTATAATCACTCTCCACTTCTTCTAATCATTTAGAGATAGCGCTATCACATTTCGCATCAGCCCAAAATGCAGTCGTCAATGAAGATGCCATTTCAAACATACATAGCGTAACTGGCATGGTGGTGCCGCTGTGACCCCAACAAATCTTTTCACTCATGCCTGCGCAAAAAAACTGCACGAAATTCAACAATACTTCTCAAATCAAACGATAAGCATGCTATTTAAAGGTAAACAATATACCAACATTCTCATTAGAAAAAAAGGAAGGATCTCCAACTTCGAAATTTGAGTGGGGTCAAAATGGAACCATGGCACTAGTTGAGGGTTAAAGAAGTTGACAAGTATAAAGGACAATTATGGAGAGCTGTGACGGAAATACTGAAGATACCAGTTTTGTTGCTTGGAAAAATTATCCCGAAAAGAGAAGAAATACTCAATGTCATCACGATGATGGGTACCATGAAGAAAATTTGTTTGTCACAATTCAAGGAAATGTAACAGATTCTTTTGGAGTGGTTTTAACAGTGCAGAGCTGTAGGTGCCCCTATTGATGGGATCATTTTGCAGGAGAAGGTAGGAATTATATTTAGAAAGAATAATAACAGGTAAGCAGGAAGAATAACAGATATGTAGGAAGAATAACAGGTATTATCTCTTCTATCTTACAACGGGATTTTGCTGTACATTGAAACTCAAAAGATCTGGCTAAACGGTCTTTTGTTTTAAGTAATTTATGTTTTCTCAAATATAAAACAGTGTACAAATCATAATAATCCATTACAAATATAGCATCATTTCTTTTAATGTGTCAAACACTCATTTCCCACTTGTAAGAGACAAAATTCCATTCCCACACGTCTGTTATAAAGGGGTTTTACTGTAAACTGTTGAGTCTGGAGCTCAAGAAAATGTGTGCTGAAGTACTTTTCCCCCTTACATCACATAGTTTTTACTGTTCTTTGACTAAATAAATCAAATGTAACATTGGCAGAGGATCCAAGAGTGTAGTCCCAATGTTAAAATACTGAATTTTTGTTTTGCTCATAATATTCAATTTCAGTTATAGGCTTTTCTCAGTTACAAATGTTTTCTTTTCCCTGAAAAAAAGTGAAGTTCTACTGTACTTAGAAGTCTAATTAAAACATAGTCAGGAAAGTAAATGTACCATTCTGTAACATTTTCCAGCATACTTTGAAATTTTCAAACAATCAAAATCCGACATGGTATGAAATAAAGCTACTACGACTATGTTTGTGTTGGAACAAATATTATTACCCTCTTGTTCAGAGAACATGTACTTCAATAAATAACAAAGACCAAGGCAGTGTCAAGGCACCCGCCTCCGCCTTGTGACCTGTGTCCAGCCAGGCTCTTCTTCCTGTTGGGGTTCGCTCTCTTCCACCATCTCTTGGTCCCCTGTGTTGACCTCTGGTACAGGAGCAAGTGACTGCAAAAACAAACAAGACATGAACTAGATCCAACCTTTCAGAAGCATAATGATTGACTGATATCGGATTCCGGGCATATCAACTGCCTTGGAAGGTGGCAGTGATCTTGCCCGGCTGGATGGTGAGATCCGGTGCTGACCTTCCTGTCGGCTTGCAGGGTTTCCCCCCAATGAGGTACCTCCCACCAGCAGGGCACCACCCCAGCTGGGACAAGCTCTAACCTCCCAACCAGTCTCCTGGCATGTACGATGGTGTAGTGAATGTGTGTGTACGTAAGGGGTGTGGAAAAGACAAGGGGAAGGAAAGATTGCACGTGGTTCGTGGGCCATTTGGTAGGGTGCAGCTCTGGTATTTGCCTGGAAATGATAGGAAAAATCCCAGAAAATTACCGATCAGAGCAGCCAGCCACTGGAATTCTCTAGACAGTGGTTGAAGTAGACCTAGCATAGACCTAGCTATGCAGCTAGCGTTGAATATCCTGCCAACTTTAGGTCTCGAACCTAGGACCTCCCGGTCAGAGGCACTGCAATTACATCAGTTGATGCCCTGAGCCACCTCTCCCAGTTCCTTTCCAAAGCCTAAATGCTCAGTGAAAGAGGTTTGAGTAAAAAGACCACAATTTTCTGGGCAGGTGAAACAAATTTTGAGAGTTCTACAACCATTTCTTACACTCTTTCAAAATTTTTGTTGTCAGAAGAATGTCCAAATGTTTTTATGACTGTTATGTTCACGTTTTAGTGGACCTTAGGGAGTTTGTTTGATCCCTGGAAAATTCATACAAATATTTCACTTGTACCATTTTATCCACACAACAAAAGGGAATTGAAATTATCAAACATGGATTCATGCAAAGGGAAATTTCCCTGTAAAATTTGTCAGTAACTATTAATTTTAACTTGTCAAAAAACTTGCAGCATGAGGTGAGTCTAGCCTGCGACATTTTACAAAATCTGCAATATGATACATTCAACCACAACATATTGAATTTTCCCTTCCAAAATTTGTCTCTGGATCCACCCCTAAAATTATACAATATGTTGAACATATTATACTGAAATACTAATGTCACTCAGGGCAGCCCCTCATAAGTGACCTGCTGTTATATATTGCATTAAAATTGCCAAAGGATACAACTTGAATGTACAGGAGACACTGGGCCAGTTGGAAGTGTTTAGGGTAATAAAGGCAACTAAAGCCTGACAGTTTATAAAAAATCATAGTTTTAATTATGAGCTTTATAATATGCTAATTATCAAATGTCCACAAAACAATAAAACTAATAGAAATTCGATGATTTTATATAGCCTATTAGTGCATTCTGTGTTAACGCATCATATTTCCACTATATTTAAGTTATTATTCATATTAACCTACAGACTATAACAGCACTGCAAACACATTATTTCTCAATTGTTAGAACAAAACTAGAATATGCAGCAGTTGTTTGGTCTCCTGACAGAATTGGTTTAACCCTTAGTGCTCGGTATGTGTTAGAAATTGGCCCTACAGGTCGGAAGGCATCTGAGAGATGACAGATTGATGGCGGCGTGTAGCTCGGAGTGTCATGTCTTAGACATGTCCTATAGGTCGAAGGGCATCTCTGAGACAAAACATTGAATTTCCTGTTTAACTCGGAAGGCATACAAGAGATGACATAGACTTTATTACAAAATGTTTAGATAAGACCTCAGTTAACAATATATCAAATTACCAAGTCCCAGAAGCAAAACATAGTTGGGTATAATAATACGAGCAATCAGAAAGATAACGTTCCATTCTTGTCTTCCTCAGCTGTATTGTTTCAGCGGAGTACAGCCGGTGTTATGTGCTTTTGCAACATTTTAATGAAAAATGGACTAAGAGATGAGAAAATAGGGAAAATATGATTGGGTGTTTTTGAACGTGAAATAAGTGATTTAGAGCAGGTATGGATGGAGGAATTCTGAAAGGGGATTTTTTATTATAAATCCTGTCCTGGAGAACCTGCTATGCGCCCTGGAGATTGATTGGAAAAATTTCATACAAAAAAATATTTTAAATATTAGATGTAAAATGAAAAAACAATGTCAATAGCATTTAACTTCGTGTTGAAAATTTAAAAAATAAAAATTATGCCTGTTTTTTATTTAATACCTTAAATTTCAGAGACAGTAAAATCCTAAAAATGATGGGTATATTTCAAGCTGAAATTTACTTACTAAAATTACCTTTAATAATTTCTTCAACAATTTGCAAATATCCCTGTTTTATTAGCATGATCGCGTAGGAAAAATAATATGATTATAATTTCGAGAACAAGAGAAAGCTTGAAACATGTAAACAATAACCATCCTTTTCGTGTTGTGACTGAACAACGTACGAGCTGACACAAGTGCGCAGTGTGCGAGCGCGCCAAGCCCAGGCGCCTTTTTTCGATGTCATCCCAGAGATACTGTCCAACCTGCAGGACATACCATAACTCATAGCCATATGATCCAATGTGGCACTGTGATGTGTCATCTCTAAGATGCCCTCCGAGCGCAAAGGGTTAAGTAAGTCACTTGAGACTTGTCAGAGGTGATTTGCAAAATTTTAGTGGAAGGAAAAAGGATAGTGGAAGGTAACCAGAACATGGTATTGAGAATGAATACCTGTACAGCAGATTTGGGCTGGACACTTGACAGCAGGAGGAAATTACAACATATTATTACATTAATTAAAATTATTCAAGGAATTGTTTATGCGCCTGACCTAATGTCTCAGATTTCATTATCGACCCCTCAGTTTAGCTCTTGCTCATTTAGAATCTTTTATAATCCAGTTTCCAATAATAGGTACATGCATGAATTTAAATTATTCACATTAAGGAATTAACTAATAATTTTCAGGCTAATAGTGATGCTCTTCGAATTTCAATTGTTATGAATATTTGTCTCCTGAAACTGAAAAGTAGACTTTACACATGTGAATGCGAATGCTATTCATGAGAAAATGTGGCATTGTCTTTCATTTGTTGCTGCAGTATCGGTCTTCAACTTCTTTTAGAACTGCAGAATAGACAAGCTTAACACCTGATATGACAAGCCCTGACAGATGATTTCAAACTCATCATCAGTCCTAACCTAATGACATACGTAGCTCCAAACAGGGTCAGTGCAGTAGATCTTGTAGAGGAGCAGGATTAAGGACGAGTGGAAATCTGAAGTGGCCCAGATTAGAAAATACATTCCAGTAACAACGGGAATAGAAATGGAATGAAAACAGACAACCCGACCAACAATATACAAAGCCCTCTTGCAAGCTTGACATTAGCAAATTAGAGCAAAATCACAGAAGCCATAAATCAAATACAATGAACAAATTAGGGAAAGCTGTTCAACTACCTCACAAACTCTACAAGCATATGCTATACAACCAAAAGAGAGGAAGGCTTAGCCCTGGTTTGATAAGGAATGCTACAAGAAATGGAGAATAATTCTTGAAGCCTTACTCAGAGCAGAAACCACAGTCCAGAAAACAGATTTGAACCAATACACCAAACTCAGGAGGGCATACAAAAAGCTTCTAAAAGAAAAATGTCCCACTTCATTGAAGAAGAAGGGGAAAAAAACTGGCAGAAAAGACTAAATAAAACCGTTTTGTAGTACTCAAGACTGAGAGTCTACCGGTATCCACAAAATACCTATGGAAAAGTGGGAAGAACACTTCAAGACAATTCTCAATATCAACTGTAGAGAAAAAGTCTTTGAACCTCTTACGAGGAAGTTTCTGACCCAACCTACAGAACTTCTTGCCCTAATATCTAAAAGGGAGATAAAGCACCAGGACCAGACGGTATTCCCATGGAGCATCTTAAGGAATCTTTACACCTACTTGAAGAATACTGGACCATTCTGTACAACAAATGCTTGGTCATGGGAAAGATTCCAGAACCCTGGAGAACTTCAACAATAAAAATCCTCTCCAAAGGGAAAAGTGAAATCAGCCAAATGCATACCATGGCATTGTGCTTGAAAACTCAGCATTCAAAATCCTCATGAGAATCTTAACAAACAAACTTGAATCAGAGATGGACATACAGATCCCCAAAGAGCAATTTGAATTTAGGAAAGAAAGAAGAAACTTACAGGCTGTAAGTTACTTGATGAACAAAGTACAAGATGCAATAAGACACCCTGGAAAAAAGTTCCATGTAGTCTTCACAGACTATAGCAACACTTTTGACCTCATAAACAGGGAAATACTGATAGAAAAAAACAGGGGGTAGTGGTGAGCCTTTACAATGTACAAGATCAAGAACCTTCAACAATTATCAAGCAAAACAGCAATGACACTATTTAAGACCGTCAAAACCCCAACAGGCTCAATTTGATATGGGAAAAATTAAAGATGATGGACCTAGTAACACTGGAAAAAATCAAAGCCAGTTTCATGAAATGAGGAGTTGGAAAAACCGCTCCATCGAGACTAACCTACGAACTAATGAAGGAGACGCACTTTATAGAAGATATTAGAATACAAATGCAACTGCCAAATGCAGTGGCATACAAGCATACTGTTCAAATCTTACGGGATGAAAGGAATGCCATGATAACAAAAAAATGGAAACAAGCAAACTATGAATTTAGAAACTCCATGTCTCAGTTTGCTGTTCATGGTTTCCACCACAAGTTCTGCAGCACCACGAGTTTCCAGGAGCCA
This sequence comes from Acheta domesticus, assembly GCA_031308135.1. Classification (NCBI taxonomy): domain Eukaryota; kingdom Metazoa; phylum Arthropoda; class Insecta; order Orthoptera; family Gryllidae; genus Acheta; species Acheta domesticus. The sequence continues at coordinate 96,360,968 of JAHLJT010002630.1, read as the reverse complement.
AACAAAGACCGTGTGTGTGAACTGTGCAAATCCTACTGTGGCCACTATCATGCTATTAATTGCAAGAATAACATGATGTCCTTAACACAATGGAGTTAAAAAAAGGATGGCCGCAAAACCATATTTTTCCCCCCCAAGTTATCTCCAATATTTTAAGAAAATTAAATTATTTTTAAGGTTTTTGCATCTTTTTTTTTTGTAATGCTAAGAAATAAATTGCTAAATATTATTATTCTGGATCGAATAAACTCTTAATATATTTTCAATTAAGAAATCAGATAAGATTAACACATAATTTTGTTTTTGATAATTTGTTTTAAATGTAACAGTTTTTTTCTTATAAAAATATCAATTTAAACACATATTTACTTATTCAAACTTTAATTTTCTGGTGAGATCTTTATTGCCACAATAGACATTGTTCTCTTTTCCATTCGTTCAAGAAAATATGGATAGAAGACTCTTCTCCCCATAGAACATAAGAATTTTAACTTCAACATCACAGTTTTTTGTTGTTTTTTTTGACACTTAATAAATTACTTTGATTTTTGTGAAGATGCTTTTCTGTAACAATTTTACTCTATTTTAGTTTTCTAATACAATGGATCAGTTTGATTTATCTTCTTAAAAGAGAAACTTACATTACAAATACAGCAAATGAGACTTTTCTCAATGGATGAAATCTCAACACTCAAATTCACTTGATAGGAAAATGCTAGTTCTTTCATAGTACAATGCCGGTAATGCAATTAAAATTTTTAGATTTTATCTCCTATTAATTATTACAAATACTTTTGAAGTTAGCTTTCCAGTGACAAGATATAGCAAAATATTAATTTCTAAGTTCTGGTATGAGTCACATAACTGAACTGCACTTGTTCCAAACAAATTGAATTACAGGTTAACATAACAAAGTTTTAAAATTCCAAACTGCAATTTTTTCAAATGCAATACAGTAAACCCTTGTTAGCACGAACTCACGTAACATGAATTTCGCTGTAACACGAACAGAACTTTGGTCCCAGCAAGGGATTATGGTAATATGGACATTTATTATACTTGGTTAATACGAATTTTTAGAACACGAACTCTGATTATTTTGGTCCCTTGGAACTCATATTAATGACGGTTTACTATAAAATATTAAGAAAATGTCCTTATTCTTAAGACATTTATTTTGAATATCCCTTTTATCTATAGGACATAGTAAGAAACTAAGAAATTACAAGAAAAGCAGAAGCGAGTTTCAACATAATTGATACCATTGAAATTAAAAGGCTCAAATGGTATGGTCATTTAAACAGAATGGATGAAGAACGATGGCCTCTAAAGCTCTGGAATTGGACACCAACATCACACAGAACACGAGGAAGACCCAGAAGTACGTGGAAGGAATGGAGAAGGTGATGGCCAGAAGAGGATTACCTGCAGAAGACTGCAGTGACAGACTAAAATGGTAAAAGGGATGCGAGAGACGCCCAGTGGTGTAAAATACTCACAAAACCACTATTAACTTTTATCTCTACCTTTGTCACATAACTGCTAGATTTGCCAGTAAGAAATTTAAAATTACCCACGATATTTTACAGCATGTCACAAGAAGTTTGAAGGTGCATCAACTAGACATGGAAAAAATAATGGGAAATGCTTCTGTTACTTTAAATACCCTGATATTGTTAATTTTATAAATCTGTAGGTTTTACCTGGTCTTTTTCATGAGGCTCGGGATTCCATTGTCGACTTTGATTTGCTCTTGAAACAGGAAGATTATCTACCTCTTTCTTTAGTTCATTAACATTTTCTTGCAAACACATTTGGTACAATTTACACAAAAGTGAAGATATTTCATCTTGAGAATTATCTTCTAACCAGGTATCAAACTGTGTATCCATTACCTCCACAAGAACATCACTAATGTCTTCTGGCTCTACGTTTCCTATAATATATACAAAACTTAGAAAATTCAATTGTGTAGAAACCGAAATAATCTGAAGTATTAACATATTTCTGGTTACCTCCTTCACAGAATATGTCTCCAATGTACTGCACAAAATTTTCAGCCAATTCTCGACTTTGAGGACCGCCGGTTCCGTGATCAACTGCAAGCTACAAAAATATCTTATATTTATTAGTTTTGGTTGGCAGTTATCAATATTTTTAGGTACAAACCTTTAACGCGGTCCAGTTTCCCAAAATTCTTTCCACGCCACTGCGAAATAAAGTAATACATTCTTCATTCAAAGGACGAGTAGGGGCTGCCATCCTTAATTTTTGGCTTGTCACAAAATTCACCAGTTTACAACACACATCTCAAAATTTCCTTATAACACCTTAACCTCAATTACACATGTGCACGTGCAGTAGATGTAACAGCTGTTCTCGCTACTCTTTGGTTCCCGCATTCGTATCACGCTGCGTGGTTCGGCAATGGTCAATCATTGTTCAAGTTCTGAGTATATTTTAAAGGCGGGATTTTTAAATGGTGTTGCTGTGCGGGCAATATTGGAACATCTTAGGGGCCGCCCATAAATTACATAACGCAAATTTGGAGTATTTTGAATACCACATCTGCCCTCTGTAAGGCCCGCAACAGACTACACCGAGGAATGCGTTGCGAGAAATGTGCGACGAGAAATTAGGAAAGATGCCGGCGAGGCTGCGTCCACACACTGCAGAGGTTATTCGATGTCTCGAGATGCCTTTATGTGCCACAAGCCGAGAGTGGTGGCAGCAGTTTTATACTGTGATTTTTCTAACTTTGCCCGTCAAGGCCAGTCTTCACGATGGAATATGTCACGGTATTTCGCGACGTTCTCAGTCGTGTCGCCAAGTATATCATGATCGCGACCGTATCAAGCAATGCTTGCGATCATGCGACTTCTAGCGGTACGACGGAGAAAGCCGTGATATTTCGTGTAATATTCCATCGGGGCCAAAGGGGCATGAGGGGCAGAGTTAGAAAAATCGCGTTACAGCTATGATATCATCTGTTAGTACAAAAATAGTTAATCAATATATTGTACAGAACGTATTGCTGTAATAATTTTCTTATTTTTGTCTTATTTTGGTCTACATCTTGGATATACAGGTACTATTTCCGAGCATATACGTCTCTACTGATTCTGAGAGTATTGGAGTGTTACTCATTTAACAAAGAGAAATATTTGTTCACAATAATTGTTTTCAAGCTTGATAAACTGAAACTAGAGCGCCGCCGCGCGGTAGGATGGATGGAAAGAGCTTTTCTCCTGCTTTGGCCAGAGGCCCAAAAAAAGTAACAGTTTTTAGGTTTTACAAACAACCATAAATACCCCAACTCGAATATCAAAAAATAGTAGCACTGCTATTGACCAAATAATCATAGGTGCTCTCTAGCGCCTAAACCGTTTTACAGAAAATTAAAGTTAATATATGACTTTTGTAGGAAAGTTTATCAACTTTAGTTTTGCAAAGAACCATTGTTTCAATAAAATGCATAGTTTTAAAGATATATCCAAAAACGTAAAAACAGAGCGAAATTTTAAGTTTTTTTTTGCAATTTTCTGTGTGAAGCTGACCTTTTTTGAGGTGAACTTTGAATTCAACACCCTCAAAAACATAAAAAACCGTTGAGAAAAAACTTCCGGAAGTTTTTCCTGGGTCAGATATTTTTTGACTGGACTATGTGGATTGGTATTCAGGTTGCCGGGTGGGGAGCGCATGAGAAAACTGCGATTTAGATATTTATTTGTCAAAAAACAGTAAAAACTGTATATGACATGTGGGGAAAGAAATTTATCTGCGCACATTTTCTTGAGGGCCAGAATTTTATTAAAAAAAAAGAAAAAAAAACGAAAAAATGAATTTAGAAACTAATTATTTTAGAAAATAAAGATATTTGAAAAAATGTTTTTTCCCGAGTTATAGAAAATCAATTTCAACTGTAAATGAACTACAAGCAATAAAATAAGCAGAAAAAAAGCAGAAAATAAGCAAAATAAGCAGAAAATAAAGATATTTGAAAAAATGTTTTTTCCCGAGTTATAGAAAATCAATTTCAACTGTAAATGAACTACAAGCAAAAGGAGTGCTCAACAAAACGTGCGCACAGTGAAGCTACATTTACGTCCAGAAGCAAAACAAGGGGCCATCTCAGCATTTGCTCAATGGATCAGGGAAACTGGACAAAAACCTGATCGAGATGGGTCTTCAAAAACCTGATTGAGTGGGATATCTTTTGTGATCTGCCACACAAGTTTAAAGTAACCATATTTATTCTAAAGTTCTGACCTCGTAAAAATTATGATGTATGTAACATTAAGTACATCAAAGTAAAAACGCGTTTAGTTTGGTGAGCTTCAGTTCTTGTCTCATCCTGTTGACAATGCGATCAACCACGTGGACAAGATCTGTGCCCCCCGCCCCCACCGCACCAACTGCAGCAGCAGTACCAGAGTAGCACTCGCGTCACAGGCGCCACACTCGTTCCTCATGCAGCAGATCCCAGTTAAATGCATCTTTTTTTCTTTTTCCTTTATTAACTTTTAACATTTTAAATTTTTCTTTAGTTTTTAACTTTTTTATTTAACTATTAACTTTTTAACTTTTAAATCATCCATTTATGCATTAGAAATTGTATTTGAAAAATTCTGAATAAAAAGTTATATATTTACCTTCGATACGTTGTTGCCAGTTTGAATTTACTCGTATATTTTTTAATTCAAGAATCGATTTATTTACACAAAAGGCCGAAAGACAAGTCCATGCTAAAAGTCATTATATTTCGATATATATATGTATGTGTATATATATATATATATATATATATATATATATATATATATATAAATAAATAATGGTACCTGAAGATCAGAGAGGGAAGGCAGTCTCCAATACGGAGCTTCAACGACACTACAGTGTTGACAATGCGAACATCCTCAACGGGGCTGGTGGCCGCAGCGATGTGCTTACCACGTTCTAGCCGCGCGAGTGTGTGGCAATGCAGCGTAACAGCTGACCAAGTGCCACTATAAATAAATCGAAGTATATGAATGAAATTTTCTTGAATTAATTTTGTAGTTACATTGATTAAGAAAGAAAATAGCATGTTTTGTTAATTTTGTTAGTTCGGTTTGAGGTACTAAACCACTAAATGTTTGCAAAGGAACTTCAGACGGCCAATATTGTGGTCTGTGATGCACACATTTCAATCAGACCTTTTTTGTAATACTTGCTCGTCTGCCTTTAATAATAATTTCATGAACGGTACTTTTTTAAATACATTAAACAATACAGTTTATTGTTAGTATTAATGTTACATCTAATCATAAACCGTTTCCGCGATTCATTTAGATAAATTAAAAAACAAAAAAACGTATTTAAATATGTATTCTTTCAAGCAATACATTTCGAGTACTCTCGACATACAGATTTATGTATCACATAAAAAAGTACTTATGATAGTTATTTACTGTGTGGAGCACTAATCTTGTATTTCCTAGAAAACGCCACACATCAGTAACAGTATATTTTATTGAAACTGCATGTAGCCAATGAAACTGGAACAAAAGTACTTAAGGTCATAATTCAACAAACGTGATTGAAATAATTCCATTGTTTCAATAAATAAAAATATAAATGAATCCAAATCTGCCCACATTTTAGACTTTAGTCAATGACCACGTAAGGTAACAAAGGCAATGGATTTCCCGCGTAGGAAGGTCTGATCACAGTTTCATGCCATCCCCGAAATAAAGTCGAACGAATTTCGTGATTGTTATTGTTACAGGACAAGTTATAGTTCCCATTGACTCCTTCAAGCTGTTCACTCTGCATTCTATCAACTAAGCACTGAATATCTTCCGGAGAATTAACTTTGGGTTCACAATCCTGAGATTCTGTCCAATTTATGTCAGTAACATTAAGGGGAGGCAACTTTCTGAGTATGGCTTTAACTTCATCGTTGTTGTCCTCAGCATCGTACTGATATAATTCAGAAACAGATGGGGAGTCTCGAACATCACAACAATCATTTGCATTGTTGAGAGAAATATCTTCATTGAAACTGCTGGAACCGACATCGCTGTCATTCGGGAAATCACTGTTTGGATCATCTTTATCAGGAGGTACTGCCTCGCAAGTAGTACGACCATTCCATTGACGTTCTTCTGCTGGCAACATACCAAAAGTAATATTTGGCCCACGTCTTTGTTTTTTGCATGGTACATCAAATGTATTTAATTCAGACGCACAATTCCGACCAGACGGTATCTCTTTACGATAAGACGTCCGGGCTTGCAAAATAGCCTTTAATTCTTTCGTGTTGTTCACTTGACTCTTCCGGGCCAAAACACTTTGTAGTTTTCTCTTAGTCTTCCAATCGCACTTTTGCTTGAAATATTCGTCTTCGAATTCTGTTGTCCGTGTTGACAATATGCTCTGAGAACCAGATTTCGCCTTGCTCCCCCAGACCGAGTTGTCGTGACATTCGCGAGAATTCTCCGGCCCAACCTTGGACGGATAGGTAGGTTTCGGTTTCCTTGAAACTTCCCCGGAAATAAGAACTTTGACGTGCTTCTTCGACTCAACTGAACGTTCTTCTTTCCGGTTCGCCGCTTGTTTGGATGTTTCCTGCCCAGAAACGTGGCCCTTAACATCCAACCCGCACGCGCTCGCTTGGGGTTTGTGATTTTCATCCGACAGTCCCTCATGAAACGCCGTTCGCTGTTTTGCCGAGGGGCAGCATTCTACCGACGTACTGCACTTTTCACTCGAACACGCCGCGTTTCCGTTTTCAGATCCGGCGCTCGCTTTTGGATCGACTTTGATGTGCAAGCTTTCCAGTATCTCGTCAAGGGATTTAATCCGCGGCATTCGCGCTAATTCTGCGATTTTTTCCTTCACCTCATCGTGACACGCGGCGTTCAAAACGCTTTCGGTGTTTTTAGTAGCTCGTTTTCGATGCGTCTTCATGCTCTTGTTGAACTCCCCGTTCATGTTGGCGGCAGCTGCTGCTGCTACGGGTTGCGTGTCCACTGAGCGGCTCCGCGGAGAGGTCGGTTGCGGGGACGGTAGTTGGGTTTCTTCCCGCGGAGTGTCGCTGCCGTCGGAGGAGTCTTTGGCATCACCGCCCTCTGCGCGGAGCCCAGGCGCCCCCGGCGCGCGCGCGACAGCTAAGGGCGCGTTCAGAAGCTTGCGCAAGCTGGTAATGCGCGTCTCCCTCGCGCGAACGCCGCTAGGGGCTCCACCGTCGCGACCCACGCCGCGCGCCACGCGTCGCCCTGCGCAAGGAGAGTGAGGCCTCATTCACAATGCAAACATAAACGTAACGTAATGCTGTAAACTTAGCCGCAAAATTTACACGTAAAAACAAGCGTTCACAATGACGAACGTAAGTTTCTCCTGAACCAATCAGAATTCAATATACTGAAACTTGATCGATTCGTCTCTAACATGGTGAAAAGATCTTTCCACCATGTTTCTAGCTTTTTCTTCGAGATTCCTAACGGTTTGTCTTTATATACATGGGAGTAGATGTAGTAGTCTCACATTTCCTTCATCTTATAAACAAGGATTCTCATGAACCAAATTCATGAGTAATTCGTCGGACATAATTAGTTTATTCGCAATCTCAGGTTAAAGTCACAATATAAATTGTCCAAATTCCTACACTGAATTCACTACACGCATCAAAAGCATTCGTAAACTAGTTCTCTACATTACAATAACAATGACATAACCACAAACTACCTGAACACAATCTGAAATTGAACTTCCATGCTGCTCTCTGATTGGTCTTCGGAAGAATTCCGACGTAAACTTAACGTAAAAGCTTGGAGCTTGCGAACTCTTAAGTTTACGGTCTTACATCAAGGCATTGTGAATGGTGTCGCTTAATAACACATTTCTAGGTTTTGCGGCTACGTTACGTTTACGTTTGCATTGTGAATGAGTCATTCATAAATTACGTAGCGGTAAAGAGGGGTGGGGATGGGGTGCAATGTTGCCAGATCGTCACGGGCAGACAGGAGAGGGGCACACTGTCATCGAATCGCGAGCTTCGTTACGACTTAAAGTTTTGGTATTGAAACTCCCGATTGAAAAACAGCCCGCCTTATTTTCCAGTTCGTGACTTCGTGTTTTAATCGAAGTATAGTAATGTTTAATAAACTGTCTCTCGAGGCGCATAGGTATGGTTCTAAATAAAACTCAGTTTCAAAAATTGAAGCTCCCGGTTGGCTAATAGTGCATCCTCTCCTATCGCACCAAAAATTTTAATCGGAGAATATATTCATGATTTAGTAAATATCTTACTACATCATTACATACATTGTTTCTACTCTCCGAAACTCCTATCAGCGCATATTTTCTTAACACTTATATGGAAACATGATTTTTATAACGCAAAGGGAAACATCGGTTTCAGAGACCGCCATTTGTTATTGGACGTTCAATGTGGGATGTAAAGGTAATATAAAGTATAGACCTGTTTAAATCAATTCTTTTATTTCTTTAGAGTATTCTAAAATATATTTTATATTATAAAAACATTAAAACAAAAAAATTTTAATTGTTGAAAAAGATCGAAATTGTTGAAAAGGATCGAACTTTTTAAAAAACATTGTTATTGTTGAAAAAACATTGATGCTATGGAAAACTTTTTAATTGTAGTAAAACATTGAAATTGCCTCTAAAGCCGTACAGCCTCCTCCGTTCTCTAAATTCGTATAGCGTTGATCCAACTGGTCTTAGTGGGCTAGCAAGGAATTCATCAGGAATAATTTTTGTCCTTTTATACTGTCCCAACAAGTTAATTTTCTCTTCATCAGTTCAATACTTCTGCAAAATTAAATCAATTGTCTAAAGGGACATCGCAGTTAGACCCTTCAATAGGTTTGCATATACGAATAATAGTTTGAGTAGGGTTTTAAATTTTTCTCTTCTTGAGCTGGGATCGTTCGAAGGAATTACAATATTTTGAAAGTAAAAATATTAAATAAATATTTGAGTAAATCGCCCAAGAGCGTTTATGGAAACACCCGTCTCACAGACCTACTAAGAGAAACGGTCTGCATACTGCTACGAAAAATACGGAAAGAGAAAAACAGACCGCCACGATATCCAAAAATGCCCCTTAATTCGGCCGAGTGATAGAAGAGGGTCAGAGAGGAAGCTATTATGACTGCCAACGCTCTCGCCCACTCCTATTATTGCATAAACCAATTTCACTTGGTGCCTGTCAGACCGATGTTTCCATATAAGTGTTAAACTCATGAGAGAAATGTGACATTTTGAAAATGTCTCAGTGTCTTCATATAAAGAAACCCCCAAATTAAGATATCGGTTTCAAATTCAAAGGGCCACGACAACAGATCGATTGGGGAAAATCGGCTGAACTGTTTAGCCGCTAGCGTTGTTATGATCAGGGCCATCTTTAGGCACAGGCAGACGAGGCTCGTGCCTCAGGGCCCCCATGATCAAAGGGCCCCCACAGATAATAAAAAATATATAACAAAACTGAACTAGCGTGCGAAACTACGTAAAGTATCATTGACAAATGCTTAGTTTGTTTTTTACTTAGATCTTATTATGTAAATATTGTTTGTGTTGTTATTTAATCATATTTTATTATGTTACTATTGTTAGAGTTATTAGTAAAATATTACTATAGAAAATACAGAGATTAAAGATACTATTTAATTCCGTTTATCTAGTTTTTTTACAAATCTTTCCTTACCTTAAAAAGAGGAATCAAAATGTTTATTAAGTGTGTAATATTCAATTTTTAATAACTTATGATCGCCAGAACGTAATTTGTTGAACTAAGAATTAGGGGCCCCGAAATCTCTGAGTGCCTCGGGTACTTTCAAACCCAAAGACGGCCCTGGTTATGATCAATGGTGAACTCAGAAACTATTCTGCAATTTTTGTAACTTTGCCTCTGAAGGCCCGTCTTCACGTTGAAATATATCAGGGCATTTCGCGTCTTTCTCGGTCACGGCGCTGGATATCGCATGATCACGAACGTATCAAGCAGTGCTGGCGATCATGTGACTTCTAGCGGCATGACCGAGAAAGACGCAAAATTCCGTGTGATATTCCATCGTGGCCATAGGGGCAGCAACTGTGTAATAATATGTAAAAAGAGCAGCTACTATGTTCTGTACTAGTATGTAACAATTGCAGTATAACGCCAAGATCACAGCATATTTCTTTATCTGGCAGAACTAAACCACACTCATGAGAGAAATGTAAGATAATGATTCAAAAATTAAAAGGAAGCGAGAACTAATTTCCAATCTTACTTTTAGTAAAGGATCAGTAATATTTTACTTTTTTAATTACTTAAAAAATATAGTACAATTATGGTATGGTTAATTCCTTTTTGGGAGTGATTCCATAACTGAATTGGTAATTTTTAAAATTCTGTAACTCACTCTCTTTTGCATTTTCGCTTTTTGAGAGAAAATAGAAGCTGCAGGATAGATGCATTGTTCCATGTGAAAATCCCGTAAATCATATGAATAGAATGGCCATAAGGACACTGCAAAATTTTGGTTTGGTTTTGAAACTCTGTAAATCATTGAATTGCGCAGTATACACGTATGTAGTATATACAGTAATGACTGTGTGTACAGTCTGTTGCTGGGATATCACTGACAAAGAGTTTGGTTAAAAGGGGTGTTTAGAGTCTCTTGATACAGTCCCTGTATCAAGTGACTCTAGGGGTTTTCAATAAGGAAATATTCCTGTGTAATATCCTGAGAAACCATATTTCAAGCAACTATTTCTATCATAGTCATCATGTTCGACGTGGATGCACTTTATCATATCACATACTATTGTAATAAATGTATCAAACTACAAACTGAACCTACAATGTGTATTTATTTACATGTTTGGGTAAAATATTCTTGATTTTTGAAATTTCGTACGTTATAAACTTTTTAAAGTAAGTCAGTCCAGCGACTATTGTGCTACTAATACAAGTGACTTACATTTCTCCGTGGAATTCTCAGTCAAGATTTATGCGTCAGAAATTAAAAAAAATCTCGTCATTATCGGAAACGTCAAATATCCGCACTCATATTTTCTCTGAATAATTATTTTTTTAAAATTAGGTACCGTGTACTATACATATTCCTTTTCTTTTGTAATACTGAATATTGAAAATGATCCCTGATGTGAGTGATACTGATAAAATATTAACGAGATACTGCACTATAGTCAATCATCTGGCTTCAGTGAACTTTGGCCCTCAATAAATGCTCAAGAACTCGGAATGTTTATTTTAAGCGGAAAAACGCTTTTCACCACCTTTAAACTAACGATGCATGATCAAATAACCGATCGTAAATACTTAACAGCTGTCACTCATTCGGAATATTCATTGTTGGCAGAAAACCCACCATATTATAGTACATACAGGATTTTATGTACACTTGCCATTTTTATTTTCGGTTATCCGAATTATCGAATATCCGAACTATACTGCGATTTCTCTAACTTTGCCCCTCAAGGCCACTGAAATCCCATCTTCGCGATGGAATATGTCACGGCATTTCGCGTCTTTCTCGGTCTTGCCGGTAGAAGTCGCATGATCGCAAGCACTGCTTGATACGGTCGCGATCATGCGAAATCTAGCGGAACGACTGAGAAAGATGCAAAATATCGTGACATATTCCATTGCGAAGATGGGATTTCAGTGGCCTTGAGGGGCAAAGTTAGAAAAACCGCAGTTGATTGGTTCGTGTTTTCGAGCGCGTCAACTACTTTGGTCATTAGCCCCGTAAGTGTAGTTCGTGTTTTTTCTCGGGAGGTGGTGATGATCTTTTCCCCACTGGATGGCAAGATCTGGCGCTGACCTACCGTCGACCAGCGGGGTTTTCCCCTCAACCAGTTATCTGCCACCAGCGGGGCACCGCCCCAGCCGGGACAAGTTGTAAGCTCCCGACCGGTCTGCCGGCATGTGTGGTAGTGTAGTGCATGTAAGTGTGTGTGTAAGAGGGAGAGGATACGACAAGGAAGAGGAAGGGAAGATCGCGCGCGGTCCGTGGCCCGTTTGTTAAGGCTCTGCTCCGGCATTCGCCTGGTGTTGATCGGAGAAACCACGGAAAACTACCGATCAGAGCAGCCAGCCGCTAGAATTCTCCTCCAGACAGCGACTGAATTCGACCGAGCTGACAAGCTAGTGTCGAAAATCCTGCCGCCGTCGGGACTCGAACCTAGAACCTCCCGGTCAGAGGGTCTGCAGTGACATCAGGTTGATGCACTGAGCCCCATCTCTCCCGGTGAAAAATCGCAGTGTATACCTGGTCCCTATGAGTTCGGATAAAGGACGTCGCACTGTCTCTGGCAACCTGTTTGTACCTTCACTTTCCCCTAGCGGGTGGCGCGAACGTTCAAAGCGCCCGCAGATCAACCGGCCCAAGGCGTTGTTGCCACGTTGCGCGTCGTCCGCAGTCTGACCGCAAGCCGCGCCGTCGGCCAGGAAGTTTCCAAGGCCACATCCCACTGCTTGGTTCTCTTCGGTCGAAGATGCCGACTTTTGGTGAGATTTCGTCCCCCTGATTGCATTTTTTGGATGGGCATTGGTTTCAGAGGCTCTCTCCGTGGCCTTCTGTGAAAACCGTTTGTCAGCTCCCGACGAATTGTGCTGTAAGAAAAAAATCATGTGCACGTGAATATAATAGAAAGAGTCAAGAGGTTATTAAAGAAAAGAGTGAAAAACATACGCAGTGTTCGATGATTTAGTCTTCGAGGTGCAGAAATAAACGGGATGAATAAGGGGGTGTATGTATACTGCGATTTTTCTAACTTTGCCTCTCAAGATCCGTCTTCACAATGGAATATGTCACGGTATTTCGCGTCTTTCTCAGTCATGCCGCTAGATATCGCATAATCGCGACCGTGTCAAGCAATGTTTGCGATCATGCGACTTTTAGCGGCAAGACTGAGAAAGACGCGAAATGCCGTGTGATATTCCATCGTGGCCATAGGGGTTCGAGAGGCAGAGTTTAAAAAAATCGCACTATAAGTATTCCTGTTATGGCAAAGGTCAGGGTTTATATCGCCTGATTTAAATATAGTGACTTGCAACAGATAATCAGCTGAAACTTCGTTGGACAGATAATCAGCTGAAACATGGTTGAAAGATATGGGTGCACTTATTTTTACTTCTGAACCACGTGACCACAACGCTTAGTTTCAATAGCCAGATCAGACGCTGGCCACGATATTGCATGGAGAGCAAGAAGTGTTGAGAAACATTTTAAAAGTGGCATAAAGTGACAGTTTTCAACGGTGACCAACCAATAATAACACAATGAAAGTGTAATTGAAATAAAAATGCAAGATTAAAAAAAAAACTGCTTCATATATCTGTTTCAATATCTTGTAACTAGGTGATAATTTTGGCATTTAAAATTCCCGCTAATATTGTGACGCAAACTGGTGCCTGAAGCTCATTGGCTAAAATCGGATACGATACGCAAGAGCCCAGCTATCTCTTTCCACCAGGGTTATATCTTTAATTTCGACCACTTCCATCAAAATCGAGATATGAACGAGAGATAAAATCGATTCATTGGTTGATTAGTGATTCAGGGCGCGTCCACTAAGGTCACCAGGCCATGTTTCCATAAGTCATTATACTGCGATTTTTGTAGGAAGAGCTCTCAAGATAACTCAAATCCCATCTTCGCGATGGAATATGTCACGGCATTTCGTATCATTCACAGTTGTTCCGCTAGAATTCGCACGATCGCGACCGTATGAAGCAGTGCTTGCGATCATGCGACTTCTACCGGCAAGACCGAGAAAAGACGCGAAATGCCGTGACATATTCCAACGCGAAGATGGGATTTGAGTTATCTTCAGAGCTCTTCCTACAAAAATCGCAGTATAGTGAACGTTTTTATCCCGGGAGATGGTGATTTTTCCCGGCTGGATGGCGAGATCCGACGTCGACCTACGTTGACTTGCGGGAATTTTCCCCAACCAGGTATCTCTAACTAGCGTGCGTCGCCGCCTCTCTAAGCTCCTGACAGGCCTCCCGGCGACTAGTGCCTTTTCAAGATTACTTGTTACTTGACAAGGCGAACGGAAATTGTGAAAGCTTGTGCAAAAAGTCCGAGCAAGCTTGCAGTTACGTGTTTAGGCATTTTATGCTAGCAATAATATGACTTATAAACGTCATTTCGGAGCGCCGCTGGAACGTGTATCACTTTATGCGGAAAGCTGAACATTTGATTCTTCAAAATATTGCATTAACATTTAAAACAAACGTCTCAGCTTTAGAAGTATTTGGGAAGTCTTTGATTCACGACACATAAAGATAACGGAAGCTCCAAAAATGATAAATTAATGAAAACTTCCATATCGTAATATTTTATAAACTTTCTTGACCAGCATGTTGGGATAAGTTTTGTGAATTTTTAAGGCCGGCCATGAGGCATTTTTATTGGCCGTCCTTTCTCAATTTTTTGTTTAGTTACTATCAATCTTTAATAATTATTCAGTGAAAAATTGATAACATTATTTTTTTAAATCTTGTCAAAAAAGAGCACTAGTCCGAAAAATAAAATTCAGCTTTAATATTTCTTAAATATATAAATCGATCGCCCCTACCATGTTATGAATATTCAACAGGAGGTAACGCGAAAACGTATCTTCAAAAATTGGAAGTAATTCGAAATAAATTCTTAGGGAACCATTGCTCGTAATCATAAACAATGGACAGATAATCTCTAAAATATATCAATAAGTTGGTCCATCATTTAAAGACAGAAACATTTTCTTGAAATAACAGTATTTATACAATATTAAAATAAATACATATTCTTCACGTTTCGGAAATAACTGGTTTCCATCATCAGGTGGCAAAAAATTATTTAATTTTTATTATTATTTTTTTTGTTTTGTCACCTGATGATGGAAACCAGTTATTTCCGAAACGTAATGAAGAATATGTATTTCTTCTAATATTGTATAAATACTCTTTTTTCAATAATTTTAAATGATGGACCAACATACTACTGATGTATTGATATATTTGAAAATATAGACAGAAACTAAAAATATTAATTAGAATCTCTAAAAACTAGAATTCTTAAACTTTCGGCTTGTTTTTGTATTCCTCTCTTTTATCTATTTCCGGCCACACATGTCTACGCTTGATAAATCAGTAAATACTTTTCCGCGTGTTAAAGCTAGATATTCTGATATACTACATCACCCTAATTACCTAAATAATATTGCCAACTATTTCTTTCTTTTTACAATAATTAACTTTGCTAAAGAACCATTCCTAGATATCCTTGGTTCCGAATTTATGTATATATATATATATATATATTATTTTCACTGAAAATTGTAGCTACTGTTGCTTACGAAATTATTCAAGAGTTGTATCTGAATTTATTCATTTCAATCCCTTGAAAGGTGTTAAGTAGACGAAGCAAATAAACATTTTAAAAAGTGTATATTTCTTACATTCGAAATGAAGAGTAGCTTCACTGAAAGATCTGGAAGCAAGGGGTGGGATCATCTCTGTATTTGCTTTATAGGTCAAGAGAAACTTAACAAAATCTCAATTGAGATCAAGGTTATTGATTCTGAAACTATAAAAAAATTTACAGGGAACAGGCAAAATTAATTGTTTTAAAACGCATAGAAACATACAGTTCTTGGATACATTGGACTGGAGCTTTATTTATTGAACTGAGTCAGTATGACATAAAAAGTTTCACCGCAGATAATCAGTTACCTATTTTTTGAAATTGTTTTTTCAGCGTTCCTCCATTACATGCATGTAATTTTGCCTTTGAAACTTCAACACTCTCACTGAAATAAATAAATACAGCCAAAAGCAAATGCGAAAAATTGAACAAAGGATTTCGCAATATTTACGGCATAGAAAGTTATTATTTGCATATTTGAAGTCCGTATGAGATACAAAAGCAATTCAAAACATCTCAACCTATAATTCTCGTTCAACGGAATTCAACAATATCTTTTTGAATTCGGTGAAGGTTGTTCGAAAAATCTGCCAAGTTAAGATTTTAGTAATTAAATTACTAGGCCGATGTGGTGCCACATACATCGATGATTCGACTTTCTTTAACTTCGCAAGTTAAACACTATTTTAACTAGACGTACATTTTGATTATATGATTGCCAATAATGCATTTATGAATGTAGCAAAATCGCTCACATGACGACAAAACAGAATTTTCAATATTTTGAGTTGTAAAAAGTTTTCTACGTGCCTAACTCCAAGCGTTATTAGTCACAAACAAGAGACAGCTACTTTCTTTTCCTTCATTCGCAACAATGTGGTCGGCCATGTCATAAGAAAATCGTAATATTCAAACTAGGAGGTAACTCACTTTTTTGCATAATATTCAAGTTTTAAAAAAAATTACGTTCAAATTGTATAGTTAAAATATTCATTACGCTTTTGCAGAAAAAACAGGTAGCCTTTGGAGCCCTAACTAGAGCTAACATAGTGAAAATATTCTTTCTCTAAGAAGCGGAATGAAACTTGATAGAAGGTAAGCAACAAACCTTATAAATTGTTCTTCCACATAATTTTAATCTAAGAGGCAAATTCAACCAATAATTCGTATTTTTTTGTAGTGATTTTTAATATATCTTCCTTTACCGAATCTGGATTGACATTTCTCTTTTGAATCGACACACTTTCACATTACTTCCCTCCTGGAACTATTAATAGGCGAGTATACCGACATATTATAAAAGAGTATATCGACATTTGAGAATTGCAGTTGCCTCTCAGATGCAATATTTAAAGAATGACGACCGTGTAATACTAAAACTTTTACGAACAAAGATATTTAATATTGAACTGGATACGCGCTTTGATATATACGAATAAGAAAATTATGATTCAAGAGATGTCTTTTTTGCTAAAGATTTAGTATGGGAACGCTGCTGATCCTTGGCAATTGCAGATTTTTGGTTCTGTTGATGACTTATAAAAGATTATACACCTCAACAGGAATTGTGGTAGTGTTCGTTGGAGATTTCCACTGTAAGACAACTTTTATTTCATCTGTAATCATAACATTTTGATAAACTTATATTACCGTCATTCTTTGCATCTGATTTAGCCATTATGGTTTCATTGCTGCAATCTTGCTTCTCAAATGCTGATTATTTCCTTTCAATGATGTAACTATAATATCAGTCTGTTATGCGGTACATGTTGTATCGATCTTTAAGACACTTGACGCTAAGCAACTATTGTCAAATTTTTTTATAACCTCAAACCGCGTTACCAAAATAATGCTTATTTGCATAAAGCGGTAAGTTGATTAGTTGTGTCTCGTATTAATGTGATGTTTCCAAAATATTATTACGATACAAGCTATAATCTTTTAAAAAGTGACTATTTTTTAAAACATTTTTTCCCTCAATTCCTTCAATCAATTGGTATTTTTACTTCTTTATTCTTAGGTCAATCGTAAAGATACTATGAAGTAGGCTTTACGGAAACCAACCATATTAAAAAAATCCAAATATAAAGGCAGTGAAATATATAATAAGAGAATCCAAGTTATTGCATTTGCCGAAAATGTATCTCTTCTGAACAAATTAAATAATTCAGTCTAGAACTACTTTATTAGGGTAAAGGCATAATCCTGACCCACAGAAATATCATAAAAACAAATAACGAAAATACTTTACATACGAAATACATACGAAAAACTTTCAAACATGTCTCTATTTGCATTAAATCTTAACGAATTTGCGATATACACTTTAACTACAGATCTGTAAAGAGAAATGTATATATAGGAAGTTAAAAATGAAGAACCAACTAATAAGGAAAATCACCGAAGTGTTTTCTTCAATTTTCCTGAATGTTGGGTATGTTATTCAGAATACCATAAATAAGATTCATGTATTTTTCCATTTAGACAGAAAAAATGAAGGGATGACGTAATTCTTTCTACGTTTCTAATTCTTACTCCCATTCAAATATAAAAACAGATTCCAGAAATATTACCAAATGTAATAAATAACAATGAATTCTGAATAAAATAATGTTAATTGAAAATGTTATATCTCTCTATAACAAAATTAAGTTCTTATACATTTTGGAAAAGGTTCCACGGGTGTAACTAAGGGCAGAGACTGACTATCACGATACCCTTCTAAACAAATCTCGCAAGAAAGCTTGTATTAAAACCAGTTGTGGTTTCCAACACAATTTTGAGGAGAGGGACACAAAATTCTTGAATAGAAAGGACCAAACAAACTGAATATAATGTAGGTCATGGAAGAAATATTGTTCCATCATGGAATAGGTTTTGTTCACTACTACACCCTTAGGGTTGACAGATGTTCACTATTTGTGTGAACTGTTCACTATCTCAATTATTGATTCACTAATTAGAAAATGAGAATTTATATAAAAAGATCTTATTTTAAACTCGATTAGAGCTGACTCCCCTTTTGCGAATCCTGGCTATCACGCAGGTCCACGCAGTTGTCTTAGTTTTGGACCCAAAATGACTGAAATTGTTCCAATATTGTGTATCAGTTCCGGTTTACAATGCTAGCACCGAAAGAATTTTCAGTGTTATGAAACACGTTTGGGCCGACGAAAGCAACAGAATGGCGGTTGAGTCAGTTTGAATCAAGCAGTACACTTTTAACATTCCGTATTAGTGTACAACGTTGAAAAGCTAACGAAATCAATCAAACGAAAAGTATTGCCGAAAATAGTTAATCGATTGAGTTAAATAGTCAAATTCAAAGAATGTTATGCGAAGATAATTGTTGTGAAGCAGGTAATTGTTACGTTAATATGTTTAATTATAAATTATTGACTACTATACCAATATTCAAATATCGTGTAATATTAAAGCAGACGAAGGTTGTTTTAATATATGAAAATGTCACTGTTCAAAAATATATCTGTCTAATCGTACTATTCATCCGTTTTACTTTCCCGTATACATACGTATATACGGAGTAATATAAGTAGTATAGGAAAGTTATGCAATGTTGCTCGAAAAACCGGCAAATTTCCCGCAGAAAAAAATTCATTGCCAGGCCCTGACAACGAAAAAGTGAATAAAACCAGTTGCTAAATTACGAGAAAAAAATCCCCTAACACATAGTGTAGCCAGGATCCCTGTTTAGTAAGTCCTTGATACCGAGAAACCAATTGAAAGGAAAACGTCCGTCCGTCCGTGAAAATTTTAGTAGTTTTTGCGCCATCTTGCGTGCAATATATACAATTTAAAAAAAATACAGAAAGAAGATATTCTCAAAAACGGCTCAATCTTTTTTCTTTAAACTTTTGGTGGGGATAGCACTAAATTAGATGACATAAACGTCATGTTGCTCTATTCTTTTATTTTTTCAAAAATTATAACAATTAACTTTTTGACTTCTATATCACGTCGTTAATATTTAAATTAGCGGCAATTTGTTCGAATTATTGTATTTACGAGTGCATGTGCTTTAAATAATGTCCTACAAAATTTCTCGAAATTTTCGCATTTTCAGAAACGCTCAAACGCCATTTTCTCAGAAATGGCCCCAAATGTTTTCTTCAAACTTTCGTAACGGATAGTGCTAATTGCACTCTTTAATATGACGTACAGTTCAATTTGGGGTATTTTTAGTTTTTGCAAAAATTACACAAATGTAATTTTTTTTGAAAGATTACTCACACCATTAATATGCACATTTCCAGCAATTTTTAAACACTATTGTATTTGTAAATTAAAGTGATTAAAATGAATTCAAATAAAGTTTTTCTAAAACTAAAAATGTTCTGTAAAAAAGAGCTTCAAATTTCGCATTTTTAATAGCGCTTAAACGCCATTTTCTTAAAAACGTCTCCAAATATTTCAAAGAAAATTGACATTTAGGTCGAGGATTCAGTATTTTTTAATATTATAAAAATATTTTTTCCTTCTACTACTAGGAAAGCGAAAAATGAAGAAAATGTCTAAAAAATGTAGTGTGGGTGGCGATTGATGGCAGCTGGCAAGAGTGTGTGGCAAGTTTGAATAGCTAGCCGAGACTCAAGGAAATAGAAAACTAATACGGGAAAGTCTGTGCCATTTTCAAAACTCGACATTTGCACTTTTGGACCAGAATGAGTTACACATGTCTACTATACAATTCGGTAGCCAGCTATCCTTTACTAAACTTAATTTTTACCAAAAGTCTATTACTGCGGCTGTTTTAAAGCTGTAAAATGTCAGAATTTCTGCAAAACTACACATTCATGCGTATGTAGAGTTTTGCTAAACCGAAAATGTGTTTTGTATTTATTTATTTGGTCAAAAAACAGTAAAAACTGAATAGGACGTGTGGGGAAAGAGATTATCTGCGCACAAAAAGAAAAGAAAAATTGAAAAACTAGAAACAATTTAGAAAATAATTATTATTTTAGAAAAATTAAAATTTGAAAAATGTTTGTTCCCGAGTTATATAATATCAATTTCATTGGTAAATGAACCGCTGAATTTGATTTTTCTGCATTGCTAACAAAATAGTTCTACTCCTACCACTACAAGCAAAAGGAGTGCTCAACAAAACGTGCCCACAGTGAAGCTACATTTACGTCCAGAAACTAAACAAGGGGCCATCTCAGCATTTGCTCAATGGATCAGGGAAACTGGACAAAAACCTGATCTAGATGGGGGTCATTGACCCGGAAGCTGAAGTACATTACTTGTTACAGACGTATTGAATATTTTTAAAAAAATTATACAATACAAACGTAAGCTAATTCATTATATATCATTGTTTTGTTACAATGATATGTAATTGTATATACAATCGTATCTAACTTTATTTGGTCAAAAGCTTTATAAAGTAAAACTTGTTCTCAAAATATGGGTTTTCGTGACCGTTACTTTCAAACATTCAATTTAAATGTTCCATTGTTGTCAATACTGTTTGGATGAATACTGATGTAGGAAGAAGTGTGCAAAGTGCAGCGTAAGATTGTGGGATATACAAAGCTGTCATGAGAGCAAGTAAAATACATGAATTCCGTAATGCCTGAGAATCCAGATTACACTGATTCTGTTAACACAGATTCTCGTGGAACAAAATACAGGAGAAATAATAATATTTGTAGCAATAAAAGGCAGACATACAAGTTGTGGAGTATTTAAACCAGACATAACCTGTAGTCACCATGAATATCACAAATCAACGACAGTATGCCGTGTCTCTGAAATCTGCCTTCAAGATGTGATAAGTAAGTAGACTTTTATGGAAAATAATTTTTTTACGGACTAATCTAAGTATAGTTTGTTTCTATTACTAAACTATAAAAACTTTTTACAGAAATTCATTCTATGATACAACATAAATCCAAGACAGATCAGGACAAGTTTCTTCTCAAATACATGCAAGTCCAAAGTCCGTGACGCGGACTTATTAATCGGAATGATAGTAAAAAGCCAAAAACCGTTACTATAAAATATAAAATAAGGAAGCCGGATGGTACATTAGTTCCAGTATGTGCTGCAAGCTTTAGGAGCGTTACAGGTACATCTGTTAACAGACTTACTAGAATAGCCAGAAATTTTAATGTAACGGGAGAAGAACCTGCAGAGAAAAGAGGTGGTGACCTATGTGGAAAAGAAGACAAATAAATTACTAGAGCTATTATAGGACACATCAAACAATATAAGGGCCGAGAAAGTCATTATTCAAGAGGCAAAGTAAATACCTTCCACCAGACTTAAACATAAAAATAATGTGGAATAGGTTTTGTACAGAAAGAAATTCCAGTGGATTACACGCAGTCTCGCTTTCTAAATTCAAGACTGTTTTATTAAAACTTTAATTTGGGTTTTGGGAGTCCAAAAACTGACGTGTGTTCAACCTGTAAAGAATACTTAGAAAAAATAAAAAATGAGCGCGATTTGCAGACAACAAAAATGAGCACAGAACCATGTACAGGTTACATTATATGAGGGCCGAGAAGTTTTATAAGATCATGAAAAAAGAGGAACCTGGCGCCATAAAAATTTGTTTCGACATGCAACAGGACCAGCCTCTGCCAAAACTCTTTCCGAGATAATTTATTCGCGACAGAATTGGTTCTATAATTTAGCAATAATGGTATACAAGAAGGTTCAACACCCAAGTGATATTCACTTCTATTGTTGTCTAGAGACAGTCATCTCGGGGAGCCATCAAAGGCTCAAGTGCACTAGTAATTTTTTTAAGAGAGCTCGAATGCAAGTTGGAAGCATTGGAAAATAAGCCTAAATGCATTAATTTATTTTCCGATTCTAGCACAAGTCAAAACAAAAATACAGTATTGATGTCTCCTTTGATGGGATTTCTTAAGGAAAGTACTATTTAACAATATAATACATTTTTATCCCATTCGTGGACATAGTTACATGCCAGCTGATCGAGTGTTAGTAGAGTCGAAAAAGTCTTCAGAAAGAAGGAGACCGGATGAATACTTGGACACTTTAAGATCTCATGGAACAATGAAACAGAAAAAGGAAAAGAACGGAACATCTATGACTACAAGATTTCTACAAAGAAAGTTATAAAGAGTAGACTTCCTTTCAAAATGAGAGAAGCTCGAGTAATACAGTATGTTAAAAGAGATTATAATGAAGAGCGAACAGTACTTCCTCAAGTAAAAATAAAAAAAATGTGTACACAGAAAATGGTACAACGGTAGATGTGGTTAAACCAAAAGCCGTGGTAAATTTCAAAAATACCATGAGCACCTCAAACATTCAATCCAGAAAGAACATGGTTAGTTCTGAAAAAGCTACTGATGTGATAAAACGTCTCAGATTTTCCACAATACCAACAACAGCCAATAATTTTTACAATGACATAAAGAATAGTTTGAATAAAATGAGTATTTATGATGGAAACACTAATAGTTACAATGTTGTGCTTTCTGATGAAGATAAAGAAATAATACAAATGTATTATCACTTGTCACAATGTCAATATATACATCAAAGATAGAATATTTTTTTGCTCTTTATCTTCATATCATAGTTAATACTATGCTTGTTACAAGTAATACATATAGTTAATACTTGCTCTTTATCTTCATATCATACCATTATTAATTATTATATAAAATTACATTGTATAAATGCCTTTATCAATCTCATGTTTTGTTAATTCCCACGCTTGGAGGATAAGAGACATCTGGTGAACATGACGTATTCCCTCCGTCATAGGAAAGTCCGCCTACCAGAGCTTTTCATCGTCAATCAGCAGTAGAAACTCAGACGATTTTAAAACTCCCCGACCGGGAATCGAACCCAGTATCGCATCATGGAAAGCTAGCACGCTGTCCATGAACCAGCCTAAGGCATTTGTCATAATGCCATTGGCTAGGAACTCGGCCACTATCCGGGGTTCCCTGACGGTCACCAATCCAGGGACCGTCGGTGTCTCGCGCTGCTTAATCTCAATGACTTTTCGAAGCTGGGTTAAGCAGTTCGGCTAGATTACGTCACTGGAAAAGCTTGATATAGCTGGTTGGCTATTGCACTTGTCCACTGACAGCGTCATCACGTGTCTTTCAGAGGACAACGACAAATAAATTCGGTACAAGGAGTACATAGAAAATGCGGTTCTCTAGCACTTCTGCTTACTCGCGTGGTAATGACCTGTGATTTCTTCGCAAACAGCACGTTCATTCCCCAGTGTACACTTCGCAGCGGCGTGCCGTCACTTGACCTGCAAGAGATACAGAGTGTTAAGGCTCATTCACAATGCAAGCATCAACATAAACATGGCGTTAACATAAAAGTTAGGACTACGTCGATACGCGGAATCGTTCACAATGCGTTCGCATAAGCATAACTCGTAAGACGTTAACTTCACAGCTTGCAATCTTCAAGCTTCTGTGCTTATGCTTATGTAAGAAATAAGAAATGAAGTAATCACAATACGTTAACTCAAACTCGAGTATCGAAGACGATAGATCGAACAAAGGACTGGTTTTTCAGATGCGTGATTGATTTTCGGCGGTTTTCTGCGTTGTTTTATAACGTACGATCTTTTTGTAATTTAGTTTAGTTGTATTCATAGTAGTACAATTTATTTTAATTTTTATTGAAATTAATATATATATATATATATATATATATATATATATATATATATACACACACACACACACAAGATAATTATTTGTGCAGTACTAAGCCAAAAAGTTTCCCTGTAAACAGAGAAACGACAATATAAGTTTATTACTACCGCTTACTATTTTAATTACAATATATCTTATAAACTTTCTCACCGTACTCTTTTGTCTATCATCGTACTTCGTCTGTCTAAATAAGCGCTAATCGTTGGAAGCGCGGCATATTCGCATTAAAGAAAATATAATTTCTTTACATATTTAATACTGATTTTCACATCGAACCAATAGTAACTAGAATGACCCACACATAATAGAAAGTCTTATTTTGTTATCGCGTATGTTGGACATTGTCAACACTTCAGTCTATCACTTATGTTAAAGTTTATGTCTATGCGTTATGCTTATGTTTACGTTTGATTTATTTGGCCAAAAAATAGTGAAAACTGTATATGACGTATGGGGGAGAAGATTGCATTGTGAATGGGTCTTTAGCGCTGAGGTGACTTAGATAACTAATCAATATGTAATCAATCAATAATTAATAAATCATTGATTAATTAGTTCGTGTTTCCGGGCACTTCAACTGGTCATTACTTCCGTAAGTGCAGAGCACGTTTTATCACGGAAAGTGGCGGTGTTCTTTCCCCGCTGAGTGGTGAGATCCGGCGCTTCCCTTCATGTCGGCTTGCGAGAGTTTCCCCATCCAGGTATCTCCCACTAGCATGGCACTGTCCCCATTGGAACAAGCTCTAAACTCCCGCCTGATCTCTCGACGTATGTGGTAGTGTAGTACAGTGTATGTGTGTGTAAGTTAGGGGTGAAGACAGGACGAGGGAGAGAAAGGAAAGATCGCGCGCGGTCCGTGGCTCGTTTGATTGGATACTGCTTGGGAATTCGCTTGGTGTTGATCGGAGGAACCAAGGAAAACTA
Source organism: Acheta domesticus (assembly GCA_031308135.1). Taxonomy (NCBI): domain Eukaryota; kingdom Metazoa; phylum Arthropoda; class Insecta; order Orthoptera; family Gryllidae; genus Acheta; species Acheta domesticus. Next base: position 96,335,917 of record JAHLJT010002630.1, on the reverse strand, counting down.
CCGATCAAATCAGCCAGCCGCTAGAACTGTTCTCCAGACAGCGGATGAATTCGACCTAGCTATCTAGCTAGTGTTAAATATTCTGCCACCGTCGGGACTCCAACCCTAAAACCTCCCGTCAGAGGCACTACAGTGACATCAAGTAATGCCTTGAGCCACCGTGTCCTCGGAGATTTAGACTCTAAGTACAAAGTCTGTTCGAAGGAAATACAACTCTAATGGTGGGTGGTCATTTGTATGAAAAGCGTCGGCAGCTAATTGGCTCCACTAGTTTCAGCGATATCACGCGGCTGATGAAGGAACCTTTAATGTTATGTTGGACATTGTGAACACTTCAGTCTATCACTTATGTTAAAGTTTATGTCTATGCGTTATGCTTATGTTTACATTTGATTTGATTTATTTGGTCAAAAAACAGTGAAAACTGAATATGACGTACGGGGGAGAAGATTGCATTGTGAATGGGCATTATTTTTCGACCAAAGGCAGCTTGACAGGTCAACGCCATTTACACTTACACACTCTTAAGTGTAGATGGTATTGGGCAAGTTCGTGTGAGTGAGACGTTATTGGGCGAGAAAGGCAGAGAAAAGTTCCTTCATGCACCGGATGATTTCGCTGAAGGTCAAGTGTGTCGGATTAACTGCCGACGTTTTCCGTACATTCACCAAGCCTCCAATACCTCCTTCCTTACGCGCATTTACAATAACACGACCACACAAGTTTGGAGGAAGCTTAGAACATGACGGTGGACGGTGGGAGATACTTGGTTGAGGAAAACCCCACCCCGCAAGTCGATTTGTAGGTCGGCGCTGAATCTCTCCATCCAGCGTAGGAAGAGCAGCGCCACCTCCCGCGATAAAAAAAACATGCACTACATGTATGATCTTAGCAATTCACACGCCGGGGAAACTCCAATCAATCATGCATGAGCGATAGGAATGCATCTTCCATCATATTTAATCCCACGTGGATGAGTTGTTTGTGTGAATGCTTAACTCTTTCAGAGCTATGTCATTAAAACGTCAGAAGCGAGCAAATACGATCGTTACATAGTTATTTTAAAATTGCATTCTTAACAAATGCAACCCGATTTTCAAGATGATGTTGACTATGGAAGTTTATGTATTAGCGTAGTCGATTGCAGTACAATGTCAAAAATTGCTTTAAATTTAAAGTTAATTGATGTCAGGTGTGGTTAACAGCTAAACTATTTATTCTACGAGTTTACCCTAAGCCATAAAAAGAATGAAAACAATTTCATGAAAAAACTATTACAGCAGATACAACACATGTTAGCCTATTTTCACTCTAAACACAGAATTGAGTCCTTAGTCGTACCGTGGGATCAACACTTGTATCCCTATGTCGTAGAAGTCTTCCGCGTGGGATAGGTCCCTGTGTTCGACAGCCACAGGACCGGAAGAGGTGGCTGAGTCACTGATGTCACTGCAGTGCCTCTGACCGGGAGGGTTCCGAAACCCAACGGCGGCAGGATTTTCGACACTAGCGTGTCAGCTAGGTCGAATTAAATCGCTGCCTGGAGGAAAATTCTAGCAGACGGCTGCTCTGATCGGTAGTTTTCCGTGGTTTCTCCGATCAACACCGGGCGAAAGCCGGAGCAGTACCCTAACAAACGGGTCACGGAACGCGCGCGATCTTTCCTTCCTCTTCCTTTTCCTATCCTCACCCCTTACTCACACACACTAACATGTACTACTCTACCACACATGTCGGGAGCTTAGAGCTTGTCCCAGCTGGGGGGAGACATCTGGTTAGGGAAACCCTAGTCGACGGTAGGTCGGCGCCGTGTCTCGCCTAACAGCGGGGAAGATCACCACCTCCCCAGGAAAGAAATGCACTATACTTACGAGACTAATGACATTAGTAGTTGATGCGCCTGGAATAACTAACAATCAATTAATTGTACTAATGTAACTACGTTAGTGATGTACTAATGTTATTATAAGTTTATACAGGGTTTCCCACCAACTATGGACCACCCTCATAACTTTTTAACGGTTCAGGATATCGAAATGCAGTTTTCGCTGAATAATGCAGAATTAAGGGGGAAGTATTTTGCCGTAGAGAAATTGTCTATAATATTTTTAGTTTTCGATAAATTTAATCATCTTTAATTTTTTAAATGGAACTATATGTTTTTCTCATCAGCAATGGATAGATTATGAAAAGAGGAATAAAATGATGTATCATATGCTAGTATTTTGATAGTGATTTGCGTATAAAATTAGACTTGGGTTTTACTAGCTTTAAGACTAATCAATTAATTTGAACACATCTTCATAATGTTGCCAGTAAACTTCAAGTAGATGTCGATTGAATAAGAGTAGTCAATTCTTCTAGTCTTCTATTGGAAGAAGTCAATAAGCAAAAAAGCTTCTCGCTTCCATTTGGTGTATTTGGTCCACACACACACACACACACACACACACACACACACACACACACACACACACATATATATATATATATATATATTTATATATTAGTCTGTATCGAAAAAATAGAATTTAATGGCTTAGTGAAAAAAGTTATCGATGCAAGAACATCGGCGTCAATAAAACAGTTTTTAAAATGGGTTTAAGGGTGCTACAAACCACAAAAACACCCCATTTTCGGACATTTTTCGCTATATTTTTAGAAAAGAACGAATAAATATTATTAAATGTCATTTTTGGCTGAGGCGGTGCCCATGTCAAGGAAACATTTTATGATCATCAAACAATACTTCTTTGGCCAGTGTGCCACATTAGCTCGAATATGGCCAATTTTACGTTAAAACCGTAGAAATAGACACTTTTCAAATGGCTCCGTTAAATTTTACACAAAATACTTTTAATTTAAATCAGATTAAAGCTTGAAATCTCTGAGTTAAGAACTTTGCTTTGGACAATTTAACTACTTCACTGCAATCGGCTAATATTGCGCCGATTGCCATCACTTTTAACAACCCACATTGGTGCCGCACTGCTGTATCTGATTGCTTGATTCACTATTAGGCTGCATTGTTATTCAGAATCAAGACATGTAATTGTTCAATATTGGGATCAAATGCAGCTGTAGCTTCCTTCCTCTTCAGTTGCAGATGTTCTTTTCTCTTTCTTGAGGCTCGTTCGGCCACTTTTAAACTGTTCTGGTAACTGGCAAATACTTCTCTGTGGCAAAACATTGTGACCGTGTTGTGCTGAAAACCGGATATGGATTTCCGTCCCTGGTACACCCTTTAAACCATAAAAAGGGGATTACAGAACGCTCTTCTTTGGTGCGAACAGAGTGTGCTGTTGCCATCTTTACATCACAACAGCGCAAGACAGACTGATCAGATAACGATTAAATCTCCTACAGGCAAAGACAACGATCCCATCTAGTGGTTTGGGAGTATACACAGTCGTAGAGCGAAACTAAAGACAATTAGAGCAAAATTGCAGATACTTATTGACTTACCTACATATAATAGTATAAATATAATCAATAATAATAAAATTAAATTTGAAATAATATACAAAGTCTGTCTTCATAATTGGACGGTGTTATGCATCAACCGGCTAAGCGCCATTTTTGAAAAAAATAAGATATGGACGCCATCAATTGCATTGGATCATGTTCTAAATGTACGCAAAAATTTGGCACCAAATCTGTAAAGAATAGCCTTATAATTAATGAAAAATGTAAACGCCATCAGTCACATCAGGGATTTTATGTTTCGCAACAACCGGCTATAAACCTAGATCTTCAAGTCTGCTGTTCTTAATTTCACATTATGCAGGTACGCGCCAGATATTCCACTCATGTTGTGTAGTTTGGCGCTTCAATGAATGAAATAATTAAATTACAGTTTTTAGAGATGAAAATGTAACAAAATCTTTGAACAGGATTATCTCAAAACTTGTGTGATGTCGCATAGCCGGTTGATGCATAACACCGTCCAATTGTAGTTGCAGAAAGACACCAAAAACATTTTCAATTTTAGAAAAATTAGGGTTTTCAACCAACATGAAACCTGCGCAATTCTCTTAAACGTCCTTCAGACTATCCAACGATGCAATTCCATCAAAATCGATGGCGCCATTTTTTTGAAAATTTTGAAAATGTTCCAGGCGCTTGATGTAAAGTACCCTCCAAAATTAAAATATCGGTTTCAAATTCCAGAGGCTGCGATATCAACCAGATCGATTGGGGAATATCAATGTTGGAGAAAATCGGAAGAACAGTTTTGCCGCTGGCATTGTTCACAGACGGTCGGACAGATGTTTTGCCGTGAATCGATTTTTCGATACCAACGACCCATAAAAGACAGATTCCGGATACACCACGTGTTAGAGGATTTTTTCCTAAATTTAGCTACTGGATCTACCCATTTTTTCATTACCAGGGCCTTGTAAGGAGTTTTTCTACCGATAATTCGACATTTTTTCGCGCAATATTTTACATAACATAACTTTCTCTTCTTAAGAAGTTCCTTCTTAAGAGCGAGAAAGTAAAAATTCGAAATGTGTAAATTGTGTGCTTTTTTAATTACTGCGTTAATTTTTGTTTGATTTAAAAAGTTGATTGGAAAAAATACTTTCTATGCAAAAATTTGCATTTCAGAAACATGTGAACACTCCAGAACATGTAAATTGTTTATTATTTACAAAAGAAATTAGTATATTTGTTCAGAAAGAAAGAAAAAAAAACGAAATAACTTGTGGTGCTAAAACAGCACATACTTTATCGCGATATTCCTAATAGCTATGTAATATTATAATATGTCAATTTCTCTTATACACTTTCATTACCATTAGAAAAATCTTAAACAAATAAAACGTGAAAAATGTGTATATTTTTTTAAATTTAAACGTTTAAACGAAAACAGCTTTGTGCCATTGAATTCAGTGCATCCACAATCTACATGAATGTACCAACGATGCATATTTTAGCCGTAAATAAATATCCACATTACGATTGGGGAAGTTTGACTTAACAAATATTTATTAATTCTGAGGGTAAGATAGAATATTAATCTTTGACTTTGGTAGGGTACTTATCTTTGTGGTGGAGGTAGTGAGTAAAAAAAACACCACTTCGATAGAAATATTTAATGATGTTGATACATTTGTTACCTTTGTATATTAAAATTCTAAAAACTTTCTATATTGCTTATAAGGATTTTAATCAGTTTCTGGATCATTGTCTTCCATCTACTCGTACATCAAATTGATTATTTCGTGTTTCAGGGCGCGACAACTGGTAAAGCCTTAGTCTCGTAAGAGTAGTGCATGTTTTTCTCGGGACGTGGCGGCGATCTTCCCCCGCTGGATGGTGAGACCCGACGCCGACCTACACGACGACTGACGGGGTTTTTTCGAACCAGGTGTTTCTCACCAGTGTGGCAGCACCCCAGCCGGGACAAGCTCTACATGCCGGACTGGTCTCCCGTGTGTAGGAGTGTAGTGAATGTAAGTGTAAGTTTGTTTAAGGGGTGAGGGTAGAATAAGGGTTGACAGAGTTGACAAGACAAGACAGGTTCTTAGAGTACAATTCCGGCATTCGCCAGGTATTGATCGGAGAAACCGCGGAAAACCACCGATCAGTTCAGACGTCCTCTAGAATTCAGTGGCTGAATTCGACCTCGCTATGTTGCTATTGTAGAATGCTATGTTTGCTATTGCTACTGTAGAAATTCCTGCCACTGTCGGGACTGGAATCCTTGCATCTCTCGGTCAGAGGTACTGCAGTGACATCAATTGATTCCCTGAGACATCTAAGCCGTTATCAATATCATATTTTTCGTCTATTTTTCCTTGATTCACTGAGTAAATAGGGCAATTATCCCTTGCTCCGCTTCTGGGTGTTACATAAAGCGTGACTCTCCTGAATACGTTACAATTTTTGGCGATAAATAATTAAATACAAATATAACTCCTTCCAAATATACTCTCCTTAACTGAAAACTCATTCTCAATAAAAACTTAACGTAGACGCGAAGAAGTCATATGCTTTTAACATAAACACGAATGTCGTATTCCCAACGACCATCGTAAATTTCAAAATAGAATACCCAATAGCCACGAGACTGGTGCAATGCTGTTTGTGATACGCCGTTATTGCAAAACCATTTCGAGAACAATTATGATTTCGCCAACATCAAGTTCAAAAGTGCGAATTTTCTGCATGGATTAACTAGTATAATAAACAAGGCCCGGATGTTAATGACCTAAAATTGTTAGAAATATGCATCATTTATGACCTAAAAATATGACCATAAATATGAGTAAATTTTTTGTTGCGTATTCGCAACCTTCAAAATATTTCCGCTGTTTAAAAAACTATTATATTGAAAATATACTTTTAAAATTTAGTACATTCACAATTCTCCCTTTCTCCTTCGGTGTCCCATGAAGATAATTATACCAGTATAAAGTTATTTATAGAAGTGGCTGACCTCGACATAAATCCTGACATAACTAAACCAACAGTTCCGTCGCATCTCAGTGCTTTCTATGCTTTCTCTTTCGCCTTCTGTATAGCTTACCCACCTAATTCACATACATTTGTAGGAAAGACTGACAACAATGAGATACAATAATTGTGTGAAATTAGATAAAAGTTAGGAGATGTGAAAAATTTCTTTGAGATGGCGGCAAGCTAGTACGCGAAAGTGAAATCAAAAAGATAAAAATATGACAAAAAGTACAAAAATTCTTGAAAAAATACAAACATAGTATGAAAAATTTAGGGAGAATGACCGAAAGGTTAAAACGAAGCCAAAGCATGACTTTATATGACACGTAAAAATAGCATAATTTTCTGTATCACTGTAGATAAAATCATGTTTAACTTACATTTTCCATGGAAACAATACAAAGAAAAAAATATGACACGTCATAAACATCCGGGCACTAATTATAAAAATATGAAACAGTTACTAATTATGTGAGAAAGCATATGATGCTGTGATTTCACTTGTTATTTAATGAAGAGAGTACGATGAAAGCCTGACTCGGGCCCTCAGTATCTCGGGACGACTTTAGGCCCTCAGAATTTATGTTGATAAGGATTAAACGCAATGTTTTTATGTTAGTTGAGTCTGTATTATGACTCATTTAAGGAGTTGACAACTAAAAATGTGCACAAACATCGATTTGTAATTTCATTTTACTAAAATAAAAACATTTTACACAAATCATATATGATTATAGTATAGCCGGTTTTCCTATGTTTATTTTCTCGTACAGTAAGAGAAAGTTAATTTATACTGCCGATTTCGAGAATGCACATTTTAGGTGCTTGATCTAGTGAGATATTTTCTTTCAAAAACGCATGCCTATCAATCTGTTAGTCCATCTGTAAATAACAATCGTGCAAAACCATGCATGCGTTTCTCGAAAATGATTATACATTTTCGGCGTCTTCCTACAACTAGAATTATGAAGATAGAGATTTTTCCCTTGGCCTTTAAAATCGGATTTTGAAATAAGGTCATGTACAAGCTTTCTAAAATTCGAGTATTTTTCACGTAATTTTGCGTGAAAATAGGGGGAGAAATTATGTGCTGTTTTAGCATCGCTAGTTCTCTTAATGAAATGTGTTCATCAAAAACAGATCTTCAAATAAGGCCATTTTAATTTTTTCTCGAAAACGTATTTTTTGAGTCAAACTTAGTCGCCCTCTGAGTATCGTACGCTTCGTGAACGCAATATGAGAGGTGATTCCAGGCAGTTGGATGCTACGTAAGTTAGAATTTGTATATTATTTAATATTTCTTTGTTCGTTTCTTACATCCTAACTTTTGTAATACGTTTACAAATTAATCTTTTAGAAATTATTTAAAATATATGAAATTACCACTTAACCTATTGATTCAGTTAATTATTACACCGATCAAGGGCAAAAGTAAATAAAATAATTGTGATTTCAGTTCTCCAATCCGTTACCTCTGTTCCCTTTTCTCCTACAATAACACGCTTTTTGGCGACTCCTATGCAATGTTATGGGCGTACTTTCCTCTTAAAATTAGCAGTACCTCAAATTGAGCCAAGTTGGCCAGTGAATATACTTGGGTTTTTATTTCTCGGCGCGTGAGGGCCTGTCTTCACGATGGAATATCTCAGGGCATTCCGCGTCTTTGTCGGTCGGGCCGCTAGATTTCGCTAGATCGCCAGCAATGCTCGAGACGGTCGCGATCATGCGACTCCCAGCGGCACGTCCGAGAAAGACGCGATCCATTGGTTAAATGGTATTTCAATAAATCAATTAAATAATGCTTCAAAGTGAAGAGAACGGCAGAGTACGTCCCGTTGATCGTTTTCCCTCTAGGGGATATGAAATGGTATTTGAGGAGATGCCAGCGGTAGAATATTCGAATATCTATTATAAATGCTATTGAGAACAACTCAGGCAATTAATTACAAATATTAATATAATAATATTGCTGACATACTGAGTCGATTTATGAGCCCGTAGCGATTTTGTTTTGCCTGTTGTCGCTCCGGTTGCTACGAGTTTGTTTGTCGACTGTCATTTTCATGCTAGTGTAATACTAGAGGTTATGTATTGAATTGTGCATTTTTGCAGATAGTGAGTTTTGCTGAATACGATAGAAAATGGAGCGTCAAGTGGAACATTTCCGTCATATTCTTTGCTTTGATTTCAGTAGAGGAGTTGAAACTAGAAACATTTGGCAAGAAATATCACGTACTTTTTCGTCTTTAGTAATGGTTATGCTATTCTATTTATAACACAACTTCTCTGCGAATTAACTCATCTCAGCCATCATTTTTTGTAAAACTTATTAAAGATCGCAGAACATTTGGTGAAAAAACTAAATTTTTTGAAACAAAGTTCAATACAAATTTGACAATTATAACTGTTTTTCATACAGCCTAATCATGACACAACAATGAAGCGTAATTCACAGAAAATGTGCTGCCGAGTCGACACACAGAATGCCATTGTTGCATTCCAATATGATATTTCCTAAAGGATAGCAATTTTTATTTCATATATTTTAAATAATTTCTAAAAGATTAATTTGTAAACGTATAACAACAGAATGTAAGAAACGAACAAAGAAATATTAAATAATATACAAATTCTAACTTACAGAGCATCCAACTGCCTGGAATCACCTCTCATATTACGTTAACGAAGCGCAGGATACTCGAAGGGGGCGACTAAGTTTGACTCAAAAATACATTTACGACAAAATAATAAAAACGACCTTATTTGAAGATCCATTTTTGATTAACACTTTTCATTAAGAGAACTAGAGAAGCTAAAACAGCACATACTTTTTCCCTCTTATTTTCACGCAAAATTATGCGAAAAGTATTCAAATTTTCGAAAGATTGTACATGACCTTATTTCAAAATCTGACTTTAAAAACCAAGGGGAAAATGTCTATCTTCATAATTGTAGTTGTAGGAAGACGCTGAAAATATTCTGAAGTTTTGCAATTTTCGAAAAATCAGGAGTTTCAACGAATATGAGATGTGCACTATTCTAAATGTCTTTCACACTACACTATAAAACAATTTAATCAAAAACAATGAAGCCATTTTTTTGGAAAATGTTCCGGGTGATTCATGTAAAGTACCTCCCAAAATTAAAATAACGGTTTCACATTCAAGGGGCCGCGACATCAACAAGATCGATTTCGGAATATCAATTTTGGAAAAAAATGGCTGAACAGTTTAGCTGCTAGCGTTGTTCACAGACGGACAGGCAGACGTTTTGCCGTCATTCGAGTTTTCGATATCAAGTGCCCACAAAACGGATTCTGGCTACACCGCGTGTTAGAAGATTTTCTTTCGAAATTTAGAAACTGGATTTATCCACTTTTTCGTTACCAGGGCCCTGTAATAAGAATTTTTCTGCCGAAAATTCACCGTTACCGCGCAGCATTACTTATCTCTCTCTACTCCGTAGCGAGAAAGTAAACAATTGTATCTTTACAATTGTAGATGCAGAAAGGCGTCGAAATTTTTTTAATTTACGAAAAATCAGGCATTTAAGCGAATATGAAACCTACACCACTCTCTTAAGCGCCCTTTACCCAATCTAAGGTCAAAATTTAACCATAACTAGTGGTGCTACAACAGCAAATTCTTTCCCGTGTTATTGGAAACAGCTACTTAGGATTGACATATTGCACTTTCTGCGCTACTAGCATCTTAGCTATTATTTGAAAACGTTCAATTCAACCAAGAAGCGAACAACTTACTGTTTTCGTCGCAGTGTTGTCAAAACTATGTAAATTCTACAACTGCAGAAAAATATACAAAAGTTTTGTAAACTTGTATTGGAAAAAAGAAGCCTGATGTCATAAGCTATATCAAGTCACACCAATGACACATAATTCCCAGAAATTCGCGCCACCGGAACGGAATTCCATTTGTTGCATTACCTGCATTGTCGATACTCCTTTAAGGAGCTAGCAATTTTTATTTCAAATATTTAAGTATAAATAATTTCTAAAAGATTAGTGTGTAAATGTATAACAAAAGGTCGAATGTAAAAAACGAACAAAGAAATAATATACAAAATTGCAAATTCTAATTTAAGACGCATCCGGCAGTCTGAAGCGCAGTAAATTTGCAGTGGGCTATTGTGTTTGTCACGAAATTATTGAACAAAGGACTAGTATTTAAAAAAATAAGCACGACCTTATTTGAAGATGTTTTGATAAATAAAATTCATTGAGAAAAGCTACCTTCTATCGCCGCCCAAAGTACATTTGTTGACATTTTCTCATTTTTTCAGTTTTCTAATGGTAGAACGGAAATATTATTTTAAGAATATTAAAGAACATAAAACCCTTGTTCTAATTGGCAATTTTCTTTTAAAAATTTGGAGCTGATTTTAAGAAAATGACGTCTAATCACTACTAAAAATGCGAAATTTGAAACTCTTTTTCACAGAAATTTTTGAGTTTTCAAAAACTTCATTTGAAGTCATTTTAAGCACTTACACTCACGAATAGAATGTTGTTTACAAATTGCTGGTAATGTGCATATTAAAAATAGAAATCTTTCAAAAATATTACATTTGTTTAATTTTTCAAAAACAAAAAGCTCAGAATAAACTTTACGCCATATTAAAGAGTGCAATTAGTACTATACGTTCCAAAAGCTTGAAGAAAAAAATTGTAGCCACTTATGAGAAAATGACGTTTGAGCGTTTCTGAAAATGTGGAATTTTGAGCTAGTTTTCACAGAAAACGGTTGAGTTCTCGAGAAAATTTACTTAAAATTATTCAAAGTATATGTACGCATTAATACAGTAATGTCAACAAATCACCGCTAATATAAATACCAAGAACATGAGAGAAAAATAAAAAAAATACAATTTTGCAATATTTGAAAAAACAAAAGAATAGAGCAATATAGCGTTTATGTCATCTAATAGAGTACATTTATCACTATCCCTACCAAAGAAAAAATTTCTAGCAATTTTTGAGAAAATTTTGTTTTTGAATTTTTTAAAATTGCACATATTGCACGCTATGTTGCGCGAAATGTATTAAATTTTCAAAAAAATGTACATGAAAATGTACACAAAAAACTCACTAAGAAGAACAAATTTTATTTGAAGGAAATATCTGTATCTATAATTTTGTAGTTTGAGGAAGACGCTGAATAAAATTAAACCTTTTGCAATTTTCGAAAATTCAGAGTTAACCGTAAAAAGCGGACCTACGCCACCTTAATGAGTGCATTTTACTCTGTTCTTACAAGGAATTTAAAGAAAAAATTTGGAGCCGTTTTTGAAATTTTGAAAATGTTCGGGGAGCTTCACGTGAAGTACCCCCAAATTTTATAGAATGTTTTTCAAAGTCCCAAAGCCCCGTACGTTCGACTCGAACCAGATCGACCGGGGAGTATCCATTTTTGAAGAAATCGTACCTGTGGTTTAGGCGCTAGCAGTGTTCACAGACGGACGGACGGACAGACTGACGTTTTCCTTTCAATTGGTTTTTCGGTATCAAGGACTTACAAAAAAAGGATTTTGGCTACACTACGTATTAGGGGATTTTTTTCTTAATTTAGCAAGTGGTTTTTATCCTGTTTTTCGTTAACAGGGCCTGGCAATGAATTTTTTCTGCCGAAAATTGGCCATTTTTTCGTGCAGCATTACATAACTTTCCCTATACTACGTATACTCCCGTACGTATACGGGAAATGATAGTCATTTTTCTGAAAATTTTGAATATGTCCCAGGGGTTTATGTAAAGTACCCCAAAGAGGTATATCAATATCGGTTTCAAATTCAAGGCGACATTAGTCAGATCGATAGGGGAATATCTATTTTGGAGAAAATTCGTTGAACGGTTTATCCGCTTGAGGTGTTCACAGACGGACAGATGTTTTGCCGTTGATGACAGATTTTCGGTATCAAGGACCCACAAAATATGGATTATGACTGCATCATGTGTTACAGGATTTTTTCTAAATGTAGCAACTAGATTAAGGTTCCTTTGGCGAAAATTCGCCGTTTTCCCCCGCAAAATTACATAACTTTCTCCTCTTACGAAGTGCCTTCTTCAGGTTAGAAAGTAAAAACAGAACGGTATTCCCCATCTGCTGGGACAAGAAATGTAGAGTGCCACTAATTGCTTCCTGCCGACATTTCTGACACGTCTTTCTGTTGCAATTGAAGGAAAGCAAGAATATGTGATATTGCCTGCAATGTGCTAACCTGTCCAAAGAAACCACTTAGGACTTGGACGTCATTGCACACAGCTTATTCATTAGATCTTGCGCACCCCCATTTTTACTTTCTCACTACAGAGAAGAGAGGAAAGTTATGTAATGTTGCGCGAAAAAAGGCGAATTTTCGGCAGAAAAACTTATTACAGGATCCTGGTAGCGAAAAGTAAATAAATCCAATTGTTAAATTTAGAAAAAAACTACTATAACACGTGGTGTATCCAGAATCCATGTTTGGTGGGTCCTTGATACCGAAAAATCGAATGATGGTAAAACGTCTGTCCGTCTGTGAACAACGCTGGCAGCTAAACCGTTCAACCGATTTTTTCCAAAATTGTTATTCCCCAATATATCGGACTAGTGTCACGACCCTTCGATTTTGAAACCGATGTTTTAATTTTGGGTGTACTTTACCTGAAGATCTTGGGAATTTTTCCATAGTAAAAAAATGACTCCACGGTTTTTGATTAAATTTTGTTGTTGGATATTATGGAGGAGAGAGAATGATATAGGTCTTTTCGATGAAAAATCTAATTTTTTGATTACTGAAAAAGTTTTTTTGGCGTTTACCTACAACTAAAATACTAAAGATAAATTTTTCCCTTAATAAAATCTGTTTCTTGAAGATAGATTTTGAAATAAGGTTACCTACAATTTTTCGAAAATTTGAGTACTTTTTTCATAATTTTGGGTGAAAATACGAGCGAGAAAGCATGCGCTGCTTTAGTATCACTAGTTACCTTTTCCGCTCTCTATCGAATTTTCAACGAGCTTCCTTTCCGGATGACAATGCTTTTGACACTTGACAAGATACTTGACATCTTTAACTCCAATCCAGAAGATTTCTAAGGGCACACCTCTTCGGACTTCACCATTTCAACCGTAATAATGGAATTACGCATTTATGAAAATAATTGTGACATTAAAAGAATAGAGTTGTCTCTGCAACTTCTTGCCTAACACTGCACTTCACTTCACCGCACAAGAGATCACTGCACATCACCGCACTCCACGATAATTAAATATTTGAAATTTAATTTCATCATTAATGTGATGTATGTCCAATGTATTAGCAGATTTTCTCTTATTCTTCCTCCATGTCGATTTGTCTTCGGCATTCCATTCTTTTCATTTGACTTGAAACGCTTTTAAAACCATTTCAGGGGAAGGATGCTCAGTAAAACCGGTTCTAAGGGACACACGTTATTTTAATATCGCTTAAAACCGTAATAACTACGCGCTTTATTTTCGCAGCTTTTTGTAGATGAAAGAAGCCATTACTTGATTACGCGTGTGTTGCATGCACAAATGGCACAATTACCGCTCCACGCAAGACGCAGAAACAGCCAAATCTTGTCACGCGCGGTCTTCAAGCGGTATAGTTAAGAAATACGTTTGCCGATACAAGCTGTAGTGGTATCGCTTGAGAGGACTAAGTAGCAGTCCACTTGCCGTGGCAGCTGGTGCCCAAACAAACTGGAGGTTGCAGTTCCATCGAATAACGGAAATGTAATTTTCTAAAAAGTAACGAAAAAAGGCCGAAACATGGAGTGTTTATGGGTTTTAGTTTTTTTAGGGGTTTGTGGCATCCCTAAACCCATTTTAAAAACGGTTTTATTGGTAACAATATTGTTCTTGCATCGAAAACTTTTTTCACTAAGCCATTGAATTCTTTATTTTTCGTTACACACACACACACACACACACAGTAAAATGTTAGCTATTCATGTAAATTAATTAAAACTAAGTTTAATAAAAATCTGTACTGTAACATACTTACAAAGTGTGTGCATACTTAATTAATGCATAATTAATTACTAGGACTTGTGTAGTGTCCGTGTCAGGTATATTCACCTCCCGCGCACGTAGTTCTGGCTTTGATTTGCAGTATTGCACAAGCTCCATTGTTTGTGCACGTTAAATATAATAAAATTGTTTTATTTCGAAAATTTCACTACCCTGTTATATATAGCAATAATTGAAGATCTACACAGATTCGTATTCACAAGAACGCTCGCAAACGCTGCTAGTCAGCTGCTGGTGCTGACAGACTGACTTCCGCGAGACACAAGGGGATTTCCATCCGGAACGGCTAACTTAACGCAAAGAATTCATCAAAAGTACGTGAATCAACAATCTAATATCAAATGAAAATAAAATTTCCAAATATGAACAATGCATTGAGTAACGTCAACAATTGACTGAACTTATTTACTTTCAATAACATGCGAAATTCATAAAATTAAGTCGTAGCGAGTCAGACCAAGAAAGAATATTCATAATCCGCTCGGTCGCCACTCCACAGCGCTTGGTGACAAGAACCCCTCACCCATTTGGTTGCGTTCCCAAATGCCGTATGTTCCCCCGTGTCAAAGCGAAGGGCCAAAGAGTAAATGCGTTAACCCAGAAATAGAGCCAAGAGCGTAGTGCAATACCTGGGAATCAACAGAGGCCGGAGAGAGCGCCAGTTAGACGCTCTTTGGTTTCAGAATGATTTCATAAACACCGATATTGCTGCAATATCTTGAATACTGAATGTCATTAAAAGAAAAATGTATATTCGTAAGATTATAAAATCATTTTCGATTATCTGAGGCTTGTGCAACCCACGCTTGAGCCGCCAATGCAGTATACGGAGATGGTAGTAGATAAAAGTGGCTCGCGGCAGCAAAATTGACGAATTTGTGAAAAATGAGGTCCATGAGCAGCAAGAATTGACAGTTGTGAAATGGAACACGTATACCTTGGTTTATTTACAGTGGCGCCTCAAGGTCACGAGCTGGATTTAAATCGGAATATAAATACTGAAGCTTCATTCTTCTTTGTCGCATGACGTTAGTCAAACCGTAAACAGTGAGGCCCTGAATTTAGACGCAACATCAGATGTGAGAAAATACGGATTAATGTAATGAAATATTTTCAGTCAAAATTGAAACTGTTCCATTGATTTTGAATTTTTCTTTTCTTTCTGGATTTTTAACGAAACCATTGTCACCTCTCACACGGCCGCGGCTATTTAGTTTTCTGTCAATCTACATATATTTTCGAAATTAGTAATATAGATATAGAGTCAACCTTAAGTCACTCATTAAAAGTTGTAATGAAAGGTGGGTATTTTTTTGCAGAAATTGAACGATGTGGATATCAAAGTATACGGAACTATATACCGAATACATGGGCACTTCGGAGTTGAAACCCCCACATACGTCATGGGTCATTTAGTCCGGGCGTGTCATTTGCTTTGGCTATTATTCCTGTATATGTAGTGCATGCTATAAATCGGGAGAAGACGGTGTACCTCTTCCGAACGGAAGGTGCGACCTGCACGTTGGGTTACGAGGTTTCCATTCCAGATATCTCCCCCAGAGGGGATACCGCCCCAACCAGGCGCACGAATTTTTGCTCGTTCTGCGCATCCGTTTGCGTCACGAACCACGTGACCACAGCACGGGCACTTCGTTTGAAAAGCCAGACCAGACTGGTCGCCATATTGCATGGAGATCAAGAAGTGTTGAGAAATATTTTGACAGTGACAGAAAGTGACAATTTTTAACGAAAAGTAACACGATGACTGTGTAATTCAAATAAAAGTTGCAATATTAAAAAATGCTTCATATATCTGTTTCAATGACTTGTAACAAGGTGATTGTTCTGGCAACTGGCTACATTTAAAATTCCCGCTAATATTGTGACGCAAACTGGTGCCTGAAGCTTATTGGCCGACGTCGGATTCGATGCGCAAGATCCCCACCCCCCGGTCACATTTAATTGGAAATTCGAGTTTTATCAAACTTTATCTTCAGCGTGAATGAGTTGATTTCTACTTTTTCACTGTTATGTTTCAGAGTTGAATGAATGTATTTATGTTTTCGTGAATCAAACTCGAGAATTTCATTGTTTTCAGGAAGAAGACGTCAAAGCTACGCGAGTAATGAAGTATTGTGGGTTTGCCAAGAACCCAGTGTTTCAACCCAGGGTTTCCAGGGTTTCGTTCATGCTGGAAGTTTAATACAAGTATTTCATTGCACATTAGATTCTGCAGCCGAAGAAGTTCCTTTCCCCAAAAGAACACTTCATATTATTTATTATAATTTCAACGATTCAATAAACTTCTAGAACTGAAATAAATTATGTGTAATTTTATCGCCTTTTTAAAACAACTAGTATAATTATTATAAAATTTTAATTGAAGTTGATTTATTTTAAAACTGGAGCTGAAGCAATTGCTAAGTTATAATATTCATCATTTTAAAAAAACTACGTTGTGATTTCACATTACTTTGAATAATTATGTATTTATTAACAGTTAAAAAATAGTTTTTAGATAGAAATTTTGGTTATTTGGTATACTTTACATGAAATTCCAACTACATTTTCAAAATTTCCTAATAAATGATTGCAATTTTCCCCCTCCAATAGAGCAAAGTTCACTTTCGAAAATGGCAGATAACCTATTTTCGTTGAATTTCCTAATACTGAAACACCTAAAAAAATATGTCTTTCTTCAATTACAATTTTGAAATTAGACATTTTTTTGTAATAATAATCTGTTCATGATAAATGGGCCTAGATCTTCAAAAAAGATCATAGACACTCTTTTCAAAATATGAATGGTTTTGGGGCAATTTTGCTTGTAATTAAAAAAAGCTTTTTTTGTTATTTAAGGTCGTATCAACTCCTAGGTCATTAGCGACTACTATTGGATTTTAACATTGTGATATCTATGAGGATGAAACGATATGGTGATGATAGGAGGTGAAAGGACGAACACACAACTATGCCCGAGGCAGGACTCGAACCCGCTACTCTTCCGTTCGAGATCGCTATAACGGCATATCACGGCTACCGGACCGGTTAAAAGAGCCATTTTAAAAACTAAATTTTCTCAAAAATAGCTAATTATTTTTCTTTAATTCTTTTCTTGAATAGCGCGAAATACTGAATTTTCGAAAATTGCAAAAGTTATAAATAATGTCCCGTTGTAGCCCCCCTAATGTAGACAATATGATCCAGTTAAGGCGCGTCTCCACTAAATATTTAATTATAACTAACTCACTAACTTCACGACTTTAACAAAATGTTAAACTTAACATTTCTAACACGTTGAGTGATTTCCAGCAGGAATAAAAAACATGTCAAGTCAGTCGTTCTTTCGCGTGTATTCGGTTAACATCAGGGTAAGAACAATTTGCACGGCAAGAGGGGTGCCAAGTTGTTCTAATTACAATTTTTGGTGTTCAAGATTGAAGGCAAGGCATTCCGTAGAGGGTGGAGAGCCCCGTAATATTACATTCAGAAATAATCATTTACGAGGCAAATGGCTTTTGTGAGACGTACCGAAGCAAACTAGAATATCACACATGAAGGGTTTTACAAGTACATTTACATGAAGGGTTTTATATGTAGTGATATCAATTAATTTGGTTTCACGTGCGGAAAATAAACTATTGTAATCGGACATAAAAACCTACATTGACTAGTTCCTTGCACTAGTAACAACAGATCGCAAAGCCAGGGAAGGAACTAGGTGCTACAACAGCACATACTTTCTCTCAATGTTACAATGTCATTATGTACGACGTAACGCCCAAATATGTTTCATTAATTTCAAACACAAATTACGCGAAAACTACTAACTTTTACAAAAAAAATTGTACATGACCTTTTTTAAAGAGCTAATTTTGTACAATAGATTTTTGTCTGCGACAAAAATCTCTATCTTCAATTTTCTAGTTTTGAATTTTCGAAAAAAAAACAGCCCGAAAATGGGTCTAGAACTATATTTTTTAATGTCCTTTATAACATATGTGGGAAAATTTTAAAGGAAAAATATGGAGCTGTTTTTGAGAAAAAAATGCGTTAATTTCAGGGGTGTATTACGCAAAAATTACTAATTTTTTCAAAAGATTATACATGACCTTTTTTAAAGAGCTAATTTTGTACGACAGCCCATGGCGTAAGGATAAAGGTGTGACAGATTTCCTTCCAAAACGTGTCGTCTTCTGCGCATGACGTCACTCTGGAGACTGATGAGTCTATGGAGATCTACAGAGCCAGTTTACCGCGTTAAATTGCTGTGTGGAGGTTATTTGGCGATTTGTGTGCTGGTATTTTCGAAATATTGCTTCTCGTTTAACTAATTTTATAGTTTAGATGTGTTAGAAGATGCCGTCGTGTGCTGTATACGGTTGCAATAACAATAATAGAAATACTAAAGGCAGAGAGGTAAAATACTTTTCATTCCCGAAAAATGAGCATTTGTGCAAAGCATGGATAAATGCTTGTCGGCGAAAAGACAAAATTAATGTGAAAATGGTAAGTATCTGCCCAGGCCTTCTAAATTACAGTGTTTTTGAACCTTGTTATTACTTTGTAGTTCTTGATAAAACATCTTTCTTTCAGCTCGTGTGTGCTCTGAACATTTTTGTGAGAATAGTTTTTGCATTCCTTTGCGGCAACAATTGCTGAATTACAGACCAAAGACGTGCAGAAACTTAAAACAGGATGCAGTTCCTACAGAAAATTTACCAAGAATTAATAAGAATCTAACAGATTCAAGGTCAAGTAGACAACATAAACGAAATAATCAGAAGTTGGTTCATGAAATTTTGCAAGCTTCTAACTGTTCTTTGGGAAGTGAAGAATCATCATTTGAAGAGAGAGGGAGTTTAATTGATGATCCTAACATTTTAAGAAAAACAATAACAGAGTTACAACAACAGATCAAAACTTTAGAGGAAAAATATAACTTGCTCTGCATTGAAAATCTGGCAATGCAAGAAGAGATAAAGTTACTAAAGAAGCCCTCTGGTGAAAATCCAATTATGGTTTCCAATGAAGCTCTGGCTAAGGTAATATATTCATTAATAGTATCAATAATAATATAACTATAAACATTTGAAATATCTAGTTTGAATATGCTTACTTTTAATTTTAAAAATGAAAATTTCATTCAAATATTTTTTATGACTTAAATTTAGCTGCACAAATAGAACAAACATGTTTATGAAATGAGTGCACTACATAAAAAATATTAAAAAATTGTTGGTAAAATCTTGCATACAGTAATAACACAAAATCACAGTGGTATTCATTATTGTTTACTTGAAATGATGTTTTCTAAATTATTTTTAATGTTTACATTTCAAATATTTTTTAGGTATTTACACCAGGACAAATCAAAGCACTTTGCAATCCAGGGAAAAAAATTCATTGGCTCTCGGAAGACATAGCTTCTGCAATTTCTTTAAGAAGCATTAGTCCTAAAGGGTACAGATACTTGCGGAAGAATAACTACCCTTTGCCTTCATTTTCCACTTTAAGAAACTGGGCCAAATGTTTGCAGCTTAAAGAGGGCATTTTGGAAGACATTATATGCTTAATGAAGACCAAAGGCGTAGAACTGTCAGAGGTGGAAAGATTATCAGTTCTTTCATTTGATGAGATGCATATTTCAAACAAAATTTGTATTGACAGGGCTAATCAACAAAAAGTTGGACCACATAATCTGTGCCAAACTATTATGTGTAGAGGTTTGTTTGGAAAATGGAAACAACCTGTGTATTATGCATTTGATGCAAATGTTACAAAAGACATAATTTTTAACTTAATATGCAAACTGTATGTGGCAGGTTTTACAGTAGTTTCCATTACAAATGACATGGGCTCAAAAAATATGGCTTTATGGTCAGAGCTAAATATAGGGTATGAAAAGAACTGTTCATTTCCACATCCTGTGGATTTATCAATAAAAGTATATGTATTTGCAGATGTTCCCCATTTGATAAAGCTGCTCAGGAATCATTTCCTCGACCAGGGTTTCTTTGTAAATGGAGACAGAATTGATAGAATGTGTTTTGAGAAATTAATATGTAACAGCTCACATTCTGATTTAAAAATTGCTTTTAAGGTATCCAAGTACCATTTGGATGTACGAGGGACAGAAAGACAGAAAGTGAAACCTGCTGTCCAGCTTCTCTCGAAACAAGTTGCTAAAGCAATACAATGGTGTGGAGGAAAGGGGTTTTTAAATGACTGTAACTGGCAAACAGCAGCAATGTTTATAGAATTAATTAATGATTGGTTTGACCTTTTTAATTCTAAAAGTAAATTTGGAAGTCACCCTGGCACAAATGGTTTTGGAATAGATTGGGAAAAACAAACAGCTTTGTTAGAAAATATCAATCAAATAATTCTAAACTTAAGGGTAGGATCTCATAAAGGTCTCATACAATTTCAGAAGGGCATGTTACTTTGTAACAGATCATTAGAAAATCTTTTTAAAGACATGAAAAGTAAATATGGTGTACAATATATTTTAACCAATCATCTCAACCAAGATATTTTAGAAAACTTCTTTTCTTACATTCGAAGTATGGGTGGTGCAAATGATCATCCAGCTGCTTTGGATTTTAGGCACAGATTGAAATGGTATATTCTAGGAAAAAATTCAGCAAGTTTTTTTAATGAAGGTAGAAACACTGAAGAGCATTTGGAAAAAGACTTAGTAAATGCTCTGGAAGCAGGAACTGAAGAGTGTCTATCCCAAACTGTGACAAAGTGTTTTAAAGATTTGGACATTGACAATGGCAGTAAAGAAGAGCCAATTCCATATGAATTTGTTGACCTGAATGTTGAAGATGATGGACCAAATGTATGTGAAGATATTGAGAAGCCATGTACCACTGAAAGCATGTCAGAATCCATCAATCATGAGGGATTGCTATATCTAGCAGGTTATATAGCATTCCGATTTAGGGACAGATATCATAATTTGGGAAAAGACACTTCCAAATTACCTATAAAAGCCTGTGGACCTGACTGGTTGCAATTCATTTCCAATGGAAGATTAAAATACCCCAGCGAAGAACTTGTTTTATTTGCCCAGTGCATGGAGAAAGTATTTAGTGATGTGCATGGGGATTCTCTGTCAACAGATAAATTTTTATTTAATGAATTGGTGTCAAAAACTTTTAAAATGGGGTCCTTTGATATAAGCAATGAAGTTGCTTTAGCTTTAGCAAGAACAAGGGTCTATATAAGAGTAAGAGAACTGAATAAAAAAATAAGTTTTAATAATGCAAGAAGGAAAAATCAAATAAAATTGAGGAAGTTCACTAATGTAAAATAAAAAAAAATTAATTTAATTGTTAGTAGTTTATTCATATTTTGTTCATCTCTAAGAATTAACATCCTAAAAATGTTTCTTGGCAAAAAAATGCATGCACAAAGGGATTGCAGCAAATCCTGATTAACTGAAGTGTTAAATAATAAAATTTCCTCAGAAATTATCTGTTTGTTTTTCTCAGTTATGAATAATTAATATGTAAACCATATTGGACTTTGTTGAACATTCAGTTTTACAGTTGTCTACATGACAGTTTCCCAGAACTTTACTTCATTTTAATACTATTTTTTTATAAAATTAAGATTATTCACAATTTGCACTAATTCAAATATTGCATTAGGAAGAACAATGGTTTATGTAAGAGTAAGAGAACTCAAGGAAAAAATCAAATAAAATTAAGATAGTTCACTAATGTATAATAAATGTTTTTTATTTGCTTGTACTTTATTCATTAACTTTTGTTCCTCTCAGAGAATTAACATCCTAGAATATGTATCTGCAAAAAACTGCATGCACTAAAGTATCTTAGCAAATCCTTCAATAGGCCTATAACCATATTGGACTTTGCACTGTTCTACAGTGTCAAATCCAAAGACTACACTACAGTTTCCAGAACTTAACTTCATTTGAATTTTACATTATTCAAAACTAAAAATAAATCTATATAACGAATAAAAATTACGGCATGAAATATCACGTGTATCTCGTATTGGCTGGTATCCGCAAAATCTGTTGTATATTTGTAACGCAGGAAGTAACCTCTCCCTTAGTTGTAATGTTTACAACATATTTTGCTCTTTAAATTACTTTATTGACTCAGAATTTACTTAGATCAGTCTTCATTTGCGCCGTAACACTTGAAATCACTAGGCCTTCCGTAGCGGACATAGCTTTCGCGGGCTTCGGAATCTCCATAATGACGTCACCCGCAGAGGGGGCGTGGCCGGTATCTGCGCATTGCTTCACCTTTTTTCTTACACCATGCGACAGCCCAAATAATCAAATCCTCACTCCTTTTGCATCTTGAAAACGAGGGCTCAAGAAAACGTACGCGGTAAACTAAAAATAACACCATCATAATCGTAATGTAGCTGATAACTATATAAAATATAAAGATAATACATACTTCATACAATAATTCAAAATCTAAGTTCATCTGAATCCATCACCCTAGCCAACAAAATGCCAGCCGATGAGTTAACAAGAGCGAATAAAATGTTAATGGTGTAACAGTCAATTCATGTACGAATTGTCTGTTCAATCATATGAGCGATTTTGTTGACAATCAGTGATGGCAAACCAAATTGGAGGTCGAGGTAAGGGTTAACACGTAGAAATTATTCACATTTATTTCTGAAACGTTGGCTAACTTATACTTGAGCCGTGTACTTCCTATTATTCTTGTTTCAGTGAAGTGGAGAATGTTTGCCCGATATAAACGAATTTATAGTGCGATTTTTCAAACTGACCCTCAATGCCCGTCTTCACGATGCAATATGTCACGGTATTTCGCGTCTTTCTCAGTCGTGCCGCTAGGTATCGCATGATCGCGACCTATCGAGCAGTGCTAGCAATCATACATCTAGCGGCACAACCGAGAAAGACGCGAAGTGCCCTAAGATATTCAATCATATAGACAGGCCCTCACGCGCCAAGAAATAAAAACCCAAGTATAGTCTCAATTTTTCACGATAGCACTTCAGAAACGTATAGAAGAATCCAGGTAGCCAAAGTGACAATTCGCTAAACAAGTGAAAATCACATGTACTTAAGAGTATCCCTCCGCTGCGACAGCTGTTCAGCCACGCCTCTTCTTAAAGTGTTTATGGCTCCCGTTTAGACATCACGGCTTCTGATGGTTCACAACCGTGTAATTATATAAAAAATAAACATAAAACGCAAAGCACAGAACCACGAAAGGCTCACAATCACAGCTCCCCGCAGCTCGCCACCTGCCGGAAACACGTGGACCGGTATCTCGCATTCAAGACTGTTTTAAAATAAACATAATACTTATCACACAAAAAACAAATTCAAACTAATGTCTATAAATAAGGAATTTTTACAGAAGAGCACATAACACTGCACTTCCTAATTTCAATTATTTCTCGTGGCGCACTATATTTTCGTTGGACGAGGACATCACACAAGGAAGTGTCGAAGCCATTTACAAGTTAGCCAACTGGAAACGAACGAATGAAGGAGAGTCTAATGGGATCAAGGACACAACCACCCCAGAACCTTCAGTTATGTTGCCAACACTAGCTGTCAAAATGGCTCATTATAAAAATCGCTCTATACTGTACGAAGTTGCTGTTTAAAGTGTTGAATATTTGTGTTGCAAAAACAATTAAGTTGTTTTGCTTTTTTGCTGTTATTTGTTACGTCAATCATTTTTACGTGTGCATACTTTCACCTTGATCATGAACACGAGGGAAGTGATTGGAATCACGATGTAAGGTAAAAGAGGTAAGATATTTGTTGTGTGATTTTGTTGTTATAATCGCAATATCCTTCAAAACAGGTTCTAAATATTAAAAATTTATAACAATAGATTCATACAAGTCTATGTGTAATTCTCTTACGTCAATAAATGCTATCGAAATAATAGTACAACTAATTGCAGGCAACAAATGAAATAAAAAAAATATTTTATCCTTTTTTATTTCCGATAAAGCATTTAACACGTTTCCACGTTACAATTACGAATAATTTACCCTGAAGGGCCTGTGCCACATCATATAGCTACTGACAAAAAAACGCGGTTAGGAATGTCATTTTTCGAGAGACGAAATCCTCAAAAATAATTTGATTAATTTTCGCCAAAGAACAAAAAATATGCAACGTGGGGGAAAAGTATAATATGCGCTTATGTGCTGGAGCTCTAGAATAAAAAGATACAGTTACAGACTTTTCGCACAAAATCCACTTAAAACAACTCATTTTTAACGAGTGACATTAATATTTGCATTTACATTAAAGGTGCATCCTCTTCATGTAGTTAGAAATGCATCAATATTTCATCGGAAGGAACAAATAAATGAAGTGAATAAAAAGGTAAAAAAACTGCATTTGAAGAATGAAAAATATAGTTTTTACCTCGATATATTCAAAGAAACATTTTGTATTGCAGTCATAGCCCTATTTCGCTCATGACTATTCATTTTATCACAATTATGTAAAGAATGCAAAATGTCATTTTCGTTCCATAGTAAACATTCGTTTTGTGTCTGAACGGATTCGTTATGTTGTCTGTTGCGTCCAAAATACAAGTTTTATAATTTAAGAATTTCGGTAAATTATTCACATGTGTTTTTAAAAATAAAACAAACGACGAACGGGCGAGTTTTACCAACCTTGAAAATATTTGGCCATTTTATCGGACGTCACTACTCGCGAGTCATTTGTTTTTGAGTAGTGCAATTGAGAATACAAAGGTAGCGTATCTTAATACATAGATTTGTACTTTCTCTCCATGAGAATACAATTTCACTAACGATTTTCGTAGTGGCCAACTATTCTGTAGTTGACGTTGTGGTTGCTGATAATCAAATTCATTTAACCAACCCATTTGATGTGTTGGATGCAATGACCTTAACCTTCATTCACATTTTCGGGTATGTGTGACGCACTGTCTGCCGCATATCATTGTGCCTCAAATATTTCATTTTATTATTTTTTAGCTAGTTATCCATTAACATGATCATGATCCAAATACTTTCCAATTCAATAACACTGCTTCGAGGTAATATATAACATTTTATACTGCTTCGAGGTAATGTATTTTCGTTTCAAGTGGTGAACACAAATATTCTTGTAAGTATTACATAAAGATATTGGCTATTATTTTCATTAGATTTTAATTTGAATATTGTGGGCATTGCACACCCCCTCTTGACTTTCTTGATTCACTAGTTAAGGTTCATTGTATTCTTTTTGAACTTAAAATGGGATTTTTTGTCTCATTCATTTTTTGAAACTAAAAAGCCTATCTGATTATGGTTTTAGAGTGTATAAGTGGAAATGGGCACAATCATAAGTTGGATGACAGAATAATTGATCCAATCACAAAAACATGTTAAGTTATTTTAAATGCATTCTCGACTGTAGAAAGTTATGGGAAAACAGTCAAGAAAATGTTACGTTGTAGAACAAGCTTGATACTGTTTTACATTTCATTAAAACTTAAAAATTGACTTGAAAAGAAATTTCATTTCTCAACAACTCTACAAGTTGATATTCATGATTACCTTTGAATATTTCTTTTCTCCAAACACATTTGTGAGTTTTCAGTCGCCGCCATTCTGGAACAGAAATGGAAACTAATCCGTGTCGTTACTCGATTTCGTAGCAGAAAACTTATTTCGAAGGAAACTCCCAAATTATGTTCCAAGGATTATTTTTGTGGTAATGCAAAATGGCAGGCTTTGCCTTTTTGCGCGACAAATCGATTTATTAATTGCTCCTATTACTTAAATTTTCCACTTTCAAAAACGAATCCCGATACGGAAACCCACAATACACATTTTACTTACAAAACTGGATAAATGATCCACTTCGATTACAATAAAGAAAACGAGACGAGCTGAATGTTGTGGCTATTTATAAGAGCAATGCTTCGTTGAAATATTTCCGTTTCCGGTCAACTGTTTCTGATTGTCATATTAAAGTCGTCACCAAAAAGGTCAAGTAAGCTACTTATTCATGTAATTCATGTGAATCGTCAAAGGTATTATTTAATATAATAAATATACTTCATAAATTAAACTAAAATGTAGATTATTAATGTTAATTTTACGTGTATATGTGCAAAATATATACATATATGAATTTTACTACACTAGTAGCACTCAAATTAGACGTGTTATTCCGTAATATTTGCTGTGCACACCGTGGCCATTGCAAAATCGTAAGTAGGATTATTTTTTTCTTCTAGCGTGTTAATCCTACTATCTCCAATTCCCTTTTAAAAATATCGACAACTAATGGGTAAGCGTCATAAGTTATGAAAATATTGATAATTCTCCATGGTGACATGGAGTATCTAGGGTTTTAAGTTTGATTGTCGATTTTATTTTCATTCAGCAATTGACAATAGTTATTACAGTTAAGATAATATTCAAGTTACATTTATTTTCGTTTCTGACCACTGTGGATAAATTATGATTTGTGGGCCAAGTTTTATTGTTAATGCAAAGAATAGTTATTTGGAATTTTCGAATTTGATTGGGAATTAATATTGCAAAAGAAGGAATGATACTCTTTCTGCAGTCTTTTAACTTGGTGTAATACGTCATAAGTATTACATTTTTTATCAAATTTATCATTAAAATCCTGACAAATAAATAAATTTACAAATTTTATTATACCACCTGTAATGCACCTTTTTCGGCAATCTTAAAAATAAGTTTGGGTCTTTTCTACTTAATATTCTAAAAATATATTCTTCGAAGATAATAGGTATTCCCTCGAGTATAAGTGATCCCTCATTACAAAACAACATAAAACAGAACAAAATATAACAAAATCATTTATTGAAATTCTTTTGTAAATAAAACTTTATTTCTGCGCATGCAATTTCTTATAATATCGGTGGCTATCTGGAGACGTGTTAACCTTTTGCACTTTGAAATCATTGTTGAAATTATTCCAGTATGAATAGCTTCGTACTGGATCCCAACATCCCAACGACCAGATCTTTAACTGTGCTTTATATTTTAAAGGAGTGGTACAGCATTGATAAATATTCTAATATTGCTAAGAGTTAATTATGGAACAAATATTGATATTTACAGAGGAGACAAAAAATTATTATCTTTCAATTAATATTTTTTTATACTGTGGTATCCATAACATATTAAGGACAATCAACCAAACCATATTTATATTACTTAAATTTACTATCTTAGAACCACGAGGTTTCGCGATTCAATTGGCCGCATCTTCAGGTGTACTGTAAATACAAATGTTTCTTTCTTAAATATTACAAAAATACAAAACTAATAGAGTTAATAAAGTGAAAAATAAAAAGGTATGATGTAACAAAAAAATTATTATGTTAAATTTTTTTAAATTCTATAACTACGAAGCACAAGTCTTACCTAAGACAAATAAAAGAGACATTGAAAACAAACTTGGATACATTTAAAATATTCGGGCATAATAAAATAAAAGTAACATTAAATGAATGAGAGATTGATCAATCCATTTGAGTCAATACAATCACATCGAAAATCAAAGATAACAAAAACCGTCTAGTGGGGGAGGAGTGAGTGTGAAGCATGGGGATACGAATGGAGAAACAAACAGTTAAAGAAACAACAGAAAAATATATTGAATTATTCTTTGGAAGAAATTTTGGCCAAAACGTTATCATAGGCGTTAAATATTGGATTCAAAATTACTATTGACAGTGTGATGAATACATTAAAATTCTTTTTTTTTTTTGAAGTTTTGTTCTGGACATTTGGTAATCATAATGGGACGATGACGAAAATAAAGGACACGTGACGATGTAATTTTGCGAAAGATGGTCAAAAGACATATGAGGACAGAACCAAGCAAATGTCTGCTGTGAGAGTCAAGTAATTTAGGTGTATCAATAAAACTCTTTAAATTGCATCTTGTAACTCCAAATCATACCGGTCTAATCCATTAAATTTAGTGTTTCATTGTAAAAACGAGTTTTTCTTTATTCTTACCCAAAGTAGTCTGTCTTTGTAATCTTGGCTTAATACAGATAAACAATGAAATTTTACTTACTAGATTTGGAGATTCTGACCAATTATAACATTTTCAAAGTTTCCTGTCCTTTGGCTCGACAGTCCGCTACGGGCGTTGGTCGACCAGCGGTGACCCAGACTCTCCGTAGCCATGGAAGAAAGGTTCGTGTGGTTAAGCAAGAAGATATCCCCACACCGAATATACTGGTCTTCATAACCTTAGGCTAGGCTTTCTTATCGACACACAGCAATAAATAACTGGGACATTTCTAAGGAAAGTGCACGTTAAAATTTGCCTCAACCGGGAATCGAACCCGGGGATGCGCCATGGACAGCGAGCATACTAACCAACGAGCCACCCGAGTGGGCTCAAAATGGGGATTCCCTCCAAAAATGTAATAGAGCGTACAGAACTGTCTCATTTTGTAGATTACGCCTTCAGAAACAACTCGAGGCCCTCTGAAGAGCACAAAACCTTTGTTAAGGACTAGAAGGCAACTTTTCGGAGTCGTGTACAATGGCAACGAGTGTTGGAATGTACGTAGCATGAGGCGGATTGCGTGTGATGCATGTTGATTCCTTCAAACAATACATCGTTTTGAAATTATAAAGTAATCTACAAAGATATAAATTTGTCGTCTTAAGGGCCTAGAAGTTCAGACATTTATTTCGCCTAATATAGGCAGGCAAAAATATATATTTATTTTGACTAAGATAGTTATGCGAAAAGGCATTTATTCTGGCTAATGAAGGAGTGCACAAAAGGCACGTAAACAATGAATTATACCGAAATGTGATTTTCAAAACGTCCGTTCGTCTGTGAACACCACTAGCGCATACGTACGAATTTTTTAATATTAGATATTCCCCGGTCTTTCTGGCTCGACCCGAAGCTCTGCGATTTTGAAAAATATTCATTAAAATTTGGGGGTACCTCACATGAAGCCCCAGGGACAGTTTCAATTTTTTTTCAAAATTGGCTCCAAATTTTTTCTTCGAAAGAAAAAGAGTAAAATACACTTATAAATATGACATGGGTTCGATTTTCACTGTTAACTCACTACATGTGGCGATTCCTTTCATTTCTATTTTCCCAACCATTTTCCCATTTTCACAAAATGCGTAACTCAAATATTATTAATGTATGATTCCCATTTCTTGTTTTCCAAATCCATTTTTCCAATACACAGCTGAATGATGAACAACAAAGTTAGGTTCGCATCATTTGAAAAACTAATTGTGGTACAAAAGCATACACTTTCTCACGTTATTTTTAATTTGTAATTTTCAAAAATTAAATTTCTACGAAAATAAGACCTGCGTCACTCTTAAGGGTTTCTTGCTCGTATCTGTGGAAAAAAATAGGGCGGTTTTTTTGGGAAAATATTTTTTTATAAATTCCATTAATTTCAAAACTAACGCGAAAAATTCTAGTTTTCAAAAACAATTCTGCTTGTAATTAACGCAAATTACAAAAAAAACATTTTTTCACAAAACGCACTAAAATTTTTTTCAGGGATAAAACAAGAATAATAAACGAAGATGGACACAAGGATGATAAAAGAATGGCGCAGGTCTAATTTTCGTTGCGCGCTCTGAATTTCCGAAAATTGCAAATCTAGAAACAGTGCGAGAAAGTATCTGCTGTTGCACCCGTCGTATTTATTTGTTTCTATTAACGATTGAAATGCGGGCTTCTCATACCTATAATTTTTCATTTCGACACGTTCTCGTTTGAAGATGATTTATAGACCTAAAGATTCTCAAATATTGTAATGCCACCAATTCTGCTGAGCACTTCACCACCCGCCAAATAACAATGTTCTGTGCAACACAGTCTAAGAAACATTGCCATAAATAATTTATTTTAGATGATGCAGTTTAGTGCCTGTTTTAGAACTGCGGTAAATTGAGGGGAGGATGCCTGAAAGTGAAGGTAGGTCAGCAATCAAATATCCTCATTTATTTTAGTTCATTCTAAACATATTTTTAATGTACTGACTTCAGCAACAACACACTATCAAACAAGAAACAACATTATTTTGTAGTCTCTACAGAGCTGTTGTATTTAACATTGCATAAATTTTCAACCATTTCATTAACAACAATTCTTTAAAATCTAATATAATGTACAAAACTACATTTCTTTCTATTGATCAATGGGCAATCACCAGTCTTCAGATGCTTTGCTGCCATATTTTTCTTCTTGACACAGATTCGTGAAAAGTAATACTGGTGCACTTGGAATGCTAAAAATGAACCAAAAACTAAGAAATTGAGCATTTATAAAAGAGTTATCATTACAACGGGAAGACCTGAAAACATATCCATCATAATTTTCTTGACATAATTAATATGTAAAGAATAATAATTTTCTAATGTCAAAATATTCTTGTAAATATGTTGGCAATTGAGAAGTTTGTCTTAATAGAAAGATATCATAATCGACATTAAATAATCATTTACAGAATTTTATTCTGAATCCCAAACCTGTATAATCATACAAGTTATGAATTGAGCCATTATGTGTACCCTAATAGAGATTTGGCTACAACTATTAGTAATAACATTGTACATTCAATAGTCGTTATAACATGTTTCACATTCTGGTCACGAATTTACAATGAACCGTTAATATTAGAAATCGTAAAAGTACAGAAAAATTTTACAACAAATAACAACTTTCATGGTGTTCTTGTTCATCTAGAAAATATTTAACACTCAGTACAACACAAATAAATAATCTAACTAACAAATTAAGTACTTGAACGTCCAAGAGTTTTGCGTCTTGAAGCACCACATTGGTTTTCAGAGCTGTAGAGCACACCTTACTGTTCGTAACTGGCTGCAACAGAAAAGAGTTATATTTTTTTAACAATGAAAGATTAGAATTTAAATGGCTGAAAATACAATTACAAAAACTCAGCAAAAAGGGTGGATGTTCCAAAACCAATGCCATGAAATAAGACGAATAACGAATGATTGGTTAATGATTCCGGTCTCGTCAAATGTTAAGGTCAGTATTCGCCTTACGGGGATATTCCATAAGCAGGTATCTCCACCAGCGGGGTAGCGCTCCAGCCGGGACAAACTCTAACCTCCCGACTGCTCTTCCAGCATGTGTGGTAAGCGTGCTGATAGTTTTCCGTGGTTTCTCCAATCAATACCAGGTGAATGTCTGAACCCTAAAAAACGGGCCACGGACAGCGCGCGATCTTCCCTTCATTTTCCTTGATCTATCCTCAGCCTTTACTTACACACGCTTACACTTACATGTACTTCACTACTACACATGGCAGGAGACAGGCTGGAAGCTTAGAGCTTGTCCTGGCTGGGACGGTGCCCGCTTGCAGGAGCCACGTGGGGATAACCACGCAGGCCGACGCGACGGTACGTCGGCACCGGATCTCACCATCCACGGCAACCCTCCGAGGAAAGAAAACGCGCACTACACATATGGGACGTATAACCTTAGCAGTTGCCGCACCCGGAATCACTAATATATATATATATATATATATATATATATATATATATATGTGTGTGTGTGTGTGTTTATATATAAGTGTGTGTATAAAACAGGATGTTGGTATGTGTACAAGAGCAAACCACCAACTCCGTTGGACCGATCTCCATGAAAGTTGGCGCTTGCACGTGTTTTTTTCACCGAGAAGGTTTATCTGTTGTAACTTCACTACTTGGCGCTACAAATTCACTACATATTCACGTCAAATGCAACCTGCAACACACTCGGCAGCATTTTCAATCTATATCGTCAAATAACTCCCAAATGAAGCGTTCTAGGCCTTAAAAACTAAACTTTTGAAGCCGAAGGCAACTCGCCGACGAGTAGCTTGCTTCGGCGTACCTTTGTGCTGCGCCAGCGGCAGCTAGGCGTTGGGCAGAACGGCGTGGAAAGTAGGCATGGCAGGGACATGCACAAAGCGTGGGTAGAAGGAGTGCAGGGCAACTCGCCGACGAGTAGCTTGCTACGGCGTACCTTTATGCTGCACCAGCGGCAGCTAGGCGTTGGGCAGAACGGCGTGGAAAGTAGGCAAAGTAGGCATGGCAGGGACATGCACAAAGCGTGGGTAGAAGGAGTGCAGGGCAACTCGCCGACGAGTAGCTTGCTTTGGCGTACCTTAATGCTGCGCCAGCGGCAGCTAGGCGTTGGGCAGAACAGCGCGGAAAGTGGGCGTGGCAGGGACATGCACGAAGCGTGGGTAGGAGTGCAGGGCAACTCGCCGACGAGTAGCTTGCTTTGGCGTACCTTAATGCTGCGCCAGCGGCAGCTAGGCGTTGGGCAGAACGGCGTGGAAAGGACATGCACGAAGCGTGGGTAGGAGTGCAGGGCAACTCGCAGACGAGTAGCTTGTTTGGCACACCTTTATGCTGCACCAGCGGCAGCTAGGCGTTGGGCAGAACGGCGTGGAAAGTGGGAGTGGCACGGACATGCACGAAGCGTGGGTAGAAGGAGTGCAGGGCAGACGAGTAGCTTGCTTTGGCGTACCTTTATGCTGCGCCAGCGGCAGCTGCGAGTTGTTGAACGGTGCCGCGTGTTGCGTGCGTGGTCGAGGCGGTGCGTGGGCGGGGCTAGACGGCGGCGGGCGGGAAGCCGAGGCCGCGCAGCGCGAGCGCCAGCAGCAGCCCCACGAGCACCAGCGCGCCCAGCAGGCAGGCCACGTAGCGCCCCACCGCCACCTCTGCCGCCGCCGGCCGGAAGTGCGCGCTCAGCCCGTGCTGCCACACACGCGCGCGCACGCGCTCTCCACTACCATCGCCGCACTTTGGCTTATTTAAGTGAATGAATATAATAGTACATTACGAAACGATGATGTAATGATGGGTATTAATACAAGAGTGTGATACTACGACACGAGGAATGAACGAGCGAGCAAACTTCACACGAGTGTATTAATGCCCATTACATCGGTTTTCATGCGATACATTTTCCACGAATTTTATAAGTTAACCTTTTACACTAAATCGTTTCGTGACAGTTGACATGCAGGGTTCAGCAAAGGCCACCTAGCGGACTAAGAAGTGGATGGAAAAGGCTGAAAAAAGCCCCAGGAAGAAAAAAAATTAAATGGAATTTTCAAGGGACAGAATAAATGATTCACAGAGAATTTCGATAAATGTAGGTGCGATTGTAGTTGGATTTGCTTGATATGTATACAATACAAGTAAAAAACGTATTTCCAGGCAAAATAATTGTTGGCAAACCTGATATTCGTGTTCATCGGCCCAAAAGAGACATAGGAACTACATTTCAAAACTACACCAAACTTTTCCTTATTTTCTAACATTTTACTGAAGTAAAACCAAACCCCAGCGAGAACGTACGTGTGCGTCCAAAGCACTAACGGCTCTGTAAAGCTGAATTAACTAATCACAAGTGTTAACATTGCCAACAGTGCAACTTTTGATGACTTAGCCATCATCATCATCATCATCATCAGTTTTTGCTGTCTGGAAGCCACAAAACGACGTAGTGTAAGGGGTACGAGGGAGTGCTGTCACTAGATGTGAACTTGGGAGCACAAACACGTTCATAGCACATAGGGCACGGATCCCGCGCGAATTTCCACGCTAAATTACGCGAAAAGTATTCAATTTTCTGAAAAATTGTATATAAACTTATTTCAAAATCTATCCTTAAGGAACAGATTTCATTAAAGGAAAAATCTCTATCTCTAATATTTTAGTTTCAGGAAGGGCGCCGGAAAAATGTGAACTTTTGCAGTTTCCGAAAAAAACGGATTTTCAACGAATGTGAGAGATCTGCATCATTCTCTTAAACATCCTTCACACTATCTAAAAGCACAATTTAATAAAAAACGATGGAGTCACTTTTCGAAAACTTGGAAAATGTCCCAGGGGCTTCATGTACCCCAAAGTACCCCCCAAAATTAAAATATTGGTTTCAAATTCCAGGACCCACGACATCAGCTAGAACGAATAGGGAATATCAATTTTGGAAAAAAATCGGCTTAACGGCTTAGCCGCTAGCGTTGTTGGACCGACAGACAAATATTTTGCCGTCATTGAATTTTTCGGAATGAAGGACCCACAAAACGGGATTCTGGATATATCACGTGACAGAGGATTTCTTTATCTAGATTTAGCATCTGAATTTATCCACTTTTTAGTTACCAGAGCCTTGTATTTAAGTTTTTGTGCCGAAAATGCGCCGTTTTTTTCGCTCTCTACTCCGTAGCGAGAAAGTAAACTAGTGGTGCTACAACAGGACATACGTTCCCGCGTGATTGGAAACAGCTATGTAATATTGAATTATTGCATTTTCTACGCTTCTCACACCTCAACTACTACTTGAAAACGTCCAATCAAAACAAAGCGCCTATGATGC
Organism: Acheta domesticus; assembly: GCA_031308135.1. Lineage (NCBI taxonomy): Eukaryota > Metazoa > Arthropoda > Insecta > Orthoptera > Gryllidae > Acheta > Acheta domesticus. The sequence continues at coordinate 96,300,988 of JAHLJT010002630.1, read as the reverse complement.
ATATCTCCATTCATTTCTTAACAAAATCTTTACATTCATCACACAACTTTCGCTCTCTACACCATTGCGAGAAAGTAAAGAGAGCAGCTCTCACCTCGACTACTACTTGAAAAATTCCAATTAAAACAAAGCGCCCGTGATGCATACCTTCATTCATTTCTTTACAAAATCTTTACATTCATTACAAAACTTTCTCTCTCTCTACTTCGTTGCGAGAAAGACAGTGCTTCTCACCCATCCGCCGTGGCTGTGGATCCAGGGCGCGAGGTCCTCCTCGACGGCGTCGGCCAGGGCGTCGGGCAGGCAGGCGGCCCACGCGGGCGTCCCCTGGCGCGCGCAGTCCACCGCCAGCGCGCCCGCCACGCAGAACAGCGACACCACCTGCGCACCCGCCACGTGCACGCGCCTGCGCCTGCGCACTCGCGTGTCTGGCCAACATTTGAACTCGCGCGCGCGCGCCGTGGGCAGGGATTGGGGTTGCTGGCTTGTAGCGTACAGGTGGCTCGGAAGAAATGTTACCATCTTCTAAGGCATACAGAATGTCTCAGAACAAATAAAATTATCTACGTTATAACTGGCTCCAGAATAAATGTCACAATATTCTAAAGCAAGTATGACGTGAACTGATTACTAGTGGTTCCAGGTGCGTGAACAGGGGCTGGGGTTGCTGGTTTGTGACGTACAGGTGGCTCGGAATGAATGTTACCATCTTCTGAGGCATACAGAATGTTTCGGAACAAATATAATTATCTACGTTATAACTGGCTCCAGAATAAATGTCACAATATTCTAAAGCAAGTATGACGTGAACTGATCACTAGTGGTTTCGGGTGCGTGAACAGGGGTTGGAGTTGCTGGCTTGTAGCGTACAGGTGGCTCGGAAGAAATGATACCATCTTCTAAGGCATACAGAATGTCTCAGAACAAATACAATTATCTCCGGCATAAGTGGCTCCAGAATAAATGTCACAATATTCTAAAGCAAGTATGACGTGAACTGATTACTAGTGGTTCCAGGTGCGTAAACAGGGGTTGGAGCGTACAGGTGGTTTGGAATAAATGTTACCATCTTCTGAGGCATAGAGAATGCCTCAGAACAAATACAATTATCTACGTTATCACTGGCTCCAGAATAAATGTCACAATATTCTAAAGCAAGTATGACGTGAACTGATTACTAGTGGTTCCAGGTGCATTGACAGGGGTTGGGGGTTGCTGGTTTGTGGCGTACAGGTGGCTCGGAATAAATGTTACCATCTAAGGCATACAGAATATCTTAGAACAAATACAATATTCAAGGGTATACGTGGTCCCAGAACAAATGTCACAATGTTCTAAAGCAGGTATGTCTTTGACTGACGCCAGCGCGCCCGCCACGCAGAACAGTGACATCACCTGCGCACCGACCGCGTGTACGCGCCTGCGCACTGACATGTGTCTGGCGAGCATTTAAATTCACGCGCGCGCTGTGAAGAGCGCGTCCACTTTTGGGACGTCATCAGCTTCGTAACAATCACATTCAATTCAATTCATTGAATCCTGATGTGGCGAGACAGACCTGCAGGCCTGATATTCCGACTGACCACGCAAATTTCGCTAGGCTTCGTTCATCATCTAACGGAGAAAGAACGTATTACTTGGGCGAACAAAAAGGAGATATTCTTATATCGGAGGCTTCATTTAGGCTTGAGGATCTTTCACAAGCAGTAAATCTACCACTTGGGACGGCCGTGTTCATACACTCAGATTGTCTCAGATCTGGACGACATTGTACGCGGAACCGCGATGTCCCCGGACACGTCTGGACGAGTTCGCCCGAGCAGACGCGCTTTTTTAGCTATCGCTAGAACTAGCTGGTTTCTGAGATATCTTGCACGGCATCTATGTGTACTTCTGCATACAGCTCAGAGACGGGTCGTCAGCGAGAAGCATGACGCAAGACTCATGACACTCAGTCCACCGGACTCTAGCAGTTAAATATTAAACCGTTTGTGGTACTGACCTTGGCCCAGGTGATGTGCATCTAGAGGCACCTTTGATTCACACGGCTCACTAACCCATTACAAGTGTGAAACATACATGATGCACATGGCGGTCAACGTGGGTACTGACCTTGGCCCAGGTGATGTCGCGCTTGTAGAGGTGCCTGGCGACGGCGGCGAGCGCGCACGCGGCCGCCTTGTCGCTGGGCAGGTGCGCGCCCGCGGGCGCCGCCCCCGTCTGCCGCGCCACGCCCACGAACGCACGCGCGTGCGCACGCTCCAGCTCCGCCCCCACCGCCGCCAGCACCGGGAACACCTGCGCACGCGGCAACCGTCAACGGCTAGCCACTTGCGCACGCGCCAACCGCCAACCGTCAACGGCTAAGCACTTACGCACGCGCCAACTGCCAAGCGTCAACAGCTAAGCACTTGCGCACGCTCCAACCGTTAATGGCTAAGCACTTGCCCACGCGCCAACAGTCAATGGCTAAGCACTTGCGCACGCGCCAACAGTCAACAGCTAAGCACTTGCGCACGTGCCAACAGTCAACGACTAAGTACTTGCGCACGCGCCAACAGTCAACGGCTAAGCACTTGCACACGCGACAACCGCCAACCGTGAACGGCTAAGCACCTACGCACGCGCCAACTGCCAACCGTCAACGACTAAGCACTTGCGCACGCTCCAACCGTCAATGGCTAAGCACTTGCGCACGCGCCAACAGTCAACGGCTAAGCACTTGCGCACATGCCAACAGTCAACAGCTAAGCACTTGCGCACGTGCCAACAGTCAACGGCTAAGTACTTGCGCACGCGCCAACAGTCAACGGCTAAGCACTTGCACACGCGACAACCGCCAACCGTGAGCGGCTAAGCACCTACGCACGCGCCAACTGCCAACCGTCAACGGCTAAGCACTTGCGCACGCTCCAACCGTCAATGGCTAAGCACTTGCGCACGCGCCAACCGTCAACGGCTAAGCACTTGCGCACGCGCCAACCGTCAACGGCTAAGCACTTGCGCACGCGCCAACCGTCAACGGCTAAGCATTTGTACACGCGCCAACTGCCAACGGCTAAGCTAAGCACTTGCGCACACGCCAACCGCCAACCGTCAACGGCTAAGCACTAGCGCATGCGCCAACCGTCATAAACATGGAAACATTCGCACATGCAAAGATACATACATACACATGTACGTGCATACACACACGTTGACGGTCCGTAACATTAAAAGCGCACCGCGTCTCACCTCGCGCGCGGCGCTGGCGGCGTGCGCGGCGGCGGCGCCCGGCGGCGGGTGCGGGCGGCGCAGGCCGCACTTGCGCGAGAAGAGCCCGTCGCGGCGCAGGCGCAGCCGCACGTACAGCGCGCACAGCGCGCGCGCCTGCTCCGCCAGCTGCGCCGCCTGCGCGTGCGCGTGCGCCGCGCCCAGCCCGGCCATGGCCGCCACGGCCTCGGCGCCGCCGCCCAGCCACCCGGCGCCCGCGCCCAGCGTGTGCGACAGCTTGCGCGACACCGCGTCGCCCACGTTGGAGAAGCGCCGGCGCCCCGCGCCCGCGGCGCCCGACGACGACGCCCCGCCCGCGCCGCCCACTCCTGGAACAGGGGTTGGGGTTGCAGGCTTCAATTAAATTGAATTGAATCAAATTGAGTTGAATTGAATCAAATTGAGTTGAATTGAACCAAATTGAGTTGAATTGAACCAAATTGAGTTGAATTGAACCAAATTGAGTTGAATTGAACCAAATTGAGTTGAATTGAACCAAATTGAGTTGAATTGAACCAAATTGAGTTGAATTGAACCAAATTGAGTTGAATTGAACCAAATTGAGTTGAATTGAACCAAATTGAGTTGAATTGAACCAAATTGAGTTGAATTGAACCAAATTGAGTTGAATTGAACCAAATTGAGTTGAATTGAACCAAACTGAGTTGAATTGAACCAAACTGAGTTGAATTGAAGCAAACTGAGTTGAATTGAACCAAACTGAGTTGAATTGAACAAAATTGAGTTGAATTGAACCAAATTGAGTTGAATTGAACCAAATTGTATTGAATTGAACCAAATTGAGTTGAATTGAACCAAATTGAGTTGAATTGAACCAAATTGAGTTGAATTGAACCAAATTGAGTTGAATTGAACCAAATTGAGTTGAATTGAACCAAATTGAGTTGAATTGAACCAAATTGAGTTGAATTGAACCAAATTGAGTTGAATTGAACCAAATTGAGTTGAATTGAAGCAAACTGAGTTGAATTGAAGCAAATTGAGTTGAATTGAAGCAAATTGAGTTGAATTGAAGCAAATTGAGTTGAATTGAACCAAATTGAGTTGAATTGAACCAAATTGAGTTGAATTGAACCAAATTGAGTTGAATTGAATCAAATTGTATTGAATTGAATCAAATTGGGTTGAATTGGATCAAATTGAGTTGAATTGGATCAAATTGAGTTGAAATGAATTGAATTAAATTGATTTGAATTGAAATGAAGCCTTATTTTACAAGCTTTCCTGAGTTCTGATAAGGACGTATCGTGACGTCACTAGTGCCCCAGAACTCTCGTATCTCTCCTACTCGAGACTTAGGCCATGAGACCTGCTCTTCCGTCTGACCAAGCAAATTGCGTTTCGCTCCTTTCACCAACTAGTGGTAAAAGAACCAACTAGTGGTATTATTTGGTTACAAAACAGGCGATTTCAATTTAGCTCAGAGGTTTTATTTATGCGTGAGGATCTTTAACACGCAGTAAATCTTCTAACATGGGACTGCCGCCTTTACTTCCCCTCCGAAGGAAGACTTACAAAGGATTTTTTTGGCTTGTAGCGTACAGGTGACTCGGAATAAATAGGTATACATCTACTTAGGTATACAGAATGTCTCAGAACAAATATAATCTAGGCTACACGTGGTCCCAGAATAAATGTCTTGTCAACTTGCTTTTTCCTCGAGCACTTGTCTTGGACATCTAGACGAATTCTGTACAGCGTTGGAACATGTACTTGCAAACATCAGTGTACAATGAGTTGCCTACCAATCAGGGGTAAAGGCAACATTTCTAACTTTGTTAAATATATCACTTTTCCCATCGCATGTTCATTAGCAAAACAATGAAGTTAAACGAAGTTTTAAAATTACGATGTCAGTAAATGCGTTCAGTGTTGAGTTGAACATAATAGTAACATAATAGTAAGTTGAAATAACATAATAATAATGTAACAATAGTAAGTCTGAAACATAATAGTAAGTTAGTGAAACAAGAGAAAATTACCCAATTATGCTTCTGAGAGATCATCGTGGCTACTCGAATATTCTTTTTACAAGCGCGTTTTAGAATTATCCTTTAGAACAAACAAGTAAATGGGCCAAACGGGCAATTAGGGAGTACCCGTAATGCAAAATGTGACGTCAGTACACTTGTCAGATGTCAAATACCACAGTACTTTTTACCTGTTAAGAATGTTTTCTACTTCTTAAAATTGTTTGATCTAAACAATCACATGACATTTAATCCTTGCGTAATGATGTTGAGTTAGAAACATTTTTTGCAACATTTATTCCACATAAGATAGGGCTCTTGACTGGCCTCATAGGAAACGACGAGTGTATTAAATGTGTTGCAGAGCGGCAGACAACTTTGAATTTGTTCTAAACTTTTCGAAAAATCTTCTGTTGAAATTAATGACTCACGGTAACTCAGGAGTTAATTTCAGGACGACACAAAGAATTTCAGCTCTTTCTGAGATTGTGTCGTTCAATTATTTAAAAATCGCGAACGTCTGAATCACACAGATACACAAGATGTTATAAAATAAATGTTACAATCTTCCAGAGCAGAGAATCAACGGGGATAACTTTTTGACAATGAATATGTGGGAGGAATCTCCATGTAGTTGCGATTTTAAAATGGAATATTTGCCCCTGATTGGAACAGGATACACCATGCATTGATTAAAGCTTGAACACGAAATCTCTGCGACTGCGCCGGAATATGACTCAAAAAACACACCTGCATATTAAGTTGCATCTCAATGAGGTACAAATGTCACACTCCGTCGATGAAGAAACTACGACGAAGCTGACTTTACGCAAGCGTCGCATATATTTCGCTATTTTTCGATGTGTTGGCATCCCTGGCAAATGTAATTTTACAAATGAAAATTCAATTGTCACTTTTTTGGAGAGGCAATTAGGCCGGGAATACGTTCGAGAGAGTAAATGCATTCACGATGTAACCTTGTTACTGTATATCCAATGTATTTTAATAATTAAAGTTATTAAAAAATTGTCATAATCTTGGATGCATCATAATTCCGCACAGTAAACGCCAAACAATAACTACCAACAGTAATCAAACGCTGAAAAAATGAGTAATTATATGTTCGCCCATTGGTGCAGTATATTTCTGAAGGTTTTCAATCTGGGATAAAATGCGAAATTGATCGCAACATAGGAAATCGCGTACAAAGTGCGAAATGGACGCGAACACGAAATATAATTGTTAAATTTCATTTTATGATTTCGTGTTCTCTGTCACTAGGGATGCGAATTCGACAACTACACATCAATGTTTGAAAACATGTAATTTGAGAGTAGTCGTGTTTATTAACTTATAATTAAGATTTAAATGACAAACCAAAGTAAAAAATAATAAGAACAATTAAAAAGCCTGATTCTCAAAGTCTGAGCGCTCACAGTCGTCTCAAGAGGTCTCAGATTCCTCCATTCGCTGTACGGTCCACGCATTACTTCTTACGCTGTTATATTTGTTGCAGTTCACAAATGGCGAAATATAAAATAGTTTCCCTTGTTTCCTAATTTTAATGGGAAAATCTAAAAAGCATCAAACTATATTTTTTATTTCAGAGAGTCCTCTCTTAATAATAATTTTCTCAACAAATGCTACATTTTAATTTTTATAACGTTATAAAATACAATAGCCTTCTTTACATGCGCTGGACGTCTGTAACATTTATTCCAAGACAGCCTGTATTGCAGGTGCTGCCGGGTTAAGACAACATTGCAATTTTCTTTGTCAGAGTTCTCCAGTTCGAGTTTAGGGGAGACACAAAGCAAACATCTGAATTTTGGGAGGTTTTGAAATTTTAACTTCTTTTCATCTAGAGGTTTCTTAATAAAATGATATACACATCATTCTGAAATACACTTTTCAACCTATTTTTGTTATCTTCATCTGCTTATCTCACAATTACAGTCATTTTTATTTACGAGTCTCTCATTTACGTTATAACTTTTGAACTAATTCATCTATTAAAAAGTTTTTCTTTTCACTAAAAAAATCGGGAAATATCCGATTGTTTAATATTACTTACACAACAAAGCTTTATCTTCTGTAACTATTTTACTGGCAATGTTAACTTGTTACCAAGGCAAGGTGACTGGTTTCGTAGAAGTATTCACTTCGACGCTGATTTCAAAGAAAATGATATTTTTAAACACATATGTCCCATTATATCTGAAAGTATTGTAGAGATAATTATAATTCTTTGTATGAGGTCAATTAAGTAATAATAAATATACAGTAGCAAACAATAATTACGGCGAGTTTCATTATCTAGGGTTTCTGCCCGAAAGTGCAGAACAAATAATGTAAAAATTTTAACATTTACTTCAAATATGATGTAAATCACAAAAATTGTTGAAAAGATATAAATCTGACTGTATTCACGTAAGAACATTTCTACCAAGCTCCTCGTAAAATTTTACAGCAATAGGTTTAATGTTTTCTGAGATAATGGGTCAAATGTACAGCCAAATTAGCATAGGAAAGGTAGGGCATTACAGTAGTGCTCAAAAAAACCGCATCATCTCGCTCACAGTTGTAATCTGCAATATAATCCTGAAAATACACCACTTGGTTGGCAAAAATCGAGTGATGTATAAAATCAGAAACACCATATAATCTACATAAAATATATGATTACCAATTTTGAAAAGCATATTGGATTAAAAAAATATAGAATTCCCATTTTCGTTAGGCGTTGCGCTTTCTTTGAGCACGACTGTACGTGTCCCCCAAAAGCAAAACTTCAGTTTTATTGCCAAGATTTCTCGGCGTGAAGACATCAGGGCAATTGCTCTGCCAGCGTGTCTCGCACCGGAGGCGGTGAGCCCCAGCAGGCTGGAGTGCAGCGCGGCCGGGAAGCTGAGCTTGCGGCGGTGCAGCGGCGGCGCGGGCGCGCGGCCGGGCCGGCTTCCCGCGGCGGCGGCTGCGTCATCCCCGCGCGGCGCCTTCTCCTCCAGCAACCTGCAACACAGCGCATACCCATGCATCATTGATTTGCCGCATACCGATGCTTGCTTGCTTGCTTGATCAGTCGCATACCGATGCTTGATCAGTTTCATACCGATGCTCGACTGATCAGTCGCATACCGATGTTTGATTGATCAGTCGCATATCGATGTTTGATTGATCAGACGCATACCGATGCTTCATTGGTCGGTCGCATAGCGATGATTGATTGATCCGTCGCATATTGATGTTTGATTGATCAGACGCATACCGATGCTTCATTGGTCAGTCGCATAGCGATGCTTGATTGATCAGTCGCATAGCGATGTTTGATTGGTCAGTCGCATACCGATGCTTGATAAGTCGCACATGGATGCTTGATTTATCAGTCGCATACCGATGCTTGTTTGATTGATCAGTCGCATAACGATGCTCGATTGATCAGTCGCACACCGATGCTCCATTGATCAGTCATATACCAATGCTCGATTGATCAGTCGCATACCGATACTTGATTGAAAAGACGCATACCGATGTTTAATTGATTAGGATTCCAGATGCATCAACTGCTAAGGCTATTAGTGCCGAATTTGTCGTACATGTATTTATCAAGGGAGGTGGTGTTTATATTCCCGCTGGATGGCGAGATCCGGGGCCAACATATATGTTGGCTAGCGGGTTTTTCCCTAACCACATACCTCCTGCCAGCGGGGCACCACTCCAACAGGGAGAAGCTCTAAGCTCCCGACTGGTCTGTGTGGAAGTATAGTGCATGTTGGTGTAAGTAAAGCCTGAGGATAGGACAAGGAAGAGGAAGGAAAAAACGCGCGCGGTCCATGGCCCGTTTGTTAGAGCATGCTCCAGCATTTGCCTGGCGTTTATCGAATATACCACGGGTAACTACCAACTAAGAGCAGTCATTCGTTAGAATTCTCGGCAACCACATCGGCATAATTGATTGTACCTCTAGGGTGGACTGAGGATGGAATACTGCTCGAATTCTTCATTAAAACTATTCTGCATCCATTTAGAGAATGGAATCACTGTAAACAAATCCAAAAAGACGGGAAGGAAATCACTAGGGAAATAATCATCACAGACAGGATCAGTTTAGAATAGTATCCAATCAATTAAATATATTACCATTATGCTTTTATTAATTTTTTTATGTTGTGAATGGCAGGATTTTGGAGAAGACATCAGGTGTTGCTGACAGATATTCTAGATTACTTGTATTTTTCAACTTACAGTAATATATTTTAATTCACCACTATGTGGTCAAACAAATTCAACAGATACTGTCACTTGCAGCTCTCTAAAAACTTAAAATATGTTTAAAATCCACCTTTTCTCTACCTTCTTTCTCCTATATACGGGCAGAGTTACTGACCATACGTATTGCTCACCCAGGTTACTTTGGGTTTTATATTTAAACATTTTAAAACTGTTGTTACGTTGAATTACCAATCAGTAAATGTAAAGATTTGAATGGATTGTGCACCGTCAAAGCAATGTTCCAGAGTGCAATATAAGCGGCACAATTAGAGCGACTCCTGTGATCATGCAATACACCAGTGCGTTGTGGGTTGCGTTTACGAATTCTTCAGGGGTTTGTGAATCCTGTGTGACGTTTCTTTCATTCCCGCCGCCGCATATACAGTCGACTCTGGTTATAGTGAACTCTGATATAGTGAACTATCGGTTGTAATAAATCTAAGTCACTGGTTATTTTTCACTTACATTACAAATAAACATAAGAATATTCGGCTATAGTGAACATTGAACCATGGCTATAGTGGACGTAGGAAATACGTCCTGGAAATTAATTCCCTCCTAGAAAAAATACATCGCCTCAGTGCCACAGATTCCAATACTAGGCATCTTGAAAAAAATATCGACGGCCAAAGGTCATGAACAAAGAAGTATCACCTGCGGTTGAGGTAGCGGACCAAGAATGTTTTATTCAGCGATCAGTTTCATTAGCGGCTTGCACCTGCCGGATCTTATATGTTATTAGGTGAGTAAAAGCGTCTTGGAAGAGTTCGACAGTGTTACAACAGTGCAGGAGTCATTGAAAGGTGTCAAAACTGCATTACGATACTTAGACACAGAAGGAAATGCAGAATCAAGTACGGAGTGAGCACGAACTTGAGAAGGATCTAGATAAATTGGACGGTGTTATGCAACAACCGGCTAAGCGCCATTTAAAAAAAAATGATATATGGACGCCATCAAATGCATTCGACCATGTTCTAAGTGTACGCAGAATTTTGGCACCAAATCTGTAAAAATAGACTTATAATTAGTGAAAAATGTAAACGCCATTAGTCCCATCATGGATTTTACGTTTCGCAACAACCGGCTATAAACCTAGATCTTCAAATCTGTTCTTAATTTCACATTATGCAGGTAAGCGCCAGATATTCCACTCATGCTTGTGTAGTTTGGCGCTTCAATGAATGAATGAATTAAATTACAGTTTTTAGAGCTGAAAATGCAACAAAACCTTTGAACACGATAATCTCAAAACTTGTATGATGTCGCATAGCCAGTTGATGCATAACACCGTCCAATTACTAATCAAAAATGTACGAAGCAAACAGTTGAAAATAAATGATTTTTAAGGAAAAGTAAAAAAATTAAAATTTTTAGTTCGTACTGTTAATGTATTTTGCTGTATCTCTATATTAATAAAATTAACCATTGAGGAGAAATTCTATTTAATTTTGACATCATCGGATATATAATTTTGATGTCATCGGAACTCTGCTAGAGTGAACCAAATATGTTAGTCCCCAGAAGTTCACTCAACGAGAGTCGACTGTATTACGAATAAATTAGTAGACAGTTTATAGTCACGTGTTAACGCCAGTGTCACTAGCTAAGAAAACAGTGAATCAGACGATTCGGGATTTCATCGTCAGATTTCAAAACAAATGAATCGCACATCTCGAATATTGTTAATTAGGTACATATTTATTATACAGCACTACATAGCATTTCTTTTCTATCTCATTCCGCATTTCACTCCACTTCACCACCCGAGACAACCCATCAATACAAGCAAGACATTAATAATCATTAGATTATATATTTAGTAACAACCAAGTTAATAATAGTAACAATAATTGCCTAAGCTATGGGTTAATAAAATGTACTATTATTAAGTAATTTATTTTTGAAGTTTTAAACACATAGAATAGGAGGTTTAAAGAATGTCACAGGCAACTTATTCCAGTCCGTAAGAGCTGAGACAATTTACATGTCGAGAGGGAGCTTCGCTAGGTAGAGCTCAAGCAGGGGAATCAGGAATGTGGGGCTGTCTTATTCTACGTGAACACGACACTAGAGTCTGAGCATGATGGAAAGAGGTGGGTGAGCTATTTAGCACCGTATCCAACTTCAACCAATAAGCTTTATGTACCAGTTTGCGTCACAATAGTAGCGTGAATTTTATATGTAGAAGGATACCAAAATTATTACCTTGTTAGAAGTTATCAACACATAAAATGATTTATGACACACTAAAAAACTATTGCAAATTTTATTTCATTTACACCTTCAGCATATTACTTTTCGTTGAAAATTGTCACTTTATGCCACTTTCAAAATATTTCTCCACACTTCTCTCTCTTCCTCGCAACATGGCACAGCTTTTCAAACGAAGTGCCCGTGCTGTGGTCACGTGGTTCGTGACGCAAACTAATGTGCAAAACGAGCAAAAATCGATGCGCCGGAGGAGCCCACCTATCTCTTTCCACCATGTATATATGTATATACGTGCTTGCCGTAATGGACACCTCCAGCACGTGTACTTTATTTAGAGGACCGAAGTCCCAGGGTGGGCACCTGGGCGCTAGCCTCTGATTCACATCCTCGTCGGGTGTACAAGTACACTTTCCGTCCAACATCCGGATCCCGCCGGAACGCAGTTAGCCCTCGCGGCAACCTCCCCATACAATGCCTGGGTCTAGGGCAGCCCTACCAGCTCAGAACTACTAGCTATCCCGGCTAGTAACGAAGTCAATGTTGCCTGAAATGACAACGCGCCACTCACGTGCGCCGGGACAACAAGTCCCCCCTCCATGTCTATTGGGCCACTGCCACGACGAAGCCAAGAGCCCAACTGGGGGCCACCTGAACTAAGATCCAGGCGGCTCGGGGCCCCCATCCCGTCTCCCCACTGCCTGCACCTTCAGGATACCGATCTGGGTCGGACCGTAACCAGGCAACCTGACGGTAGGTAATTTCCCGCCGGACTTCTATATGTGGATTCCAGAGGTATCCTTCACCCAATCCTGCCTTAAGGTCGACGCGCCAGGAGCCCGACTGGTGGGTTGCCGGGTTGAACCGACAACCAGGAGCTTAGCATCGCCTGTTCACTGCCTACACGCTAAGTTAACGACCTGAGTGGGACCGCGAGACTTAGGGTCCGGATGATCGTCTACGATTCTTCGCCAGAGACCGTGCCCAACTACGTGGTCACGTTCCACCCTGCGAGGGGAATCTCTTTCCACCAACAGCACGAGCGTTGCGCGACCTCAGTCTCTGCGAGTCTCAGACTTCCAATTACTCCACTCGCGGAGACTTGGGAGTCGACGCGAGCACGTCGAAACCCAAAGCGACAACGACGGCAATTTTTAATGCAGCATTGGAAGGAAAGTGTCTTTTTCTACTCCCATTGTATAATGCTGTCATTTGATTTCTCCAACCCGTTGCATAATGATAGCCATTTCGTTACAGATTTCATTATGATATAAGATCTTGATCAAACACAGAGAAGCTTAAAAACCTGGCACTTCATTAATAATTGAGAATCGTTGTAGAAAATGTTTCGTTCGAGTGTGTATATTAAAATTGCATTTAATATTATTTTATGTTTTTCAGTTTTAATTTATTTTATTATTAGTACTTTTACGTGAAATATTATTTAAAATAAATTGGATCGTAATTTCACTTTGATCGTATTTGACAAGCGTAGTAGTAGTTAATGGAGAGAACATGTGAGTGACATTATAATTGTGTTTTTATTTCTTCGCGAGTGAGGGCCTGTCTTCACGATGGAATATATCATGGCGTTTCGTGCCTCTCTTGGTTATGCCGCAAGATGTCACATGATCGCCAACATTGCTAGATAAGGACGGGATCATGCGACATCCAGCGGCACGACCGAGTCAGACGCGAAATGCCGTGAAATATTCCGTCGTGAAAACAGGCCCTCACACGCCAAGAAATAAAAACCCAAGTGTAAGATCTGAACGCTAGTCATTTTGTGTTATATGTTGCTGCCGTGTTGTTGTCCTTAAAAAAACGGCCAATTCTTTAGCTTAAAACGTCTGGTGAATGGTGGTTCTTTCTGGTGGTGTTGACATTTCCAGAAATAAGAGAAAATGCGAAAATGGTGACGTCGGAATATTACTGCCACAACTTTTGTACTCTCTCGCAGGCGGTCTGATAAAGCAAAGCCCCCTACGGGTAGGGTACAGAGGTGTCCGCTAGGTTGGCTGTATCGTTCATGTCGACTGCTCCGAAACTATTCAATGCAGAAATTTAACTTATAAAAGTTACCATAAGTCGTATAAAAATACCGTATGAAACTCAATGAAATTGGTGTAATACACTCGTGTGAGGTTTACGATACTCTGTATTGATACTCATCATTACATCATCGTTTCATAATGTACTACTTTGTTATTTATGTTGGTAAACACGCATTTACGCCCTTAGCAACCAACCGTCTAAACTACGCTTTAACAGCGCGTCCATTGCAACGGTCATGAAAATGCTCGATAGTGCATTAAAAATATTTTAGCGGATTTTGATTTTATCAGTGCTCATAAACCCTCGTATAATTTTGACGTTGACACGAAACTCAACTTTTGGGAATAAATTTAATCAAAATTAATTGTTACAATTATTTTGATACAGATTTATTGAAAGTAGTATGCTTGTATACTGTTGTATTTTTAATGCCTCGAACATTCCTTTTCTTTCGCCAATCACAAAGTAAATCATAAGCTTTCTCATAAGTGGTTAGAAATTAAGAAGGTATCCAACTAGAACTTGCAGCTTCTGCTTCCTGTAAAATATCATTTGGCACAAAAATATCTTCTGATACTTCGAAATTCCAGGACATTTTTTCTCGATCATCTTGCATTAGCAGAAAAAGCATTCAACTGTTTGATCACACACAAAGCATCCAGTACCAGCAACCTTTGCTACAGATAATCAAATACTATAGAGACAATACAGGACACTTCCCCATTCTTCCACGCAACCGATGGAAACAAGTTCCCACTAGCGATCCAAGTATCAGAACCTGGTAATGTAGCGCCAAATAGAAATGTCAATATGATTCTTACTGAAGAAACAAATATTTTTTAATCCACCTAACGAAATAAGACTTATTTTTACCTACTCTCGCTGTGATTTTATTATATTGAAGGGCTCAAATTACGGGAAATTATAATGTACAATGTGTTATAATGGACATGAGAACATTGAACATTTAATGAACATATAATGAAAATTATTTTCACGAATAAAGTTGTTACAAATGCAAGAATTTTCTTGCCTAAACACATCCACTGATACATTTGGCATTTTTTTCATTTGCTTCCTTTAAAAAGCACTGTATCAATACATTGATACCTCTGCTTTCATACAGATTATTACACCCCTTACATAAAATATTCTGCAAGTGAATATTAATGATTTGCATTAATTGTTTTTGTACGTCAAGTTTACTTTGACGTAAACAATTGAAAAAGTGTTTATTGAAAACATATTCAGTCTTAGAAAACTAATGGCGAATTTATTTGGGTAGAAAAGCGTGGCATTCACATACTGTTTAATCAGAATATGCGAGTTCCTTAATTTATACTTTTCATTCATATTCTGTTAGGCATTTCTACAACCATCATATGGCACGGTACTACACAACCAGCCACATAGGACTCAGCATTTTCCTGTACGAAACTTGTAGGAATATCTTCAGTGTTATCCATTTCTGCAATGTTCGTTACGCATGTCATTGGGAATGGCAATGTGCAAGTAGTCTCCCAATTAAGTAATGTTATAGTTTTTAATGCATTTTATTACAAAGAGAAATCAAATTGTATTAAACTAGCTTCATTCATGTTCAAGATTCTTTCAATTTTTACCTGTTTTTATCATGAGGAAATGTGAAGAACGAACGCGAGTTCTGCTGTATTTTATAATAAAGCCAAAAACTACAGAATTGTTTCCTGCCATACGTAGAATGATGTAAAGAACAGAATTGTAAAATATGTTTTCCAGAAATCGACCAGAAAGACAATCAAATGAAAAGAAATCAAGCAGACAACAAACACCAACAGAGCATTGAGGTTAGAGTGTATGAGTGATTACCAGGTTCTGCCACCAGATGGATGTTTCTCGATATATCGCGAAGTGTCCTGTATTGTCTTTATAGTATTTGAGATAATAGAGAGTAATGACAATTCTTAACTCATGAAAGTGATATAAGTTTATTTTGAATAAGTGTGAAACTAGAAATAACAATAAACATTTTATGTGACTCATCCTCTTTTGGTCTTTAAGGATAATTGCAATTTTATAAATTCAATAAAAAGTGTTGCAACAATTGTAGGTAAAATAGTTTTGGACGGTACGCGTAGAATCATGAATTCATCATACAGTACAATATATCGAGAAATTAGAATTTGCAATCTACAGAAACTGAGAAATACCTAACTTTGGCTCTTCCCACTTCTATTTCTAGAGTATTCGCTGAAATCAGAATGTCCAGTGACAAAGAAATCAACATTAATAGTAGAAATATGTGGCACAAAATACACTCAGATTCAATCTGCTCCCTATGTAATATGAATCTGATGAAAACCTGAAACATATTTTATGTGAATGCCCAATATATAAAGGGCGTAGAAAACCATACCAAAATAAAGTATTATCCTTTACATATTGTCTCATTAAACTAAAATTTGAAAGATCTAAAACTCTGTACAGTGTTATTTCATCAATTCTGAAATTACGAGCATTTATTATCAATGAATAATTCAACAGGTCTCACTTGACACAAAATGTTCTGTACATACTATTTGTATATTGTATTGTCTTAATTATTTTGTATTTTATGTAATTGTATTATTTTATTATTGTGTTACTATATTATATACATTTGTTGTGTTATTTATATAGTATCTTGTACTAACTACTTTATGCTCTTAGAGGTTATTTGTAATGAAATTGTTTACGATAGAGCTGTGAATATACACAGCAATTTGTAATAGATTAACCCTGCAAACAAATTACTAATAAAATTGAAATTGAATTGAAAATTGAATAAAAATGGATAAAAAATAACCCAGGGGCTTCATGTAAAGTACCCCTCAAAATTGAAATATAGGTTTCACATTCAAGGGGCCGTGACATTAGCCAATAAGAATTATATATGATACCAGGAAACCCCGGCAGACGTTGGTCTGCCCTTCACCTCCCTCTTTCCCCTCCCATCACCCACTCACTGTCTCTCCCTCCCTCCCTCTGTCCCTGTCTCTGCCGCTCTCTGTCCTTCTCATTCACATTTAATTGCAGATTCTGCACAACTCTGAGCAGGTGAGGTAACATCGGGAAGCACCAGACCAGCAAAAATGTAATAGAATATCCAAGAAGGTTTCATCCTGTAGATTACGGTGTGAGAAATGTTTCTTTGAGGCCGTTGGCCCCAAAATTTTAGTTTGTAAGGCCATAGAACACATCGTTCAGGAGTTATTAAACGATATAAATTCAAAATCCTACCGAATGTGTTGTGGGTTGCATTTGACATTAATATTTAGTTTTGTTCTGCAGCGCCATGTGTAGTGGACTTACAACAGATTTAACAGCACATAAACCTTCTCGATGAAAAACCATGCTGAAGTGCCAACTTTCATGGATATTGGTCTCACGGTGTCGGAGTTTAGCTCTTATATATTTACCAACACACACACACACACACACACACTCAAATCTTAAGGTCGATTAAATAGGAAGTGGGTTTTAGAGGGTGATACATTATGACGAAAATTCGACTGATTGATTATTTCCGGGCGCTTCAGGTACAATGGTCATTTGTTCTTTAAGTATAGCGCATGTTATAATCTTGTGTGTGTGTGTGGCTTGGGTTGAATCACCTCCTACTGAACACCACATCGCGGGCAGTACTCCGCTCGCCTCGTGACGTCACGCGTGTTTCGTTGACACGGGCGTGGCAGCGTCGCGACAGGCGGCAGGCGACGCGAACAGGTACTTCCAGTTCCCGGCGGGAGGAACTCGTAAAACATCTTTGACAAAATAGGCGAGCGGCCTGTGCGCCGAGGCGGCGCGGCGCGGCCGGACGCGGGCAATTACGGGGCGGCGCGTCGCGTCCTAGTTCGCTAGGTAGGATGCAGCGAGAGAGACAGGCCAAGTGTCCACACGACATGTTATTTTCTGTTTCATAGTCATAGGTAGAATGCAGCGAGACAGACTGGCCAAATGTCCGCGACATGTTATTTTCTGTTTCATAGTCAAAGGTAGGATGCAGCGAGACAGAGAGGCCAAATGTCCACAACATGTTATTTTCTGTTTCACAGTCATAGGTAGGATGCAGCGAGACAGACTGGCCAAATGTCCACGACATGTTATTTTCTGTTTCATAGTGTACTAGGAAAACCCTGCAGACGTTGCTCTGCCCTTCATCTCCCTTTCCCCTCCCATCACCGTTTGTCACTGTCTCTCCCTCCCTCCCTCCCTCCCTCCCTCACCCTATCTGTCTCTGTCTCTCTCTGTCCCTCTCATTCACATTTACTTGCAGATTCTGCACATCTCTTCTGCACACGTGAGGTAATATCGGGAAGCGCAGGACCAACAAAAATGTAATAGATTGTTCAGGAAGAGTTCATTCTGTAGATTACGGTGTGAGAAACGTTTCTTTGAGCCCTTGGGCCTCAAATTTTTAGTTTTTAAGGCCCTAGAATGCCTCGTTTAGGAGTTATTTAACGATATAGATTCAAAATGCTGCCGAGTATGTTGCAGGTTGCATTTGACGTGAATATGTAGTGGATATGTAGTGAATATGTAGCGCCTTGTAGTGGAGTTACAACAAAATTAACAACGCATATACCTTCTCGGTGAAAAACAAAAACACGTCGAAGTGCCAACTTTCATGGAGATCGGTCCAACGGTTTTGGAGTTTTGCTCTTATATACATACCAACATCCTGTTTGATATATATATTTCTTCATTACCCTTCAGCGGGCGCGTCCCATCATTTCCCACCAGCAGGCGTGTACGGCACTCCGTACCGCGTTTTCCATTTTCGATTTTCGCGACAATTGTTATTACTTTTCTCAGCAAATGTGAAGGAAACATTTGGAAGGTGACGCGACCTCTCGCGGCCTCTCATCAGAAGATCGAGTCGCTTAAAGTTGAAAGAATGTACTAGGACGGCACTGCATACATGATGAACTATACATAAAGAGAACACCTGATGAAGGGAACAAGCGGTTTCCCGAAACGTTGCGAAAGAAATGAAGAAATGATGTTAAATAAATAATGGTTATCTTATAACCAAAAATGTACTACCAACAATAAAATAAGGACGTTATGAAAATATATGTAAAGTGAAGGAAACATTCTTTGTTTAGGTTTTTATATATTTTATTTCAGAATACCTAACTAAATATCAAACGTAATAACAATATCAATAAGAATCTGATCCATGACTCGCTCCCTACGTATCTTGTATCTGTTACATGTCGGGGAATGAATATGGTGCAAATACGCCTTCTAACGTTTCTTCGGAAACAACGCATTTAAATTTGAATTAGTAGTTAGTACTCCAAAATATGTCATAAACCACAATAAGAAAACAGCAGTAAGAATTCTAATGGATAAAATACGCAAATATTATACTTACATGACAAAGTGCGTGCGGTACGGAGTGCCGCAACCGTTGCAGAGTTCGAATGACTAAAGAATAACGGTCGATCGGCACTGTCTCAAATCGTGATTTGAGTGTCATCCGGTTGAAAATAGAATGAATGAAGAATAACTATGATCTCAATAGCGCGACACCAATTATTTAGACGAAATGTCCAAAAATGTAAGAATGCGGCACTCAGTGCCGCTACGCGCCCGCCGGAGGGTTAACCCGGCGACGGATGGGTGAACAACTGTAACACGAACGAATGGGCTGGGTCTGAGAGACACAAGTTCGAAAACTCTGTAATTAATTAGGTACAGTTCACCCTTGACAATAAAACAAAGGGGCTTGCAGTTTAATTTCTAACGAATGTGGAAAAAATATGAGCACTTTATGGGCCACAGGTACTAACACACAAATATCAGATGATGAAAATGAATGTAAATTTGAAACAAAATATCTGTAATCTATGATCCGTAATCCGATTACGTAATCCGTAAATGTAAGAAAATAAGGTTTGGCTCATTTTTACGTATCATCGTAACTCTATATCATTTTTAAATAGTGAAAATGTTTGTAGTCTCATTTTACCTGCTTTAATATGTATACTATACTATACTATGTTTACTAGATAATATGTATCTCTATACTACAGATCCATTTCAAATACCAATAACATTTTCACAAGGCAAGTAAAATAAATTACATTATTTTACTTCAATAGCTTTTAATGCCACCTTGAAAATAATGTAATGGTTAGAACTCATCGATGAAACAGAGAAATCAGGCAGCTGAGAATTAGCAATTGAAAAAACTTTGCTTTTAACTGTTCGCACTAATGGTAGACTGTACGGCAACAAGTGAAAATGAAGACACTACGGCTTGACTGGGCCTCGAGATCGCAAAGAACTACTATTTTAGTGCAAATCCGATTGTCAATATCACTCTACAGAGCTGTGAATCAAGGGGCTTGCTTTAGAAACCGCGCCCGGTTTTGGGTACTTTCCTCTATTTGTAGACCTGAGAAATACAAAACTTCCATCCTCTCAACTATAATATTGATTCCCTCAATTTAGAATTTGTTATCACAAGTTTGTAACATTTTTCCACTTTAAAAACTGCGCAATAAATTTTAACAAGTCGTTACCTAAAGATGAATAAAAATGAGGTTACGCCTGTTTTCGGGTTGTTGGTACAGGAGATACTAACCATCGACCATGACATTTTCAGGTAATTACAAATTCTTTCACATTCCCGACGATGACTTTCTCTGAGACTGAAAAGGAGGAGAGAGGCGCAGACAAAACTGCACACGCATCGTTTCAAAGAGGATATCTCAGCCCTCTGAAGTTTCACCTATACAAGCTCAGTAACTGAAAAATGAAAATACAGTAGGACGTCGGTTACCCGAACGTCAATCATCGGAAACATCAAACATCTGAAGTCATATTTGATCTGAATAATTATTTTTTTAAAGCAGGTACCGTATACTATACATATTCATTTCCTTTTGCAATACTGAATATTGAGAATGATCCCCGATATGATTAACATTGATAAAATATTAACGAGGTACTGTAGTCAATCATCTGACTTCAGTGAACTTTGACAAATCCTACGATAAATGCTTAAGAACTCGGAATGTTTATTATTAGCAGGAAAACGCTTTTCACCACCGTTAAGTGCACGAGAACTAACGGTACATTTTCAAACAACCGATCGTAAATGCTTAACAACTGTCACTCACTCGGAATGTTCATTCTTGGCAAAAAATCAACCGCCTTCTAGTGCAACGGTAGCCTACATAGACTTTATGTACGGTTATCAAATATCAAATATCCGAACTATATCTGGTTCCAATTAGTTCGGGTAATCGAAGTCCCACTGTACTCGTATGTTACCTAATTACTAATTTCCATTGAGTGCAGAAATTGAAAGAATCTATGCACCAACCGACCATGAGACAGGAGTCTACAGTTTTTAGATTCTCAGTAATTTGGAACAAAAACAGTTTAGATTTTGACTGAAAAATGCAAATATTTGATTGTTATTCTGCCAATAATTGATGAATGATAATTAGTATTATACTGCACGTACCAACTGCATTATCATATTCAGTGGGTCACTGCTTACGATATAGTTGACGTCATGTG
Source organism: Acheta domesticus (assembly GCA_031308135.1). Classification (NCBI taxonomy): domain Eukaryota; kingdom Metazoa; phylum Arthropoda; class Insecta; order Orthoptera; family Gryllidae; genus Acheta; species Acheta domesticus. The sequence goes on along the minus strand of JAHLJT010002630.1, from coordinate 96,279,653 downwards.
ACAGTAAGGCGCAAAGAAAGAGGTCGCCGTCATTAAATATTTGCTATTCACGTTGCATTATGGAAGAGCAACATTTTTTGTATTCTTGGTGTGTAAATAACTGTTCAGATAGTCTCCAAACTGTTGATACATACTACACTTCGTTATTGCAGTATTTGTGAAGACATTTGTTTCAATATTTAATTGTTTGGAGTTTTATAAGAGAGTGTTTTATTCGTTGTTCTTCACCAGTGGGCATGATACTTTTCGGAAAACTATTTTATGCGTTTTATTAAGAATTTTTTGCTACTGTACGGTACTATAAAATTCTCATACATATGAACAATTGCGCTTCACGAGGACATATATAAATAACACGTATTTCAATTTTGTGGGAAACAGAACAACGCAATGCTCTTTGATAGGAGAACTATTTCTTTGCTGGTTCACGTTTTCTTACCAATACGGTGAGAGAAACTGATTTTGCATATTAAAATATCATTTATTGACTGATATCCATTCGGAGTGGAAAGCAAAAACGCAGTTATTACCGAAAGTGGAATTTTATATTCCAGATATTTTCAATCTCTGTTTTGAATGAGAAGAAATGAATTTGAAATTTTGGTCGGTGAGTCTATTAATCAATAATGATAATTGAACAGGAATTCCACACATAATAAACATCAGAATAATAAATAGCATAAACATGAAGAAATATGAACATTTAATAAGTTTAAAAGTTCACCAAAATTTTCGCTTACTCGTGATAGTAGGAGTGTTCGTATTTTGCTCGGGACAAAGGCTAATGGTCAAATGGACAAATTTTCTGGTAATTTTTTTTCAAGGTTCAAATCTAAAATTTCTGTACCAGAACCAAACGACACCCACGCTAATGCGTTGACATTTACGTACAGTAATATTGATTAGTCTACATAGCTGATGTTAAGAGTTGGGAATCATTTTGAAAATTGTAGGAAGTTTTAAATTACTTCTAAGTAATTCGATAGTACTTTATTTGCGTTAGTTATTGATTAACTTGTGTTTCTGGGCGCGACATCGACTGTGATCACTAATCCCGTAAATGTAATGCACGTTATATCGCAGGTGGTGCCGCTCTTCTTCTCAGGCGTGAGATCCGGAACCGATCTATTGTCGACGAGCGGGGTTTCCCTCTCCAGGTCTCTCACTAGCGGAGCACCGCCCCAGCCGGGACGAGCTCTACGCTCCCAACTGGCTTCCCGATAATGTGCGGTAGTGTAGTGCATGTAAGTATTATAGTAAGTAAAGGGTGAGGATATGACAAGAAAGAGGAAGGAATGATTGTACATGGTCCGTGGCCCGCTTGTAAGGGTACTTCTCCGGCATTTGCCTAGCACTGATCGGAGAGAAAAAGGATATCCACCAATCAGAGCAACGGGCTGCTAGAATTCACTTCCAGACAGTGGTTGAATTCGATCCAAGTATTTAGCTACTGACGAAAATACGCCAACGACGGGAATCGAACTGTAGAACCTCCCGGTGCGATGTTACACAGGCCACGGTGTTGTTACCGAGCCATCAAAGCCGGTCGAGTATAACGAGAATGGCACAAGCACTCATTAGTAGAGACCGGAAAAATATGTAGTATTAAACATCAAAATATTTAATAAATATGTAATAATGTATAATATGTATAAATATGTAAAATATGTAATAAGAATATGTAATAAATACGTAAAATAATATATAATATGTAATACTAAAATTCTCTACTTAAACGACCATCTACATAGCACAAAATTAGATTTAGAAAAAAATGTCCTAAATAAACTTTAAAATTAATACGTTTAGAAAACATTATGGAGAGCACAAGTTGATGCACACTATGCGTCATTCAACTTCCTCGTCAGTAGTAAAAGCTTCATCTATTGTAATCCAGGACCGTAGTTTAGCAGCCAGACTATTTGCAATAGAAGTCATTGCAGAAACTGGCGATATCTACGTGCAGCGTAGGGGGTCGTAGGTGACCTGTAACCTTAATTTCTGAGAAAAATTTGCGACAGGCAGCTGATTTAAAAAAATAGTTTTAAAAAATGTGTAATAAAAGTGAAGAAACTTGATAGAATAAGAAAATATATTGTGAAAGCAGAAAAATATGTAAAATATGTAATATAGTACTAAATATGTAAAAATATGTAACAAAAAGATTGGATATTGTGTTAGGAGGGCGATGATTCGCCAAGATTACAATTTTGAGAACGGTAAGTAGAAAGACAAAAAATATGTAATTACATAAAAATCCGGACTCTACTCATTAGAAGCTGGGCAAATATGAAGAGAGATGAACTGGCTTAGTTCAGTGCCAGATCTCGCCAACTAGCGAGGCAAGATCACAGCCATCTCCGCGATTAAAACATGCACTTCCCTTACGGGACTAATGACCTTAGTAGTTGATGATCTCGGAATTACTAATCAATCAAACAATAAATAAATGAATCAAGAATTCCCCGGTGGGATGTTGCAAATGCAACGGTGTAACCAGCAAACCATCAAAGACGGTCTAGTGTAACACTCATTAGCTCAGACTTTTAGGTGCTTAAAAACGGAAATTGTTCGTTTCTTATGTGCTTAAAAAGTATTAAAACGACGAAAATATGTATTTATTATCCAATTGAAAATCATTGATAATAGAATCCCAAATATAATTTTAGAGTGGTTTCCGGTGGGTAGGAAGAAAAGAGGAAGACCTGAACACAGCTGATTGAGAGAAATTAAGGGAATTTTAAAGGACAAGAACTTAACAGACAAGGATTATGAAGATCGTGACAAATGGAGAAATAAAATTAAAATTATGTGATTTATTAGAATTGTGGGTAACAGGAAGTTGTTTTCTATAACAATGTAAAACTGTGAAATAAATAAATAAAATCATTGACAAAGATCGAGGGAAGTCTCGATGTAAACGTGATGTCATCCTCTTTATTACTTCTACACATTTGGTCAGTGCACTCTGAGCAAATTTTGGAGCTGCGTATGTTATGAGTATATGTTATCATTCAGAGTATTTGACTGAATTGACCGTAGTGTTAGAAATGCCCCTCAGTCGTTTTGACAGCTCGTGAATCAGTCTCACTGCACTCAAACCTGGGAAGTCCCATAGTATGGTAACACATGTGATGTGTGACCATTCACTACTTTTCAATCTGGTGTTTCACCAAATGTCCAAAAACTCTAAAGTATTAAACTTCAAAATTATCAAAATATTAATTTATTAATAAACGAATCAAGTGAAATATATAATATTTTTTGTTTCATGAACCTATTTTTATGCAGCTTAATCAAAATATTTATTTTAAGGTAACATGCAATTTGGTTTATGGAAAACATGGCGCCCTACTTGAAGTTCAAGTTAACTTTTAACGTTCAAGATTAAAGATAGTAAAATATGTGTATACCTAAAAGTCCGAGCCCTACTCATTAGAAACTGAGAGGTTATGAGGAGAGATGACCGGAAGGTTCTAGGTTCGAACACCGACGGTGACAGGATTTTCGACACTAGTTTGTCAGCTTGGTTGAATTCAGTCGTCAGGAGAATTCTATCGGCGGATTGCACTGATCGGTAGTTTCCTGTGGTTTCTCCGATCAACACCAGGCGAATGCCGGAGCAGTACCCTAACAAACGGACCACAGACCGCGCGCGATCTTTCCTTCCTTTTCTTTGACCTATCCTCACCCCTTAGACACACACTTAACATGCACTACACTAAAACACATGCCGGGAGACCGGTCGGGAGCTTAGAGCTTGTCCCGTCCCTGGGGCGGTGTCCCACTAGTGGGAGATATCTCATTGGGGGGGAAAAACCACTAGACAACGGTAGGTCGGCGCCGGATCTCGGCATCCAGCGGGGGAACCCGCCATCTCCAGAGCAAAAAACATGAGCTACATGCACGGGGCTAATGACATTAGCAGATGACGTGCCCGGAATCACTAATCAATCAATCAATCGTGAAAAAGAAATGAAACTCACCATCGCACTCGCTTCACACCGTCTCCGCCGCTCTCGCCGACTTCCTCCACCGGAGCCAACGCCCCCGCCCACGGCTTCCCTTGCAGCTTCATCACGACTCACAGTCTCAACTTCACACCACTCCACTCCACTTCACTTCGTTCCAACTCAAACACGCGACTACACTACGCGTCACAACCACTCACACTGCTTCAGGGCCTTTTAACTTACATAACGTGGTGGAGACCATTACAGTGGCGCGCTCTCCTCTATCACCTTACAGGAACTAAAATACGAACTGCGAACTGCAACGATACGTGGCTGCTACGTGGGTTCGCGAGACGCAAGCAGGTGCGTAATGTTACAAAAGATACCGTCGATATTCGCGCTTTCTTCAGTGGTTTCTTATATGTATAAATTACGAATAATTCAACATTTAGAAGACACTTTTCGTATTTCTGACCAATTAGCCAATTTTTATGTACGGATGTTGGCGAGCCTAACCTGCAGCTGTATCTGGCGACACTAGCGCGTCCTATAGTAGCACCCTCGAGCTTTGTCTCTGGTTTTGATGGAGAGTTGCAAGGCACTGCACTGCTCGACAACACTCAACTGCACTTATCCGCACACAGACGAAACTGGGGGGCAAGGGACGCTCTCTCCAAAACAGAACTGACGATGCGGTGTTAATAAATACGAATGCTGAAGATTGATTGCAAATAAAACGAACGCGTAAAACACTGCACATCACGAATACAATGTTGCGTATTTTTTTTTAGGAAGGTGAGACTTGCTGTTGCATTCACTGGCAGTATGAAAAGAGATTTACCTCTGTGAAATTGAAGTGAACCTGCGTGATGTGACACGAACAATATGGGATTTATGTTCTGTATTTATTTTGTATGTACGTTGCCAGGTGTAGTTAATTAGCGAAATAACGAGATCGGTACATTAAAAGCGCTTGAAATGTAAAAATCTCTTTCGCCGTTCGGTCAAACGTTAATTTAAATAGTATTATGTGTTCAGCTGGTAAATCTCATGTAGCGTTTGCTCCCGTGCTAATTGCGAATTAAATCAAAAGTTCCTCTCCAAGCTGTGCGTTTTACCGGATCACCGACCGATCAAATGCGGAAACAGGAAATTTGAACACTTTTATATCGTGTTGACGTTACACACTACAAATTACCTGACATTCGACGTTATGATTTCAAAACGCTAGAGTTCAAAAAGAGTTTTATTGCACTGGATAGTATATTTTACACACTATTGCAAAATAAAGTCCTTAATCAGGAATATAAGTTGTTACGGATTATCAAAATTAATATTATCTGTGCCCTCGTGTGATTCAAATATTTAACATCATCTTTACTCGCTCTACAATGTGCGAGTGTTTAGAATTTATGGCTGCTTGTGCGAGCAACACGGGCTTTCCGATTTCGAAGCAGTCATTTCTAAAACCTTGGCAAATCTTATAGAGGGAATCACGAATACGATCCAAGAAACATTATATTCATATACATATTCCTCATTAGCGCAATATTTTACGGGCTCGCGCCGCAATTTACTAAACAAGGCATCTATGTTTGTTCAGATTGGGTAAGATTAACCTAAAAAGATTACTAATGTAAGATTAAGTTACGGGTATGATTAAACCGTAAAAATCATACGTAATGCGTAAAGTTCGCAGTTACGTTTTCACGTCAGTCCCGTGACTCGTATGCATGATGTCAGGGCCGTTTCAAATAAGCTTAAACTATCAAATGGACGTTACGTTCACCGTTAGCACAAAGCAAGGTAGCATGCCCCGAAGCCGAATAACTTAAACTTGAAATCGAACGTTACATTCAACGTTAGCACAAGTTGGCACGCCCCAAAGGCGAAATATGTGGAGTCAGACTGATGGCTTCATGGCCGAATGACAATCAAACAGACGTTACACTCACGGCTAGCACAAAACAAGTTAGCACGCCCTGAAGCAGAATAACAAACTTGCAATAGGTCGCTACATTGATCATTAGCACAAAACAAGTTAGCGAGCCCCGAAGCCGAATAACTTAAACTTCCGAACGGACGTTACATTCACCGTTAGCACAAAACTAATTAGCACGCCCCGAAGCTGAAATAACGCGGAGACAGACTGACGGCTTCGCGGCCCGAAGGTGCGTCAACCACGCTGCTAGCAGGGGAGGAAGGGGCGGGGCAGGGGTAGTCCCACTCCTCCCAGGAGGCCACCGTGCCCCTGGGCTACTTGGCAGCGCTCCCCGCGTGCAGCCCGAAGATCCCTCGCCCCCCCCCCGCGGCCATGGCCGATTCCCTCTCCGGAATACGAAATCGCCTCCGCCACACGCTTCGCATCACGCGTTTCGCATCACGCGCCGTCCAGCGCGCGCCACTGCGGCACTGACCTACACACGGGCGCAGAACTCTATACTGCGATTTTTCTAAGAGCGACTCTCAAGGAAACTCAAATCCCATCTTCGCGATGGAATATGTTACGGCATTTCGCGTCTTTTCTCGGTCTTGCCGGTAGAAGTCGCATGATCGCAAGCACTGCTTCATACGGTCGCGATCGTGCGAAATCTAACGGAACCACTGAGAAAGACGCGAAATGCCGTGACAAATTCCATCGCGAAGATGGGATTTGAGTTTCCTTGAGAGTCGCTCTTAGAAAAATCGCAGTATAGGAAGCGTGTGCAGGGCCTCCGAGGACCTTACGTTTTTATTTGGCTTTTTACTCCGCACAGCTACATTTCCGAGAGCTTACCCTCCGTGTAATTTTTCTTCTTTCATTTTAGTCACTGGTTATTGAAAAATTCTCAGACGTTATATAGGTAGGTTCTGAAATTCGATTCCACTTCGTGCAGTGTTTATAAGATTCTATTAATAGATATTTCAGTCCCTAATAATAATTTAAATAAATAATAATAATCTCTGTGGTCACGGGGTACAAGTTCTTAAGTCAAAAATTTTCGTTGGAGAAAACAAGGGCTAGATTATTGAGCCAACGCTTTTTCTTACGCTCAATGCTATTTCCCAACGCCTTTTTCTCTTTAAGGAGGCAACATTTAAATTCGGTCGTTTTAGTAAACAAATATAGATAAGTACATGTGTTTTAAATAATGCCATGTAAAGTTTGTCGAAAACTCAACCATTTTTTCTGAAAAGTAGCTCAAAATTTCGCATTTTCAGAAACGCTCAAACGTCATTTTCTTAAAAATAGCTCCAAATTTTTTATTCACACTTTTCGAAACGATAGTGCTAATTGCACTCTAATATGCTGCAAAGTTCAATTTGGGGTATTTTTGTTTTTTGTCAAAAAGTACACAAATATATTTGTTTTAAAAGATGTCTCACACCGTTATTATGCATATTTCCAGCAATTTTTAAACACTATTGTATTTGTGACTTGATGTACTTCAAATGAGTTCTAATGATATTTTTAGAAAACTCAAGAATTGTCTGTGCTTCAAATTTCGCATTTACAGCAGCGCTTAAACGTCATTTTTTAAATACGGCTCCAAATTTTAAAAAAATACCATTTAGGACGAGATTTCACTGTTCTTTAATATTCTTAAAATAATATTTCTGTTCTACTATTAGGAAAACGAAAAATTAATAAAATATCAAAAAATGTAGTGTCGGCGGCGTTAGATGGCAGCGGGCAAGAGAATGTGGCAAGTCCGAATGGCTAGCCGAGATCAAAAGAAATAGGAACCTAATACGGGAAAGTCTGTGCCATTCTCACCACTGTGCCAGCACCACTGGTTCGTTATCAGAGCCCTTCAATGAATTTGTTCTGCCGAAAATCCGCCATTTTTCGCGCAGCTTTACATAACTTTCCCTATACTATGTATATACTCCGTATATACGTACGTATATGAGAAAGGATAGCACATTTTTTTATTAAATTGTGCTTTTAGTTAGCATAAAGGAAGCTCAAGAGAATGGTGGTCTCATGTTCGTTGAAATGCCTGATTTTGCAAAAATTTAAAAACAAAAAAATCCGCGTCTTCCTACAACTACAATTGTGAAGATAATTTTTTTTCTTAATGAAATGTGTTCATCAAAAGCAGATCTTCAACTATGATCATGTTGAATTTTTCGAAAATATGAGTATTTGTGAAATAATTGGGGGTTAAATTAATCGCCCGCTCTGAAAATTCTTCGCTTCCTGATCGTAATTTCAGAGGTGTTTTGGATAAGGTGGATGCTACGTTTGTTAGAATGTGTATATTATTTCATATTTCTTTGTTCGTTTCTTACATTGGGGCTTTGGTTATAATTTTACAAATTAATCTTTTAGAAATTATTTAAAAACCTATTTGAAATAAATATGAAATAAAGATTTCTAAATTTTAGTAGTCCTCTTCCAAATTACGCAGTTGCATGCTACGTAAGTTAGAATTTGTACATTATTTTATATTTATATTATATTTCTGTTATTTCATTATAAATTGCGTTTTTTAATTGTATTAAGTGTGAAAAGAATAGATGAGCGGTCATTGTCAGTTGTTGTTACCCATCGTTGTAGCGCCGCACTGATGATAGAAGCGACAATGACGGCTGTGTTTTGTTCGCAGTAAGATAAGCTAATACTTTTATGTATTCTTACATTTTTTACTTTCCCATATAGTATACGTAGGTACGTATAGTACAGGGAAAGTTATGTTTTGCTGCGCGAAAAAAAGGCGGATTTTCGGCAGAAAAACACAGGGTCCTGGGAAACGAAAAAGTGGATAAATCCAGTTGCTAAATTAAGAAAAAAATCTCCTAACACGTGATGCAGCCAGAATCCCTATTTTGTGGGTCCTTGATACCGAAAAACCAATTTAAAGCAAAACGTCTATCCGTCCGGCTGTTTGTGAACAACGCTAGCGACTAAATCGTTCGGCCGATTTCCTCCAAAATTGATATTCCCCGAGCGATCTGACTATTCTTGGGGCGCCTTGCATTTGAAACCGATATTTTAAATTTTGGAGGGTACTTTACATGAAGTCCCTGGGACATTTTCAAAATTTTCAAAACAATGGCGCCAACAATGTTGACTAAATTTTGTTGTTGGATAGTCTGAAGGTCATTTAAGAGAATGGCGTAGATCTCATGTTAGTTGAAAACTCAGATTCTTCGAAAATTGAAAAAATCCCAATTTTTTCGACATCATCCTACAACTACAATTATGCAGACACACATTTTTCTTCATGAAATGTATTAATAAAAAACAGGTCTTCAAATAAGGTCATGTTCAATTTTTCAAAACCATAAGGATTTTTTTCGAAAAAATGTGTCAAACAGAATATTTTTTCTTTTCTTTAAAACATTATTTCTTAAAAAAAACGCACAACGTTTTTTTGATTAAATTGGGACCTGAGATAGCATAATGAAAGCTTAAGAGAATGGTGGAGGTTTCGTGTTCGTTGAAATGCCTGATTTTGCAAACATTTAAAAAAATTAAAAATATTTCGACGTCTTTCTATAACTACAATTGTGAAGAAACGATTGTTTTTCTTAAATAAATATGCTCATCAAAAACAGATCTTCAAATAAGATCATGCTTAATTTTTTCAAAATACGAGTAGGTTTTCTACATTTTTGTGATAAACATAATAGCCCGCTGGAAATTTACTGCGCTATTTTAAAAAGTTGTTTATTTTCAAATATTTGAAATAAAAATGACTAGCTCTCAGAATATCGACAATGTAGGGAATGCAACAACGAAATTCCGTTTCGATCGCGAATTTTTGTGAATTACAGGTTTTTGTTGTGACTTGGTGTAGCTGTATGAAAAGTACTTATAATTGTCAAATTTATGTTGATATTTCAATGAAAATATTTAGTTTTCGCACCAAATGCTTATCATTTGTAGTAAGCTTGCAGTACTGAACTTTGGCATGGTTCTATAATACTCTTCTCTAATTATGGACCTACAAAATGCATTTCTTTATTGTCCGGGGTATCAGTCTTCTTCATCTATTATCAGTTTACAAAACTTTTGTATTATATTTTTATGCTGTTGTAGAATTCACGTAGTTCTGACAACACTGCGATGGAAACATGGCGGCACAACCGAGAAAGACACGAAATGCCGTGAGATATTGTACCGTAAAGACACCCTCACTCGCCAAAAAATAAAAACCAAAGTATAAGGTCGTACCTTAGGCCTGAGGTAAGACATTGTGACTTCGAGATCCGTCACGTGACTTACTGCTTAACGTCGCTACAACGGTGTAAGATATATGTGTTCATTCCCAGTCTAAAATTGAAGCTTATGTGAGGCTAGTTCTCATAGTTCTGGCATATAAGTGCTGCGATCTTTGGATCTCATTTGGGCAAGGTCGCGATTGGTCGTGATCCATTCGACAGCTCTGTGGCCAGCTGATTTCAAATTTCAGATCAGTGATTTGTCGTTTCGCGGTGAAATTGGTAAAGTCTAGAACGAACAGTTACAAAAATGGGTCGGAAATGTTTCGTAAAACTGTGTATTAGCCACAGTATAAGATGTCAGCTTAATATGTATATCTTACACCGTGACCCAAACCGATCGTGCGCACCGTGCGGACAAGCGAGGAACTAGCCTCAAACTGGCTTCAGAAAATTTGCCCCAAAGGAGGCTAGTTAACACATATATCTTATACTGCGATTTTTCTAACTGAGACCCTCAAGGCCACTTAAATCCCATCTTCGCGATGGAATATGTCACGGTATTTTGCATCTTTTCTCGGTCTTGCCGGTAGAAGTCGCATGATCGCAAGCACTGCTTCATACGGTCGCGATCGTGCGAAATCTAGCGGAACAATCGAGAAAGACGCGAAATGCCGTGACATATTCCATCGCGAAGATGGGATTTGAGTGGCCTTGAGGGTCGCAGTTAGAAAAATCGCAGTATACACCGTGGTCGTTACCTTCCGCGTGGCGTTAAACTCCCTATTGCTGGCGGCCATGGGGCCCGTGATGCTCACCTGTTCACCGCGAGGCGAAGCGCGGGCGTGTTCCGCGCTCCGAGCGCCGTCGCCGCCGCCCCCGCCCCCACCGCCGCCAGGCTGCTGCCCAGCGAGCCGCGCCGCAGGTAGCCGCCGCCTCCACCGCCGCCGCCACCATCGGTCTTTGCCATCTGTAGATTAAAACAAAAGCTGTCTCAAATATTGCATGTAGATGTATCGCTTGAGTCAAGTGGGTGAACAAGTTCTGTAAATAGTGTAGTGAAGTTGTATGAACGTGAGAATGAATGAGTGATAGAGTTGTATATATAATTAAGAACGAATGAGAGCGTGGATAACAAAATAAAAATAACGAATCAGAAATGAACACTCAAAAGAATTGACAAGAAAAGTAAACAATTGTAAATAACCTAGGTCATGCTCAAAGCGGCGTTCTTTATAGTTTTAAGTTAGATATAAGTTAGTTTAACTAGCCTATTTAAGATACCGCCCCCAACCATCTCCACAAGCCAAATCGGCTGGAAAACGAAATGAAACTCCCTTACTTGAATAAATTCCCGCCCTGTAGGGTTACTGGAGGGAGGGAAATTGAAAAAAAGCATGTAGAGGTCGCTTGATTGATTGGCTGTTAATGAGTTCGCTACATTGATTGATTAAATGATAGTTCGTTAATTGATTGATTCCGTTCGCGTCAACTACTAGTCACTAGTTCCGTAAGTATAGTGTATGTTTGGCTAGGGAAGTGGCGGTGGTCTTATCCCGCTGGAAGGCGAGATCCGGCGCCGACCTACCGTCGGCTAGCGGGGTTTTCCCCTCATCCAGGCATCTCCCACCAGCGAGGCACCACTCCAGCCGGGACAAGCTCTAAGCTCCCGACTGGTCTCCCGGCATGTGTGGTAGTGCAGTGTTTGTAAGGGGAGAGGATAGAAAGAGGAAGATGTAGGAACGGTCGCCCGCGGTTTGCGGCCTTTTTTGTAGGGTACGCTCCTACATTCGCCTGATGTTGTTGGGAGACACTACGGAAAACTACCGATCAGAGCAGCCGGCTGCTAGAATTCTCCTCTGGACAGCGGCCGAATTCGACCGAGCTGACAAGCTAGTGTCGAAAATCCTGCCACCGTCGGGACTCGAACCTAGGACCTCCCGGTCAGACGGACTGCAATGACATCAGTTGGCCGGGAGGGCCTCCCCCTTACTTAGGGTCTTGCAACTCACCGCCAAAACCGAAGACAATGCGCGAGGGTGCTGCTGTAGGAGGCGCTAGTGTCGTCGGGTACAGCTACATGTTAGGCTCGACAACATCCACACATGGAAATTGGCTAATTAGTGAAACATACGAAAAGTATCTTCTAAATGTTCAATTATTCATATATATATATATATATATATATATATATATATATATACACACACACACAAATATACATGTAATAAACCGGTGAAGAAAGCGGGAACATTGGCGCTATCTTTTGTAACATTATGGACCTGCTTGTGTCTTGCGAACCCAAGCAGTAGTCACGTATCGTTGGCAGCAGTTCATATTTTAGTTCCTGTAAGAAGGTGATAGAGGAGAGCACGCCCCTGTAGTACCCTCCACCGCATGACAAGGGAGTTAAAAGGCCCTGCTCACTTACGTTAGACTGTGATAGTGTTGTCAATTTTGGACCCGCCTCTGTTTATATTGTACACTCTCCCTTGGTTTTCTGTCTCGACCCGACTAAATTTGGAACTTCTACTGGATTATTGTGACTTGGCTTGTAACGGTATATCTCCTTGGGATTTTGTAAACCTTGACTGATCTGGTACGATTTTGGTATCTGATTGTAATAAACTTGTTTTGTATTGTGGATTTTGATTTTATTGCCTCTTCTCGGTCACATCACTATCCACCTTGATTTAAAAACGTAATGCATCACTTATGATTACAATCACGTTTTTTTTTGTAAAGAGACACATTTTCAGACGACTGCTGGACATTGCATTGATGCACTTACTATTTTTGCATTAAGAAATACTTCTTCTTCGCTTCTCTAACTAGAACCTTGCATTCACTCACTGGCTCAGACTTGACCAAGGTCTCCTTGAAGAAGGTCTTGTCACAGCTGAACCATTTCTATACGATTAAACGGCGTAATGAACAAATGAAGTCAAGTAAGCATTCATTCTATTATTTTTTACTATTTTATTAATTTTTAGTGTTTATACCATAAAATCGATTATCAACAAGCTGTAACAATTTTGGGGCCCACTACCTTTCATTTAACGCAAAAAGAACGAAATTTGGTAAGCAGAAGGTCAATTTTCTTTCTAAACGGAATCCTTTAGAGTTTTAAATATATAGATTCGTAGATAGGGAAATTCGTAATACGAAATGAAGATGCGCAGATAAATCTCTTTCCCCACACGTCATATACAGTTTTCATTGTTTTTTGACAAATAAATAAATAAGAATGAATGGATTTGTATTTTCAGCGTTAGCTTCTACGACATATCAAAACATGTTTCAGATAGCAGTTTTGATTTTTTGCCAGACAATACGAATCCACAGAAAAACTGGTAATCGATTTACAATTTCATAGTTGCCCCCCTTCCCGTCCAAGCAATTTCGGGGATTCGATGCACAGGCACGTCTTCATTGCCTCGTAGTCGAGTCCAGTCTCTAATTTACGTTTAACATGGAAATCGATTCTCCAACGGGTGCGCACGTGCTATGGCTCTTCAAGAAAGGGAACTTGGAGTACGCTCCACCGCGCCTTGAAGCCCGCGACCTCATGAATTATTCAATTGATTAATTCCATAAATCAATTTTTCAATTACGAGAATCCATGTTAAAGGTTTTAATTATAATAATTCATTGATTTCTAGGCTTCTACTTTGTCGGCGAGCTTGAAATTCTGCACATAAAATTAAAAAAACAACAAAAAGCAGGTAGGTTGTATTTCTTAGCTGAATTAATCCAAGAGTTTTAAGGTTAAACCACAGAATGAATTGTAATAAGAAAATTTGGTAATGTATAAGTTTTTTAAAATATATTATTATTTGTTAAAAGAATTATTGTAGAATTGAATTATATAAACATTAATTTTTTTGGTCGCTTTTCAACAACTTGGTGATAAAGCGACTATTGTGACTTTTTAACTGTAGGGGGAACTGTAGGGACAACACAAACATCCATGCCCGAGGTGGGGTTTGAACCCGCGACTCCGAGTTGAGGCAGCTACTGCCCTTCAGTCTTAGATCGGCTACCCAGGCCGGTTTAATCATTTTTATTTCCCAAATTATTTATTTATTTATTTATTTATTTGTCAAAATAGTAAAAACTGTATATGACGTGTGAGGAAAGAGATTTACCTGCACACATTTTCTTGAGGGCCAGAAAAAAAAAGAAAAAATGAATTTAGAAAATAATTATTTTAGAAAAATAAAAATATTTGAAAAATGTTTGTTCCCGAGTTATAGAAAATCAATGAACAGTGAAGCTGTGCGCACGTGAAAAATTAACAATCAGCTATCAACTGTACTGGATTACCGAAGTTCATTGCTCTTTTACTATTCAAAACATGGCGTTTGTGTCCCTTTTGCTTTGAGAATACTAGAAGTACGCCTGAAATTGGACTTTTATTGTGTCTTTAAGGAATGAATACATATAATAATCAACTTTTTCAGTTTTTAATCTGGAAGTACTAAGACCTCGAAAATCTCCTGTACTGAATCACGAACAGATTTTCTTTGATGTATATTTTCTGAAGATTCAACTAACATGCAAGAAACACATAATAGGAATGTAGAAATTGGATGAAAATCTTAGCTTGACTAATTTTTGTATTTTAATAATTCCAATTTGGGCTTTAAAAAAACAGTGAAATTTTGGCGAGTTTGCTCCCTAAATTATTACATCTTTGATACATGGTTGATATGTACTGAATCCAGTCTTTTAAACGCATCCTTTGAGACTGTGTAAATAAAACATTGTAGATTGTTTCCGTTTCTTCATTACTTTCGCACAGTTGAACTTTTATAACCAAAATCATTGTCAGCGACTGTTCAAAATAAAACCTATCCAAAATCTCTGAGTAATTTGGAGAACAACTGAGAAAGTATAAAAAGCATCGCAAACGGATGAACAGACAATATTTTCCTCTATTTTGTTCTTTGAATTTTCTGCTACAATATGGGTGTCAATATTCTTCGTTACAGTTCCTAATTTCTACTTTTTACGTAATGTAGCAAAAACGTACTCTTCTTAATGCAATCGACCATCTTAAGAGGATAGCACTCACAGCAAACTCTGAACACATGCCAGGTAATAAACACGCGCTCGTTATACGAAACAAGATATTATGCTTTCCTCCCAAACAGCACTTACATATCCTACTAGAAATTGACGTAATTGATGAAATGAAATCAAACCGACAATTACAACTAACATAATGTAATGGACCTAATAAAATGGGATTCGAAATATACTGGATCGAGAAAAAATAAACACTTTTTTTATTTTCTTCTTTCAAAATGCCTTTTTTTCGGAATTATTTTGTTGGTTAGGTTGACACTCGACGATACATGCCGACATCTCTGGCCATCAAGTTACTGAAGACAATGAAGAAAGCAGTATATGGACCGCTGGGTCCCCGGCCCAGCAACAAAACGAAATATTAGGCTCCTCACTGTGGAAGAGACGCCACGGCATGACTGAGGTAATCCTGATTAATTACGTGTTCTACAGGGATTAATTGAGAGACCATGATTCGTAATTCCAAAGGTCAAATGAATTTAACCTCATTGTGAGCAGTTCTCTTGAAACGAATATTGTCGTTATTGTCATATGGATATTACGGGCAGCAAAGTCTGCCTGTTGCAAAGAAAACAAATCATCATGCATGCCGTATGAAATTTCTTTGCGAAAGACATAGAAGCAAAGTAAGCATTACCAAGTCTGGTTCTCATCCTGCTAGTCCTATTGAAAAATAGTATTTTACAATTGTAGTATTGTATTCGTACTGCACCGTACTGTGTAACATTCATTTCGTAATTTTGCTTACACGAAAAAGCTATGTGCAGAACGAAAGAAACAAAAATTTAAATTTAAACCGTGCGGCAGAAAGGAAAGTAATTGTATTTTTTAATAACGAAAATAAATCTATAAAATGTGTAACAAATGGCGGGGACACATCTTCATAGCAGTTAAATGAGATCAGTGCGTGCTACTGAGCTTTTGAAATATTTTGCAACACTTTTGGATTTTTTACAGAAATAAAGCATTTTTGGATGATAGCATATATACCGCTAAAAGATCTCAATAGACTATAATTGAGAATTTTGCAGACAATTTTTTGATTAAAAATACAATATAATTACTGTTGCTGTAATCGCCGTACGTGTAACAATAACTTTAACCTATTTTTGTCTAGTAGACTTAATTTGGACACCAGTTTTTTTAATGAAAATATTGATATTTGCTCATGCAATTGTCCTCCGTTATAGCTCAAGGAAAGCGAGTTTAATACTCACTCTTGCATCTTTTATTTCTTTCTATACAATAAATATAAAATTTAAATGAAAATTAAAAACTAAAATCGAAATTCCCTTGGGGCTTAGTAAGAGAGATTAGTATTGTTTGTCCATTCAGAAAATATATATCCATAATTTATTTCATATTTTAAATGAGATAGGTTAATGCGTTCTTTAAAATGTTTAGAGGAAAATTTTAATTCGATTAACCCTTATAAATTCGAAAGTAACGTAGGATACCCAAGTTCGAAGAAATGATTCCAAAATAAATCGTCTTCAGGGGAAATTCGGGACTGGAACCTCTAACTCCCAGTTTGCGTTGTTTCTATTGTAGTTGACGTGTAACTTCGCAATGATAACGCACCATATTTTGCTTAAAAAAATTGTTTTATAAAAAATATATACCATACGTAAACATGTGTTAGAAATTTGCGCGAAAAGTAGGATATGGAAGCCGAAATATAGAAAAACTGACCTTAAATACAGAAAATGTAGAACCGCAGTTTGCAATCCTTCCTCTCCACACAAATCTGTCCTGGCATCCTTCACACTTGCATCAGAACGTTACAATGGGCTGATTGCTATCTTCTCGGCCGCCAAAGTGGGTATTTCGGACAATGGAGCAATCCTATTACGATGCAGACTTAATAGAAATCTCTTTAGCGCGAAATGAAAGGCTAATCATCCTGCATTATAATCATGCCATTCACCGAACGGCCATGTATTAGAGCTAAATTATGAACGAAATAATTAATTACACAGGCACACAAAAAAACATTGTCAGAACCAAAGACTTGACACATATTTCTCTATGTATGTCGACACACTGAATCCGAATCTGAAGCCAGAATTCTGCCGCCACCCTCCAGTTTTTTTTAGTTCACAAAAAACTATGTAAATTGTAACTTTCACGGTGTTTTTTCGCGATTTAAAAAGAACTGAGGGTGGTGGCGCAATTCTGGCTTTAGATTCGGATTCAGCTTGTCGACATACATAGAGAAATATGTATCAGCTCTTTGGTTCTGACAAAGTTTTTTTGTGTGCCTGTGTAATTAATTATTTCGTTCATAATTTAGTCAAATCTTTGGGTCTGACAACTTTTGACTCCTGCAGAGTTGAAGCTACAGAACACCAAAACCTATTGCTCACATGTGTTTTTCGCAATTCTGACTTCTATCTATTGCTCACAGGTGGTGGCGCAATTCTGACTTCGGATTCGGATTCACCGCGTCAACAATGATAGAGAAACATGTCAAGTCTTTGGTTCTGACAACAACCCTCAGAATGTTTTTGCGATAAAAAAGGTGGATGATGGGCCAATCCTGGCTTTAGATTTGGATTCAGCGCATCGACGTATACAGAGAAACCTGTGTCAAGTCTTTGTGTCAGACTTTTTTTTTGTATGCCTGTGTTATTGACCGCATATTACATTTGAAGGGGTCAGCGGAACAGGGGTCTAGGCCACGTCTTTAAAGAACAGAGAAAAGGCTAGTCAAATAGTTGGGTTACACTTGTAAAGGTAAACACTAACGACTTCATTCCTAACTTAATAGAAGAAAACTGGTGTCCTCAACAATGTTCATAGATACGTTGTACGCCTTCTTATACAACAAACGATGACAATAACTCATTTTTGGGAAGTTTGGATACCTGTTACGCTCAGTCCTTCATTTTGAATAGTTATGGTGAAATAACTACGCCCGTTTGATAAAGTAGAGTATGTTTTTAAAATGGATGTATTAATAACGACCCATATGGTGATAATAGACTCCTGTTTTTATGTAGAAAATGTCGAATTTTTTTTCCATCCGTTATAGGTCCCAAATTATTTAGTTGCACATATGATGTGAGCCGAGTTCTATTTACCTATTTCTCTGCATTCGTACATCATGACTTGGGGCGGATTTTGATGATCTAAAACATCACCAAAAATGATCAATAAAATGCTCTTAAAACGTTTTAGAAGTGCCCTAAAAGCAAAGAAAAATGACGTAAAAATGTTCTCAAAACCAGTTCAGATGAACAACTCAAGCTAATGGATATGTTACTAATGTAATCGAGGCTTCTTCTATTCGTTCAACTGAACTCAGTCTTCAAACTTTTGGTTAGGACAGTTCTTTACCAGAAAATCTCTTTAGTTATTCCAAAATCGGCAGAACCGCCAATGGCGCTGACAGGCCTCACAGGAACCTTACATTACATACAATGGCTGACATGACAACTCCTGTCCGAAGAAAACGAATAGGCTACCAAGTACAGGTACTCAGGAATTCTGTGGAGAACATTTGTGGCCTCTCGTAAATATTATTTGAAGCAAGTACCATTAAAATGATATTAAAATCGATGAAATAAACGAAAAATGCATTAAAAATGACGGAAAAAGTAAAAAATTACTTATTAGTCGAAAGAGACACAAAAAGCAAAAAAGTACGTAAAATTGGTTATATCCTATTGTCATGACATAAAAAAAGAATTTCTATACTAAATGGAATTTTTCTAAAGTGGAAAAAATGGCATTTCATTAAAATCTGCCCCTTAACCATGACCTTTTCGTGGTCAAAATCCGAGGTTATGTGCGAGATTTTTATCGCCGCTCATTCGACAAGATGTGTTCCGACCAATGATGTATACATATACCACTAGATGGCTGACTCCGCGCTTTCCCAATATGCGGAGGTGAGGCCGTACAGGGAGCCATGTTGCACGGCAAAAGCTTCGAATGTCAAATGCAGCCCGTGACAGTTCGGTAGATTTTTACGAGTGTAACATGTATACATTGTATTTATTAACATGGTTATGATCCATCATAAGAAAGTAAAGCTGTAGGCAACAATAAATTATTGAAATATATTTTATAATTTACATAAAACTACGAACAGCATTGACATAGTGTTACCGGAGTCTTGCAAAAATGAGGACTTGTTTTTTATTATGACTTACGGGTACTTGTTATACTACTTCACAAGAGATCAAAAAAGAGATTTAAAATTAAAACACGCAGAGAAATATTATGCATATGTACTTTTTATGGGCAGATATTTTTATTTACGTATGAATGCAAAACTTTTTGCAGGAACAAACATTCAAATGATCCCTTTCCCCATTGCAAGAAAATATTCAAATAATAAATAATGTTTCTTTTAATTTTACATAACAGGAAATAGAACAACACATACATTTACAGAATAAATGAATAGATTAAAATATATTTTCAAAACATGAACACTGAAGACTAAGATTCCACTACACGAAATTGTAAAACCCACCTTATAGTGGTAAAACACGGATAAAACAAAGGCAAAAAATAATTGATTTCCTGGGCCAATTTTGAAAATAACAATTACATGAAGTAAAGATAAAAATGAAAACATTAAAAAATAAAAAAAAATGTTTCACTAATCACTCAAGAGAAAACTCACTACAAACCACCGCTTTCGGCAATGCGGACAAGGTTTTTGCCGTGCAAAATGGTGCCTTGGGTAGCCTCACTGCCAAGGCGAGAGTCATCTATCTAGGAGTATATATACACATCATTGGTTCCGACTCGATGGCTCTTAAGCGGTTCACATTAATCCCCCAAACTTTACGTAAATGTTTGCATTTCATGTTTTCTCGATCACTGTACTCATTAAGGAATGCATACTGGACCCGCACACAGTGGGTCACTAACTAATATTTCGTTAAAAATAAAGTGCATTTTGACATGCGTCCCTTTTTTTGTTTTCATGGGCGAAATATAAATTGAATTAAAGGAAAGTTGAACATTACGTCATTTTTGTTTCATATCACGTTGCCTCCTACAGTAATTCGAAAATACACGTAAATGAAGATTAGCTGTTGAACAAACACTCCTGGACAAACGTTTCGTACATTTTAGAATCCTTCGGTGTAATAATACTATAACAATATTACTAAAGAGGGAAACGACTATTATTCAAGGAAAACAAGAATGGTATATAATACAACCCGAAATGTTATTTATAACAGACTCTTCGAAATTTTGTCCTTTTCGGTTGTTTTTCAGATTTTTATATCGTTGAAGCACTTTTTTCTATTCTTTTGATTCGTGATATTGTTCCAGTCCTGAAGCAACAGAATCAAAAAATTGGAATAAACAACAAATTCTGAGACAAAGAGTTGCTGATGATAAAATTTTAAAATTCACCACCAAATCTACTAAGCGATTAATCTTTGAGCTACTAAACGTGAATGCAGAACATAGGCCTTTATGCAGGTCATTGGCACTGAAAATATTGCCCTACCTGATGCTATACATTCTTTTTTTCAAAAAGCGGTACTTACTCTTTTATGATTTTCCACTCTTCAATATTATTTACGCGAATATTACACTTTTGGTAGTATTCGTAATATTATATCAACCTTAAAATGACTTTTTAGGACGAAGCGTTTATGTGAATAAGAGCATCAAGTTATCAACAATATTGGTTTATCCCATTGCTTCATCTATGTGTACCATTTTTTAACATCTATTTAACATTACTTCACCTATGTGTACCATTTTTAACATCTATTTAAAGATGCGTAAATAGATAGTCTAAATTTAGAGACGAATAAATATTTTCTTTTGAAGTAGAAAATTACAACAAACTAAATCGGACGATAAATTTCCATAAGAAGTGAGCAACTTCGATAAGATCGTTTGATAACGTTTCTGAAGAAAAAAGTACGTTGTATTTGGAAATGAGTTGCCATGAATCAATTTGAAAGAAAAAGTAATTTAAGATATTGGAAAACAGGAAAGGCGTTAAACTTAGCAATGAAGTCACCCAATATTTGTTCAGTTCAACCAGTCACCCAATATTTGAAATTTCCCTGAAAACAATTATTTAAAAGCTTCTTTTAACTTTATTTTTTCCTTTGGATGACGAGACTATATACGATACTCAGTAATTATTTAGCTTTACATTTATTTGACCAATATCCAAAAATAAACTTCCAAAGTATTAGCTTTACGACTGAATACACAGAGTTATCACTTCTAATTACGGTCCATTTCGGAGAAAATAATCCAAACGCTTCATACAGAACATACTGAGCAGATTATCTCATTGGCCTTGGGAGCTTTTACTAACAATATGGTACTTTTAAAAAATGAAAATTAAAAATTTTGAGCGAATTAAATGAAAACACATTATTTATTCACGAAGTATTTATTTTCTAATAACATACGATCCATATTTTTAAGCATTATCTAACATATTAGTGTATGGTTTAAAAATTTCAGATTATTTTAATTTCTAAAGCAGAATCACGAAGTAGTGAGAAAAGTGGCCGCCGGCACTTGGAGCGCTGTGGTCACTCGCCAGATTGGCTCCAGCCGCCACGCAGTGGCGCTAGAGGGCAGGTCGGTTGGCACCAACAGTACCTGCCTGTATTATATGAAAAAGTTTTGTCGTCGCCAATTTAACAGATTACAAATAATGGTAAATGTATGATTAATCTCCTTAGGTAAAAAGTTATAGCGCCCAACTTCTCCCTCACGGATGAAACTGCCAAGCACGGTTACCTCGTGCAGGGTTACTGATAAAACAATCTCCACAAATGACGAATAAAATCAGTTTCCTGGAGAAGAAATTCTCTTAATGTAAAAACAACAACAACAACAACAAAACTTTACTTAATTTATTACTTACTTTACTAAACACTTGCTGTTTGATAGAATCTTGTGACAACAATGTAAAGTAATTAACTCTGACGTCTAATAGTAATTAAATATCAGAGATAATTCAATTAAATTATCACTCATTCTCACGCTGAAATGCGAATTTGAAATTATTTAACATCCTTTTTATATACAAGCGAGGCATTGTTTTGTAAAACTCATTTAAAATTCCGTTGGGGATCTTACTCCTCTTAGTGAAAATGTCATCATAATGTGATAGAGTAAACATTACTTTAATGATTAAATAAATTGTAGTTGGTATTTTTTTGAAGTTGGGAAATGTTTAGTAAACATTTCTTTATTTAGAGGTGAAATTAGATAATACAAGAGGTTTAGATGACAATATAGTCGAGGTATCAATCAGTGGTGCAATACGCGGGAATCCGGTACATTTGGCAACATTGGCTGGAAGGGAAGTATGCTGGTCTGGAGATTGTGTTGATGACGATTAATGGCAGGAATATTCATAATATTTCCTAAAACTATTTCTTCTGTGTAAAATTGTTGCCTCTTTTTGTTTACTTTTTCACCAGTGAACAAAGTAAATAGAATTTCGCAGATTATTAGACATTTATTTCGCCTTGTGTAGTTAAAATACCTATTCTGTGCGCCATTACCACCGTCTTACAACTGACTGCTTATCGTAGGAGAATTGTTCTTTTCGGAAAAATTCCAGGTTAGTACACAGGTCTACTAAATATTAAGTTAATATGGGGTTATCTTAAATTAACAGGAAAGTAGTTAACTATGCTGTTTTTGATACTACATTTTCTAGAGCATGTCTTAACTAAAGATATTTATGCCTGAAATATGGCAAATCAATATTACTTTTGATATCCCTATTTTCATTTGAACTGTACATTTTAGTACAATACACTATTACATTCTTTTACATTTATCGTAAATTAAAACTGCCTAGTCTCTTTAAAAAAATACTGAAATCATTGTAAATATGCTTTGGGGTTATGTATGTTCTCACATGCAGTAGTGTATAGGTCAACAAAACGAATTAATTTATAATATCAATGACAATAAACATTCAGCGTCATAAATGCTGAGATGGCCCCTTGTTTGCTTCTGGACGTAAATGTAGCTTCACTGTGCGCACGTTTTGTTGAGCACTCCTTTTGCTTGTAGTTCATTTACCGTTGAAATTGATTTTCTATGACTCGGGAACAAACATTTTTCAAATATTTTTGTTTTTCTAAAATAATTATTTTCTAAATTCATTTTTTCGTTTTTTTTATTGTGGCCCTCAAGAAAATGTGCGCCGGTAAATCTCTTTCCCCATACATTATATACAGTTTTTACTGTTTTTTTTGACAAATAAATAAATGATTTCATATTTATCAATGAAATTTCCTCGTCCACTTTGCATTAGAAAGTGGAGATTGAAAACGTACGTGAACGAAACCTCAGTTCAATGATTTCATACAATTTCTGCTGCGGGCTTTGACACACAATGTAATAACTTTGTATTATAATAAGCCCGTACACTCCCTTTCAGGCAAAGGTCTCCTGAAAGTCAGGGATAGCTTCTGAGTAACCATCAGAGAAGCCACATCTTATGTTATGAGTTGGTAGTATCTGTTACACTTAATCAAAATTTTTGAACTTGCGTTAGCTCTAAGTTAACACGAATAATTCTTTACAAAAAGTCTAATCATTATTCAATAATCCTTAAAATTATTGAAACTATACAAACCTACATTATTATTTGTTTAGTCTTTTGGAATTTAACTTAATTCATTTGCCTGTATTCAGCCCTATTTCACGTCAACTTCTCTTCTCATTTATTGCTCACTTTTATCACTCAAGTTATTGCTCTTTTCTTTTTAACCATAACCTATCTTAGGCTAGGCGTGCCCATTGTGTTCCTGTTACACACTGTATTTCGCTGCATCATTGTGACCTCAGTCTTCTCACAGTCCTTCATCCGATTCGTGGATCCCATATTGTGGTGACATGGGCCCATCTAGCTGTCTCCATCCTGGCAATGTGTCCTCCCCACTTCCATTTCATTTTCTTCGCCATTGGGCTTCAGTTATTCCGGTCATTTTTCTTATGAGATTAGTTTTAATTTGGTTGCCACGTTAATTCTATTTAATGTTGTTCAGTCCCTTGTTGAATTTTGGACAACCACAAAAATACTTAAAATCTTCTTATCAAAATTTATTAATTCGTGTAATACAAGGTTTCGGAGACTGTTTTGTCTCCCTCATCAGGTAGAACTGAAATTTAATTACAAATTTGTTCGAAATGTTGAAGAAAAATGAATTTCCACATTATTCATAAAAACAGAACGAAAAATATAAATTACAAAAAATACAAAAATTATTGCAATTCTTCTTTGTTTTTTTGTCAGTGCCCAGGTTTGAGCTCCGTACAGCAATACTGGTAGAACACAACTATCCAATACAGTTTTTTTCGTCTCAATTTTTTGAGTTTTGTCTAGAAGAACAAAGGATAATGACCAAAATTTATTCCATGCCAAAGCAATTCGACTTTCAATTTCATCAGATCTGTTGTGAAATGAGATCGTCTGTCCTAAATAAATAAATTTATTTCCATTCGTCATTTTTTCATCCTTCGCATTTACTTCTATCTCTTCGTGATTCTTCATCAACATAGTTTTACTAGCGTCTCTGGCTAGATCCGCTGTTTTGCTGTGATTCCATTATTCTCTCAACATTGTCTTAAGTTCCTTGGTTGATTTTGCAAATAAAACTATTGTCATCCGCAAAACGCAGGTGTGAAAGTTTCCTTCCATTGATTTTGATCCGAAATTTATTTCCCCATTTATAATTACGGAACACTTCTGAAACCGGAGAAAACAATTTTGGTGACGTAGAGTCTCCTTGTTTAACTCCTCTCGATATTGTCAATTTATCTCCCACTTTTTCTGCCTTAATTTTTGTCCTATTGTAATTGTACATTTAGTAAAACTTTTAATAGACTTGATTTGAATTCCTTGACGTGTAGTGCTTGAAGGACATACTGGTGTTCAACTGAATTGAATGCTTTGCTGTAGTCGACGAAGGCGATGCTCAGCTTTAAACTGAATTCTTTGACTTTTTCTATTACTTGATTGATGGAATATAAGTGATCCAATGTCGAGAATCCTGATCTAAATCCGGCTTGTTCTACTGGTTGGTTGACGTCTAAAATTGTGCTGATTCTAGGGTTGCCAGAAATCGTTTGAGAAAATAGAGAACCGGGGGGGGGGAGGGGGGAGGGAATCTTTGAGTAATAATGATACATTATCTTTATTATTTAAAACAGAGACAAGTGTGACGTTGATCTTTGCATATGCATAAAATGGAATAAATGTTTTATACGTTCGTTCAAATCGTCAAATAAAATTCTCTGTGTGCATTAGAAGTTCGTTAAAGTAGTATGTGCATGAAAGGCATTCACGACACACACTTTTAGCTTACGTTTGCAATGCTGTACGTATTAGGAATAGTTACCATATTAAGACGGCAACTGCATGGACCTGTGCAACAGCCAGGATTGGCTTCGGAGTAAGTCAGCTCTAATCGAGATTACAAACTTGCCGTAATAAACACTAAAAGCTCTACTAACTTGTTCACTCATACAATAAGTTGTTTTGATCTTTTTACATGTTCACTCTTTCCATGGTTTAATTCGTGAATCAGAAATAGAAATAGTAAACAGTTCACGCAAATAGTGAACATCTGGCAATCCTAGGTGGTTCTTTTAGTTATACAAAATGTTTTCAAAACTTCTATGTTTAAGATTAAGCTAATAGGTAATTATTGAACTTGGGCGTTTTTATGAGTAAGTGTTATAATGCCAACTGTCCATTGATCTGGTCTTCTTCTTCTTCTGCTTCTTCTTCAATAGTTCTATTAAATATTTCCATTAGTGGTTTAGTAAGTTCTTAAACGCCCTGTTTGAGCATTTCGTTTAAAATGCCGTCTTCACAGGGAATCTTTCCTGGTTTCAAATCTTCTATCGTGGATCTTATCTCGCCGAGAATGATAGGGAAACCTTTTCTTCACAGTATATTTCTTCAGAGAAACTTTATGAGAAACTGTTTTACGCACTTGTATTCTCAAATTCAATAATGGATATATAGTCCATTATGTGAATATTGATGATGTGAATATATTAAAATATTTTAAAATTGAAAATCAAAAAGTTATAGTAATGTCATGTTAATGAGTTCATTTGGCACTATACGTACAAAACGTTTAAAGTAAAAATCTGGAGCCGTTTTTGAGAAAATCGTTTATTTAATATTATTTTAATAATCCCGTAGAAAATATTGTTTTTAAGTTTGGCCATATTTCGACCCAAATTACCTGAAAATTACTAATATTTAAAAAAAAATTCACGGCATTAATTGAACTAATTGTGTGAAACAAATTTCATTTGAAGGAAAAATCCGTATCTTCAATAGTATATACAAGGGAGGCCCAAACATTTTCATATATCTGCAATTTCCAAACATTTTGAGTTAACAGAAGAAATTGGACCTGTGCCATCTTTGTAAGTGTATTTCACTCAAGAAACATTTTCCTTACATTTGGAGCCATTTTTGAAAAAAGTTTGAAAATGTCCCAGGGGAGTCAGGTACCCCCAAAATATAAAGATTGTTTCAATGCGCAGGGCTTACGGTTGAAACATTTCTATCGCGAAACATTAATTTTGGATAAAATCCTAGGAATAGTTAGGCGCTAATATTTTTCACAGACTGACTGACGGACGGACGTGAGAAAAAAGCAACGACAAACTTTGATATCAGGGGACACCAAAACGTGTATTTCCTTAATCTCGAAACTAATTTTCCTGCTTACGGTTTAGCTGCTAGCGTCGTTCACAGACAGATGAGCATACGTTTTGCCGTCAATCAAATTTTCGGTACCAAGGATCCACAAAACATGGATTCCGAGTACAGAACGTTTTGGAGGAAGTAATTTACTATATGTAGAGATGAGATTTATCTGGTTTTTCGTTACCGGGCCCATCAATATGAGTTTTTCTGTCGAAAATTCCCGCAGAACTTTCTCTACACTGCGTAAACAGTAGCGAGAAAGTAAAAACAGTTAATTTCATATCACCAAGAAACGCTCCAAATTGATTTATGAACGGGATCTATCAAAATCCGCTTCCCCTGCGAATGAACTTTAAATGCTCATTAAACATACATTACACACGTTCGAAAATCGTCTTTTAGTTGAAGAAATATGCTTAGGAAATAGCTTATTTTTACTTGTAATACTTTGATCTAGTGGATCGCAAGACACCCAATTGGGAGATGAGCACTGTTTTTGTTGCGAAATTCGTGGCTCCGCTCAGGTTAAAACGGTTCCCCTGAAAAATGGAGAATTTTGAGATTAACTTTTCTCAGAAACCAATGATATTTTCTTTTATGTCGGAACATCTAAAGGATGAGAGGAGCACATTTCCAAAACTCTTCTTCCCCATTTTTTATGAAAATCGAGTTTTTGGCACATTTGGGTATGCTTCATTTACCAAGAAAACTGTTTCTTAACCCGCTTTAGCTGCGTGTTCCAGTATTTGTAAATTCGGGGATCACTTCTATAACTTGCCTTATCCTCACTTGTCTATATTGAGACTGAGCTGCTTGTATCTTGTACAACAACAACAATAATAATAATAATAATAATTATAATAATAATAATAATAATAATAATAAGGGGGGCGAGCCATGTCCACGTCCCCGACGTGCCCCCTGGGACCTTCCGTATAGATAATATGGATGCTAACGGACCTCTGTGAAGATCAACGGGCCAAGAGGCGGAAGAGGATCCCTGGATTCCAACGGTTCCTGGCGCGGACGAGTCTTCAGAGGAGCATACCTCTATAAAACAACCTGGGCTCAGCTGGCTCCGGCTGTCAGTACCCAGCAAGGGCCCCTGCCTAGGGTCACAGGCGAAGATCTAGCGAGGGAGAAGTCGCACCCACGAGGAGTCTACTCCCTGAGGGAGAAAACCCCAACAAAAAACCCCTGGCTGTAGGGATAAAACGCAATCCACAGGGACTTTTCCCCTCTTTTTCACCCTTATTCTGAAATAAGAGGGAACCTGGGTCTCGGGTTTGCACCCCGCCACTCAGAGAAGCTTTGAAAAGCAGCCACTAGGTATAAGGAAGCCTCGGCCTCATCTGGTAATGGGGTTGCTCCAGATGAGGAAAGACGACAGCCCCATTATGATGACATGTGCTACGAACCATCGGAAGAAGCAGAACGAATCGAACAGAGAGACAACCACCATCAAGAGTCAACTGCTCGAAATGTTTCAGCGGCAGCACAGCCGTTGACCACCAGAGCAGGACTGCCTAGACAGCGGATACAATGGAATGTGGAAATGAACCAATTCCTACTGCGCACTTATTATAGAGTGACCCGCTGTGAAACAGAATTGACTGGCTATAGGCAGCTCCTCCATGCGCGATTCGTACAGCAGTTTCCCAATCTACGTGTTACTGAACAGGGTCTAGCTAGTCAAAGAGCGTCAATTGTGCGAAATAACCTGGTACCATTGGCAATACGAGAGCGTATTCTGCAAGAAGTTATTCTGCAAGAAGTTGCAGGAGAGAGAGAACAACACTCCGAAGAAAACGTAAATGCCAGAACAGGGGAAGAAGATGCACAAGAAAATACCACCAGTCCAGAGAGACCATGCATTTTCCATCAGAATGATGTGATAAAACAACAGATGGAATTTGAGTTAAATAGCATGCTGACTAAATTCAATGGGTTAATGCCAGAAAAGAGACCAAGTATACCCAAACAATTAATGTCATCCAAACTGAGAGATCTGATGAATATCATGAACAACTCTGTTCTCCCATCAAAGATTGATAATGTTATCACCTATTCAGATCTAAATTTGTATTTATACAGTTCAGCAGCAACTATCGTCAAATTAAACGGAGGTAAACTGAAAGAAACATTTGCGAAGCAGCCAAAATTAAAGAGAAAGAAACCACCATGGGAAAGGAGATTAGAACAAAAAATAAATGAGTTGAGAGCTGATGCCGGAATAATAACAGCCTATATCAACAACAGAAATAAGAAACTTGAGAAGAAAATGCACGCCATTCGCAAAAAGTACAGCAAGCATGCCCAATTTGATAAACCAAATAGCATACCATCTGAATATCTTGACACAGTCAAACAAAAATTGAGCGCGTATGCAAAACGGTTAAGACGTTATAAAAAAAGTCAGAAGAGAAAGGAGCATAATGCCAACTTCAAAAGAGACCAGAAAGCATTCTATAAATCTTTACATAAACAAGATACTGAGACAAACTTGCCGCCAACTAAAGACGAAATCGAAGGCTACTGGGGAGGTATATGGTCAACTGGAATTAAATATAATGCTGAAGCAAGCTGGTTGGAAACAATTAGCAAATCAGCAGAAACGATTGTACCCATGGAGAGCTTCCAAATTGAGACAGTAAAACCTATTCTTGCCAAACTAAAGAATTGGAAGAGTCCTGGAAACGATAAAATTCATAATTTCTGGCTGAAGAATTTATCAGCCTTGCATAGCAAATTCGTTGAATGTATAAATGCTTTTATTGAAGAACCTCAAAGCATTCCTCATCATTTGACCACAGGTGTGACGTATCTCATACCGAAGGGCTCCAGGAGTAGTAATCCGGCAAGATATAGGCCTATAACCTGTTTGAACACGTTTTACAAACTCTTAACATCATGTGTGTCTAAGATCCTGGAAGATCACTGTAATGGTAACAGTATCCTAGCAGAACAACAAAAAGGATGTAAGAAAGGCTCGCTAGGATGTAAAGAACAACTTATTATTGACTCAGTAGTCTTGAAACAAGCAAGTAATAAACAAAGAAATCTATTTGCAGCGTATATAGATTATCAGAAAGCTTATGATTCGGTCCCACATGACTGGCTTATAGACGTGCTAAAAATATATAAAATCCATCCCAAGTTGATAGATTTCTGTGCAACCCTAACAACTAAGTGGAAGACAGAAATAGTATTACAAACCAAGGAAATGAATATTATTACAAATAAAATTGACATCAACCGAGGAATCTTCCAAGGAGATTCTTTGAGCCCACTTTGGTTTTGCTTGGCTTTGAACCCGCTATCCACTATCCTCAACAGCAGTAAGTATGGCTACGAGATAAAGAGTCGGCACTCCTCGTACAGACTTTCCCATCTGGCTTATATGGATGATATAAAGCTGTATGCATCAACAGCCAGTTCGTTGAAGCAGCTCCTAAATATCACAGAAACTTTCTCTGAAGACATCGGAATGTGTTTTGGTGTAGATAAGTGTAGAACGGTTAACGTGGTACGTGGCAAATTGACGAGGGGTCTGGAATACGAGACGCAAAGAAGCGAACTTATTAAATCGTTAGACCATGATGAAGTGTATAAGTATCTTGGTCTAGAGCAGTCTCGAACAATAGCCCACTCGGAAGTGAAGAAACGTATAACCGCAGAATTCAAGGACCGACTCACAAAGGTTCTCAAAACATCTTTGAATTCGCGAAATCTTACCACTGCAATAAATATATACGTTATTCCTGTGATCGTCTACTCAATGGGCTTAATAAAATGGAGTCAAACAGATCTTGAAGCAATGGATAGATATGTAAGAACCCAAATGACTCAATATCGATATCATCATTCTAAATCTGCTGTTGAGAGGATCAATCTACCTCGTGAAAAAGGAGGTCGAGGCATTACTAATATAACTAACAGTAATGCCAATCAAATCTCTCTTATGAGAAAGTACTTTCTTGAGAGGGCAGAAACATCGGCAATGCATAAGGCTATCGTAGAGGCTGATTTCAGTTTCACCCCCTTAAATCTTGTAAGTACTCAGTTTCAACCAGAGCACACTAGTCATGAAAGCCTGATGCAAAATTGGTGTCGAAAAGAGCTACATGGTAGACATCCCAATGAACTATCAGGCCAGAACATTGATTTTAGAGTTTCTAACAGGTGGTTGACACGTGGTTTACTGTACCCAGAGACAGAAGGCTTTATGATAGCCATCCAAGACCAGGTTATCGCAACAAGAAATTACTTACGATATGTTATAAGAAACCCCTCCATAGTAAGTGATGAATGTAGAAGATGCGGTGCACAGCATGAAAACATCCAGCACATCCTTGCTGGTTGTAGTGTGTTGGCTCCCACTGCCTATAAAGTTAGACACGATAATATGGGGAAAATAATTCACGGACGACTAGTAAGAAAATACGGACTTGAGTCCTGTGATGTCCCATATTACAAATATCATCCTTCTACAGTCTTGGAAAATGAAGAATGGAAGCTGTACTGGGACAGAAGCATTATTACAGATACCACAATTTCGAACAATAGGCCAGATATAATAGTTCTGAACAAGCTCAAGAAAACAGCCATGATCATCGATTTTGCAGTCGTCAACAATAATAATCTAGAATCTGTTCATAGCTTGAAAATTCAGAAATATGTACCGTTGACTCACGAGCTTCGCCACCAATGGAAACTTGAGAATATCGGCATACTACCGATAATAATGTCCACCACAGGATTAGTACCAAAACACACAATGCATGCAATTCAAGTGTTGGAATTACCATTCTCATGCGTGGAACAAATGCAAAAAGCAGTAATACTGGATAGCTGCAGAATAGTAAGAGAATTCCTGGGATGTACGACTGATTGGGACACGATTGATTGAAATGTCAAGAGTAACATTCGTTCGTGTTTTGTCTCAGCGAGACCGACCGAGCCTAGACCAGCAATGGTCAGGTGAATGTTCCTGCACATAGTGCAGAGAGTGAAAAATTCGGTTGATAATAATAATAATAATCGAAAAATCATACGTAAAATACTAGATCCGCTCTAAAATACAGAAGTTTCGAAATTAAGAAGCAATGATGAAATATATCGCAACATAGAAAAAATAATAGGCAAGAAGATTGCTCTTTTTGAACACACATTCAGGATGGATGATAACAGACTAACAAAATAAATGTTCATGTAACTTTGGGAAAGAAATCTATCGTACCCTGGTTTCAGGAAGTTACGAAAGATATGGAAAGGATCAATATAAGGGAAGAAACAATGGAGAGATATATGATTTTAAATTTCAATAAATGTAAGGGCGCCAAGGAAGGAAGGAAGGAGAGGAAAAACTGATGCAAAATGTTCTGAAGAGAGGAAATTGAAACAGTGAGAAGATGGAGTACTGGAGAAAGAAGGAAAAGCAACTTAAAAGTAGTGTTGAAATTGTCTCGTGGTCCCTAGATGACCCTAATGAAGAAAGAAAGAATACTAGAGAAATCGAGTCTGTCCGTCACTTGCGGTTTGACTACTTCCACCAATCGAGACAAATCAGGTGTCATTCAACACTTTACGTTCTCCTGACGAGGAACTGATCCCATTTTGCTGATCCGTTTGGATAATTATAAGAAATGTCTCCAAAAATCCTGTTTTATTTTTTAAGAAATCACGATGCGTTTTGGGTGACTCACGGCACATACAGAGATGATCAATAGCTCATTCGATTCTTCTCGGCAAGGCAAATCAACTGGCATAATTTTTAGCCGGTTTTCTTCAGGATGTTCTTGAACAGAGATGTCCGACTGGCAGCTCGCAGTGCCCTCTTCATGTAAACATAGGTTTTGATTAAAGGATGTTTCTCCTAGCAAATTCAGAAACTCAAAATCGGCCCAATGTGATTCACTGCAATCATGGTACGGTCTGATATCACGTATGGTTCCATTTCCCTCAGGTTCGAGAGCATCCGGGCAAACTGCCGACAATACTCTGTCACGTGAGGATCGCCCGAATAATGAACATATGACGTGCAACCGTATTAAAGGTTTTAGTTGTGGCCGTTAAGGCATTGCAAGTTGGACATCCCTGTTCTAGAATTGTAGAAAAAAAACACGATTTGATGGTTTCGTTGCAACTGTGAGAACATTAGTGAAACTCTAAGAATTCGTACTATTCTCTCTTTTCGCTATATTCATGAATAGACGTGAAATTGACAACACAGACACACACAAAGAAGTCAGACCCAATGATTTGACACGTGTTTCTCTGTGTATTTCGACACGCTGAATCCGAATCTGAAGCCGGAATTGCACCATCACCCTCCAACTGTTTTTAAATCGCAACATTCCATCGTGATACTGCATTTGTTTGTTTTCGTGGCTGTTATCAGATTCAAAGAGTTAAAACTTGTTTTTCTATGCTTTTCAATGCGCCGAATCATAATATGAAGGCAGAATTGTGCCATCGCTCTCCAATTTTACGTTCTCGCGCTTGAGCAGGAAGTTCTTAAGAAAACTTATGTAATGCTGCGCGAAAAAACTGCGAATTTTCTACAGAAAAACTCTTATTACACAAGGAAAAGGTAGGTAAATTGAGATGCTAAATATTGAAAACAAATCCTCTTACACGTGGTGTAGCCAGAATCTATGTTTTGTGGGTCCTTGATACAGAAAAATCGTGTGGCGGCAAAACGTCTGCCTGTCCGTCCGTCTGTGGACAAAGCTTGCGGCTAAATCGTTCATCCGACGTTCTCCGAAATTGATATTCCTCAATCGATCCGACTGATGTCGCGGGCCCTTGAATTTGAAACCGATATTTTAATTTTTGGGGTACTTTACATGAAGCCCCTCGGACATTTTCAAAAATTAAAAAAATGGAGCCATTGATTTTGAGTATTTTTTTTCTGGGATATTCTGAAGGACGTTTAAGAGAATGGCGCAGGTCCCATTTTCGTTGAAATTCCCGATTTTTCGAAAACTGAAAAAATTGAAAAATTTTTCGGCGTCTTCCTTCAACTACAATTATGAAGAAACATTTTGTCTTAGTGAAATGTGTTAATCAAAAACAGGCCTTCAAATAAGATCATGTTGAATTCTACGTAAATTGAGTATTTTTTGAGTAATTTGGCGACAAAAATAGTCGATCGAAATAGCCTGCGCTTCCAGAACGTAAACTGATTACTGCTAAGTAGTTGGATGCATTGTACGTTAGAATTTGTATAGTATTTAGTATTTTATTGTTAGTTTCGTTTCGAGCTTTTGTTATAAGTTTTAAAATTAATTTTTAGAAATTATTTAAAATCTATTTTAAATTGTGCCCTTGAGTTAAATGTGAAAAGGAACAGATGATTTCGCTTTTCTTCGTAAGATGTGGGAATAAAAAGAAATGCATCTAAAAACCGAATCATTTTGATGTATATAAAAATACTATATTTAATTACTGTATTTCTATTTTAATTTTCTCACAAGAGGTATCAACAATGCTAATTGACAAATGTGTATCCCATACAAATTAGCGGTCATTGTTGCTTGTACACCATTGTTGAAGCGCCGCACTCATAACAGAAGGCTATTCCTCCTCATTAATATAAATAATAGTTTTATTTACGGCTAAAATATGCATCGTGCATTGTTGGTATTCGTGTAAGTTTGCGTGATTTGCATAAAATTCGCGTACTTTTCGCGCAATTCTGATTGAAAATACGGGCGAGAAAGTACGTGCTGTTTTAACACCAGTTGACGTTATGTAAGCAGATAATTAACGAGTTTCAGATCATCTAAAAAGGACAAATCGTCGTTCCCAAATCCCTAAAAATTCTCTAATGTATATAATATTGTCTTCTAACCCATGCGAGCAGTGGTTAAGGCTATGTAATGATTAATTTGTGATTAAGTAGTTGCATATCAACGAAAGTGACCAAAAGACGTCACCCTTTGCCCTAAAAAAATGCAAGATTGGTAATCTAGATATTGGAATGAAGACTCAAGCATTTTTAGTATCGTAATGATTGGTTATTTTGCTTTTCCGGGCGCGTCAACGGCTTTGGTCAATAGTCCCTTAAGTCTTGTGCATGAAACATCCCTGGATGTGCCAATGTTTCCTCCCTGACGGAACTTGAGAGCTGGCAATGACCTACAGGTTTCCCCTTCCAGATATGCATGTTGACAGGGCACTATCCTAAGTTCTATACTGCGATTTTTTTAGGAGCGACCGTGACAGAAATCAGCTGTTCACGGTTTCATCCAATAGGGAGCTTGAACGTCACCATAGTGACGTCACTGTCGCGAAATATAAGCTGCCGATTGGATGGCAGCGAAACAGCTGATTTCTGTCAGGGACGCTGTTACGAAAATCGCAGTATAAGCTCCCGACAAGTGAGGTAGTACAGTTCATGCAAGTAGGTGTGTGTGTGTGTGTGTGTGTGTGTGTGTGTGTGTGTGTGTGTGTGTGTGTGTGTGTGTGTGTGTGTGTGTGTGTGTGTGTGTGTGTGTGTGTGTGTGTGTGTGTGTGTGTGTGTGTGTGTGTGTGTGTGTGTGTGTGTGTGTGTGTGTGTGTGTGTGTGTGTGTGTGTGTGTGTGTGTGTGTGTGTGTGTGTGTGTGTGTGTGTGTGTGTGTGTGTGTGTGTGTGTGTGTGTGTGTGTGTGTGTGTGTGTGTGTGTGTGTGTGTGTGTGTGTGTGTGTGTGTGTGTGTGTGTGTGTGTGTGTGTGTGTGTGTGTGTGTGTGTGTGTGTGTGTGTGTGTGTGTGTGTGTGTGTGTGTGTGTGTGTGTGTGTGTGTGTGTGTGTGTGTGTGTGTGTGTGTGTGTGTGTGTGTGTGTGTGTGTGTGTGTGTGTGTGTGTGTGTGTGTGTGTGTGTGTGTGTGTGTGTGTGTGTGTGTGTGTGTGTGTGTGTGTGTGTGTGTGTGTGTGTGTGTGTGTGTGTGTGTGTGTGTGTGTGTGTGTGTGTGTGTGTGTGTGTGTGTGTGTGTGTGTGTGTGTGTGTGTGTGTGTGTGTGTGTGTGTGTGTGTGTGTGTGTGTGTGTGTGTGTGTGTGTGTGTGTGTGTGTGTGTGTGTGTGTGTGTGTGTGTGTGTGTGTGTGTGTGTGTGTGTGTGTGTGCGCGCGCGCGCGCGCGCGTGTGCGTGCGTGCGTGCGTGCGTGCGTGCGTGCGTGTGTGTGTGCGTGCGTGTGTGTGTGTGTGTGCACGCGCGCGCGAGAGAAAGGGAGAAAAAGAGAAAGAGAGGAAGAAAGATAGATAGATAGATAAATAAAATAAATAAATAGAGTGTAAATGTCGCGTGGGGACTTGTCTTCACAGTAGAATATCTCACGGTATTTTGCGGCGTTCTCTGTCGTGCCGCTAGGATATAGTCGCAAGATCGCCAGCACTGCTCGATATAGTCACGATCATGCGACTCCTAGAGAATCCCGCAAAATACCGTGACATATTCTATCGTGAAGACAAGTTCCCACGCGCCAAGAAATAAAAACCTAAGTATAAGTGTGTGTAATTAAGAGGGGGGGACAAGAGTGAGAAAAAAAGGCCGCGAACTGTGTGGCCCGTGTGTTACGGTACTGCTCCGGCATTTTCCGGTGATAATCGGAAAAACGAATGAAAACAATCCATCAAGCAGTCGGCCCCTACAATTCTCTTCCAAACAGACTGAAATCAATCTAGTTATTATTATTGCTACAGCTGTTGTCCTGCGCAATCCCAGCGGGTTTCAGTATAATTAAAAAAAAACTCAGTTCCGTTTCCAGTTCTTTTGCCTGCGGCCAAAAGTTGCGCCACGCTTGCTCGCGTGAGTTCGCCATTTCTCGCATTGTGCTCGTAACGCGGCGTGCGAGCTCCACCGCCGGCCGCTTGTCACGAGGCGACGGGACGTGCGCTGTGGCAAAGGCACAACGCGTCGTGCAACAAAGCGGCGACGCCGGGCGCCACAAAAGCTGAGCCCAAACTGGATGGGGGAGAAGGAGGGGAGGGGCGTTGCGGGCGGTTATCTGGTACGCCGCGTGGCGGCGCTGCGAGCAGCGAGCGTTTGCGGAGCGGAGCGGTGGCGGGGGGAGGCTGACAAGAGACGGGCGCGGAAGGCGAGACAGAGCCAACGCCGCACAGTGGGCCACAATACGCAAAGAAACTACTGGTGCTACAATTATAGAGCGATTTCTCTAACTTCGCCTTTTCATTCGTTTCTCCGATTATCACTGGGATTAATGCCGGAGCAGTACCCTAACACACGGGCCACAGACAGTCCGTGATTTTTTTTTTCACTCTTGTTCCCTCCTCTCCATTACACACACTTATACTTGGGTTTTTGTTTCTTGGCGCGTGGGGGGGGGGACTTGTCTTTACGATGGAATATGTCTCGGTATTTCGCGTCTTTCTCGGTCCTGCCGCTAGAAGTCGCATAATCGCAAGCAGTGCTTGATAAGGTCGTGATTATGCGATGTCTAAGGGCACGACTGAGAAGGACGCGAAATACCGTGACATAGTCCATTGTGGAAACGGGCCTTGAGAGGCAAAGTTAGAAAAACCGCAGAGTAAAGATGTTGGGGCAATAACATACTATACCACTAAACGAAATTTTGAGAAAAAGGAAAGTTAAATTTAAACATTTTCAAAAATAAGTAAGATAAAGCCATGCTTATATTTATTTTTTGCAATCAGTCAACATTCAAATATTCATTTTATGTCCAATAATACGTAAACATCTATGGGGCACCGAAGTACAGTGAAGGTCTCAATTGATTAATTGCTTGCTTGTGATTTCGGTCCCGTCAACTGCTACGATAAGCTGCTACCTACAGGTCGGCTGGCAGGGCTTTATTCATCCAGGTATCTCCCATTAACAGGGCACCGCTCCAGCCGCGACAAGCTGTAAGTTCCTGAGTGGTCTCCCGACACGTACGGTAGTGTACTGTATGCAAAAGTAAATGTGCAAGGGTGAAGATAGGGAAAGGAAGGAGAGATTGCGCGCGGTCCGTGGCCCGTTTGTTAGAAAACGAGAGCTGCTTTAATAGCACATCT
This sequence comes from Acheta domesticus, assembly GCA_031308135.1. NCBI lineage: Eukaryota > Metazoa > Arthropoda > Insecta > Orthoptera > Gryllidae > Acheta > Acheta domesticus. The sequence continues at coordinate 96,241,743 of JAHLJT010002630.1, read as the reverse complement.
TTTCTCGCATTATTTGTAACGGCTCCGTGATATGCTACTACCACCGGAAAAAAGTATTTCCAACTAACAATTTTTTTTCCGTGCCTAGATTCGAGAAATGGGTGGAAGGTCACAAATGTCATGCGGAACCTTTGACCTCATCCACTCCATGTAAACAGTGTAAATAAATTTATTTCGTATTTCAGACGAAGATTTCATTAATTACAAAAAAATGTCATTGTCTTCCTCTAAAATAATTTAACAATAAGTTACAAATTTTTCAATGCTACTGAATCTCCCGCGCCTTCCGCAACGTTTGGCAACATCAATGACAACAGCCCATCGTCATTCATTTCTCTTATTTCTGTCTGCGGCACAAATGAACAAACTGTATTTTAGAATCTTCATCCACAACTCTTGTATAAATGAAAATGAACAAGTCGATCTACAGTTTAATAAACTGCCATGCGCGCACTGTGAATGCAAATTCATAATTGGTAAGGTAGGGTAGGACGTAACTATTCGTACATCACGCAATTCGTACATCACGTACAAGAATCCTACGACTGGCTAAAAGAAATATCAGCAAACGTTGCTCGCATAACAACGTTCCCAGCCTTTGCATTGGAAATTAGTAATGTTATTTTCGATCATTTTTGGATTTAGAGCTTCTTTTGAAGTAAATCAGCTGTTGAAGCTGAGAATCTCAAAATATACATCCAATAGGGAGCTTGAACGTCACCATAGTGATGTCACTGTACTGACGTGTAAGCTCCAGATTGGATGACACAGTAACAGCTGATGACCTATCAGAGGCAGCTCTAATTAAATCCAAGTATACGTTTACTATTGTTTTTACGTATTCTGGACCACTGTGTGGGATGAAAAGGGCGTTCACGGAAGGCAGAATACAGTAAATCCCGCGAGAAGCGAGCCACCGCAGAGCAACACGAATTTCCCATAAATTCGACCGCAGACATTATCCTTAGTAAGAAGCTTTCGAGCTGCATCTCTTAGAATTATTGCCACGGTAATCACAAGATTATTACCATGAAAAGAAACTGAATTTCATCAGGGTGTTACGATGGTCGTAAGGACGTCAAATCCTTTACGAGCGATTGCGCAGCTGTTTTGCTTATCGAAATTAATCCAAACAAAGTAATAAAAATCAACTCTTCAGTATGAAGCAAAAGTATCTATGATTTATATACAATTCTGTTTTTCATGAGTTGAAAGCGCCCTTAAAATATCACTAGCACAGAAGTACTTATAATATTACATCGCACAGAAGGAAGTACTGTAAGAAAGTTAGGACATAATATACTGCATATCCACGAACGTACATTGTTTTATATTTACCAACATATTTAACGCCGGTTAATACACAGTACAGTTTTCATGCAGATTGGACGTACAGAAAACGTGCAGACCTGACTGCAAGATTTCTGACCGAAAACTTTTGAGCAGCTCAAAATGCAGAAATTAATAATTGCTCAAAATTCAGAAAGCTTACAGTTTGACTCAAGGGCCTATAGCGGCAAAATCGTTCACTAACTGATTTGTTTACCGGATGCAGTACTACCAGAGGTACCGCATTTCCACAATTTCCTTCTCAAGCATCTTCGACGTTCGATCCGCAATCCACATCGAGCCACGCGGATAAATAAAATATCCGCATTTTTACAATTTATTAAAATTATGATATTTTTAGTTGTCAATTTGGCGGGTTTTGCACTTGCGTAGCGTTAAGACGGAGTAATAGTGGATTAGAGGAAGAGACACGTGCCTGGCGATGTGTACTCACGCTGAAGTTAGGTTAGGATTATTTCTATCTCTTGGTTGTACACGCAGATGGCCTATTTCGGCTATTCAGCTGACGCGTATTACTTTCATTTTCTATCTCATTATGGAGATTTGACAATCTCTCCCTGCCCACTTAATGCTTTGTAACTTATAATTATAAAATAATAGCTTTTCAATAAATCACTGAAATACAAAGCGTAGTTTTGAACAAAATAATAGTAAATAAATAGTATATATATACTATTTTTAATTGTAATTACAATTTACATTTACAATTACAAGCAAACATTACAATTTAAACAAGCAAAAATTACAGTTTAAAAATTATTCATCAGGAATGTTATATTCTCCAAATCAAAGCAAAATGAAAAAAAATATGAGAGCAATCTCTCACTTCAAGATTAATATAAATATGAAATATAGGCAATTCCAAAAAAGGTAATGTTTAGCAGCACATATATTTGTGACTATTTTCCCCATTATGAAACTTAATAAAAGAGATCAACGAGCAAACCTCTGTGACGATATGTTACGAACAATCATGAGATTATCATGGATCTTGTTAAATAGAATGCAAAGGGCTTAATATTTTTATACGATGTCGTAAACAATGAATAAATAGTGTTCGTTGGTTTGCTCTTAGAAATATAGAATGCACTCTAGTCAGAAATTAGAGCACGAAATAATCATGATTTTTTTTTCAAAAATAAAATAAGTATGTTTTAGCTTTGATAGAACCTTCTTATTCAATTAAACATAGTTAATGAAAAAATAGTTTATTGCTGTCATCATCAAGCAAAAATAATTTAGTATCATAATTTTGTGTTGAGAAAACAGTTAATCTGTGATTGCACCGTAACAAAGCTAATTACATTATCAGCCCTACAAGCAATTATAATACTCGGTGTCCAAATCAAATGTCTATAATTTGTTTTAGTTTCATATTTCACACTGTCGTATATCGACAATAAAAGTTTACAATATAATTCAAAAGTCAATATTACTTGAACTGTACGTGACAATCATTCTCGCCCATTGCTCTTTCAATTTGCACGCTATGGTTCGAATTGCGCCTTCTAATTGGTGATTCCCACTCTTAGAATGGGTCTCATTTCCACCCTTCATCGATTTTCGCATTTGCCCCTGAGCTGCTCGCACGCAGCTCCTGACGTCAGTGAAAGTGCAAAATGCTGTGCAGGCCTGCTCTAAGCTCTCTACCGGTCTCCCGGCATGTGTGATAGTGTAGTGTAAGTAAGGGGTGAAGAGTGGACAAGGAAGAGGAAGAAAAGATCGCGCGCGGTCCGTGGCCCATTTGTTAGGGTACTGCTCCGGCATTCGCCTGGTGTTGATCGGAGAAACCACGGAAAACTACCGATCAGAGCAGCCGGCCGCTAGAATTCTCCTCCAGGCAGCGACTGAATTCGACCTAGCTGACAAGCTAGTGTCGAAAATCCCGCCACCGTTCTAAGCATATTTTGTCTAATAAATTACGGATATTCCGAATGGTTAGCCGCAATGAGCACTCAAAAGTTGGTTTGAAAAAGTGATCTCTAGGGAAAAATTTGCATTGTGGAAGCATGGAAACACTCCAGAAACATACATTTTTTGTTATTTACAAAATAAATTAGTATATTTGCTCAGACAAAAAATAAGTGAGAAATAAAAAAAGCAGTCGAATTGTATTGGATGCTTTTTTATTACTCGCCTAATTTTTCTTTCTGAACAAATATAGTCATTTCTTTTGTAAATAATAAACAATTTATATGTTTCTGGAGTGTTTCTGTTTCCATAATGCATATTCTTGCCTAGAAATCATTTTTTCAAACCAACTTTTGAGTGCTGATTGCGGTTCAGCCATTCGGAATATCCACGTAGTTTATTAGGCAAAATATGCTTAGAATTGTTTTAAGAGCGTATTTTCGAAGTTTCGACGTTTCCTCCCCGGACACCCTGTATAGGTGTGTCAACTAGCCGCCTTTTGGGGCAAATTTTCTGAAGCCAGTTTGAGGCTAGTTCCTCGCTCGTCCGCACGGTGCGCACAATCGGTCTGGGTCGCGGTGTAAGATATACATCATAAGATGACACCTTAAACTGTGGCTGTTACACATTACACGACCAATTACGACCTTGCCAAAATGAGACCCAATGATCGCAGCGCTTATATGCGAGAAGTGTTAGAACTAGCCTCACATAAGCTTCAGTTTTAGACTGGGAGGGAACACACTTATACATCTGAAGTCGTTGGCTTCCGCGGCCGGAGTCATGTGGATGATCTTGGCTGTCCGGGTGACGCCGCGTCGAAGGCTGTGTTGCCGACGTTTCGACCATCTTGTCGTGGTCTTCCTCAGGGCTGGAATGCGGCATTCTCATGCGGCAATGTGGCATTCCAGCCCTGAGGAAGACCACGACAAGATGGTCGAAACGTCGGCAACACAGCCTTCGACGCGGCGTCACCCGGACAGCCAAGATCATCCACACTTATACATCTTACACCGTGGTTGTGTTGCAGGGGCCATGCACCAGCAGTCGCAGCAGCAGCAGCGGTGGGCTGCGGGCAGCGCGGCGGGAGCCGGCGGCGTGGGCGGAGCAGGGTGGGGCCGCGCGGGCGACGTGGAGGGGTCGCAGGAGTCCGCGTCGGAGGCGGACAGCCGCGACTTCCCCAGCCCCCTGCGCGCCCGCCCCGCGCGCCCCGGCCCCCCCTCCACCACCTCCGAGCGGGACGAGGTCGGTGCTTGGGAAATCAGCTTGGAATATTGATTGATTCGTGTTTCCGGGCGCGTCAACTACTTTGGTCATTAGTCCCGTCAGTGTAGTGCGTGGTTTTCCTCGGGAGGTGGCGATGATATTTCCCCGCTGGATGGCGAGATCATGGCGTCGACCTACCGTCGACTAGGGGGTTTCCCGTCAACCAGGTATCTCCCACCAGCGGGGCACCGCCCCCAGCCGGGACAAGCTGTAAGCTCCCGACCGGTCTCCCGACATGTGTGGTAGTGTAGTGCATGTTAGTGTAAGTGTGGCATCTTGGAATAGTAAGACGTTGTTATGCATCAACCGGCTATGCGACATCATACAAGTTTTGAGATAATCGTGTTCAAAGGTTTTATTACATTATCGGCTCTAAGAACTATAATTTAATTATTTCATTCATTGAAGCGCCAAAACACACCAAATATGAGTGGAATATCTGGCGCTTACCTGCAGAATGTGAAATTAGGAACAGCGGATTTGAAGATCTAGGTTTATAGTCGGTTGTTGCGAAATATAAAATTCCTGATGTGATTGATGGCGTTTACATTTTTCGTTAATTATAAGAGTATTTTTACAGATTTGGTGCCAAACTTTTGCGTACACTTAGAACATGGTCCAATGCAACTGATGGCGTTCATATCTCATTTCTTCAGAATTGGTGCTTGGACGGTTGATGCATTACGCCGTCTAGTTGTAAATGTAACGTTTCGGCTATACATTTAATAGCCATCTTCAGATGTAAATAATTTAGATTTAACAACCGATTCTGACCATTTTTTTAGAATAGGTGTCTGAAGATGGCTATTAAAAAAACGTTTACAACTATTATAAGAACAATAAAAAAAGTGGAATGTCTAAAATTTAAATGGAACTATTTATCTCTAATTATAAAGTAAGACGCAGCAAGTAAGTAGCAGTAAGACGCAGCAAGTAACACATTCGTTAAAAGAAGATAAAATAATCTTGGGCTATATTTGGGTTTTTATTTCTTGGCGCGTGTATGTGTGTGAAGAGTGGAATATGTCATGGCGTTTCGCGTCTTTCTCGGTTGTGCCTCTAGGAATCGCATGATCGCGACCGTATCGAGCTGTGCTGGCGATCACGCAACATCTAGCGGCACGTTAGAGAAAGACGCGAAATGCCATGAGATATTCCATCGTGAAGACAGGTACTCTCGCGCTAAGAAATAAAAACCCAAGTATATATAACTATACATAATCTTCGATTTTGTACTTTTTCTAGTTTGTAATATTTTTGTAATGCAATATTATATTACTAATTTCGAAAATACACATAAATAGAAACGAAAACTTTTCTTCCTCTCCCTTGTCCTGTCCTCATCCCCTTACTTAGATAAACATTCGCATGCACTACACTATCATCTACCACACATGTCGGGAGGCAAGTCGGGAGCTTGGACCTTGTCCCGGCTGAGGTGGTGCCCCGCCGGTTGGAGATACCTGGCTGAGGGGAAAACACCGCTCTTCGTTGTATAGGTCGGCGCCAGATATCATTTAGCGGAGAACGATGACTCCACATTACGGGACTAATGCAAACATGCCCTCCACTTACGGGACTAATGACCTTAGCAGTTGATACGACCGGAATCACTAGCGTATCCAGGGAGGGCATGGGGGCCAGGTCCCCCCAAGAGGGCTAGAGTTTTCGTTTACCCTCATTCATTTGGCAAAATCAATTTTTTTGTGTTTGATTTAAATATTTATGTTCAATTTATGTAATTATTTAAACAATAATTTTGTATAGTATCATCTACAGTACACTAATAATATACATCATACTAAAATTATGTTTTTATTTAACAAAAAATCTACAATGGGACCCCCAACATGATCGGCTGGATCCCTCATCGGAATCACTAATGAACCAACCACAAGGGTTATAGTGAGATTTTTACGTAGCTGCCTCTCAAGCCCCAATGGCCACGATGGAATATCACACGACATTTCGCGTCTTTCTCGATCTTTTCGCTAGATGTCGTATGATCGCGAGCACTGCTTAATACGGTCGCGATCATGCGGTATGTAGCAGCCCGATTGAGCAAGATGCGAAATACCGTGACATATTCCATCGTGAAGACGGGCCTTGAGGGACAAAGTTCCAAAATCGCTCTATAAGTTGTGCGTGTGTGGCAGACGCTGCGGTCGTGGGACGCGAGCGTGTCGGCGTCGGCGGCGTCGGCGTCGGACGGCGAGGAGCGGCGCTCCGGGGAGGAGGGCGAGGAGGAGGAGGAGGAGGGGGAGAGGGAGGCGGAGGCGGACGCCAACGACGACGCGGACTCCACCAGCGCCGGCTCCTCCGCCTCCTCCGGCGCCTCCCGCGACGACTGGGTACGACGACGGCGACGTCACCGCTTGAGCGCGCGCGGATCGGCGAAACCAGTGGCGAAGCTGAAGGGAATCTGGGAGCTTTAAGACCGCTCTAAAATAGCCCGCGAACGGGAACGGTAATGCGAAGGCGAGGACGGGAACGGAAACACGAGGTACGTGCGTTTCCCAATAAACACCAACGGGAAGATGAATAGCGCTATTAACCGGCAGCGGCGCAAGAAACCTTCAGGGAACAGTTGCAGAAACCAAAGCACTACTAGCTGCGCTGTTCACTCTTTGCTTTGCCATCTGGCAGTTTTTTGAGTGTGTTAAAGTATTCTTTATTTATGTCAGTATGAATACTGAATTCTTTAACGAAATAATATTAAGTAGAAAAAATTAACCATTAAAATAAAAAAAATGCCAAAACTACTACGAACTTACGGAACAGACAACTAACCGAAATTTAATGAATGAACAAACTACTCCAAAGTTCTCTAACAAAACATAAAAATTATTTTGTGGAAATTTTAATTCTAAATATTAATATGAATAGAAAACGAACTATGCTGAAATCATTGAAAAAGAACAAAAACAATTCAACAAACAACTAACAAAACCTGCCTCAAAGCCTAATATCGCAAATCCACAGTCTAACCTCACTATCGCACCACACTCAATTCCGCTCCAGACCAGTTTCGCGCGCAGACCGCGCGCTCGATCAGCTGAAAAGCTTCGCCGCCATTTGCTGTACTCTCATTGGTCGAGAGACGTCCCGTTCTTGGGCCAAGATAAAAATTGACCATCTTTCCCGTTCTCGTCAAGCTTCGCTTTCCCGTCGTGTTGTGAACGCCTAACTGAAATGTCGGTCTTTCAATTTTCTTAACGTTCCCATTCACATTGCCGTTTCCGTTCACGGGCTATTGTGTAGCGGTTTTTAGGATCTTTGCCTTGTGAGTGCGAGAGAGAAAGAGATAACGCGCGCCCTGTTGTGCGCATCTGCGGCAGAACCAGCCGGTGTCTATCCACTGGCAGGCTCCCCGCTCAGCTGCCGGTCCTTCCAATTCTCTCGCGCGTAAGCGGGGGAAAAGGAGTCAAAACATTTTAATTTTTGATTTTAATTAAAAATTAATTAAATTCAATTGTATTTAACGATTCAGTGAAAAATATTTAAAAAATGTACACATAACGACACATTTTGTTGAAAATAATTTGGATATTCTAAGGCTAGCAGAATACCCTTCAGCTTCGCCATTGGGTAAACCTATGCTCACATTTGGGCAAAAGGGTTTATGACAGAAAAATTAAATATTGAGTAACAGTAGTGTTTTAAACCACATCACCTCTCTCACAGTTGTAATTTGCAATATAATTGTGAAAAACAGCACTTGGTTTTGAAAAATCGAGAGAGTTACGAAAGTAATGGAATCAGAAACATAATATAATCTACATAAAATATATGATTACTAATTTTTGAGAGCATATTGGATTAGAAAAATACAGAGTGTCCATTTTCTTTGGGTGATGCGGTTTCTTTGAGCACTACTGTAAGTGTAGTAGCTTTTTTTATTTCAAAATTATTTACTTTAACTCTTTTAAATTAACTTTAAACTATGGTACTGCATTTACATATCTTGGTATCTGAATAATAATTATTCAAGCAAAGTTCACGTAAAAGCAAATTCAAGCAATTATTCACGCAAAATGCAATTCATTTTCCTCTCCTGTTAAGTATGAAAACAGCACTTACTATACCCTTTTGCCCAAATACGAGAGAATTATGCAACTAGTTCAGATGTGGCCAAATGGCGGCCCGCGGTGCTATTTATTGTGGCCCGCGAAAGGTTATTAATCAAAACTAAAAGTCCCTTGTATTTATGTCGGGCGGTTATTGTGTGTCTAGCGCATGCGCACTGTCGGGGGTTAACCTTAATATAAAAGTCGATTAAGTTCAGATTTAAGGATCTTTTTCTAGTAAATTCAGAAATTCAAAATCATCCCAATGTGTTTCACTGCGTTATGCTTGGTACGGTCTAATATCAAGCATGGTTCCTCCCCCCGCCCGTTTCTGAGCGGCCGGGAGAAACTGTCGAGATCAACAATACGAAGATAAGTGTGGATCGCCCGAGTGATGAAAATACGGCCCAACAACCTTATTAAAGGTTTTAGTTGTAGCCCTTGAGGCTTTGCAAGTCGGACACCCCTGAACAACACAGACGGAAAAAAGTATTGCAACACCCCGATTGCATTGTACAACTTATTCGTATGTTTTGTTTTCTCTTTTCTAATTCATGTATTTCATAACAAGCTCAGAAAAGTTAAATCACTTTTACTCGAGTTCCCGAACATCGAATGTAAATTATCAAGATAACTGTTTGTGACGAACGGGTAATTTTAAAAACGTATAAACTTCCCTGACGAGTCAGTGAATACTAGAAGGTAAGGATATCTTTTCTTGGTTCTTAAAATATATTAATTGATAAAACAACTTGAAGATGGGGTACAGAAGCTCTCGAAACGTCGTTTCAAAACTGTAAAAATTTAGGTTTCATTTTAAATTTACTTGTTATACAATAAATGAATTAGAAAAAAATCTGGTGTCTAAAATATTAAAAGGTACCTGTTTCATAAGTGGTTAATCAAGTTATTTTACATTGGAGAACCAAATTCAAAGCTATTCCACTTCCAATGCAACAGAAGAATTCAATAATCCACAATAACACCACCTCCCTGTGTATAATTATAATCAGTTAATTTTTTTAGTAGTCCAAGTTTTTAGAGTTCCCCTTAGAATATTCTTTAAAACTGTAGGACAAACACACAACACAAACAACGCACCTAAAATGCGAACTGTTATTTGATATTCCGAATTTTTCAACTTCCACGTTTATCAATTCTTGCTGATTACTGCCCCCCTCTAAATACGAATGAAGTCACTTTGTTCACAACTCCTTAGAAGTGTCCATGTGTATAGTTTGTGCAAATTTTCCCAGAAGGAAATTAGTTCCAGTTTCTAGCTCTGCACACCCCTGCTCTTAAAGACTTGTTCTTCGTGCTTCTCGCAAAATTTTGAACCAACTTTTGCTTGCTTTCATCATCATGGATCCCCCTTAATGCTTCAACTATGTAACGTTGCGTCGTTCCTCTGAATCCTTCTCATCTTAAGGGAGTCACGTAAACTGTCAGACATCACTCGAATCAAAATTACGCCATTTTAACCTTATAAACTCACAGAAATTTGACTTCCATTTCACTACTCTGGTAGAAATACAAATAAAACAACTACTTTAATATTTTTGCAGTTACACCCATAACCTTTTCAATCAGAAATAAACGTTGGAATAACAAAACAGCACCTTAAATAAATTGTATTTTCGCGCACTTTTTTCATAAAAATACAGAGAATCTTTTGAATTAACAGGTATCTCTCCAAAATCTTCCTTAAGATGATTTTGCATAGCGATTCCATTGCTATATTAACTCTTCAATGCTCGCAGCGTAATGAATCATTTAAAATAATTTACTTATATAAACAATTTTTTCCTTTCTTCTTCTTCTTCAGGATAAGAAGTAGTAATTATAATTGCACGTTTTCACGTATTTGATTTCGATCGGGCAGCAACTTCTCTCGCTTGTAGTTCTTGAAAGGCACAAGTTCTCTCCGTGAACTTCTCTTTCCCTTCATCTTTTTCTCCCTCTCCATCTTCGCCCTCTAATGAAGTTGGTGGTGAAATTGGGGGAAATTAGGTTACACTCCGTGGATTCCATTTTCAGTTAAATTCGAACATCAGAACTCAATCATCAACAATTTGAAACTGAATCACGAGGTAAACTATTGATTTTCACGTCGAAGTCTACACAATTTGAGTTACAAAAATAAACGTACTACGCGTATATGGGAAAATTTAAAGTGTGAGAGGGAAAATACATCCTAAAGGGAACAAATATACAAAATGCTAAAATGATGAATACATGATATTCTGATGTAAGTAAATTTTGTGTTCGGGCACGGCAAGGGTCACGTCATTCACGAGATGCCCGTGTGTATGTATGAATGAGTGTATGTACGTGTACATTTTTAAACGTATTATTAATGTTAACGGTTGGTTTTGCTTGGGTCTCTAGAGAAAGCTGTTGTATTGTTCCATCCTTTGACGTAGTAGTAGTAGTTGTAATTTCTTCTATTGCGTTATATTGTAAATTGTTTTTTGAATTGTAAGTGTATTGTAAAGCTGTACACTTTGGCAACTGGCAATAGCAATTGGCAATGAGTCAATTGTAGCCAAATAAATGCATTATATATTATCACTGACGCCACTATCTCCACTGTACTACGCTGAATTTATATAGTGCTAAATAAAATTGAAGTGTATATCTGTAATTTCAATACAACTGCGTTAGAATCCATCGCGATTTTCATGGGTTTCTGGTCCGTAAATTAAAACAATGTTATCTCAGTTTGCTGACGTTTAGCAGTCAGGGCTAAATACATCAACAACACTGTTAGAACAATGTATAACACCATAAATATTACCAAGTGTAATGGAATGACACGCTATTAACCACAAAAAAAATAAATTAAAAATACAAAATAAATATACCTTTCTTGGGTAGGGAATATTATACAAACATTGTAACAAACTTCACGATACTATGCCACAAGAGCTATCATGATGACACATACACACGAACATGATCACCACTGCTGAAACTGTGTTAAAAACAACCTTACACTCCCTTCCAGGAAACCAGTTTCAGGTACAACATACATCAATTAACTTCTGAGACTTACAACAATAGAATGTGCATTTTATTCCTAAGATCTTTGATAAATGAATATTGAATTAGTACCACAAAACAATTGTATGAACTTAATTGGCAGGATATGATTATACTATTGTTTCTAGGAACTAATAATAAATAAAATACAGTAAACCCTCGTTAGCACGAACTAGCTTAACACGAATTTCGCCGCAACACGAACAGAACGTCGGTCCCGGCAAAGGATTACAGTAATACGGACATTTATGGTACTCGGGTAACACGAATTTTTATAACAAGATACAATTATTTCGGTCCTTCGGAATTAATGCTCGACATGTCGCAGACTTCCTCAGAGCAGTGAAAAACGACCGCACTGCCCTGAGGGAGCCGGCGACATGACAGTCGAAACGTCGGCCTCTCAGCTAACGACAAGGCGTCATCCGGACAGCTAAGAAGTAAGTGTAGTACAATTTTTCTAACTCTGCTCCTCAAGCCCCTATGGCCAAGATGGAATATCACACGGCATTTCGCGTTCTTTCTCCGTCGTGCCGCTAGAAGGCGCATGACCGCAAGCACTGCTTGATACGGTCGTGATCATGCGATATCTAGCGGCACGCCTGAAAACGTTGCGAAATACTGTGACATTTTCCATCGTGAAGACAAATATACCCAAGTAAGGTATATTTATTTTGTATTTTTAATTTATTTTTTGTGGTTAATAGCGTGTCATTCGATTACACTTGGTAATTTCATGGTGTTATACATTGTTCTGACAGTGTTGTTGATGTATTTAGTCCTGATGGATGTATATAGCTCTGACTCCTAAACGTCAGCAAATTGAACATTGTTTTGATTTACGAACCAGAACCCATGAAAATCGTGATGGATTAACGCAGTTGTATTGAAATTACAGATATACACTTCAATTTTATTTAGCACTATGTAAATTCACTGTAGTACAGTGGGGATAGTGGCGTCAGTGATAATATATAATATATTTATTTGGCTACAATTGGCTCATTGCCAATTGCTATTGTCAATTGCCAAAGTCTACAGCTTTACAATACAGTTACAATTCAAAAACAATTTACAATATATCGCAATAGAAGAAATTACAACTACTACTACGTCAAAGGATGGAACAATACAACAGCTTCCTCTAGAGACCCAAGCAAAATTAACGCGGGGCAAAGTTAGAAAAACCGAAGTATAAACGTCGTTGTAAGCGGCGGTGCGCATGCGCAGCTGCAGTCGGCGCTGAGCGGCATGGAGCGCTACAACCCGGCGCACATCGCGCCGCTGGAGGCGCTGCTGGAGCGCCAGGCGGCGGGCGACGAGGCGTACTGCTGCGACGCCAATCTGGCGCTGCTGCTGCTCTACCAGCTGCACCCGCGCCGCTTCTCCGCGCCGCACGCGCGCCTCGCGCTGCTGCTGGCCCTGGGCCGCCTGCCGCGCCCGGACCTCGCGCTCGCCAAGTGCCTGCTCGGGCCCGCGCTCAACGGTACGGACGCATTCAAACCCCTCGGGGCTTTGATGTGGTTCTTCTCTAGCTCGGGTCTTTAATGTGATTCTTCTCTAGCTCCGGTCTTTAACGTGATTCTTCTCTAGGTCGGGTCTGTATTGTGATTTTTCTTTAGCCCCGGTCTTTAATGTGATTTTTCTGTAACCCCGGTCTTCAATGTGATTCTTCTCTAACCCCGGTCTTCAATGTGATTCTTCTCTAGCCCCGGTCTTCAATGTGATTCTTCTCTAGCCCCGGTCTTCAATGTGATTCTTCTCTAGCCCCGGTCTTCAATGTGATTCTTCTCTAGCCCCGGTCTTCAATGTGATTCTTCTCTAGCCCCGGTCTTCAATGTGATTCTTCTCTAGCCCCGGTCTTTAATGCGATTCTTCTCTAGCCCCGGTCTTTAATGTGATTCTTCTCTAGCTCGGGTCTTTAACCTTCCAGCGGGCGCGCGTAAAATGTTGACACCAGCAGGCGCGTGTCGTAAATTCTACGACATTCAATGACTCTTGAAAAAATCAGAGAAATTGTAGGACAATGGAATTTTATGTCGCATTATAATATCTAAGAATGATATTTACTACCAAAAAACATATCCGTTGATAAGTGTTCGTATTTAGTATCAAAAAGATATTGTTCCGATCCAGTATCGTTGCTCGTCTATATTTTCAACATTCGTTTGCTGTCACTGTCACTATCCAGTTCATGATCTTCCTCCAATCAGACAGCTCTTGAAGAATATTTATTCTGGTTTTCGTTCCCATGAATTCTTTATCTGGACATTTTACAGAAAACTTCGATTAGGCCAAATTATTGTACAATATTTTAGCACAACAGCCGGCGCGCAGCGTAAAGTTTACGTCACTATGCACGTATCCCGAATAGAGCGTTACAAAAATCGAAAATAGCGTGCAAACTAAACAGTGGCTGCAGGAATGCATCACTAAAGATACCTGCAAGGAATACCAAGAACGCAGAAGTCTTTGGCAACAATGAATTGACAGCAAAACAAAAAAATCTGCTATTGTAAAAATTACGACAGCGCGCCCGCTGGAAGGTTAATGTGATTGTTCTCTAGCTCGGGTCGTTAATGTGGTTCTTCTCTAGCTCTGATTTTTAATGTGATTCTTCTCTAGCTTGGGTCTTTAATGTGATTCTTCTCTAGCTCGGGTCTTTAATGCGATTCTTCTCTAGCTCTGGTCTTTAATTTGATTGTTCTCTAGATCGGGTCTTTAATGTGATTGTTCTCTAGTTCGGCAACGAATTGCTCGGGCCCGCGCTCAGCAGACACCATCGACGTAGGCAGGCTAATTTAAATCCCTCTACTATTAAATGTAATTGTTCTCTCGTACGCCAGTGACTACTCGGGCCCGTGCTCAACAGTACGAATAGCGGCAGGCGCATCCAAATCCCTCTGGTCTTTAATGTGATTGTTATCTCGCTCGCCAAGTGCCTCCTCGGACCCGCGCTCAACGGTACGAACCGCGCAGCTAAAATCTTCCACCACGAAGTCAGGAAGGACTCCACTGGTGTGGGTATGGACCAAAACGGTCGGCAGCTACTTAAAAAAAAGGACTAGGGCCCCTCTTGCTCCGGCGAATTAAAGAATCACAGAGGAGCCTTTCAAAGCAGCCAATTGGCAGTAAAGCAAAGTGTTTCCGCGATAAGTTCCTTTCGTCACCGCGTGATGTCGCCGAAGCAAGTGGAGTTAAGTTTTCTTTTTTTTCAAGTGGCTGCCAACATTTTCCGTACATAACCCCGCCCTGGCTTCGACACCGGAGTTGAGTCTCCTTCATGTATACTTCATGCCTTCCACGTAGGCAGCTTCATTCAAATCCCTTTGGGTCTTTAATGTGATTGTTCTCTCGCTCGCCAAGAGCCTGCAAGTAAGCGAAAATTTGCCGAACACATCAGCTGTTAGGGATTGGGTGAGCAGTAACTCTGTGCTCGGCGAATGCAGAATGTGTTTCTTACGAGCAAGTCGTGTGTGTGCGTGGTCCGCCTTCATACGAACAAGTCGTGTGTGTGTGTGTGCGTGGGCCGCCTTCATACGAACAAGCCGTGTGTGTGTGCGTGGGCCGCCTTCATACGAACAAGTGTGTGTGTGTGGGCCGCCTTCATACGAACAAGTGTGTGTGTGTGTGTGCGTGGGCCGCCTTCATACGAACAAGTCGTGTGTGTGTGTGTGCGTGGGCCGCCTTCATACGAACAAGTCGTGTGTGTGTGTGTGCGTGGGCCGCCTTCATACGAACAAGTCGTGTGTGTGTGTGCGTGGGCCGCCTTCATACGAACATGTCGTGTTTGTGTGCGTGGGCCGCCTTCACACGAACAAGTGTGTGTGCGTGGTCCGCCTTCATACGAGCAAGTCGTGTGTGCGCGCGCGCGTAGGTCCGAGCGGCGCGCTGCTGGGCGGCGTGTTGGCGCTGGGCGAGCTGCTGGAGCGCTGCGACTTCGCGGCCTTCTGGGAGCGCGTGCGCGCGCAGCCCGAGCTGGTGGGCGGCGTGCGCGGCGTGGGCGGCGCCGTGCGCGCCTTCGTGGCGCACGTGGTGGGCGCGGCCTTCCAGCGCCTGGCCGCGCGCCGCCTCAACGCGCTGCTGGGCGGCCTGCCCGACGACGACTTCCGCCGATGGCTGCGCGAGCGCGGCTGGCGACTCGAGCCGCCCGAACAAGGTACCACTGCTTCATGCGGTTGGCGATGGGGTAGCGGTTAGCGTAACGGACTCCTCTACCTTCGGGTTCAAACCAGAGTTGTGCCGTAGACTATAATTTTACGTCTACGTGTGTTTTGTACACGTAATCTACACGTAGTCTACATGACTCTATTTACGCGTAGACTACGTAGACAATGTAATGTATGTAGACTATTTATTTTTTTCACATCAAATGACTCAAAAAAGTTTAAGGCAGGAGAAGAAGGCAAATCCAGTCACGATTCTCATCCGCCCCATACATATTTTTGGAGGAAAACAATGTAAACTTGAAATTTTAAATACGTTTGTTCATAATGGCAGTACTCCTTTGGGTATGATCCAATCAGTATGTAGTATTTGTTTTGAATAAATTGAGTGTAATTATAAATCAATGGCTTTCGGGGTCGGAGCTTGGCCCTCGTAGTTTCGCCCCTGCCCCAGAAAAAAAGATAATTATCGTTGTCTACATAGATTACCTTTGTCTATGCAGGGTACGTTGTCTACGCGTTGTTTACGTGTAGACGTAGACTATGATTCTTTACGTGTAGACGCACATCACTGGTTCAAACCCGATCGAAGCCGTGAATTTTTAAGGGCGAAAAAATCCTTCGTAAGCCTTCCTTCGGAGGGGAAGTAAAGCCGGCTGTCCCATGTTAGTAGATTTACTGCATGTAAAAGATCCTTAAGCCTAAATGACGCCTCTGAGCAAAATTCAAAATCGCCTGTTTCGTCGCCCGAGGTCATACCGTTTTTCTCCGCTAGTTGGTGAAAGGAGTGTAGCGGAATTTGCGTGAGCAGGCCTCATGGCCTGATTCTCGCCACGTAAAATAAGGCATCAATTCAATTCAACTGGCCAGACGCAGTGGCGGATCCAGGGTTCCATGCCCCCCCTCCCGATGGACTATACTGCGATTTTTTTTACTTTGCCCCTCAAGGCCACTCATATCCCATCTTTGCGATGGAAAATGTCATGGTATTTCGCATCTTTCTCAGTCGTTCCGCTAGATTTCGCATGATCGCGACCGTATCAAGCAGTCAAGCATCTACCGGCAAGACTGAGAAAGACGCAAAATGACGTGTGATATTCCATCCCGAAGATGGGCCTTGAGGGGCAAAGTTAGAGAAATCGCAGTATATATAGAGTTTTCGTCTGTTACCTTCCTTCATTTGGCAAAATTGATTTCAATATTTATTTATTTTATTTAATCGCCTCCTATATTATTTCCGTACAATACCTTCCCTTTGCGGGTCTCATATGCAACCAATCTGTACAGATGAGGTCTCTAAACAAAGATAATTTCACGGGGAAGTGATGAATTGCACTTTGACTTTAAAAAATATGGAGGATTTATTTAATAAGCGCATCTAAATATTCATGTAAAATGCAATCCGCAACACACGTCAGGAATTTTGAATCTATATCGTTTAATAACTCCTTAACAAAGCGTTCTAGGGACTTAAAAACAAATTTTGAGGCCAAATGCCTCAAAGAAACGTTCCACACACCGTAACCTATAGGATGAGATCTTCTTCACCATTCTATTACATTTTTGCTGGTTCTGCGCTTCTCGATTCAATCGCACCTGTTCAGAACCTGTAGAATCAGCAACTGAATGTGAAATTGCTAATTACTTGATATTCTATGTGACTGAATTAGACGGGTGTACCTCTTGAATTAGACGAGTGTACACTCGATAATAAAGTTAAATAAGAAAAGTTTGTATTGGCAAGGGCGTATTATATTGTTATCTGGAATATCTCATGGCATTTCGCGTCTTTCTCGGTCGTTCCTTTATTTGGAAAAAATTATTTAAATATTTATTTTATTTTATTACGTAATTCAACAATAATTTTGAATAGAACTTTTTCTTAATTTAGGAACTAGATTTATCCACTTTTTCGTATTCAGGGCCCAGCAATGATTTTTTTCTGTCGAAACTTTTCTGCCGTTTTTTTCGCGCAGCATTACATAACTTTTTCTATACTATATCCGTGTATACGTACATATACGAGAAAGTAAAAATGGCATGTAAAAATTTATCAGTTTCTTTTGTCATAATATAAAATTAATATTTATACGAAACGGCATTGCTCTAAAGTGAAAAGGAAGAAAACGACATTTCATTAAAATGCGCCCCCGACTAATCACTAAAGAAGCCTCCCACGTCCCAGTGTCTAAGTTTCTTATGTTCCAATAACAATTTAAGGTGATACAAACAGGGTTGAAACGTTCGGTATTCTGTGATCTATTTGAAACACTCTTGTATTTTTACGATATAAATAATATTAAGAAAGTATTCCAAGAATACTTAAAATGTTTCCTATTCTATAAACTTCTTGCTTACATTTATGAGCATTCTATATTTTTTAAAGACATTAGATTTACTCATTTAAATGCAAAAGTGCTTTTGCTACGACGTAAAAACGTATTATTTAAACCCGAGAAATTGCTCATTTCAGCGAATAAATTTCCGGGTGGTGGTCATTACCGGAATACGTGAACAAAATAATTTCCGGTTTGTTACGTGCAGAATTGCACGACGTGACTATTAATAAAGTTTGCAGCAGTCATACAGGGGGTCATAGTCGTTTGGGCTTGTCATAAACCTCCACAGTGAGTCGGGCGCTGCAGTTGGGGGGAGAGTAGTTTATTCCGGGTATTACGCGAAAGCATGGGGGCGTATCGTGCAAAGTACTCATATGTGGCAGAGAACAAATGAGATGACTCAGAATTCCTTTCATTTAGCTTCTTGAATAAACTAGAACAGCACATACTTTCTCGCAATTTGGAAATAGTTAAGTAATCTTGAAATATTGTAATGTCTGCCGTACTAAAAACTCAGTTATAACTTGAAAAAGTTAAATTCAACCAATCCAAATGAAACGCCTTTCTTTCAACCACGGGAAATTAGAAATTTACAATTTCGATTTTTTTTCCAATTTTCGAAAATACAGAGTTCGCCGAAAATGGGACCTGCACCACTTTTCTTTACTGTTCTTTGCCACATACGTGAAAAATAAAAATGTCAGAGAGGTTTCTGAGAAAATAATTGTTTAAAACTGTAAAATTTCCTACGTTTGGCGAAGAAAATACTCATATTTTCAAAATATCGAACATGACCTTATTTGAAGATGTTTCTGATGAACATATTTATTACGAAAAATTGTATCTTCATAACTATAGAAGAAAGACGCTCAAAAAAATTTGAATGTTTTCAAATTTTGAAAAATCAAGAATTTCAACGGACATGAGACCAACACCATATTCTTAAGCGTTCTTTACTCTATTCAAGGTGGCCAAACTTTAATAAACAAATTGGTACCGTTTTTGAAACAAAAATGTTTAACAAAAATTTAAAAAAGCCAATATTTCACGCAAAATTGGCGAAAAGTACTGAAATGTGTGAAGAATTGTTCAAACCTTATTTCAAAATCTATCTTTAAAGAACCTATTTCATTGAGAAAAAACTATCTTCATTCTTTTAGTTGTAAGAAGACGCCGAAAAAATTTTGAAATTTTTAATTTTCGAAAAATCAGGATTTTCAACGGAAATGAAATCTACTCCATTCTCTTAAACGTCCTTCAAACTATTCAACAAGAATTTAATAAAAAAACGTAATGCCATTTTTCTGAAAATTTTGGAAATTTCCCAGGGGCTTCATGTAAATTACCACCAAAATTAAATTTTCGGTTTCAAATTCAAGGGGTCATGACATCAGCCATATCGAAAGTGGAATATCAATTATTAAGAAAATAGGCTGAATGGTTTAGGCGCTATTGTTGTGCACAGACAGACGGAAAGACGTTTTGCCGTCAGTCGATTTTTAGGTATCAAGGACCCTCAAATCATGGATTCTGACTACGCAATGTGTTAGAGAATGTAATTTACTAAATATATGGACAAGATTTATCCACCCTTGTACGTGGGACATAAAGAGCGTGTACGTCCATTCATCTTAGTATGTCATGATAAACGCCCGAAATGTAGTTAATTCGTAAATTCGCGTAGTAATCAGACACTGTGAAGGAAGTTGTATGAATAATGATTGACGGATCATTTCAGACTTCATTGGCCAAGTTGGAGTTAGCCACAGGACGGTGGCTAAAGTAAGCGTTAGAAAGTATGCGTTGGATAGACTCAATATTGTTTTAAGTAAAAGGACGAAACCCAACTCCGAAATGTACAGTGAAGAACCAACTGAGGTGTACAGTGATAACAGGTTAGATGAGACAGAATATGGTAAATTGAAACTTAAGAGTAGCACATTGGATCTCAAAACTTCTCTCAAGCGTTAGAAACTTGCAACCAACAGCTACTCGTTCCGTCATACGCACGTAATGGGAATAATTGATTCATTGGTTTTGTGTGTTTCTGGGCGTCTCAACTGCTATGTTCATTAGTCACGTTGTGTAGAGCAGACGGGAGGTGGTGGCGTTCTTCCCAGGCTGGATGGCGAGTTCCGGCGCCGACCTACATTCCGGCTTGCGAGGTTTCCCCAAAAAGGTATCTCCTACCAATGTGGCACTCCCACCCCAGCCGGGACAAGCTCTAAGCTCTCGACTGGTCTCTCGGTATGTGTGGTTGTATAGTATGTGTTAGTGTGTGTGTGTGTGTGTGTGTGTGTAAGGGGGGAGGATAGGGCAAGGAGGAGGAAGGAAAGATCGCACGCCATCCGTGGCCCTTTTGTCATGGCAAGACTAACCGTTACACATAATAGGAGAATGTATTTGCTTTTGTAGCACCACTAATTTTATTTTCTTGTTGAGACAACTGAACATTGACAAGAATTTACTATCGTGAAATAGTACGTAATGCTAATCAATCAGTCCAATTAGGGTTTCTACATATACTTTTTATATTAACATTACGTTAATCATACAGAAAGCCATTAATAATTATATCACTCATTAACGATTTGAAATACAAACATTATGTTGTATTTTATGGGAATCTGGAAGTTAAAGAAGAAATTCCTGAATGATTTTCATTAAATCGAATAATGTCATGTACTCATGTTGTAGACTTGTCTAGCATGACTGAAATATGTGGTTAGTTTCAGGGACTCAATATACTTCCATTTTTCATTTCGCTATCATTCTTTGGATAAATACATGATTTTCTTCATATCATATATTTATTAATGTAATTATTGAAGGCGTCGGCATTTCTTCGTGATTTTTAAGTGGACTGTCACGGGTATTATTGAACATAAGATGGCATTACAAGATAGCCATACGGGGCCTTGGTCTATATCAATGCTTCAGTTTTCAGTTGCACTGAGTATACCAATAGCTCTCTCTCTCTCTCTCTCTCTCTCTCTCTCTCTCTCTCTCTCTCTACGAAACAAAACAAAAGCCCAGGGCTGCCCTCATCGCCAGTCCTGCTCTCCGCTTGGTCGGGTTATACGGTAATTCAGTAATGGAGCAGTCGCAGCCAGAACAGAGGGAGAAAAATAATAAAGACGATGTTACAGGCAGATGGTGAGTCCATGCAATTATTTCAGAGGAGGCGGTTGTTTATATCTGGCCTCGCCAGCTGGCCCTGAGATATCGTCGCATTCAAGACGCCCCCAAGAATTAGGAAATTGGTGGGCTGGACCGGTCATAAGTCTTCATACATGGAATTGTCCTCTCCCCCTCGCCGAATTCAAGTCCTCTCAGATACCGTATCGTGCTCGTCTCAGACGAGTTCTAGTTGAGTTCAAAAAGACACAGTCCAGCGTAAACATTTATGTAGAAAGTTTGCCACTAGTGTATGTACATTGCACATTTTCGCTAATAAACACTCAATTGGGAACATTTTTGGTGGGTGCTGAGATGGCTCATGGCGTCAACTGGGGTCCGACTAGTTTCTAGTATTTTAATTTCGAGAGTGGCAGGATTTTTGACCCTACCTAGATAACTGGGTCGAATTCAACCACTACCTGGAGGAGAATTCTAGCATCCTGATGCTCTAATCGGTAGTTTTCCGTGATTTCTCCGATCAACACCAGGCGAATACTGGAGCACCACCCTAACAAACGGGCCACGGATCGCGCGCGATCTTTTCTTCCTCTTCCTTGTCCACTCCTCACCCCTTACTTACACTCGCACTAACATGAACTATATACATGCCGGGAGGTTAGAGCTTGTCCCAGTTGGGGCAGTACCCCGCTGGTGGGGGATACCTGGTTTGGGAAAACTTTTAAGTCGACGTGCCGGATCTCACCATCCAGCGAGGGAATATCACCGTCATCGCCCGTGATAAAACATACATTTCACTCACGTGACTAATGAGCGCAGCAGGTGTCGCGCTCGGAAGCACGAAGTAATCAATCACTGGAAATTGGAAAGCCAATTTCGTCCACAATGGGAGCCATTTAAGTCCACGTGAATCTATGCACGAGTTCCAATGTATAAATCTTTGGCTTACGGGTGAGAGATGTTGGGTCGGGCTTTCAAGTCTTGGGAATATTCTAAATGGTAAACATTTCCTAAATTTGAATTGATCATATCCACGTCTTTAAATCTTTTTCTTCTACTTAATTTAATAACCAAATATATTTATAAAACATTCTTATATTATTATTTTACCATTAATATTATTATGAAATATACGTAAAATCATTCATCATTATCTTTCAATGTTTTCCGTTTCTCTCAAGGCTTAAACTCAATGTTTTGTCGCTTGATTGCTTTCGAGATTCCCACCCTTTCTAATTTTTGTAGAGGTAATTCATGAATACGTAAGCAATTTTAGCTTCTTCAAAACCTGCTTGAAACAATTAGTAGTAGTACTTATTAACATTTCACTGATTTAAACAATTTATTTCCAATCCTCTCCTACACCTAACTCGCCAAGTCCCAAAAAGATAATTTCTCTAAATTTGGGTAAAATCTCGAAGTGTTCAAGTTGATTTATTAGTGATTTATTTTACATGTATTCCTAACTCGAAATTAATAAATTTAATCACACAAATGCTGTGAGAGAATTCCTTTTCTATCAACTTCTTCCTGCCTCGCTTTTACTCCTGTCGTCTCTGTGATAAACCTTTCACCTTAATTGCGTACGTATTTTCATTCAGTGACCTTTTTTTATTACGCACTATTGTAATACAAGTTCTGAAAGTGGTAAGGCGGAAGAGCAGGCCAAATGATCTGAGCCTCGCCATTAATAACATTTTATTTATTTATTTATTTTTGTATTTATGCATATAATTATGTATTTATGTATGTATTCATTCGTTCATTAATTCATTTATTCGTTCACGTCCATTAATGAATTCATCCGTTCGTTCGTTAATTCATCCGTTCGTTCGTTAATTCATCCGTTCGTTCGTTAATTCATCCGTTCGTTCGTTAATTCATCCGTTCGTTCGTTAATTCATCCGTTCGTTCGTTAATTCATCCGTTCGTTCGTTAATTCATCCGTTCGTTCGTTAATTCATCCGTTCGTTCGTTAATTCATCCGTTCGTTCGTTAATTCCATCCGTTCGTTCGTTAATCCATCCGTTCGTTCGTTAATCCATCCGTTCGTTCGTTAATCCATCCGTTCGTTCGTTAATCCATCCGTTCGTTCGTTAATCCATCCGTTCGTTCGTTAATCCATCCGTTCGTTCGTTAATCCATCCGTTCGTTCGTTAATCCATCCGTTCGTTCGTTAATCCATCCGTTCGTTCGTTAATCCATCCGTTCGTTCGTTAATCCATCCGTTCGTTCGTTAATCCATCCGTTCGTTCGTTAATCCATCCGTTCGTTCGTTAATCCATCCGTTCGTTCGTTAATCCATCCGTTCGTTCGTTAATCCATCCGTTCGTTCGTTAATCCATCCGTTCGTTCGTTAATCCATCCGTTCGTTCGTTAATCCATCCGTTCGTTCGTTAATCCATCCGTTCGTTCGTTAATCCATCCGTTCGTTCGTTAATCCATCCGTTCGTTCGTTAATCCATCCGTTCGTTCGTTAATCCATCCGTTCGTTCATTAATCCATCCGTTCGTTCATTAATCCATCCGTTCGTTCATTAATCCATCCGTTCGTTCATTAATCCATCCGTTCGTTCATTAATCCATCCGTTCGTTCATTAATCCATCCGTTCGTTCATTAATCCATCCGTTCGTTCATTAATCCATCCGTTCGTTCATTAATCCATCCGTTCGTTCATTAATCCATCCGTTCGTTCATTAATCCATCCGTTCGTTCATTAATCCATCCGTTCGTTCATTAATCCATCCGTTCGTTCATTAATCCATCCGTTCGTTCATTAATCCATCCGTTCGTTCATTAATCCATCCGTTCGTTCATTAATCCATCCGTTCGTTCATTAATCCATCCGTTCGTTCATTAATCCATCCGTTCGTTCATTAATCCATCCGTTCGTTCATTAATCCATCCGTTCGTTCATTAATCCATCCGTTCGTTCATTAATCCATCCGTTCGTTCATTAATCCATCCGTTCGTTCATTAATCCATCCGTTCGTTCATTAATCCATCCGTTCGTTCATTAATCCATCCGTTCGTTCATTAATCCATCCGTTCGTTCATTAATCCATCCGTTCGTTCATTAATCCATCCGTTCGTTCATTAATCCATCCGTTCGTTCATTAATCCATCCGTTCGTTCATTAATCCATCCGTTCGTTCATTAATCCATCCGTTCGTTCATTAATCCATCCGTTCGTTCATTAATCCATCCGTTCGTTCATTAATCCATCCGTTCGTTCATTAATCCATCCGTTCGTTCATTAATCCATCCGTTCGTTCATTAATCCATCCGTTCGTTCATTAATCCATCCGTTCGTTCATTAATCCATCCGTTCGTTCATTAATCCATCCGTTCGTTCATTAATCCATCCGTTCGTTCATTAATCCATCCGTTCGTTCATTAATCCATCCGTTCGTTCATTAATCCATCCGTTCGTTCATTAATCCATCCGTTCGTTCATTAATCCATCCGTTCGTTCATTAATCCATCCGTTCGTTCATTAATCCATCCGTTCGTTCATTAATCCATCCGTTCGTTCATTAATCCATCCGTTCGTTCATTAATCCATCCGTTCGTTCATTAATCCATCCGTTCGTTCATTAATCCATCCGTTCGTTCATTAATCCATCCGTTCGTTCATTAATCCATCCGTTCGTTCATTAATCCATCCGTTCGTTCATTAATCCATCCGTTCGTTCATTAATCCATCCGTTCGTTCATTAATCCATCCGTTCGTTCATTAATCCATCCGTTCGTTCATTAATCCATCCGTTCGTTCATTAATCCATCCGTTCGTTCATTAATCCATCCGTTCGTTCATTAATCCATCCGTTCGTTCATTAATCCATCCGTTCGTTCATTAATCCATCCGTTCGTTCATTAATCCATCCGTTCGTTCATTAATCCATCCGTTCGTTCATTAATCCATCCGTTCGTTCATTAATCCATCCGTTCGTTCATTAATCCATCCGTTCGTTCATTAATCCATCCGTTCGTTCATTAATCCATCCGTTCGTTCATTAATCCATCCGTTCGTTCATTAATCCATCCGTTCGTTCATTAATCCATCCGTTCGTTCATTAATCCATCCGTTCGTTCATTAATCCATCCGTTCGTTCATTAATCCATCCGTTCGTTCATTAATCCATCCGTTCGTTCATTAATCCATCCGTTCGTTCATTAATCCATCCGTTCGTTCATTAATCCATCCGTTCGTTCATTAATCCATCCGTTCGTTCATTAATCCATCCGTTCGTTCATTAATCCATCCGTTCGTTCATTAATCCATCCGTTCGTTCATTAATCCATCCGTTCGTTCATTAATCCATCCGTTCGTTCATTAATCCATCCGTTCGTTCATTAATCCATCCGTTCGTTCATTAATCCATCCGTTCGTTCATTAATCCATCCGTTCGTTCATTAATCCATTCGTTCGTTCATTAATCCATTCATTCGCTCATTCATTAATCCATTCATTCGCTCATTCATTAATTCCCTTCGCTCATTCATTAATTCCCTTCGCTCATTCATTAATTCCCTTCGCTCATTCATTAATTCCCTTCGCTCATTCATTAATTCCCTTCGCTCATTCATTAATTCCCTTCGCTCATTGATTCATTCGCTCATTGATTCATTCGCTCATTGATTCATTCGCTCATTGATTCATTCGCTCATTGATTCATTCGCTCATTGATTCATTCGCTCATTGATTCATTCGCTCATTGATTCATTCGCTCATTGATTCATTCGCTCATTTATTCATTCGCTCATTTATTCATTCGCTCATTTATTCATTCGTTCATTTATTCATTCGTTCATTTATTAATTCAAAATGAAATGTCTTCCTGTTTTCACGTGCGAACGTGTTGTGCTGGCGCAGAGGGCGAGGAGGCGACGGTGTTCGTGGGCAACCAGGAGCAGGTGGTGCGCAACCGGCGCATCGTGGAGCGCGTGGAGCTGGACACCGTGGAGCGGCTGCTGGCGCGCCTCGCTGACTGAGCCACGCACACCAGGGCAAACGCGTTCTGCGTTGTTCAAGCTGCGTTTGGAAATAAAGGCTGTGAAGACTTAGTTTAGATTTAGTGTTGACATCAGTGTTGGCCCCCCACGCTTCCCTAGCGGCACAAAACTACCGACATGGAAGTTATTCAAAAAGGTTCTTCTTCACAAATGTACAGCCGGATCATTGTTAAAAACATTTGAAAATAAACGTTTGTGAATCCATTTCTTAGTTTAGATTTAGCTGACTGCTGTCATTGCCATCATCAATTTCACCTCAACCTCCATTTCTGTGCCCCCACGCTCCCTTACAGACGCAAATTACTGGCATTAAACTAATGGATAGGAGATGAAAAATATTCTTCTTCACAAAGGGTCAGCAGGGGCATTGTTCAAGTTACATTTGAAAATAAAGACGGTGAATTAATTTGTTAGTTTATATTTAGTATTGACTGCCCTCATTGACATCAGTGTTGTCCCTCACGCTTTCCTAACGGCCCAAAGCTACTGACATGGAAGTAACATAAAGGAATTCAAAAAGTTTCTTCACAAAGGCACAGGCAAGTCATTGTTGAAGACATTTGAGAATAAGAGTCTCAATTCCTTTTTATTTTTAGAAAAAACTGTTATAATCAAGTCTTATAACTTTTATAATTTTGGGGCAATGAAAAACATTTCTGAAATAATTAATGTATATTTAATTATTTTAGTTAACTAGTGAAACGGGCAACTACTTAAATAATGTCGCACATTTGCCGCACAACGTTTCTGCACTCAGGAACAAGTGTCATTTCAATTATTGTTTTTACAATAGCCAATTTCACTCTGTCAACGCTTATTCGTTCCTTGAATGTTTGTTAGTACTGAAACAAGTGAAGTCCTTTTAGAATTTTTTGAGTCTGTAGAAATGGCGCGCAAAGAACTGGGTCAACAAATATGACTGCCGTGACGTTGATTACTTTTCGAGACCTTTTCATAAAGAATCCAGGAGTTGCTTCCAGCTAAATCGATGATGTTACAAAATTCTTGGATAGCGGAGGGTTGGTCCAGCGTCTGGATAAAGATCCGATAGTGAGAGCTCGTGTCATTTGTCGTCGTCCAAATAAAATTTAAAACTAGCAGTCATTTTGACTGCTACCCGTCGTTGAAGAATTAGCTGTCTAAAAGAATTATATCTCGGTATTTTGTTGACCATCCTCAAATATAAAAGTCACAAAATATTATAAAAGTAAATCAATAAATATAGGCACAATCAATCAATATAGACCCCCCCAAAAAACAAAAACTTCAAAATGATTGGTTCCGTCGTTATAGAGCTGGCGGAGAAAAACTACTGTAATTGAAGTAGTCTAAAGAAATGCAAAATACAATATAAGCAAAATTACACGAAAACTACAAATATTTTGAAAAAAAATTTAAAGATCTATTTTTGAAGAACAGATTTTATTTCGAAATCAAGCAAATAAACTATCTTTCAGATTATACTTGCAGGAAGAATGACTAATTACGTCGTGACTTGCTACCTGCAGGTAAATAATTATTTTAACTAGCACAGGTAATTTCCGTGCAATGGAGAATTAGGGGATATCCACTTCCACAAAACTAAAGACAATATGAGTTTCCAGAAATTGCTAAAGTTATTTAGTTAATGCGACTTCCAGTCATTTATTATCCAACAATTATCCGACTTCCAGTCATTATTATCAAACAATTACATATTATTTCCCTATTACCATAATCGTGTTACCCCTATTACCAACGAATTTCCGCGCTGAAATATATTTTGATATTATAATCGTGACACATGAAATGATTCCGTATTTTTTTCCAGAAAGTTTCGTTTCTTTCATATGGGTTCACAATTACGATGAAATGGGCGGAGGCTTCCAAAGTACGATGCGGTTTTCGGCTGCTACACGTCACATATTACTTGATGAAATAATGATTAGAAACATGATTTTAAAATGAAAAATACATTAAAACGAATCACAAAAGGGGGAAATGTGAAAAAAAACATAGAAAGGGAATATCAAGAAATAAAAATGAATTCACATTTATTTCATTTGCACTTTAAGTCGTGGAAGGAGTTGCTCCGAATCACATGCAATATTACTTGAAATGAAATTATGATTCTCTGAATATAAATTATTCTTTTATGAAAATTGTATTTTATCTACAACAGATATAACCATGTAAGTCTTCATCCATACTCTGCGATATGAATCCCTTCTGATACAAAATACTGCGAAATTCTTGTTATAAGATGTACGGAACACGCGTATGCAACTGATACAATGAACAACTGTATTTTGAATTTTACTTTGTTTTCTACAAATAATATTAATAATAAAGGAAGATACATTTAATATAAAATATTGTAATAATATTGAAATGTACCAACAACGTCTCGTCATAGACTCTTACGAGATCGTTGGCATCATTCATCTAAAATGGTTATAATCGTGACCCGTTCCGAATTTATATTAAAATTTTGGGCGCCAGGAACAGGTTACGTTAATTAAAAATGACCAATGCTTCCACAGCTAATTTCAACAAATGTATAAATGTCCGGCTAGTTGGGTCAATGGGTCCCGTTATGAATAATCGCTATCGCCTAGACAGCCGATTACTTGATCTGCCAACTCTACAGGATGGCGAGAAATCTGAAAGGGAATAATTATTTACTTCTAACTACTTAACAAATTTTGATTTGAACCAATATTATTAACAAAATATTATATATTTTGGTATATCACAATACAATGAAAAAATAATTAGAAGGGAAAACTTGCTGATAAGAAAAAGTTACTCTTGGCATTTTGTGACGAGAATAGAGTTACGAAGTACGTTCTTAATTACTCCATTTCCTCCTTGATTAAAAAAATGCATGCCCATTAAAACAAAGCGATAGGTACGAGAAAACAATATCAACGATATATTCTGATAAAACGTTCCAATGAAACTGTTGACTGGACCGCTGTTTAATTACAACGGGGGGAAGTGGAAAACGGCGTTTCTCTTGCCGCGATGCGGAGCGGAAGGGAGCTAACGCCCAATTGATGTTGCGCATCTGAAAGGGCGACGGGGCCATTGGCGTCCGTTGAATTATCGACAGCCAACACTCGACACCGCCACTCTACGCCTCCCTGTTCCAGCCCACCCCACCACTCCGCCCTTTGGCGACTCGACCCGCGCAGCTTGTGCCCGCTGTCGCGTAACGGTGGACAGCCAAAACTGAACATCGCCGCATGCGTCAACGAATAGTGTTTTGATTGATTGTGATTCCGGAAGCGTCAACGGCTAAGGTCATTAGTCCCGTAAGTGTAGTGCACGTTTCCCTCGGGAAGGGGCGCTATCTTTCTCCTCTGGGTAGCGAGATCCGGCGCCGACCTACCATTGGCGACAGGGCCATTGGCGTACGTTGAATTATCGACAGCCAACTCTCGACACCGTCACTCTACGCCTCCCTATTCCGCCCCACCCCACCCTACCCCCACCACTCCGCCCTTTCGCGGCTCGACACGTGTCGCTTGTGCTCGCTGTCTCGCTTCAAGGTCATAAGTCCGATAAGATCAGTGCAGTTTCTCTCGAGAGGTGGCGGTGCCCTCTTCTACTGCATGGCGAGATCCGGCGCCGACCTACAGTCGGCAAGCGCGATTTCCCCCATCCAGTAACTCCCACCAGCAGGGCACCGCCTCAGCCGGGACACGTTCGAAGCCCCCGACCGATCTCCCGGCATCTGTGGTAGTTTAGTGCATGTTAGTTAAGAGTAAGTAAGAGGTGACTATAGGACAAGGAAGGGGAGGAAAGATCATGTGTGGTCCGTGGACCTTCTGGTAGGGTACTACTCCGGCATTCGCCTTGTGTTGATCGGATAAACCGCGAAAAACTGCCCATCAGAGCACTTGGCAGCTAGAATTCTCCTCCTGACGGCGACTGTATTCGACCTCTCTGCGTCCCTCCTCCCATTATCCCGACCGCCTCCACCGTCACCCTGCTCCCTCATTCGCCTCGCCCGATACCTCTGAAGCTCGCCCTAGCTTCCGCTGTGCCCCCGCGCCGGATCTCCCTCTCCCCCTCCCCTCCCACTCCCCTCCCCTCGAAGCCTCCGAGCGGCGACCTACGCCTACGCGAGGATAGCAAATTCGTGTTGGCAGCTGCCCACACGAGCTGAGGATGCTCAAAAGCTGTCTTGCAAATCAACTACAAGAGAATGCAACTGACAGCGGTGGCGTATGCTTACTCTATACAGTGTGTCTCAAAATAAATGTTACAAACTTCTATTTGTTAAATAATATAGCGTGTGTGAAAGCCTACAACGATTTGAGGTGATACAGTTATACCGTAAAACTAAATAATGCACAGAAAAAATGATAAGTAGTTGAGAAGACATCTCAGCTTTATCAAGAGAAAAAAATATACTCTTCTGATTGTTGAGTTTTTTGGTAAATTTTTCTTATTTTTTTCTTATTCTCCATTTTGTAGTACTTTTTTTATTTTCAATCTTTTCTATCATGTATTTATTGAAATGATATGCGAATAAAAACAGATATTAGTCCAACGGAAAGATATTTTGTTCAGTTAGCTTAGTCCAAGTCCACGCACAGTCAATAACTGTCTTCAGCAGAGTATCTACGGATACTTTACTATTTCATGTACACAATGTATGTGAACTTGGAAATACATTCTATTCTATTCTATTCTATTCTAGGGTATTTAGAGCGGTAGAAAATGATTACTTTGCCCCCGTGAACATACCCGTTTAGTGGAAAATATGTAAAACGGCGTTCTACATGTATACATCGACACTTGCCCCTGACTGTTAGGCAACCCCATGTGCACAGATGTTCTGCAGGTACACGAAATGTCCTGCATAATTTTTTTCTTTAAACTTTTGGTAGGGAGTTCTAAATGTACTCTGTGAGATGACATGAACGCCATATTGCTCCATTCTTTTGTTTTTTTTTTCAAAAATTACAAATATTTAAGTTTTTAAGTGGTTTTTCACGTCGTTAATATTAACATTAGCGGCGATTTGTTCACATTACTATATTTATGAGTACATATGCTCTAAATAATGTCTAGTAAAGTTTGTCGAAACTCAACCATTTTTCTGTGTAGTAGCTCAAAATTCAGCATTTTCAGAAAGGCTCAAACGCCATGTTCTCAAAAATTTTCTTCAATTTTTTCTTTAAACTTTTCGAACGGATAGTACTAATTGCACTCTTTAATGTGACGTAAAGTTCAATTTGGGGTATTTTTTCGTTTTTTCAAAAATTACACAAATGTAATTTTTTTGAAAGATCTCTCACGCCGTTAATATGCACATTTCCAGCAATTTGTAAACAATATTGTATTTGTGAAAACTCAAGAATTGTCTGTGAAAAAGAGCTTCAAATTTCGCATTTACAGTAGCGCTTATACGACATTTTCTTAAATTCGGCTGCAAATTTTTCAAAGAAAATTGCCATTTAGAACGAGATTTTACTGTTCTTTAATATTCTTAAAATAATATTTCTGTTCTACTATGTAATTTGGGTGGCGATAGATGGCAGCTGGCAAGAGAATGTGGCAAGTCGGAATAGCTAGCTGAGGCTAAAGGAATTAGAAAACTAATACGGGAAAGTCTGTGCCAGTCTGTAGCACCACTAGCTTTCTAGGACTTTTATCTAGTCGAAAGCCGGTTACCCTTTACGTCCCAATGGTATGCATAATCGATCATATACCAGACACGCTTGAGAGGTCCTGTGGTCTGGGGTCAGCAGAAGGCGAGGCTCTCCACAACTACACACACATGAGAGACAAGGGACGAACAGCCATGCCTAAGGCGGGACTGGAACACGCGTCCATTCGGACCGAAGCGCTGAGTCGGTACATGCTCTTAGCCACCTCGGCCATCCAGGTTGGCCCTGCATAACTAAAATTCAAAAATTGTTTTTTTTAAGAGCCACGATTGAACTCTCAGTACGTTGGGAATGTCAAACCTTAAAAATGATTACTAAAATTGTCCTTTAAAGGCTAAATGGCCGAACTCGAATAAAATGAAAATAAGAAGACCTTGATGTCGTGAGAAGGTGATATGCCGAACACCCATGTATAAATATTTGCGTGAAAATTGGGGTAAATGGCTCATGAGCGAAACCTGTATATGAAATTTCCCTCCGCCTGTTCACTGGCAAAACGTTATATACATATTTAACCCGTCCACATGCCATACGAGTTTGTAACATTTATTCTGAGATATCTGCATATGTCAGCGATAAACATTGAATAAAGGAAGTAAGGATATATTGGAATAACAAAACATACACGATATGAATAAAGTAAAAGATACCCTTTTTTCCTTACTCTGTTTTTCTTCTACAATGCTCTTCAAGATGAAAACGAAAAATAGTTAATTATCCGTTTAAACAAAATGTCCACACTATAACGTAATATATACAGCACAGTGAGACATATCTCCTTAAAATTTTAGAATTCATTTTCAGAAGCTTTGCAATCCTTTCTTCAAAATCTGTTTCTCCAATCACTCTCAAACACTATTTCACGAATTATACTGCAACATGTACTCACCTTTTATTACATGACTCGTGGCTGTGATTCAATGTTACATAATTAAGGGAAAAAATGAAAGTAAAAATATAGACGTACCAAAACTGAGGTGGACGAATCTCTCTAATATCAATATCCAGTGTGCTTACCTGCAAAAATAAAAAAAAAATTGATAATTAAAATAATCATTAACGTCCCCATAACATTATATCGTGCTTACATAGAATACTACAAAATACCATTACGATTTTTTTAAAATGATAAATGAGATTTGGTTCCACTCTTTCTTCTAATGAGTCCACATATGATTGAGTAGATTGTGATGAGTAACAAGGACATCACTACATATCAAGAAACAGTGAACAAATAGCCACGAAGGCGTTTTTTAATGTTTAAAATCTTCTCATTTGTGCTTCCACTTTGTGCAATATGATTAATATGAAGTTATAAACAGGATAAGTCACGTGACTTTAGCACACCCTGTAACTATTGAACGGTTGGCGTTATTGTAGTGCAGTTTTCGCTGCAGTACATGAGGCAATGGGACTAATTCATACGTGCATTCATATCTATTTTATCACTTGTAGTTTACGAGATATTTGAGGTAACTATGTTTTTTTTAAATGAAACTATTATATTTTTCAGTTTATCACGTAGTGCGTAAAAAGATGAATCCAATGATAAACATTTTGTCATATGTTAGATAACCTTTTGTTTTTGAGAAATTTTGATTCTTTTGCGACTAGTGTTCAAAGCTGTTTTGAATCTAACAATTCGCCACTCAAGGTCACGCAGCGCTCCACCAGCGAACTAGCTTTTTGTAATTATTGAAAGTTACACACGTATAGTAAGAGAAGATATTAAAGGTAAGAAATGTAAGGTTAAGATCACTGAGAAATGTTGCAAACCATTGAATTGCATGGCACGAATCTGAAATCCTATTTTTGGCGACTGAATAGTCCGCAGTTGCGTAACGGAAAATTGCCTTCCTTTGTGCGGAGATGAGCAACAAGATGGCTGGTGAATGGAACAACGGGCTTGCAGGTGGCGCAGACAAGTGAGTGGCGTCTGGAGCACAGAGCACGCACACGTGACTGCGACACCGTCTTTCTTTAGACGTCTTCAAAAGAACACGAGCAAAAATATGCCAGGTGAGTCATTTCAGATAGAAAAAATCGTTACCGTCTTCTCTTCAATTACACGAGCATATATTATTTACATTCTGCTGCAAACGATGCCATTCTGTACAGACGTTTATGATTTCACATCTTCTCTATAACGTCCAGTTGTACTTGTAGTAAGTCTATTCCGTGGATAGTTCTAAATATTGCCGAAGTAAACAACTTACTTTTTTTGCTACAAATGCAGAAAAACGCAAGTTTGTAAATTGACTAATTTGGGATTCAAATACGACAGTCCTGTCTAGCGCGCTTCCCGATTTTAGGTCGTGAGAAACTTAACACACCAGACGGACATCAGAATTGCAATGCACTCGCTGTCCACAAATGACACTACTGGGATTTCAAGCCTAGAACAGCGGCTTGAGTCTTGGAAATCGCAAAGTTGGAATAACATACAGACGAAATCTGAAAATTTTAACATACCATTCCCATGTGGAGACGAGAAATGGGGTAAATCCCCATAACCATTTGATTCATTGCCGATTATTACGAAAGAATCTGGCACGCAAGTACGGCAAAAATTCGTGGTCGCCAGGTGGGAACCTCATTGACAGTGTAACCTATTAGAAATGATATTTTGTGCACACACATACATGTATACAGAGAGAAAAAGAAATGAGAAAGAAAGAAAGAGAAAGCCCGGGAGAGAGAGAGAGAGAGTCATATTTTTTACTTCCTTACTTCGCTTTTCCAAAAGCTGTCACTCTGTCTAACCATTTGCAAGTGCTTACGAAGTCAATTTATTTAGAGTTATCGTCTCTTCAACAACTCCCATTAAGGCCCATCAGTTATGATCTCAAACAGATGATAGTGATAATGATAATAAGGTGAATGATGATGGAGCAATGGTGGAATATGAAGCAGGAGAAAAAGGAAGAGCCATGAGATAACCTGTGGAGAGGTCGCTGTGTCCCTCAAAATATCGACTTGGATACATCGTGGGTCTAACTCGGTCTCCAGCGATTGACGGCGTAAATGCTATCCAATACTCCACGAACTCCCCCGCGTACGTCAACTTAATTTCCATTAGGTTTCCTTGCAATATCTAAAGTGCTTCTCCTTGGTCTTAAATGTCTCATGGGGCAACGTTATTGGCAAGCAGAGTGAGGGAGATATTCGATAAGAAAGATGTACTGTAGAAAGGAAGTGAAGCAATTTACTTATGGTATAGCAGACTTGAGCAAATTGATCTGAAGAATGAACATCTTTCGAAATTAAAAACTCCAAGTAATGTATGATGAAGTCGAACGAATACTGTGAAATTATCGTGCCAAGAAAAGGGTTTTGTGTTCTGTGACATATTCTTCAGTTCTAAATTAAAATAATTTTATTGGCGGTTAACGATATCCGATATCGATTTCTGTTAAACAGGTTAACCTTCAGTACAGGGTAGTTGGCGTCCCTGTGGCGTCCCAAATATTTTTGAACCGTTTAAGATTTCGGAATGCGGTAGGGAGCCCACAATAAAACAATGGATTGGTTTCCAACACTTTCGTTGAGGGCGTATTTTAGGAAACTTTTGTTTTCTAAGGTATTTCGTAAGAAGAGAAAGTTATGTAATCGTGCGACGGACAACGGCGAATTTTCGTCAGAAAATCTTTTATTGCAAGGCCCTAATGGATAAAAGGGGATAAAGCCTGTTGCTAAATTTTGAAAAAAATCTCCTAACACGCGGTTTAGCCAGAATCTATGTTTTGTGGTTCCTTGATACCGAAAAATTGATTGATGGCAAAACACCCGTCCGTCCGTTTATGGTCAAAGCTAGCGCCTAAACCGTTCAGCAGATTTTCTTCATAATTGATATTCGCCAATCGATCTTAATGTACTCGAGACCTGGGGAGTTTCAAATGAATATTTTGAATTTTCAGGATACTTTACATGAAGCCTTAAAACATTTTCAAAATTTTCTAAAAAAAATTATTCAATCAAAATATTTTTTTTTATCTTGTCTTCGATTAGCGTAAAGGACGCTTAAGATAATGATGCAGGTCTCATGTTCGTTTAAATCACATATTTTTTGAAATTGCAAAAGCGGATTTTTTTGGTGTTCCTACAACTATATCGTTGAAGATAGAATTTTTTTCTGGAATGAAATCTGTTCCTTAAAGGACGATATTTAAAGTTCACGTTCAATTTTTTGAAAATATGGGTAGTTTTCGTGCAATTTGGCGCAAAATATATATTAAATTTTTTGCCAACAAACGCTCTAATTTTTTTCTTTAATTTTTTGACACCGATAGAAGAAGAAATGCTTAAAATAGTGGCGCGGGTCTCATTTTCCTTGAACTCACAGAATTTTCGTCATTTGCAAATTTAGAAATAATGTGTTTAATTGAAGTACGCGCTGTTGGCGCACCATTAGTTTTCAAATGGAACCAGATCGGCCATTTCGCCGCGGACCCCACGTTGCTGAACGGACAGTAATATGTTGCGTAACAGCGATTCAAAATAAAGTAACACATACCGTTGGATTCATTGTGAAAATTTTAAATGAATACATTCGTTTCCTTTTAGAGTATTTGAATATACTGCGATTTTCTTAACTTTGCCCCTGACAGGAATCAGCTTTTGATTCTTTCATCCAGTCGGGAGCTTAAACGTCAACATAGTGACGTCACTGGAGGGACATACAAGCTCCCAATTGGATGGCAGCGAAACCGCTGATTCCTGTCAGGGACGAAGTTAAGAAAATCGCAGTATAACTGCGAGTGTTTGTGCGTTCGTGCGTCCGTTGGTTCATGCGTCCGTCACTCCCGGTTAGACCATTTCCCGTGCACCAATCGAGACATACGAGGTGTCACTCGACGCATCTCGGTCTCCTGGTAAGGAACTCTTTCCTTGTACACGTAAGCTTCCGCGGCTCGAGTTCATCACTTCTCGGCTGTCCGGGTGACGCCGCGTCGTTGGCAGAGAGGCCGACGTTTCGCCTCCCATGTCGTAGGCTTCCTCAGGGCAGCCTGCTGAGGAAGCCTACGACAGCTGCCCTGAGGAAGCCTACGACATGGTGGGCGAAACGTCGGCCTCTCTGCCAACGACGCGGCGTCACCCGGACAGCCGAGAAGTCATGAACTCTTTCCTTCCCATTCCCTTGTTCTATTCTCACGCCTCACACACACACACTTGCATGCACTACACTACCACATATGCCGGGACACCGGTTGTCCCCGCTGGGGCAGTGCCACACTGGTGACAGATACCAGATTGGGGAAAACCCCAAAATAATTACAAATTGTTAAAAAAAACAATTTTGTGACTGTCCCAAAAAACAAACTGATTGTCTCAAAATCTGATTTGGAAACTTTATCGAGAAAAATAAAATTTAGTTTTAAAATAAATATCTCTTTATTATGAAATATAATTAAAGCAAATAAATTTATAGCGTTCAATTCATCTAACTCCTCTCGTTCCCCTTAACGAAATGAATTACTGTTGTATCTCTCTTTTCTTTTATAAAATAAATTTAATGTCATTGAGATGACATGACTCATCTCAGGATACTTATTTCGCAAATAGTTATTACAGTTCTTTTATCTATGTATAAAAATAACTAAACAGCAAAAGGGGACAGAGACGATCGCAGAATGAGTCAAACTGAAGTTACTTTTCTACAGATACTCACGGAGGCCTGGTTCACTTAAGAAGAGTTCTTAGAGGAAAGTGTTCGGGCCCACAGCAAAGCAGAAATAGATACGTTCACAAGCAAGGCAGAACAGTTGAATTGCGTAATCGGCAGAGCGCAGCCGTTGACCGCTGAGATCACATATCGCCTTCACATACGTTGTTCCGCGTATTTTTCAACGGACGGGCGTGGCCGCTCGTACGTGATCGCCTGCCCAACTCACCCCCACAGCGCGGTCCGTTGGAGGAGCAACGGACAAAAACTGCCAGATCATTGCAAATTCAGATCAAATGGCAAATGGTAATTGGCCATCGCCATCCCCACCTCTGCCGCGCGTGTGAGCCCTTTCCTAACGTCTCTGCCCCAACCGAATTCGGCTTAACCGACTTCGTTAGTCCGCATAAAGACACCGTGCAAGATAGACGCGTGTGTTAGGGCTCCGCGCAGTAGCGTGTAAAGAATCTATAATCGTGCAAATGAGCTGCATACGGCTCGCACATAAATTGTTTAATCGTGGCAGTGCACGCTGTAATTGTGTCTGTCGCTCTTACGTGGGTTTGCGCCCGCAATTTTGGTTGAACTATGTAACTCGCGGCTGCTTCTGGTCGGCGGTCCAAAGTGTCACTACAATGACTACGCTTGGACAGGTGTATTAATGCACCAAGAGAAATTTTCATCATAATTCTGTGCTTCTTGTGCATTTAATGTGTTAATACTGTGCATTTACTTATTAAATATTGTTTGTGCTGGAAATTTGCTCGTATATGCATCCTGCACTCCTGCGCCAATCCCAAGAGCTATCAAAGGGTTTCGGGACTACTGTACTTCAACAATACAGTCCATTCATACAGTCCACTCATGAACATTAAGTGTATAGTAGCCCCGAACATGGCGCCTTCGAGCCGGATTTTGAAACTGTGACCTAATGGTATATGAACTAGCGTGCTTCGAAGCTGCAAGTGCTGACCGTGCTCTGCGAGTGGCGAACCACTGTTCTTCAATGCCGCGAACTTCAACACGTGCTTCAAGAAACAAGTCTTCAGTTGTAAAAAATTGTGCACCGATTAATGTGTGCTTCAAGAGCAGTGTTCTTTGTGTGGTGAAAGGTTCCTATCAGTGCAAAAGAATGCCCCAATCAATGTGTTTTTCAAAGTAAAAATTTTTAATATGTTCAGTAAAATTTTACTATTGCTGTTTAATGTAAATGTTTTGTGCATAAGGTGTAGCCTGCACAGCTAAATAATTTTCTATAAAAATCTTGTGGGCAGAATATAAATTTGTTCACCACTGTAATCAAGTTTTAAATCGATGCAACTATTTATTTGCTCAGTGACAGAAATTCTTTTCTCTTTCATATTCCAAGAACAGCATATTGACTTGTTTTTGTGTTCTACAAAATCTATGAAATTTTTGTCTGTTTTTTGTTTTTCTTTTCGGGTATTTCATTGTGTGAAGTGTATAAGTGCCACTGTGTTAATCTGTTAGCACACATGAAGTCTGTGTTTACTGCTTGCAACTTGTATTATAATTGTGTTAGTAATATTTTTTCATTTTTTAGCAACATAAGGTTAGTCATTAAGGAATTTAATTTAATTATTTAAATGCAAGCAGCAAATTTCAAATGCAGTGTGTGCTAATCAACTTAATTTGCCACTGTCATTTGATGGCAATTCAATTAAGTGTTTATTTTATCTGTGACCAAGTGTCATTACAAATAAGTGTTGACCAGCAGCAGTCAGTTGTTCATCATGTTAATGTAAGTAGGAAGCAATCAGCTGATTCTGCCTTGCAAAGTGTGCATGCTCAGTGAATTCAGTGCAGTGTTTATTATCTACCGAAGTGTTATTTCAATTTTATTGTGTTTATTTGGGTTCATTTCTGTATTTTTTCTGCTTTGCGTGGTGACCCTATTAATTAATAACCATGGCTCATCAACCTTCAGACAGGGCAGTGAAAACCCAACTTGCCAGATTAAATAATGCCATCAAGGATGTCGAGTCACTTGTCGACAATTTTGATGATCCAGATAGTAAAATGTATAGAAAATTATTAGCCAAATCAGACAGGTTGGACGAAATCTATAATGAAGCAAAACAACTTGCCCGCGAATTAGATTCTGAATCTGATTTGTTTACTACTTTTGAGGCAACAATTGATAATTATGATGATGCCAATGCAAGGGCAAAAGATGTCCTATTTGAACATAAACATTTAATTCCTGAATCTCGCCCAGCCTCACCTGTTTCCTCATGTGCATCAGAAGCCTTGAGTGTGAATTCAATCCCTTTCAAATTACCTGAAATGAAGTTACCAACATTCTCTGGTGATATTTTAGAATGGCCTAAATTTAGGGATATTTTCCAAAGCATTGTCATTAATAATTCAAGTCTAACAGACTCTTCAAGATTTTACTATTTGAATGGTGCTTTAGAGGGCGATGGAAGGGCAATTTTACATAATCTCCAATTATCAGATTCTAATTTCCCTGTCGCCTGGCAGTTATTAAAAAATAGATTTGATTGCCCTAGACTAATTGTTGCTCAACATTTGACTTGTGTATTAAACCCCCCTAAATTAAATAATGACTGTGCCAAGTCCCTACAAAATCTAATTGATTTCTTCAACTTGCATATTAATGCACTATTAGCCCTCAAAGAAGACTCTGATCTTGCTGACTTATTATTAATTGCTCTTGTGACCAAAGGACTCCCACATAATATTCTCAGGGAGTGGGAGTTATCCTTGGACACTGATAATTATCCTGATTTTCAGTCATTAATGAAATTCTTACAACACCAACAAAGAGGCCTCAGTGTCATGCCAACTTCCTCATTTCAATTTGTAAAGAATAATAATAATAATCATCATGGTAAATCAAACAAACCTTACCCTGGCTATAAATGTCCAAACTGTAAATCAGAACATTATTTAGCCGATTGTCCTGAGTTTTTGAATATGTCAAGGAAGGACAGGCTGGCATTCGTGGAAGCCAACAATAGGTGTGTCAGGTGCTTTACTTTCAAGTCAGAAAGGCATGTCAATTGCAAAAGAACTTGTTCTATTTGTGATAAGGCTCATCATAAACTTGTGCATCTTGATAAATCTCAAATGAAGGCCCCCCAACCAGCTGCTCTCTCAGCTGCCAGCACCATTAGTGCAGGCCATAGGGTACTATTGCCCACTGCAAGGGTACTGGGCTTTACCCCCAAAGGTGAGCCCTATCATTTGAATGCTCTCCTTGACAGTGGTAGTGCAATAAATTTAATTACCTGGGAAACTGTCAAAACACTTAAATTACCTACAAAGAAATTTAACGTTAATATTATTACTATAGGCCGTGATTCAATGCCAGCTAATTATGTCGTTCAGCTTAAAATTCAGTCTTGCCAAAATAATAGCCCTTGGTCTAAGGTAATTGATTTCTTTGTTGTACCAGATCTTCCAACATCTCTTAAAGAAAGTTTTGACCCCAGTTCGTGGAGTCTGCCAACTGATGTATTTTTGGCAGATCCGCTCTTTAATGAGTCTAAACCTATTCATGTACTGCTCGGTGCAGACACATTTTTTGATACTCTTCTCCCCAATAATAGGAAAAGAGTCGATGGGAAATTCCCCACATTACAGGAAACCCGCTTAGGTTGGGTCATTGCAGGCCATACTCCTTTGCGTCCTGCATTCGTCAATACCAATTGTTCATTCTTGACATCTGACAGTGAACTGTCACAATCTATTAAGAAATTTTGGGAGGTAGAAGAGGCTACCCCCATTTGTCCAAAATTCTCTGATGAATTAGCCGAAGCTCATTTTTCTTCTACTTATGATAGGGATCATACCGGAAGGTACATTTTTTCCCTGCCTCTTAATTTGGAACCGTCCACGTCAGGGGATTGAAAGGCACAAATTTTGGAAAAACCTCATGTTTCAGAGACCAAAATTGAAAAGGTAGAAGTCACTGCCTCACAATCCCCTCTCATAACTAATTGTGTTGCTTCAACTCCATGTACCTGTGAGGCAATTAATTCAATTAATTTAATTGAAGAACCTGCTATATTGTCAACTTGTCATGAAAATAGCCTATCAGCTGATTCATGTGACAATCTTTTAAATAGTAATGATCCTGCCAATTTAAGTTGCGTGCAACCAGCTCCTCTGTTGGTAAATTATACTGATTCATCTATTTGTCCAAGTTTACATTCTGTAAACAATGACACATCTCAATCTAATTTAAATTCATTTAAGCAATTATTGCTATGCTCACCAATGTCTGAGCAATCAAATTCACCTAATGTTTCTTGTGTTTCAGTTAACACATCACATTTAAGCTCATTTTCTGATTTAGTTACCCCTTCAAATACCAGGGGGTGCGATTTTACTGAATTTGTCTCCCATTCTAAAATTAGGGGGTGCGACCCTGTGTCGCCCATTGAACTAGTCACTCCTTTTAAGATTAGGGGGTGCGATCATGTATCATCCCCCTCAGAACATTTAAAAATTTGTGTATCAGAATTGGATAGGGCTGAATCGAGATGCACCAGCATCACACAGCAACGCGCCTTGTCTTCTGAATTCAGGTCGCTGTCCAGAGGCAATGATTGCCCTGGGGCAAGCAAGCTCTCCCCTTCTCACCCCTCTGTTCATTCTGATGGATGTTTTAGAGTGGGCGGGAGACCAGCAAAGGCGGAGTTGCCATTCAATGCAACCCACCAGCTAAATTTGCCGAAATTAAATTTATTTGTGACTGTAATTGTAATGCACACTCACAAGAGCCTGGCCCACACAACTGGGCAAACTTCAATTTCCCACTTACGGGAAAAATATTGTATTCCCTCTGCTCATAGGGCAGAAAAGAGTATTTTAAAATTCAGTGTTACCTACTTCCGTCACAAGCCAGGATGGTGGAGTGAGGTCAGTCAGGGTCAACTCAAGGTGGCAAGTTCATGCGCCACAACTACGTCAGCTTATGCCCCTTGCCTGTTGGCAATGTGAATGTATAAGATGTACATAATCATTCCAGTCAGTCATATTTAGCGTAGGTTAGGTGTATCATTTAGCTTTCTTAATTGTAAGGTCTGTCATTTTATTGTATTTTGTTATTTGTCATGTCTTGTTAGTTGTAGTTCTTGTCATTGTTAGTGTCTTGATGTATTATTTTGTCAATTGTAAGGTTTGTCTATTATTGATTGTGTTTTTGTCCCATGTCTTAGTTAATAAGGTTTGTTAGTTTAATAATTGTCGTCACTCCTCTTCGCTCACACATCGTAGGAACTGGTCGGCCGCAGTCTGTCGCCGGCTTGTCGCCCTTCGTTGTGCTTTACCTGTCACTCTCACTCCTTGAAGCGGGCTCGTTATTTCCTGTGCAATTCATCTCTAGCTTGTAGCTCTAGGTATAACAATAGCTCACAGCGAGCAACTTCGAAGTCTTCCTGACCCCCTAGTCCCATGAAGGGACAGGTAGCTAAGGCAAGCAATTTAACTTGGATATTTGCTGACCCCCCTAGTCCATATGTAATGGCAGGTAGCTAAGGCAACCAAACTTGGAAGACTTGCAAATGCAAGCAATTTTGGGAGGCGCCGTGGATACACGTAACGAGCGGCGTAACAGCCCTAATTTTGTGCACTAAATGCACGCAAATTTATTTTCTCCTGAGAGAATTTATATTTACTTATGTTTACGTCAGGACTAAGGTATTGCACTCTGGTCATTATTAATTAGGATTAATGTCTTGAATCAGCGCAGATGTTGTCTTGTCCGCTTCGGTTATGTTACTGTTATCTCTCCCACTGTCCACTCTTCATTCTAGGCTCTGACTCCTCATCCTCGGCACTTGTCTTCTTACCTGTGTTCAGTGCATGGTTGTCACCCTAGTTTGAACTGTTCTATCCCTCTGTGATCGCGTTTCAGTCTTGGCTCGTCATCCTCGGCATTTGTCC
This sequence comes from Acheta domesticus, assembly GCA_031308135.1. Classification (NCBI taxonomy): domain Eukaryota; kingdom Metazoa; phylum Arthropoda; class Insecta; order Orthoptera; family Gryllidae; genus Acheta; species Acheta domesticus. Next base: position 96,198,186 of record JAHLJT010002630.1, on the reverse strand, counting down.
TCTTACCTATGTTCAGGCTTGGCCAGTCAGTCTGCTGTGCGTGACTATTACCCGACGACATTCTCACATTTATTATTTTCCCATTTTTCTATTCATTAGTTATTTAAGTAATTTAGCATTAGTATTTTTTATTATATGTAAAAAAAATTTTTTTTTCTTGCACAACAAGGCTTACTCCATACCACTCATCCCATCCACATATGTACCATACTTTTTTATATGTCTAATTATACAGCCTTATGCTGTGTGCCCTCCCATTTTTGGTGAAAACCCCTAAGGTTTTCAGGGGGTGTATGTTCGGGCCCACAGCAAAGCAGAAATAGATACGTTCACAAGCAAGGCAGAACAGTTGAATTGCGTAATCGGCAGAGCGCAGCCGTTGACCGCTGAGATCACATATCGCCTTCACATACGTTGTTCCGCGTATTTTTCAACGGACGGGCGTGGCCGCTCGTACGTGATCGCCTGCCCAACTCACCCCCACAGCGCGGTCCGTTGGAGGAGCAACGGACAAAAACTGCCAGATCATTGCAAATTCAGATCAAATGGCAAATGGTAATTGGCCATCGCCATCCCCACCTCTGCCGCGCGTGTGAGCCCTTTCCTAACGTCTCTGCCCCAACCGAATTCGGCTTAACCGACTTCGTTAGTCCGCATAAAGACACCGTGCAAGATAGACGCGTGTGTTAGGGCTCCGCGCAGTAGCGTGTAAAGAATCTATAATCGTGCAAATGAGCTGCATACGGCTCGCACATAAATTGTTTAATCGTGGCAGTGCACGCTGTAATTGTGTCTGTCGCTCTTACGTGGGTTTGCGCCCGCAATTTTGGTTGAACTATGTAACTCGCGGCTGCTTCTGGTCGGCGGTCCAAAGTGTCACTACAATGACTACGCTTGGACAGGTGTATTAATGCACCAAGAGAAATTTTCATCATAATTCTGTGCTTCTTGTGCATTTAATGTGTTAATACTGTGCATTTACTTATTAAATATTGTTTGTGCTGGAAATTTGCTCGTATATGCATCCTGCACTCCTGCGCCAATCCCAAGAGCTATCAAAGGGTTTCGGGACTACTGTACTTCAACAATACAGTCCATTCATACAGTCCACTCATGAACATTAAGTGTATAGTAGCCCCGAACAGAAAGTTTTGGTAGCTTTGAGGAGTTAAGTTTTCAAATCAATTAGTCTCTTTCAATATTTTCCCTCTTTCCGTTCAGCTTTACAAGTTTTCTACACTCCATTTGTGTCAAGGATCTGCGAGTTCTCCGAAAGAAAAGGTAAGTGAAAAAAGAACCTTGAGTGTGTTTTAGAGTACGACTCAAGAAAACTAAACAAAACGAGTAAAAAGTTAAAAGCATTTATGTTCTTACTAGGGAATGGTGAACTTTTGTGTAGTTTTGAGATGTGAGCAGGTGAGTTGTGTAGAGAAACATAAACCTTTCACATACCCTATGTTAATTTCTTCTAAACCTACCAGATATGCTCTCATTAAAGCTTGATTTAAGGACTCACTTGCCTCCCAAATATTTTCCTTAATATTTAAGATACAGTCGTGCGGATTTGGCATTCGATTAAAATTTTCTCTGCGGATTTTAGAAAACAATGCGTTTTTCCTTTGGGACCATAGAAATTTTTATTGGAATAAGCATGATGTATTGCGTAAGAACGACTGGTCATTGATCAAATAAAGCTACACACATTCCGATAAATTCACTACCGGAATTTAAAAATATTCTAAGTCAAAAGCTGGTAAGGTCTCACGGAAAAAAACAAAATTCCCTAAAATATGCCCGCCGCGAAAGCATTGGAAATCAGTAATCTTTCCATTTACATATTACATTTCAATGGTTCAATTTGCATGTTTGAAGACCCAAACAATCCACTTTTGTCTCGGGAGTGAGAAAGCATGTTTAAATTACTTCAAACGTCCCTGGAGGTGCATCTAATGTGAACTGTTGGACACACTAGTTTCAAAAAGTATTTTACTTCATGCAATTGTGCAGAGCGTAGTACGTATTCCGATAAACATGTTTTGCATATTTCCACATTTCCTTAACGAAACAGAGTTTACACAAACGCAATTTCCAACTTTGAGTTTAATGTATTCGCTAATTTCATTCTGAGCAACACTCTTGTGTGAATGACTGAGGAACTTCCGCCCACGTTTTCAGCAAGAACTTCATGATCCCCATGATTTCGATTGAAACATTAGTCTTGTTTTATTTGTTGTTGTGTTATTGTTGTTCTTATTCTTTTTGGGTCAGTTTTGCGTTTGGAGGAGAAATCTAGTGGCCGGTTGCTCTAATCGGTAATTTTTCGTGGTTTCTCCAACGGAGATCAGGCAAATACCGTAGCAGTACCCTAACAAATTGGCCACGGACTTTTCGCGATCTTTCCTTCCTCTTCTTTGTCCTATCCCCTCCCCTTACAAGCACTGCACTATTACCCAGGTCTGGAGACCAGTCGAGGGCTTACGACTTGATCCGGCTGGGGCGGTGCCCCGCTGAGGGATATCTTGGAGGGGGGAAATTTCCCGTAAGACCTGTAGGTCGGCGCGGGATCGCACCTTCTAGCGGGGGAGTATCGTCGCCAACTCTCGGAACAAAACTTCACAATGACTAGGAGGCGGATTCTGATGACCTAAACATTGCCAAAAATGATCAATAAAATGCTCTTACATTTTTTAAAAATTACCCAAAAGCAAAGAAAAATGACGTAAAAAATTTGATCAAAACCAGTTCGGATGAAAAACTCAAGTTGGATACGTTACTGATGTAATAGAGGCTACTTCTATTCGTTTACGTGCACTCAACTTGCAGACTTTTGATTTGGACTGTTCTTTCCCAGGAAATGTAGGTCTTTAGTTATCTCGAAATCAGCCGAATTGACAATGGCGCTGATAGGCGTTATAGGAACCTTAGATTACATACACGGCTGACATTAAAATTTCTGAGCGAAGAAATCCAATAAGATACTCACAATCAGGAATTCTGTGAAGAACATTTTTTCAATCTCGTGAATATTATTTGTAGCAAATACCATTAAAATGATATTAAAGTCGACGAAAGCAAACAATGTTTTAAAAAATGACGGGAAAAGGTAAAAAATGACTTAGTCGAAGACTACGAAAAATGCAAAAGTGACATAAAAATTGGTAATTTCCTTTCGTCATAATTACTTTACTTCCTCTTCATGGATTAGGCAAATTGCCTGTTCCGACCTCAATGTTCACACCATCGCTTTCTTGGCCTTCCTGGATCTCTTCTTCCCCTCACTGTGTAGAGCAAAGCCTGCTTTTGGATGGCGATAGTCTTCCATCCTCAGCACATGCTCTTTCCACTTTATTTTACTTTCTATAATTTTTTCATTAAGTGAAAGTATCTTAAGTTGATTTCTGATGTCTTGATTCCTGATTTTATCTAGTAAAGTGGTTTGATTAAAAACCTCTAGTAAAGTGGTTTTTAAAAACCTAATTTCGGAACTTTGTATTGAGTTTACGTAGCTATTCTTTGTTACCCATGTCTCACTCCCATACATGATTACTGGTACCGCCATTGTTTTGTAAAATTTTATTATAGTTTCTTCTTTTACCCTATTCCTTAGTGTTCGTCTTATTGTTCCGCACATAAATTGAAATCTATGAAGCTTTCGTTTCACATCGTCGTCATCGCTAAAAGTCATAATATAAAATTAATTTCTAAACTAAACAGTATTGTTCGAAAGCGAAAAGAAAAAAAGAGATTTCATTAAAATCCGTTCCCTACTAATGACCATAGTAGCTGAAGTTCCCGGAAGCATGAATCAATCAGACCATTGGTTACGCCTGTTGCATTTTTTGTGCTGTTCGATTTCCGCAACTTCTGAAACAGATGCGTTAGTGGTGCGGTAATACCGCTCCGCTTCTAATACCCGTCGCTAGGGAAACGTAGTTGCCGTGAGGCACTCAGCGTTTGTAATGAATATATTTCCTATAACAAGTACCATCCATTCCTCTACCATCCTTCAGGCGCAACTGCAAACTAAGCTAACACAGAACTCCTCAAGCTCTTTTGACTTTGGCCACGCTATCGCCGTAGCACTTTGCTTCTACTCCAAGAGTGTGCCGCAAACACGTCTAAATGAGGACTTCAAAGGGTTGAAGCTACTATAAACTCCAGTTTTTAACTACGTACAACGCAAACAACGATTTTTCCGAAATGGCCCACTTTAAAACACAAGGGAGCGGTTTTATGCTGTGGATGGGAAAACGAGAATTTGTTGTTGAATACCATTCTTCCTCATTTTAAACTTTTGTGTGAAAATAAACAAATCTGCATTTTGCATTAAATTTTAAAAAAATTGACAGGACATTTTACATTCAAACTGGTCAATATGACAATGTTTAGACCGGCTGAGGTAGCTCACGGCATCTATTGATGTCACTGCAGTTCCTCTGACCGGGAGGTTCTGAGTTTCGAGCTCCGACGGTGGCAGCGTTTTCAACACTAGCTTGTCAACTAGATCGAATTCATCTGCTGTCTACAGGAGAATTCTAGTGGGCGGTGGGTTTGATTGATTGATTCGTGTTTCCGGGCGCGTCAACTACTTAGGTCATTGGTCCCGTAAGTGTAGTGCGTGTTTTTCTCGGGAGGTAGCGGTGATCTTTTCCCCGCTGGATGGCGAGATCTGGCGTCGACCTACCGTCGACTAGCGGGATTTTCTCCTCAACCAGGTGTCTCCCACCAGCGGGGCACCGCCCCAGCCGGGACAAGCTGTAAGCTCCCGACCGGTCTCCCGGCATGTGTGATAGTGTAGTGCATGTTAGTGTAAGTGTGTGTGTAAGAGGAGAGGACAAGGAAGAGGAAGGAAAGATCGCACGCGGTCCGTGCCCGTTTGTTAGGGCACTGCTCCAGCATTCGCCTGGAAACCACGGAAAACTACCGATCAGAGCAGCCGGTCACTAGAATTCTCCTCCAGACAGCGACTGAATTCGACTTAGCTGTCAAGCTAGTGTCGAAACTCCTGCCGCCATCGGGACACGAACCTAGGAGCTCCCGTCAGAGGGACTGCAGTAACATCAGGTTGATGCACTGAGCCATCTCTCCCGGTATGGGCGGTTGGTCTTATCGGTAGTTTTTTGTGGTGTCTCCGATCAACATCAGGCAAATTCTGGAGCAGTACCCTAACAAACGGGCAAAGGACTGCGCGCGATCTTTCCTTCCTCTTTCTTTTCTTCTCACTCCTTACTTACACTCCCCTACATGCACTATATTACCGCAATCCGATGTGTAGGTCGGCGCCGGATCCACTATCCAGTGGAGTGACACCGCTATCCCCGGGATAAAATAATGCACTACACTTGCGGGACTAGTGGCCATTGCTGTTGACGCGCTCGGAAACCCTTACCAATCAATCAATCTAAATGCTATTTTTTGAATTTCAATGAAAAAGCAAAAAAAATGTATATATGCTGGAATTTTTATACCTTATCCCAAATTACTTTTTTTTACATGAATCGGGCATTTACCGTTTTATGCCTCTGCCCGAGTTTGCCCATACGGCACTTGCGTGTCGTAGTGGTATGAGTGCCGGCACGTTGATTCTGACGATCTTATTTCGGGTCGCGGAGCGCAAAAACTAATTGCTGGTTGAAAACACTTTTGGTGGTTTATGTAGAGGTGTAATAGCATTTAGGAGTATTTAGAAACAGTGCGAGAAAGTATGTGTGTTGGTAACCACAAGTTTCTTTATTAAACTATTTTCGCGGAACACTTGAGTAAGTTAGTGGCAAACGCAATTGAGACCAACTCCGTAAACGCGTCTGCTAGTAACTCGTACAATTATAGTTTTCATGAATGTTTATTTTCGGAGATCCCGGAGAAAGAAATTTTTTGCTACGGCTGTACCTTCGTGTGGAGCGAAAAAGGTCAACGTCATCCGTGCGAAAACAGTTTCGCGCGTGGCATGCCAACAGTTGAGGCTGTTACCATGTGAATACAATAGGACGAGTATTTTGAATTCCGAAAACTCAGATAGCGCGAATCGCTATGGTGGATGGTGGTGTACCGGAATGTAAAGAAAAGCAACAAGGGGACCATTTAACATTTGGCATGCTCAGTATGTTTTGTGAAACGCTGTTGCGCCGTAAATAGTAATTAATCAAACTGCAGTCAGTCTATTGCTGTTTCTAAATTTCGAGGATGTTCCATCCTGTTGGTTCCTACATCCTGTTTCGCTTCATATTTATTTGATTTAACTTAAGCTGATTCGCAATTTTGAATGTGATAGCAACACACAAGGGCGTTGCAATTGGGAACACCTTTCATTAACAAAACAGCATAACGACGCACTTTGTACAGGCTCAGTTCAAGACTCAGTTACACCAAGGAGAATATTGTAATAGTGTTCTTGCAAAGCGTGACGCTAAATAGCGTAAGCAACGAAATAAAAGTAACTAATTTGACGATTTAACATTTGATGAGATGAATGCTTTTCCCCAAAGTTTTCTTTTTAAGGTAATTAATGGGAGTAATTCCAAATTATAATGACAGAAGCTATAGGACTAATTGTAATGACAGAAGCTATTTTAAGGATGTCACCTCCTGCTGATTTGTTCTTATTTAGTTTCTGCTCTGTTTGCTTGTAAGATTACTTTAGCTACAGCGGTCGTTGGAACAACTTCCATTAATGAAATGTAAATCGTATATGCCAAACGTCCCGATAAACCACGAAAGGAATCGTAATATCGTACTACCATAGTTCCATTCCGTAAAATTAGAATTCACACAAGCACCCTCCCCGCTTCATTGAATGCTTAGGGTAAACGTTAACTAGCTCCACATGGTGTAAAAACTCTCTAATGAACGTTGCTCCGCGGGCATCTGATAGCTGGCTCACTGGGCGGATGCTGGGCCGCGGAACCAGTTTTCGACCGGCGCGGCGCCGCCGGCTGACAGCGAGGAGGGAGGGGAGGAGAAGAGGAGGGGGAACTGCCTGCGGGGGGGGGGCAGGCAGGGTGGGGGCGGCCCAGGGCGCCTCCGTCCTGATCGTGACAAGAGAGCAGTCGAGAGCGACCGTGGCTGTGGACGGGCTGCGCTGTGCTGTGCAGTGCGAGGCCTCGTCCAGAATGAAAACGACGTAGACGTGAGGGCAGCGTATGGTTTTTAAACCGGCTGAGGTGGATCAGGACATTAACTGATGCCACTACAGTGCTTCTGGCCGGGAGGTCCTGGGTTTCGACTCCGACTGACTAAGGTTTCCAGAAGTTCACTATTTGAGTGAACTGTTCACTACGTGAGTGAACTGTTCACTACATGAGTGAACTGTTCACTACATGAGTGAACTGTTCACTACATGAGTGAACTGTTCACTACATGAGTGAACTGTTCACTACATGAGTGAACTGTTCACTACATGAGTGAACTGTTCACTACATGAGTGAACTGTTCACTATTTGAGTGAACTGTTCACTATTTGAGTGAACTGTTCACTATTTGAGTGAACTGTTCACTATTTGAGTGAACTGTTCACTATTTGAGTGAACTGTTCACTATTTGAGTGAACTGTTCACTATTTGAGTGAACTGTTCACTATTTGAGTGAACTGTTCACTATTTGAGTGAACTGTTCACTATTTGAGCGAACTGTTCACTATTTGAGCGAACTGTTCACTATTTGAGCGAACTGTTCACTATTTGAGCGACCTGTTCACTATTTGAGCGACCTGTTCACTATTTGAGCGAACTGTTCACTATTTGAGTGAACTGTTCACTATTTGAGTGAACTGTTCACTATTTGAGTGAACTGTTCACTATTTGAGTGAACTGTTCACTATTTGAGTGATTAGTGTTTATTATAGCAAGTTTTTAATCTCGATTAGAGCCCACTTTACTCTCAAGCTAATCCTGGCTATTGAGCCGGTCCACACAGTTGTCGACTTAGCCTGGAAACTATTCGTAATACGTATGTCAGTTTAAATTCACAGCACTGCAAACGTAAACTAAAAGTGTGTTTCGTAAATGCCATCATGCACAGACTACTTTAACGAAGTCCTGATGAATACTGGCACTAATGCACACAGATAATTTTATTTGAAGATTTGAACTAATGTATAAAAAATTCATTACATTTTATGCGAAAGCAAAGCTCAACTTCACACTTGGCTGTGTTTTAAATAGGTAATGAAAAGAATGTATCATTAATACTCAAAGATCCTCCCTCCCCCTAACGGTTCACTATTTTCTCAAAACATTTCTTGCAACGCTAACCCCGACGGTGGCAGGGTTCTACTTAACACTACATAGCTGGTTCTAATTCAGCTGTCTGGAGGAAAATTCTAGCGGACGGCTGCTCTGACTGCTAGTTTTTCGCGATTCCACCAATCATTACCGGAAGAGAACCCTAAAACCGGACCAGGTAGCGTAGGCGATCTTTGGTTTCTCATTCTTGTCTTATCCTCTATCCTTATGCACAACATTGCGCGAAAAATAAATTTTCAAAAAAAGTAAATGATATTAAAGAAAGAACTACTTCTGGAAAACAAATTTCTTTGGAATAAAAAATTGCTATCTTCAAAATTGTAAAATAAATAAGACTGTTTTCCAAAATTCAGACTTAACGGTGAAAATCGGACCTCTGCCCTCTTTATAAATATATTTCACTCTACTCTTACAAGAAATTAAAAGAAAACAATCGGAGCCATTTTTGAGAAAATTTTGAAAATGCCCCAAAGCTTCATGTAGAGTGCCCCCAAACCATACAATGTTTTTCAAAATCGGGGGGCTTCCATTTGGGCGAGATCGACCTGTGATTACTCATTTTGAAAAAAAAAGGTGCTAATGTTGTTCACACACAGACAGACAGAGGCGGCGGGACGTTTCGAAAAACACACTTTTTCAGTATGAGTGGACCCCAAAACGTGTATTTCTGCAGCATTACATGATTTTCTCTAACTTTCTGCATTTTACTCCGTATTTACGAACGTATACGGCAAAGTACAAACAACGTATGTAGCAAGCCACAAACGATTTCGTCGTTTTATATGTTTGCCGTTTTACTGTGTAGCCTACTGGCAGCGCGAACGCAGTAGTTTTCTGCCAGCTTGTGCTTTGTTTTATGTCGTATCGAGTTCAGTTTGAGAACTTTGTTCTTCCTGGCGAGAGGACAGGCATCGGAAGAGTCGCGACGGCGCGGCGGTGGCGGTGATGGAGAGGAGAACGAGGAAGGCGATATTGAGAGCATAGAGACGACAGCACGTAAAGGCACAGCGATATTTACGATGTTCCTCCAACCGAACACCGGTTATTTATATTGAATTGATGCCTTCTTTTACGTGGCGAGACTCAGGCCCGCTCTTCTGTCTGACCACACAAATTTCGCTACACTCCTTTCATTAACTAGCGGAGAAAGAAGGTACTATATCGGGCGACGAAACAGGCGATTTGAATTTAGCTCAGAGGCGTCATTTAGGCTTGAGGATCTTTTACATGCAAGTAAATCTACTAACATGGGACAGCCGGCTTTACTTCCCCTCCGAAGGAAGGCGTACGAAGGATTTTTTCGCCCTTAAAAATCCACAGCTTTGATCGGGTTTGAACCCGTGAACTTGGGTACAGCAGTCCGCTAACCGCTACACCATCGCAAACCGCAAAATTACCAATTTACATTGACAGACACGAAAAGAAGATTTCTTCGCGTTCATGGGCAGGCCTGAAGGAAGGGATTGCAATCCAGCCAAGTGGGGTCCCGCAATCCCGCGGGATCCAGCGTAATTTGAGGCTCCGCGTGATCCCGCCACAGCTTGCGAATCCGCAAGCATCAAATCGTGTATATTCATTCAAATTTGACACCTTTATTTCTCATCGACATAGCATGTGTGGCATAAAATTTACGGAAAAAGAATGGTATAAAATTAAAAAAATGTAATTAACAGCTTGCAGCCCTTTAAATTGGGCGTCATTGTATAATGCAGAAGAGAGTCTACCTAATGCCGGCAGACACAATATTTCGATTTATTTTAGAGAAGCTGGAGAAGCAACACAGTTTTAAGCAATGAACTATCCGAGGTGCTACGAGCAAGAGTGAAAAAAAGACACACTAAAATTACGGCTACGTTCATTTATTGCAGCATCCAAAACAGTACGACCAGAGTTGAAAACGTCCAATTCTATATTTGTAATGCCTAAAGAGAAATGAAAAACATTTCATACCGAGTCATTAGAGAAGACGCTCAAAATGTAGAACTTGTAGTTGTAGGTGATGTCTCTGGAAGTGGAAAAACATTTAACTTTACAAAGGGAATTAGAAATGCAGCTGAAGCAAGACAATAAAGATTACATTAAACAGAAAGAAATTAGGCAAGTGCAAGACTTCGAAAAGACATTTTAAAATATGGCAGCATTTGAAAGTGATGGAGTTAAAGGGAAGTATTTTACTTTCTTGCATGACTATTAAGTAGACGTGTAGCCGAACTATAAAAAATTGGTCAATTAAGTACAGTAATGTATTGTTGATTTTTGCATTTTTTAATAAATATTTGATTAGTGATTGATGATAATAGTTGATAGTAGTGATAATGATAGTTGATAATTGATGATAATAGTGATAATGATTGATAATAATAATTGTTTTTATTACCATAAAAAATGTTAACATATGCCCTGATTGAAGTCAATCCAGCCCTACATGATTTCAGCTCCTATATTATTTCAGTAGTATACCTTCCCTCTGGGCTCTCATACGCAACCAAACTTTATAAATGAGGCCTCTAAAGAAAGAATATTTCAAGGGGACGAGGCGAATTGCACTTTGACTTTAAAAATATGAAGGATTTGTTTAAAAAACGCATCTAAATATTCATGTAAAATGCAATTTGCAATGTACCTCAGGATTTGTGAATCTAGATCGTTAAATAACTCCTAAATGAAGCGTTCTAGGGCCTTAAAAACTGAAATTTTGAGGCCAAAGGTCTCAAAGAAACGTTGTTCACACCATAATCTACAGGATGAGATCTTCTTCACCATTCTATTTCATTTTTGCGGGTTCGACTCTGCTCGATTGTATCTCACCTGTTAACAGCCTGTCGAATCTGCAACTGAATGTGAAATGACTAATTACTTGATATTCTATGTGATTGAATTACACGGTTGTACCTCTTTGCTCAGTAATAAAGTTAAATAGTATGTGTAATATACATTGTTCTTCAAGACCCTCTTATCCTCCGTCCCTTGTTGTACATGTCATTTTGTAATTGATAACAAAACACCCTTGTCAATAGAAATTATTGATCATATCAATGTCATCATGTGCCAATACAAACCACCTATGAAAATACAAAATGTTAGTTTTTAAGCCCCTAGAAGGCTTCGTTTAAGATATTTTTAACGATATAGATTTTAAAAAAATCCTGACGTGCGTTGCGGGTTGCATTTTACATGAATATTTATATGCGTTTTTTGAACAAATCCTTTATATTTTTAAAGTCAAAGTGCAATTAGTCACGTGTCCGTGAAATTCTCTTTCTTTAGAGACCTCATTTATAAAAATTGGTTGTGTACGAGAGCCCGCAAAGGGAAGGTATGCTACTGAAATAATTTAGGAGACTATTCTTGATGTGATTTTGGATTCACAAAAGGAACGTGGCGTGACTTGATTAGCACGATTATTTGCTGTTCGATACATACAGTACTTACATTATTTCGTTTTGAATACAAATTACTGCTGATTTAACCTTTCTTCTCCTTATTGTTTGAAACTTCCTTGGCGTTTTCATTTTTATGTGCACAGACGCTCTTACATCAATAGCGATGCGCTTCAGATTTCCACTAATTTTTAGGAGTTCGAATAGCGTACTCAAACGAGAAACAGTTTTCAGTGTCATCGAAAGCTGCGAAGATAAGGCACATAAGATAACGAAATAATACACAAAATATAACAGCAAATATTAAATCCCTTGTGACTTTAGTGTAGGCCATGCGACTCCCTACTCGAAGTGTTAACATTACAGCGCTTTTAACGTCGCCGTCATTTCCTCTGTTCAACTTTACGTGGCACTGATCATAAAATACTTCACAAAAGTCAATATTCTCGATTTCGCGCAGGTTCCTGAATGCCATCACTTACACGCGAATGTCACAGTGCGAAAAATTTACGAAGAGGAGAAGACAGATTCAACAATTACGAGTAATTAAAGGACGCGCCGGCAGGCGACGGGGGACGGAGTAGGGCTGAGAGGAGGAGGAGCAGAAGATGAGGCGTATTTCCACTAGGTTAAGGAGTTCTAATAGCGTACACAAACGAGAAAGAGTTTTCAATGTCATCGGCAGCTGCAGAGACGACACAGGAAGAAACGGAAGAGAAGCCTTAAGAGAAGGCGCGGACTGGCGGCGGTGGCGGCGGAGGCGGCACAGGCGCCGATGTGCGAGGATTGATTAATTATACTGGGATTTCTCTAACTTTGTCCCTCAAGGCAACTCAAATCCCATCTTCGCAATGGAATATGTCACGGCATTTCGCATCTTTCTCAGTCGTTCCGCTAGATTTCGCACGATCGCGACCGTATAAAGCACTGCTTGCGACTTCTACCGGCAAGACCGAGAAAGATGCGAAATGCCGTGACATATTCCATCGCGAAGATGGTATTTGAGTTGCCCTGAGGGACAAAGTTAGAGAAATCGCAGTATATAGTGCGGTTTTTCTAACTCTGCCCCTCTAGCCCCCATGGTCACGATGGAATATCACACGACATTTCGCGTTTTCTCGCTCGTGCCGTTAGATGTCGCTTGATCGCAAACACTGCTTGATGCGGTGGCGACCATGCGATTATACTCGGGGCACGACTGAGAAAAACGCGAAATACCGTGTCATATTCCATCGTGAAGACAGGCCTTAAAGGGTTACAAAAATCGCACTACAATTGTTGTTGGTTAGTGCTATGGTGGTTATTCCCGATAGTAGAGTGAATGTTTTATCCCGGGAGGTGGCGATGTTCCTCACTGAAGGGCGAGATCCGGTGCCAACCTACACATTGACGGGGCTGGGGGAGGGGCGTTTTCTATAAGAACCTCCCCGGGCGCACCGCCCCAGCCGGCACAAACTTTAAACTCCGAATGGTCTTGTGTGGTAGTGATTGTATACTTGGGTTTTTATTTCTTGGCTCGTGAGAACCTTTCTTCTCGATTGAATATCTCACGGCATTTCGCGTCTTTCTCAATCTTGCTGCTAGATGTCGCAAGATCATTGGCACTGCACGCTACGGTTGCGATCATGCGATATCTAGCGGCACGGACAAGAAAGACACGAAATGCCGTGAGATATTCCATCGAGAAGAATGGCCCTCACGCGCCAAGAAATAAAAACCTTAGTGTTTGTGTGTGTGTGTGTGTGTGTGTGTGTGTGTGTGTGTGTGTGTGTGTGTGTATGTATGCGAGTAAGAAGAGCTTTGGGTTCCTGGCCAGTTTGTTCGGGTACTTCGGCATTCGCCTGGTGTTGATCGGGGAAAGCACGGAAAATTACCGACCAGAGCAGCCGGCCGCTGGAAGTCTCCTCCAGACAGCGACAGAATTCGAACTAGCAATGTAGCTAGTGTCGAAAAAACTGCCACCGTCGAGACTGGAACTCTAGGACCTCCCGATGGGAATGGACGCGGAGTCAGCGGCAGTGTTGGGTTTGTGCTGAACGCAGCCGGCCCGATGTGGGCGGGGCGAAGACGCGGAGGTCGTGGGAAGTTTCTTTGGTGGAAGGAGCGGGGTCGGACGCAATGGCTGGAGCGGCGGCGGCGGCGCCAAAGGAGTTGTGAAGCGGGGAAGGACGAGGGGCATGAGGAGGAGGGACGGGCGGCTGGGGCGGGGGCACGGAGGAGGCGGGGCGGGGGCGGGGCAGGGGTGGGGTGGGGGCGGAGGCTGGGGCACGGATGTGGTGGGGGCGGAGGCGACGGAGGAGGCGGGGGCGGAGACGGGGGCGGGGCGGGGGCGGGGGTGGAGGCGGGGGGCGGAGGCGGGGACGGAGGCGGGGACAGGGGCAGGTGTGGGGTGGGGTCGGAAGCAGGGGTGGGGTGGGTGCGGAGGCGGGTGCAGGGGTGGGCGGAGGAGGGACGGGCGGCGGGGGCGAGGCGGGACTGGGTGCGGAGGCGGATTGACGGGGGCGAGGCAAAGGTGGGGTAGGGGCGGGATGGAGGCGGAAGCGGGGGAGGGGAGGATGGCGGGGCGGGGACGTTGGCGGGAGCAGGGGCATAGGCGGTTGCAGAGGAGGAGGCTGTGGCGGTGGCGGAGGCAGGCGAGGGGCGGAGGCCGGGACGGAGGTCGTGGCGGAGGCAGAGGCGGGGGCGGGTCGGGGGCGGGGGCGGGGCGGGGTCGGGGGCGGGGGCGGGGGCAGGGGCGGGGGCGGAGGCGAATCGACGACTCGTGAGCGCGCAGTCGGCGACGTGACCTGTCGTCGTTGTGGCCTCCGAAGAGAAACTTTCACCAACTTCACCTCGCCCCCCCGCAACGCTGCCACCGAAAGCGCCCTTTCGCCAGGTCCATCCGTTAGACCTAATTTGTGGTAAGATTCACCTCTATTCACTCATTCGTTTTTATTCATTCATTCATTTATTTCTATTCATTCATTCGTTTCTATTCATTCATTCATTCGTTTCTATTCATTCATTCATTCGTTTCTATTCATTCATTCATTCGTTTCTATTCATTCATTCGTTTTTATTCATTCATTCATTCATTCGTTTCTATTCGTTCGTTGATTTTGGTGTTATTTTTTGCTATCAAATATGAATAAGCGATTTGATCAATTAGTTGTGTTTTCTTTATTCCACGAGAAGTATTACTCAGTAGAATTACAATTTCGCCACCTCCTATTCCGGTCTCAATAGAATTATCATTTCTTCAGGGGACTCGCCGAAATTGTAGCATCTGTGTCAGAAATCCATTGTCGCTCATGCACAAGCTAGTAGAAATATTACCAACGTAATTCTAATGCGATTTTTAGTTCTTTATTTGTGAAATGGAAGCATATATTGTACACAATTTGAAGAAATAATAGGAACAATTTGTTAAAATGCGCACTAAAATCGAAATTATTTTATTTTTTACTGATACCTAAGTTAATAATTTTTAATGCCTTCCATATAGAGCTCTTATCTGGATCGAGATCATTATGGAAATAAGAAACGTTGAAAGTCACTACCGAGGGAATAATGGGAGGGAATTCTGAAAAAAGTTCCCGAGTCAAATTAACTTCTAGTTAATACTTCAAGGCCCTCAGGCTTTTTACCGCAGTGCTATCATTAGAACCCGTTGACGTAGTGATACTTGCAAGATTTTATTTTTAATCTATTTTAATGATTCAAATTAGTTCTTAATACACAATCATTTTAGCTTCTATAAACAAGCTTATTTACAGCTTTAATGTACTAGTTAATATCAAATTACAATAATTTTTTAAATTAATTAATTATAAAAACTCAGAAAAAGTGTATCGTTTGGGTCAGAAACATTCATTTAGATAGAAAACACGCATAATAAAAAACATCCCAGCGGATGATATTCGCGTATTCTGTTATTTTTACCGCAATTCCAACATTTTGTTACAGATATAGATATTCTTTGCGAGAACGCGCGCTTGTGATAACGAGGCAAAAAACCAACCACGTGAAAGAATTTAATTCCGGATCTTCGCGTTCAATGCTGGGAGAGAGAGCCCACCAGTGGGGTTGGAGGTTGGCTCAGAGATGAAATAAAAGCAATAGAAGAAAAAGAAGATGAAAACACACGTAAAAGACGGGAAACGCACTCCATATTTTAGTCCTACGAGTCTGCAGCCGCAAATTTGCTGCAGAACAAAGCCACTCCGAATGATTTTCCAAAACGTAGCACGAACACTGCACAAGCACAACAGATTAAAACCCTGGTATAACGTTACAACAAATTAAATATTAAAAACGCGCTTCACGAATACTTATGCACGTATGGTCCGATTAAAATAAGTTAGTGATTGCAAGTTGAGAATGGAAGGGAGCGACGTTGACATGTTGCGTACCACTGAGCACGTGTTTCCAGGACATGAAAATAAACCCTTGAAATAAATATTTATTATAGTAACCAAATCCTACACTCATATTGTATGAAGCTACAGCTTCAGAGGCACAATTGTCAATCACCAACTTATTTTAATCGGACAATATTGTAGTACGAGTTCGTGTACAAATAGCACAACAGTTCTTGACGTCACAGAAATATAAAGCTAATGGTGCTACAGAATGGCATAGACTCTTAGTAAAGTTTTCTAATTTCCTTGGTGTAGAGTTTTACGGTCTTGCCCCATCATCTTGCCAACTGCCATCTATCGTCGCTAAAAATACATTTTTTGAACTTTTCTCAATTTTTGGGTTTCCTAATGGTAGTTTCGAAATATTACTTTTAAAATATTAAAGAAGAGTAAAACCTCGTCCTATAAGGAAATTTTCGTTGAAAAATTTGGAGCAGATTTAAAAAAATCTTTATGCTGTCGCGTAAATGCGAAATTTGAAGCTCTCTTTCAAAGGAATCTTTTGAGTGTTCGAAAAACGTCATTTGAAGTCATTTGAAGCATTTTCACTCACAAATTCAATAATGTATACAAATAGATGGAAATGTGCATATTAACAGCGTGAGAAATATTAAAAAAAATTACATTTGTATAATTATTGAAAAACTAAAAAAAATAGAGTTAACTTAATTTTATGACATCTTAAACAGTGCAATTAGCAGTATCCGTACGAAAAGTTTGAAGAAAAAATTATCTCAGCGAGCGAGGCAGCGTCTCAGCAGGGTCAAGCTCTAATTAATTGATTGATTCGTGATTCCTGGCGCGTCAACTACGTAGGTAATTAGTCCCGTAAGTGTAGTGCGTGTTTTTCATTGGGAGTTGGCGGTGATATTTCCCCGCTGGATGGCGAGAACCGGCGCCGATCTACCGTGGACTAGCGGGGTTTCCCCTCAACCAGGTATCT
This sequence comes from Acheta domesticus, assembly GCA_031308135.1. Taxonomy (NCBI): domain Eukaryota; kingdom Metazoa; phylum Arthropoda; class Insecta; order Orthoptera; family Gryllidae; genus Acheta; species Acheta domesticus. The sequence goes on along the minus strand of JAHLJT010002630.1, from coordinate 96,181,223 downwards.
CCCACCAGCGGGAGATAACAACCAGGTATCTCCCAGGTATCTCCCTTTGTATCAGTGTATTCATTTCTTTGTGTAAGCCAATCTTTACATCAGGTTTTGCGTTTTAACTTCTTTATTTACTTCATGGCCACTAATAAACCGACAAGAGCGATCGCGTGGTTTTCTTGTTTGCTCGCCATCACTCGACTCGGTTAAAATTTTCCTGTTTACCGCAGCGTCTGTGTGCGCTAGCCTACACAGGTATACCTTTCCTTATTACCTGTGCAGGTATACCGTAACGTGTAGGCCGGGCCTAACATTCAGTGTAGTGCGATTTTTCTCACTGTGATTTTTCTAACTTTGCCTCTCAAGGCCCATCTTCACGATGGAATATCACAAGGCATTTCGCGTCTTTCTCGGTCGTACCGCTAGATGTCGCATGATCGCAAATACTGCTTGATACGGTCGCGATCATGCGATATCTAGCGGTACGACTGAGAAAGACACGAAATATCGTGACGTATTCCATCGTGAAGGGCCTTGAGAGGCAAAGTTAGAAAAATCGCAGTATAGACAGTTGGCCGTCCTGTTCGCGGATGCGGTGGCAAGGGCAGGTCAGCAGCCTATGTCATGGGGCTCTCTACATATCTTTAGAGTATTCTAGTTATGTAATATAGCACAGAACTGTTCGGTGATGAATGCTGCTACCAGATAGCTCCAACAGTGGCTCTGCGCCCACAGACACTGAGCACGAGCGACTGCAACGAAACGAATTCGAAAACCACCCAGGTTCACACATTATCCGCAACATTGAGTATATCTGCGACTTCTCTAACATTGCCCCTGAAGAACCGTCTTCAGGATGGAATATGTCACGGTATTTCGCGATGTTCTCAATCGTGCCGCCAGGTATCGGATGATCGCTACCGTACCAAGCAGTGCTTGCAATCACGCGACTTCTAGCGGCACAACGGAAAAAGACGCGAAATGCCGTGTGATATTCCATGAGGGCCATAGGGGCTTGAGGGGCAGAGTAAGAAAAATCGCACTATATAGTTCGGTTTTTCTTTCTTGGCGCGTGAGGGTGTGTCATCAAAATGGAATATCTCACGGCATTTCGCGTCGTTCTCGGTTGTGCCGCTAGGAGGCGCATGATCGTGACAGTATCGAACAGTGCTGGTGATTATGCGACTCCTAGCGGCACAACCGAGAACGACGCGAAATACCGTGAGAGATTCCATTTTGATGACATCCCCGCGTGCGCCAAGAAAGAAAATCGGAAGTATATACTGCGATTTTTTTAACTGTGCCCCTGATATAAATCAGCTGTTTCGCTGTCATCTAATCGGGAGCTTGTATGTCGCCGCAATGACGTCACTATGGTGACGTTCAAGCTCCCGCTGGGATGAAACCGTCAACAGCTGATTCCTGTCAGGGGTAAAGTTAAGAAAACCGAAGTATAGACGGTTGGCCGTCCTGTTCGCGGATGGCGTGGCGAAGGCAGGTCAGCAGCCGGAGTCAGGGGGCCTTGATCTCTACAGTTCTTTGGAGTTTTCTAGTCATGTAATTTAGCGCTTAACAGTTCGGTGATGAATGTTGCTACCAGATAGCTCCAACAATGGCTCTGCGCCCACAGACACTGATTATTAATATAAGTAGAGAGAAAGGTAATTTTTTTGCACAATTCTATTGTAAAGCTAAACAAACCATGGTTTAGTAAGAATAAACTATCATTGTATCTATCAAGTATAAACTATCTTTGTATCTATGAAGTATAAACTATCTTTGTATCTATGAAGTATAAACTATCTTTGTATCTATCAATAGAATAAGAAGTAACCATTCTTCACTCAATTCCAGTTTGATCCGCCAAAAAATTGTAATTACTAATCTTTGTGAGTGTGGTGAAACTAGCGACACAGTCGAACATATCTTTTGGACCTGTAAATTGTAAAATGATGAAATATCTAAACTCCTGGAAGGGATTCAAAAAATTGAAAAGTATGGTCCCTACTCCGTATTCTCCTTTCCGTCTATGTATGATTTTAACATAGTCCAAAGTGTGGGAAATTTCATTATGAGTATCAATTGCAAACTTTAAATTTGTACTAAAGTGTATGTAATAGCCTTACGGCACCATTTTTTATTGTGACTATGTAAAAACACTTAGCCAATAAAAATATTTATCTATTACTGACACTAAGTACAAGTTCCATAATGACCTGCAACGAAACGAATTCGAACACCAGCCATATTCATACATTACCCGTAACCGTGTTTGATTTCATGACCTCTATTAATAATATTATGGAATGATTCTTGAGAGTAGGTCATTAAACATAACCATTTTTAACCTGCCAACGTTTCGGCTTTTATTCAGCCTTCATCAGAGCTCCAAACAGACGTTAGTTCTCCAAATATTTCTTTGGAGTATTCTAGTAATGTAATTTAGCACATGACCGTTCAGTGATGAATGCTGCTACCAGATAACTCCAACAGTGGCTCGGCGCCCACAGACACTGAGCACGAGCGACCTGCAACGATACGAATTCGAACACCAGCCATATTCATACATTATCCGTAGCACTGAGTAGACGGTTGGCCGTCCTGTTGGCGGGCGCGGTGGCGAGGGCAGGTCAGCAGCCGGAGTCAGGGGCCCTGATCTCCAGGGGCGATTACCAGCGCCGGCCGCCCCTGGGCGCGCCCGCGCCGCCTGGCGGCTTTCTCCAATAACTCACAGGTTGCGCCACCGCGCGCGCGCTGTCCACCGGGCAATTTTCGGCTCGACGCCGCTCCATCATTCGCCCCCCCCCCCGGGGCCAGGCGGCGGCGGCGGCGGCGGACGGGAATAAAGCATCATTATCAGCAGGTTGACGTGGTGATTGGCCCGGGTTAATTGAACACGTGTAGAGTGGCCCCTCCTTCTCTGGCAGGGCTTGGCTCCCGCACCGAAACATCGGACTCGATAAAGAAGACAAACGCACACAAATATGTGGATGTTTTTTGAAACACCAATGTGCAATGAAAATCATGAGTCATTTGGCAGAAGGAAGCGATAGTGGACGGGAGAAAAAATACGTGTGAAAAGATGCGGGGAAATACGCATATGCTCACTGAATTGTAAATAGGTTTTTAGTAATACCGCACAACTAATGAGACTGTCAGAGTAATTCTGTCAGAAAATTCAGCATTTGAAGTACTATACTGTTTCATGTGTTTCTTAGTATACGCGGTAGGCAGAAAGGAGAGCTGGGGTGCAGGTGTATGCACCATAATTATCAGGAGACTCTGGCATTGTGATTGGTCCGGGTTAATTGAACATGTGCAGAGTGGCCCCTCCTTCTGTGGCAGGGCTTGGCTCCTACACCGAAATATCGGACTCGATAAAGAAGTGACACCCACGGAAATATGTGGATGTTTTTGAAACACGAATATTCAATGAAAATCATGAATCGTTTGGCAGAAGGAAAAAAAATACGTGAGAAAATATGCTGCGAAATATGCATATGCTCACTGAATTGTAAATAGGTTTTTAATAATATTGTACAACTAATCAGAAAGTCAGGGTAATTCTGTCAGAAAATCCAACGTAGTGAATGTGTTTCTTAGTGTGTGCTGTAGGTAGAAAGAATAGCTGGGGTGCAGGTATACGCACCACCATTATCAAGAGACTCTGGCATAGTGATTGGCCCGAGTTAATTGAACATATGCAGAGTGGCCCCTCCTCTGGCAGGACTTGGCTCCTACACTGAAATATCGGACTTGATGAAGAAGTGACACGCACGGAAATATGTGGATATTTTTGAAACACGAATGTGGAATGAAAATCATGAGTTCTTTGGCAGAAGGAAAAAAAATACGTGAGAAAAGATGCTGCGAAATATGTATATGCTCACTGAATTGTAAATAGGTTTTTAATAATATTCTACAACAATTACTCTGACATTCTGATTAGTTACTAATCAGAATGTCAGAGTAATTCTTTTAGAAAATTCAGTATTTGAAGTATATTGTTTCATGTGTTTCTTAGTACGCAGAAAGAAGAGCTGGGGAGCAGGTAAATGCACCATCATTATCACGTGTCTCTGGCACTGGGATTGGCTCAGGTTAATTGAACATATCTGAAAATAGTTTGGCCACAGTATTCTTGAGGGACCGAGTCGGAAATTTAGAGATAAATCCTTAGAACCATACAATTTAAAGATTTTATTCTTCTTTAACAAAGTTATATTCCGATATACAGAGGAATCATCATCTTTCCCTTCTTCTGTCTATGAGGAATATAACACGAACATTTTAGTGAACATTGAACTTTATAAAGTATTACCAAGGTTGAAATACACCGAAGAAACCTGATACAGTTATAACAAAATAGTATCACTCGATATAAAAATATATGTAGAGATTCGCTATTTTGATAAAACATAAGATAATTAATGTATTAAAATAAATATGACAGTCAACCAGCACAAAAGAACTTCCTTTCATGCTTTTCAACCAGAGCCTTTGCTCAGGTTGACGTTGATAGTGATTTTAATGTATTATATTTTGGGTCTTTAAATGGTGTCTCCACATATTGTTTGATATCGAGTGCTACTATTGTTATAATTGTATCATGTTTTTCTGTGTATTTTAACTTAAGTAACATTTTATTCATTCGTTCATTAAATTGTGACTAATGCATTTGTTTCTTACTTTCTCGCTACAGAGTGAAGAGAATGTTATGTAATGCTGCGCGAAAAACCGGCGAATGTTCGGCAGAAAAACTCTTATTACAGAGCCCTGGTACTGAATCAGTGGATAACTACAGTTGCTAAATTTTGAAACAAAAATTCTCTATCACGTGATGTAGTCAGAATCGATGTTTTGTGGGTTCTTGATACCGAAAAAAAACGATTGACAGCAAAATGTGTCTGTCTGGCCATGTGTCCGTCTGTGAACAACGCTAGCGGCTAAACCGTTCGGCCGATTCTCTCCAAATTGATATTTCCTAATTGATCTGAATTTGCCCCTTGAATTTGAAACCGATATTATAATTTTGGGTTGTAAGCTACATAAAGCGCCTGGAAAATTTTCAAAGAAATTACTCCATCGTTTTTTATTAAATCGATGGAGGATTTTTATACCACGAGTTAGAGGATTTGTTGTTGGCTAGTGTGAAGGTTGTTTAACAGAATGGTGCAGGACTCATTTTCGTTAAATACCCTGATTATTCGAAAATTGCAAAAGTTCAAATTTTTTCAGGGTCTTCCTACAACTAAAATATTAAAGACAGATTTTCCTTTTATGAAATCTGTTCCTTAAAAATAGATACCAAAATAAGGTCATGTACAATTTTTCTAAAATTTGAGTACTTTTTGTGTAATTTTGCGGGAAAGTACGGGCGAAAAAGTACATGCTGTTTTAGCTCCACTAGTTATGTTTAATTGAACATACACAGCGTGGCCTACTCCTTCTTGGCAGGGTTTGGCTCCTACACTGAAGTTTCGGTCTCAATAAAGAAAAGACACAGAAATATAGTAATGATTTGAAACCCGAATGTGCAATGAAAATCACGAATCATCATCATTTATACAGTAAGAAAATTTAAGAAACGCAGAAAATCACTAAACCAAGAGTGAGAAGACATTATGCAATGTATTCATTTGCACGTTGAAAGGTATATACGACTTTAATTAAACTGCATAGTTAATAACAATGTTAGAATAATTCTGTCAGAAAATTCAGTATTTAAAGTAGCAGTGTGGTCTCCCCTTTCTCTGATAGAGCCTGGCTCATACATCAAATCATTGGGCTTAACAAAGAAGAGACTTAACAAAGATCGGGCTTAACAAAGACGACGAAACGATTCGATGTTTTGAAACCCGAAAGTGCAATGAATTCTACTTCTTATTTGTTCCACGATTTATCATAATGTTCTTATGGCTAATCCTTATAAGGAATAGAAAAAGTAAAATGTGAGAGAAGTCGATGTAATATATATGCATTAGCCCATTGAATTGTAAATACGTCTTTCATAACACTACACCTCTAATCAAGCTGTCAGAATCGAGAAAATACAGTATTCAAAGTCCACTGCTTGATTTGTTTCTAATGTGCTGTAGGTAGAAAGCACAGCCGGTGCGCAGGTATATACAGCAACATTGTGAGAAGACTCGGGCACTGTGATTTGGCCAGGTTAATTGATCGCATCCATTAAACATATCCTCTCTCCCTCACATGGGCCGGTTCGCTCGAAATCGCGGACTTGATGAAGGAGAGAACGATGAAAGTACAGAGAAATGGTAGCTATTTCACATAAAGTGTATCTCTGCTCTTAATCGCGAATGTGTAATGAAAAATAAAACTACTAAAAACTGAATGAGAGACGACTACGTAATATAGGCATTTTTTCACTGAATAGACTTTAATAGTACAAACACAGTTAATCAAAATGTCATAATTGAGAAAATTCAACATTGAAAGTATTGTTCGTCTCTAACATGTTAGAAATGAATGTTTCAAATGAATGTTGTTGCATGTATGCAACATTCATTTGAATCTAGTATGCCCTAGATAGAAGGAAGTGCTAATTTGCAGGTATAAAGCTTCATTATCACGGAGCTCTGACACAATAATTGGCTCAGATTCATTGAATTTATGCAAAGTAACTCGCGTTCTCTGCTGGAGATTGGAAAGGTAATTTCTGTATCGTAAAATAGAAATAATAAACACGATAAAGAAAGGGACATGAACAGGGAAACGGTCGTTATTTTTAATGATGTAGTTTTTTACTAAGTTACGTGTGTTAGTTAGGTAATCAATAGACCTCGGATCCTATTTAGTTCCTTTAGGAGGTTGTGGAAAATAATTGCATATGTTTACGAGCCACTACAAAATAGATCTACTGACATCTAATATGGCCTAAAATGTCCTAAAAGGGAGGTTGATGCCTATTTTAATATTTCCCCCCCTTAAACTGCCTAAAACCAGAAATTTTGAATAATTTTCATATTTTAATTACTCATTTTATAAATTTGTTATACCGAAACGCAAATACTCTCCAGAATTTCTCGCAACGCGTATATTCCGTGATCAAATACGCAATCGACTACGCATCGAAAATCTCACCCAAACCACCGAAAATAAGGAGCTCTGGAAGACAATATAATGAGGATGCTTCACACTCTTCTTCGATCAGCACGCACTTCTTAGGCAATTGCACAATTCCCGGTGCAGCTGCGCTGTTGACCAGTGGCGTCTCCTGGCTAGTAGACGTTGGGATGCGATCATGATATTACAGGTTGAACGCATGATTCCAGACATTTAAAGTCTGCGTCATTGTACTTTTCTCTGAAGTGTTTTAGAAGTTTATGTTGCAAATTAGATACCTTCTGAATCTTCCCTGAAAATCATCATTTTCTCATTGCATGCACTTACTTACGTAAACAAAACAATAAAACTAAAAAAAAACACACAAAAAAGTACATACCTAATTTTTGAACTCGAGATCTATTCACGTTGTCTTGGCTGTCCATCACTATTTACCGTAAATTTTTCGGAAAAGGAGAAAGAACTAAACGGAATTTCACGAATCCTGTCTATAGCACAATGAAACGTTTCACTAGAGTTCCCTGCCACAAATAACTCATCCACTACCACTACTTCTCGCAGCGCCTATGCAAACAACTTCTTAATTGAATCCTTTTGTGATCAGTTGTATATACCAGAAACAACTTTTATTAATCATGCTTGTATTAATCATTTTGTAATCTATTTTAAGTGCCTCAAACGTAATTTTTTACGCATAAAAGTTCCTAATTTCATAATTTTGTTACCCATTTTAGGTGCCTAAACCATCACTTTTTTATGCCTAAAATTCCGAGGTCTAGTAATCAAATCTACGATGTTTGGGCATATGGAACAAATCGTCCGCGCAAAAGAATGAAATGGCACGTCTAAAAAAACTTATTTTGGAATTAAGTGTAGAGAAGTGTCGGAAAATAAAAACTTTACTAAAAATTCGCGAAAGACGTTCATTAAGTAAGCCAACACAGTGATTGATTGGTGATTCCGAGTGCTGCCAAGGTCATTATTTCCGCAAGTGTAGTGCTTTTATCGGGGGAGGTAGTGATGCTTTCCTCCCCGCTGAAAGCGAGATCCGGCGTGCACCTACTAGTCGACTTGTGCCGTTTCCTCAACCAGGTATCTCCCACCAGCGGGGCACCGCCCCAACCGGGACAACCTCTAAGCTCCTGACTGGCCTCCCAACATGCGAGGTAGAGTAGAGTGTTGAAGTGTGTATAAGTAAGGGGCAAGGATGGGTCAAGGAAGAGGAAGGAATGATCGCGCGCGGTTCGTGTTCTCTAACTATGGTCCGATTAAAATAAGTTGGCGATTGAAAGTTGTGCTTCTGAAGCTGTTGCTTCATACAGTATGAGTATATGATTTGGTTACTTTTATAAACACTTTATTTCAAGGGATTATTTTCGTGACCCGGGAATATGTGCTCAGTGGTATGCAACTTGTCAACATTCCTTTTCATTCGAAAGTGTCAATCATCAGCTTATTTTAACCGGACCATAGTGTCGAAAGTTCTGCCACCGTCGGCACTAGAACCCTAGGACATCCCGGTCAGACGCAGTGCAGCGACATTAATCGATGCCCTGGGACACTTAAGCCGGCTCAGAGAGAATTAATCCAACTTTGTTCTTTGATAGCACTCTGTGATGAGAAATAATGAATCAGAAGAAATGACATTTCTGCCACTAATATTATTAAACATTTTATTAAAGTACGAGTAATTTAGTTTCTATTTCGTTTGAAACAAATAACGTTATTTTCCGTTATACAGTTTTCGATTTTGAACCGTTTTGTCCCATGGATGGGAACTTCTCGTGGTTGGTCGTCGTTAGTCGCTGAGACAAGATAGAACTGTAAGTTTGCTTCACTCGACATCTTCATTTGGAAGCCAAGCATTTATCTCCTTCATCGCACAAGAAGTAAAGAGAGACAAAGTACTTAACTTTCAAAGGAAATGTCTTTGGAAGGCAAACATGATAAAGGAACGTTTTTCCTTGAGCAGAGATAAAACTAAAGGCAGATTAAAGATGAAAGCAGAGGCGTCTGAGAAATTAATTCATAATAAAGGAGTATTTGCTGTAAGAAGCACTTCAAAAGAGAAGACCGTTGAAGGGATAAGAAGTGATTTTTGGTAAGGCGCTGAAGTTAAAGTTTAGAAATGAAGGAAGTTCGGCTAGCGAATCCTATCAAGCTCTAACGAGAAGGAAAAAACCGATCCCTGGTGGTCGATATCGCTAAGGCAGCAGTGTCATAGCGATCTCGGACTGCATGTTCGAGACCCGGCTCAGGCATGGTTATATCTGTGTTCGTCCCTTCACCCCCTATCATCACCATATCATGTCATCTTCACAGTTATCATATCGCTAAACCCAATAGTGGTCGCTAATGACTTAGGTGTTGATGCGACCTTTAAAAAAAAAAAAAGAGAGACAAAAAGCGAGTAGAAACTGTCAATATTTTAATTCAAAAGAGTATATTGACTTCAAGAACTATAATCAAATTTCAAAAACATATCAACTTAATTTCAGGAGATTCAAGAAACAGCTGTTAAATAAATAAACATGATAAATAAATAAACATGATTAATTAATTATTTCGTGATTAAAACCACGTTTATGGCTAAGGTTATTGGTCCCGAAAGTGTAGTGCATATTTCTCCTCGGTATGTGGTGGTGATCTTCCCCCGCTGGATGGCGAGATCCGGCGCCGACCTACCGTCCACTCGCGAGATCTTTCCACCGCCATGACTGGGAAGAGCTCTCAGCTCCCGACTGGTCTCGCGGCATGTGAGGTAGTGCAGTGCATGTAAATATTTGGGCAAGTAAGGGGGTGAGGAACGTACAAGGAAGAAGAAGGAAAGACCGCACTCGGTCCGTAGTCAGTTTGTTAGAGTTCGCAAAAAAAAAACAAAAAACAAACAAACAAACGGAAAACTCCCCAACAGAGGAGGGGACGCTACAGTTCTCCTCCAGACAACGACTGATTCACTCTACACGTAAGCTTTCCGCGGCGCGGGTCCATGATTTCTTGGCTGTCCGGGAGACGCCGTGCCATTGGCTGACGTCGGCCTCTCAGCCAATGACGCGGCGTCTTCCGGACAGCCAAGAAATCATGATTCAATCTACCTTTGTAGCTAGAGTGGAAAATCCTGTCACTGTCGGAAGTCGTACCTGGGACCTCCCTGTGAGAGACACTGCTATAACATCAACTGATATCCTGACCCTGTGAAGCTCCGTGTTTTATGCCAGGTAAAAGTTTAATATGTGGAAAACGTTTAAGAATTAAAACAGTACAGTTCAGTGTCACAAAATAATGATGTAACCGACGAAAAATGAGTGATTTCAATCAATGAATTGTTCTGTTTATTCCGAATGTAAGTGAATAAGTAATGCCATTTTTTAAACGACCTTTTTGTTGTAAAAGAAGTCTATAAGTAAAATCATTTCTCAACATTATCTCCCTCAACTTCTATCCACTAGATCCATTGCTTGAGAAGCTTCATAATTATGCCCTGGAAGAAGCTTTGTAGCACAGCCACTCACGTCCGCATTCATAAGCATGTCATCTGATAAAAACCTGGATTCAATCAGGTGTTTCTTTATAAAGGAGAAAATCACTTGGAGCTAGTTGAAGACTCCACGGGGTACTAGGAGCTAAAAACTAGTGGAGCTAAAATTGCATGTTCTTTCTCCCCCGTATTTTGATGCACAATTACGCGAAAAGTACTCAAATTTTCGAAAAATTATATATGACCTTATTTCAAAACATATATTCAGGGAACACATTTCATTAAAGGAAAAAAATCTATATCTTATAATTTTAATGGTAGGAAGACTCCGGAAACATTCTGAACTTTTGTAAATTTTCGCAAAATTAGGATTTTCAACAAAAATGAGACCTGCAACATTCTATTAGACGTCTTTCACATTATCCAACAACAAAATGTAATAAAAAACAACGGAGACATGTTTTTGAAAATTTTGAAAATGTCACAGAGGCTTCATTTATAGTACCCTACAAAATTAACAAATTGGTTTCAAATTGAACGGGCCGCGATTTCAGCCAGGTCGATTGGGGAATATCAATTTCGAAGAAAATTGGCTGAACGCTTTAGCCGCTAGCGTTGTTCACAGACGGACAGACGCATACAACTTTAGTTTATTTGCAAATAGAGATGGTATTATAAAATAAATTCTAACTATAAAATATTACTGTTGTAAAGAGTTCTATTGCTGTAACTTTGCAGCGTCGCTGACTAAATTACTTCATTTTCGCTTTTACTTCATTTGTATCCTTCTCGTGTTTGCTTATTTCCTCTTCTCTTTGCCCAAGCAGTAACATATGTTGAAACTACATCATTAAATTGTCATTCGTATACAGTGACATAACCCCACGCTGAGCACCAAAAACTGTTTACTTTAGCTTCCAGGCTGTGTTCCTCTGAAAGTCTTGTGTTGACTTTGCCCAACTGGTTGACAGATGCTGTCGCCGCTATTAGCACATCTCGTCGCTTCCGTTTGAAAACCGCTGGTAGGTTCGCTTACGGAACCTACAAGACTTAGTTAACAAAATGACCCATGGCCAGCCCGATGACCGAGATCGCTAAAGTAGTAATTCCCTAGGGATCTCGGACCGAAGGATCGCGGGTTCGAGTCCCGCCTCGAGCATAATTGTATGTGTTCGTCCTTTCACCCCCTATTATCACCATAGCGTTTCATCCTCGTAGATACCATAACGTTAAAACCCAATAGTGGACGCTAATGACCTAGAAATGACTTTGATGCGACCTTAAATAACACAAAAAAATGACTCATCCGCTTGTTGCGAATTCATCAGGGTCGGGAAGACCAGCAAAAGTGGCTAAGGGCATCAACTGATGTCACTGCAGTGCCTCTGTCCGGGAGAACGGTGGGCTTCGAGTCCTGACGATGGCAGGATTTTCGACACTAGCTACATAGCTAGGTCGAGTTCAGACGCTGTCTGGAGGAGAATTCTAGCGGCCAGCTACTCTGATCGGTAATTTTCCGTGGTTTCTCCAGTCAACACGATGCGAATGTCGAAGTGCACTACAAAGAGGCCATGGACCGCGCGCAATAGTTTTTTTTCTCTTCTTTGTCCTTTCCTCACCCCTTAGTTTCACACACTCACACTTACATGACCTACACTACCACACATGTCGGGAGACAAGTCGGGAGCTTAGAGCTTTTCCCGGGTGAGGTGGTGCAACGATGGTGGGAGATATCTGGTTGAGGAAAATTCCCGAATGCCGATGTAGGTCGGCGCTGGATCTCCTCAGAGAGCTGGGCAATATCACCGCCACTTCCCGCGATATGTGGTTGCACTACACTTACGGGACTAATTACCTTTGTCACTGGCGCGCTCAGAGTCAATAAGCAATCTATCAAGGTCGGGAAGAGTTTGATGTCCTTTGTAGATAACTCTTCATTTGTCCCTGTCGTTGTCTCGCATATTATGCAGGTGCTTCATTTCTATGCTTTTCACATGCTTCGAGATGTTAGTGAACTGTAATGTACCATTAAAAACTATATTTACATTCTATATATTTCTATTGATTAGATCACCATAAACCCTCCATCACCTTCTACTACTTTGACTCGCTCAAATTAAGCAATAGAACTCGAGTAAATGAAAAAAAAAGTTCCAGAGAAATTGTAGAATTTATCGAAACTCGAAATCGGTGGTCTTTGTTTCAATCTTCAATTAGTCGATTCACCCTCTTGCCCTGACGATTTTCTTGAAAAATATTGTTGTTAAGTTAAATAAGTTGGCATCCTACTTGGAAGCTAAATAAATTGTGAACATAAATTTTGCCGTTTTCCCCCTACCCCAAACAACAGTTTGGACCGTTTTCATGTTAAATAAACAAATACCGATTTCATTTCACCAAGTGCTAAAGAAATACACACGCTTGCTCATATACAACTCTGACTCTTCTTAGTGGAAGCGAAGCTACACTAATGTCTCCCGCAAATTTGTCTACAGTATCTGAGGAAATATACTCTTCCATAATAAGGCATTTTTAAAGTTCAAAACTAATAAACAGAAGCAGTTTCACACGCATTGCTGTATAAAACAATCACGTGTGGCCTCAACCAAACATATTTTCGATTTATGCAATTAATGATTGGACATTTAGCAACAAATATCAGATGAAATAAAAATGCTTTTGTGATTACCGTTGATAAACAAATGATGCAAGTTTGATATAAAATCATAATAGAACGAACACCGTGAGGCTTCAGTGTTGCATAAGTGATATTCGTTTCATTATGATAATTCACTTATAAATATTAGTATACTAATATTTCATAGAATAAGTTGTGGTCACTATGCCTTTAGAAGAAAATTTGAAATTTCCTAATGTAATTAGAGATCGAATTATAAATAGTCCCCTGACAGCATCACAATAGGTAATACACCTTACACCACACGTCTAACGAAATGCTCTATCAGAGTGAAAATCACCTTAATTCTCGAACAAGACGTAGGATGTTTTTGTTTGATGGGGTCATTTATTTGTAAATATTTTTTTCTGAATATTCTCAGACACGGTGCATTTATCACTCGGGAACTGTAACGTCTGAATTGCCAGAGCGTTTCGTCGACTTTCCGTCGGTAGCTTCTTCTTCGAGAAAATAAAGGTCTTTCTCGATAACAAACAATAACAATTCATTTTCAAGGATTCTGTCTTACAGTTCACTAGTTACATAACTCCTTAACCACTCCTAAGTTATTATTGCTAATATACCTAGCATAACATGCACACCTTTGGATAAATTCACACTCCCATGGGCCTGAGAATCTTTCGAAATAGTTTCCACTACCTTGCAAAGCATTCTGCTTGTTGGTTGATTGATTGTGATTTCGAGCGCGTCAACTAATAGAGTCATTAGTCCCGTACGTGTAGTTCATGTTTTTTGCTCGGGAGAAGGCGGTGGTCTTTCTCCATAGGATGGTGAGATCCGGCGTCGACCAACCGTCGGCTAACGGGGTTTTCCCACCCGGGGTTTTCCCAATACTTGTTAATCAAGATTGACTACATGCAGTGAAACTGTTGTCGTACAAAATGGTTCCCGTGAAAGCTTGTAGTAATTAAGAGTTAGCCCAATAGATTGGAGTACTATGAATATCAACCTATAACAGCCGATAACATGATAAATGAAATAACTGTTATTTGGCATATCGGTTACTAAACGTTAACTGTTAAGAGAGGGGTCCTCAAACTTTTTGAACGGGGGGCCAGTTCACTGTCCCTCAGGCCGTCGGAGGGCCGGAATATATAGTGCGATTTTTCTAACTCTGCCTCTCAAGCCCCTTTGGCCGATCACAGGGCATTTCGCGTCTTTCTCGGTCCTGCCGGTAGATGGTCGCAAGCACTGCTTGATACGGTCGCGATCATGCGATATCTAGCGGCACGACTGAGAAAGACTCGAGGTACCGTGACATATTCCATCGTGAAGACAGGCCTTGAGAGGCAGAGTTCGTGCAATGACAGGCCTACCGATAAACATACAGTCATAACGCGAGCAGATCCCAAATTTCCTCAGATTGCGCTGACGAAATGTACAGCGTGGTAAAGAGGATAACGCAAATCATCGATATTGTATTTTTTAAAAAGAACAGATGTTTTGGCAACAAAATATCGATGTGAAGAAAACATCGAAAGCAAAATATCGATGTTTCTGGTGGAAAACATCGTTGTTTAAAAATCATCGATTTTTTGCCATCCCTAGACACCCTAACACATAATAAAAAAAAGTGCGGATTTGAAGAAAAAATCTTTAAACCATAAAATCCCGGCGGGCCGTATAAATGTCCTCGGCGGGCCGCATGTGGCCCGCGGGCCGTGGTTTGAGGACCGCTGTGTTAAGAAATAACAGTTTAGCTGTTGAGGGCACATCCCTAGTACGAAGTAGGGCGAAGCGCCCACTCACCGGCTGCGAGTTGGGCAGAGGGTCGGCGGGTGCGCCCAGCCGCCCCGCCTCCGTCCCTGGCCCTGGCCCAGGGCCCGTCTCTGCTGCTGCCGCCGCCGCCCCGCGCATCCTGCAACAAACACAGCGGTTCATTTTTATTTTCGTGTTTAAATTTATTTCGTTTTTTACTGGTACGTCATAGCTTGTTATTGCCTTCGATCCCGTGCTCCATACACTCTGTCATAACGTGCCTGCATCGAGAGGATCGTGGTGAAAAGGGAAATATGAAAACAGTTGAATGATGCAACATGTTCCCTTATGGAGGGGATTATGAAAGGGGATTCTGGGAGGGAAATATGAACAGATAAACAGAGTCAAGTTAATATCTAGTTAATTGTAAATAAGTAAATATGAACCAATAAAAGTAGGTACAAAATAAATAAAATCATGTGTATACCACCAGGCATTAACTGGTTCTAAAGGTCGAGATGCCGTCAGGTTTTTTGTTGTCGCTCGATAATTAGAACCCTTATAATGCCCTTGGAGCATAAACAATCATACATTCACTGATTAACTCTAATACTTTACACGTGATGGTTTCAGAGTCAAAAAATGCAAACATATACAGCATTTATCATACACCTTTCAATTTGTGGTTAACCCAATGTACGCTAGAAAATTAAATTACCAATCACTGTAAATGTAAATATAGGTATTATAAAACTCTATGTAGAACTTGTATATATGTAAATAAATAAAATATATAAGTAAATAAATATGTAAATAAACAAATAAAGAGACCGGTAGTATGCGCCAACTGGGAAAATGACAAAAGGAAAGTCATTTCATCACTTCTTGGAGGCAATCGAAAGGCAGCCAAACAGAATCAATCATCAAAGTCAAGATTAAAACTCGCGAGCGCCCACAAATGAGACAATCGTAAGGGACGCCCGCAGGAACAATTCCAAACAAACATCAGAGGACAGCATCAGGGATGAGCTCCACACCGGAGCAGGCCGTGAAACTGAAGAAGTCACACGGGTTTCGGTTAACCCAATTGGGGACCTGCAGAACTAGTATTTGTTTACTTCGCGTTTTATTCAGCACGTTGAAATTCTTAGAGAGCACGTCGAAATACATAGAGAGCACGTCGAAATACATGTATCAAGTCTCTGTGTCTGACAACAATCACCGAAAAAAAACAACAACCAAAAAACAATGTCACGCTGGTTTTTCGCGATTTAAAATTAGTGGTGCCAAAACAGCACGCACTTTCTCGCGGTATTGATAATAGCTATGTAATATTATAATACGACAATTTCTCTGATACGTATCAATTACCATTTGAAAAATTCTTAAACAAACGAAACGTGAAAATTACATATATTTTTTAAATTCAAACGTTTAAATGAAAGCAGCTTTATGCCATTGAATTCAGTGTATCCACGTTTTACACCTTCGTATCTAAGCGAGTCGTTTTTTAGAAATTGATGTGTAATTTTAACGGTTTTTTTCACTGAAGCAGCAATTTTCAATTAGACCATTCCTGTTAACTAAATGAGGAACTTCGCGAGTCCGCCCTTCAGACAAACACGCTCATTTATTTGAACACAGAAACAACTACTTTCTTCGATACTAATTTTGCTGAAAGATGACTCCATCCAAGGAATTCACAAAATTCACGTTCAATAATTACACAAACGTAATTTTTTGAAAGATCTCTCACACTGATTAATATGCACATTTCCAGCAATTTGTAAACACTATTGTATTTGTAAGTTTAAGTGGTTCAAATAACTTCTAATGAAGTTTTTCAAAAACTCAAAAATTTTCTGTCAAAAAGAGCTTCAAATTTCGCTTTTACAGTAGCGCTTAAAAGCCATTTTCTTAAAATCGGCTCGGGACTTTTCAAAGAAATTTGCCATTTAGGACGAGGTATTACAGTTATTCAATATTCTCAAAATAATATTTTCGTTCCACTCTAAGGAAATCGAAGAATGAAGAAAATGTCCAAAAATGTAGTAGTATAGCACTGTTTCTAGGAATTTTTACTCACAGTACATTCATTCGACACTTTATTATATTGTTCAGTGTAATTTCGAACAAATCTAGTATTCGTTTCCACACTGTCTGCCGCCAAAATTCATGAAAGAATTAGTATTCGAACCAAGTTTGACCATAATTACAAGGATTTCTTAGCAGTCACTTTCATTTCATGAAAAGAGAAGTACCTTTCTTTTCTGCAACCTGTTTTTTTTCACATTGATAGGGGAAGCCCCCCTTTGTGACTCGAAAGCTAGTATTGCGTGTAGTGGTTTATCAGCGTTTCAAAATGTTAATATATCGACGATTCTTAATACACGAAATCAACGTTATTTTACTGTCAAATGCCATACATAATTCAGATACCACCTACATGCGAAATTTGTATTAGCTTCAATAAACCTCGTATACAGAAACACATTACAAAATTAAATATTAATTTTTTGAAAGAAATATAGTAAAATATACGATTAAAACTAAATAAACAAAAATAAACAAGGTAGAATGAATTGACAATTTGTAATACGATGCTAATAAAAATCCAGGTAAAATATGCACGATATGTATCTTAAAATAAAGTACGAAAAATTGGAGATTGGGTGTTCCATGCACTTGCCAAGTGAGTTTACTTTCTGACAAATATGCTTTTGCATTGAAATCAGTTGCATGGTTGTTACAGTATGTTCACTTGACTGCCCTCCAACAGGTCCAACCACACTTCAGAAAGAATATTTTTTTCTCAACAAATAAGACATTTTTTTGTAACAAGACTCCTCATCTTACATTTCATGTATCAAATCAAAATTACTGAGACATTCCACGGTTCAAGGAAATTTTAAGTCATTACATCCAATCCACAGCTCATGGATCGGGGAACCTTTCCAATCCAGACTACTCGACCACTCAAACCGCTCTCATGATTTATTCAGAGCCTTCTAGTAAATGCGCTAGCTACGTAACTATTACTTTCAAATTTGCAAGGTCTCGAGTTCGGTGAGATCGATCGGGGAATATCAATTTCAGACAAAATGGTCTCAATGATTTAGCTGCTCAGGTTGACCACAGACGGACGGAGGAGGGACAGTGCCGCCAACCTAACTGCGCGTCCGAAGACGTGTGACTTTATCACCCCTGCTCAGCCTGGAGGCCTTTGCCCCACTAGGGGATCCTTGTAGACTAAATAAATAAAAGTAAATTCTGTGGTGGCAGCAGAAATCTTGTGGTAATCCATGATAAAGTTCCAAGGATAAAGAGGTATCAACCACAATAGTAGATTACATTTTTTAATATGTAGAGAATTTGGTCATACACGTGTTTCGGGAGTGTTTTTCTCATCATCAGTGACTCCAAGTAACACAGATTAAACTCACATTAAGTGTAGGTCAGCATAGTGCTCCGTCCTATGATGCCGCCATTTTGTGCATCGTACGAGGTACGGAGACAGACTTTGTATGGCTAAATTCTCTACACATTAAAAAAAAATTAGTCTACTTTTGTGGTTGATACTTCTTTATCCTTGGAACTTTAAATAAAAGTAAATAAATTGGGGACCAAACCAACTCAGGGAAGGAAAAGGACTGATTAAGAAAGGAAGCGCGTTACGGGGCCGCCGCCGCCGCCGCGCTGCTGTCCAGCTTTTTCTTTTGAAATGAATGTTCAGCGTTATAGAAGACTAGGAAAAGCCGGCAGACGTTCTGCCCCTCATCTCCCTCTTTCCCCTCCCATCACCGTCCCTCACTATCTCTCCCTCCGTCCCTCAGCCTGTCCCTGTCTGTCTCTGCCACTCTCTGTCCTAATTCACATTTAATTGCTGATTCACCCCAACTCTTAGGAGATAAGGTAATATCGGGAAACGCCGGACCAGCAAAAATGTAATAGAACGTTCAAGATGGTTTCATCCTGTAGATTACGGTGTGAGAAACGTTTCTTTGAAGCCTTCTACTTCAAAATTTTAGATTTTACGGCCATAGAACGCATCGTTTAGGAGTTATTTAACGATATAGATTCAAAATCCTACCGAATGTGTTGCGGGTTGCATTTGACGTAAATATTTACTTTTGTTATACAGCGCCATGTAGTGGAGTTTCAACAGATTTAACAGCACATAAACCTTCTCGGTGAAAAAACATGTAGAAGTGCCAATTGTCATGGTCTCACGGCGTCTGAGTTGAGCTCTTTATATATTATATCAACATTCACTTTTATATTATATACATTAGCAGAGAAAAAGAATATAAAAATGGTAAAATAAGTTGAATTTATTCAATCAACGAATGTTTCAATTCAATGAAAACAAACTGAAAACGAAGTGGGAGCCTAACGCTTCTCTCTTCTCTGTCAAGAGCTTCAAATGCGTTACGGACGGCCGTTAACGAACCGACAAAGAAAACGTTTGATATGATTGTTACATAATACAACTCAGAAATCCATTATTAATAAACACATTTATGAACATATTTTTAAAATACTTTTGCAGGGCGATTTCTGTAGGAGAGGCTCCGCCTTACAGCCTTTAATAACGAGCCGCGCCTGTAAATATCTATTAATTCATTTAACATTTTCACAATGAACCTATCCGTACACGTTTCGGTTTATTTGAAACCGCTCTTACGCAACACATTACGGTTCATTCCGCAGCGACACAGTCGGCCCAAAAACATCTACGGTTCCATATGAAAAAAATATTCCTAAAACACGCCCGTAACGAAAGCGGAAACCAATGCAGTGCTTTATTGTGGGTTCCCTATATCATTCATTGATTGCCCAAAACCGCATCCCGAAATCTTAAACGGTACATAAAATATTCGGGGCTCCAAGAATAATTCAACTCCACTTTAATGAGGGTATCCGGTAGGGATGACCCAACTCCTTCAAATATCTATGAATTTTCATTCCTGGCCAATAACTTCTATTCCAACCTAACCCTCATCAACCAAGATAGACACATCAGCATAGGCAAATTTAATGAAACCCCAACAAGAATAAAAAATAGATATCCTATCCACTCATTCCTAAACATTTTTGCAAATATTAATGCTTCTTAGAGGTGCTCGGTGAGTCCCCTCGTCAATTGTAGTGTTCAATAGATTTAGTTTATAGTATTAGATGTAAGTCAACAAAGCAAATGGAGAGTTGTAAAAACTGAACTTTGTATAATAATCCTATTTAAAATAAATAAATAAAAAAAAAGGGATGACCCGTTCAACAGGAATCGATATCGGATACCTGAAACGTTTCTGATTCTCTTCACGAGGCGTCCGATCCTATCCCTAAACTCTATAGAACCATTCTGCCATTTCCTTGTTAGCCACACTACTATCACATAACAGTAAAAACGGTTGGTAAATCTTTGATTTCCACTCTTGATCATCTTCATCACTCTTCATCCCCTACAAAACCGCATCATTAATCCAACAGTCATAGAGAGAGTATTTGAATACACTAATTAATCGAGAAATCGAGATTAATCGAGAATCGAGAAACATTTTTGAAGAAATATTTTAAATGTCATTCAATCATTGTTTGTTACGAGGCAAAATTAAATTGTTGTACTCAACAAATCGTTAGTGAGTGAAACTATTTCGTTGATGTCAAACGAGAATTTTATCATGAGATTAATATAATTGGTCTTCCTCGCGTCGCGCAATAATTTGCCACAATATTACCATTTTATAATCCACGTTTTACTTTAAAGTGGAGTGTCAAGCCGCATTATTTGAAAAACAAAAGAGCCAGCATTTTCAAGTGAACTTAAAACAAAAGTTTCTCTTCAAAAACGTGCACGAAAATCTAAAAGGCTACGCTCTAAAAAGTTATCCGCTCGAAACATCTAGAATGTACGTCTAAAGTGCAGTTGTGGGACTTTCCCCTAAACAAAATTCTGGCCAGGACAGTGGTCGTATATTTAACTTGCTCCTGGCACGACCATATTACCTTAAATGGCGAAACTCGTAAGAAAACCTTGAATGGCGACGAGTAATTGCACTAGAGTTGCGTTTCTCAACCGTTCCCACTCCCAAGGACCACTAGAGAGTTTTAAATAATTCTCCAGACGACTGCATTACGAATGAATTACGTTCTGAATGTTATTATCTGAAAGATGACTCACTCTGATTGCTAAAAATGAAGAAAAACATGGAATCAGTATGTATGTATGTATGTATGTATGTATTGTATTGTTATATTGTATTTTCTGTTACTGTTTTTGATAATGAATATGATTATACATTTTGTATTGTAATTGTAAAATGTATTTTTCTGATAAGTTGCTAATGACCTTGATATCGATGCGACGATAATTAAAAATTATACATAAAAAAGAAATCCATTGCGTGGTTCATGGGCATTGTCAATTAATTGAAATTTCTTTCAACCGACGTTTCAGAGTTTTATTTCTCCATCCTCAAGGCTGAATACATTTACAATACGGTTAGATGTATACACTAATTACTATGTTTCATTACACTATGTACAATGTTTGAATATAGTGAAATGTATTCAGCCCGGAGGATGGAGAAATGAAACTCCGAAACGTCGGCTGACAGAACTTTTAATTAATTGACCAATACCCATGAACCACGCAACGGATTCCACTATAGATGGTCATGAAACACAGCAGATAAAAAAATCTTATGGTAAGATTTGAGAGAAAGAGAGAAAAACTGGTTTCAAATCAACATAAAAAACTAATCACATGGTGATAGGATGCCTTTCCTCTTGTCTAACTGATAAGGAAGAGCCGGAAACAGTAACCAGAATGCATCTTCTTAGCCGATAAGATCAATGAAGATGTTTATTGCACTCAAGAAATGAAGAGATTCGTGCAAGAAGAAAGCTTCTTGGAAGGAGTGCTAAGATGTTTTCTGTTGAAATATATGGATGCGAGTGCAGGAAAAAACAAACTAAGCGTCGTCGAAAAAACACGTTTAAGTTGTGGGGCTAGTGATGCCCATTAACAATACAATGGAAGGTGAAGAGAGCACTTTAATTAGTTAGATAAGCTGACTCTTCACACATTCGAATGCCTCATTCCACAACCAAAAAACGAAGTGCAAGTTGAACACATTTCGCTCTTTTTAAATAGAATAGAATATTTATTTCGCTACTTAGTACATGAAATAATTCCGGTGGTAGCGTTTTCTAATCAATTAATATACATAAAAACAAACATCAAACAACTACATAAATACAACAAATGCACAAAATGAACATCAAACAACATTACTGAATATAATTTTATAAAATGAATGTATTAACCCTACGCTAAAGCTAACCTTAATATAAAATAACAAGAATAATACAAAAAATTAATTTTAATGTTAACATATTCTAAAAAAATTACAATTTAATTAATCTAATTTAAAAATTTTTGACATTCTGAGGGAAAGTCTTCAGCACTGCTGCAGAAAATTTGTTTCAATTTTATATGGTTCTATTAATAAATGAGAATTTACTTACATCTGTTCTCTGTTTTCTTTGCCGAATTTTGAAGCCATGATCTTTGCGCGCGACGTATGTTGGTTTTGGTAGTCTAGCCCGAACTTCACTCCAAAGACGATCACTCCTTATTGCTTTGAATAACTCACAAAGACGCGATTTCTCTCTGCGTTTTTCCAAGGGTTCCCACGATATAAATTGAGAATTAGAACGTCCTCTCCTAACAAATTTTGCGGCATAATTTTGTTCTTTTCGAGAGATTTTATTTGCCCTAAACGACATGGGTCCCAACATATCGAGCCAATATCATGGTTTTAATAGTCAAAATACGACCTTCATTTTGGAACCCACCTTTCAATGTTTCTGGGAAACCGTGCTTTGCAATGGGAGTAAATAAAAGGTAAAGGTATCCCTGTGTAATTGCGTGCAGGCCGATGTGGTCCATTGGGGAGGTGAAGGGAGGGCTCCACCTATTCGTCGCCGTCGGCAAGAAGAGGAGGTTGTGTGGCGAGCACAACGCTCCGACCGCCTTTACTCCCAGGAAAGATCCTGGCACTCACTTGGAAAGGAGGCTGAGTCGACCCCAGAGGCGCACTTAATGGAAATCACCAGATACAAATCCCATCGTACACCAGAATTCGAACCTGGGTCCTTCAGGTCAGGAAGCCAGTACCCTACCATTGAGCCACCGCGGCTCGTACCCTCCGAAATTTTAATACTCCAAAGGAGTATCATTTTTGAGCTGAAGACAAAATATAACGTTTGTGTAATGTAACAACCTGATTTTAAAGGTCTAGGATGCATCATTTCCGAGTTACGCTCGATGACCTGCGTTGCAGTGCAAAAGGTGGGCAGATCTTGAAAACTAAAAAGGCAGGACATTATAACATTTCCTTGACGAATCAACGGAACAAAACGGGACATACTCAATTAAGATTGATTGCTGAGTCGCACAGAAACTCACAGAAGCAGAAGATTAGGGTTGTTGAATTTCTCGGTTACGGTATAGACGGTGATAAAGCATGTACAAGCTCAAATGATGATTCATTTTTCGTTTCTAAAAACCCAAAGAATCTCTCCCTTAGTCGGCCCCATGGCCAAGATCGCTAAAGCAGTAGTGCTGATCTCGGACCAATGGGTCGCGGGTTTGAGCCCCGATTTTTACGCCCCAGGGTTGTTAGCCCTGGGAGTGTGGTAGATGAATGATAACGAGGGGTGAAAGGGTGGCACATACACATCTAGACATACACACCCATGCCCGAGGCGGGACTCGAACCCGCGACCCTGAGGTCCGAGATCGCCACGATACTACTGCTTCAGCGATCTCGGCCTTGGTGCCGGCCATTATACTTTATAAAGTATGTATGAATAAAAAAATACTGCGTACGTTGAACCAATGGCTCCATTGTCCTGGACTAATTACGGACAGGAGGCTTCTTATTACGCCTATTAAACATTTTACACGGTTTTACGATCTTTAAGCCATCTGAAAAATGAGATTTCAGTCTAAATTTCTAAGTTATTGTTTCCTGTTATTCTCCCAGTGCGAGAAAAAAACGTAGGAAAGAGACCTCATGGTACTAGGAAAGAACTCCTGAAAGGAAAAAAAAACATCTTGCCAAGAGATTAGTACAGAAATAATTAATAAAGCCAACTCTCTGAAGTAGTGAATAAAGCCAGGAACAAACACCGCCAAGGTAAATGCATAATTTAGTGACTCTGATATCTTCATTCATGATGCTCATTTGAAAAGATGAACCGAAAAATGAAAAAGCAAATCACTTTCCAAACAATTTTCCTAATTCTCACAAAAAGTGTCCTCTACAACATCAGAACTCACGGTTGAGAACCGTGGATTTGGTGCTATCTTGACTTTAACAGCCTCATAATAGGTGCTGGATGTCTTGTACCTGGAAATAATGAAGAGAATTATAGCGAATACTTTTTCACAAAAAATCACTAATTCCATGCTCGTTTAATTAGCGAGTAGCTGATGATTAAATGAAGGATAATGTACACGTTGCTGGGGAAAGACTGAAGGGTTACAGTTCCTCCCAAAATAAAAATAAAGACAATTTTGTGCAGTCAGTTGAATATGTTGTTAACAGTCGATAAATTAACTACATTTACATTTACTGTCGAAAAGAACATCGAAAAGTTCATCTATATCTTTCACATCTTGTTATGTGGAGAAGGAAAAAGTGTAATCGTGTTGATTTGTTACATGAAAAGATCATGTGTTAAACTTGAATGCCATTATACCAGGATCACCCAAGAGAAAATTCTGATATCAACATTAATTGATTGATGATTTTGGACGCGTCAAAAAAAAAAAAAAAAAAAAAAAAAAAAAAAAAAAAAAGAAAGCAAAGGTATGTCGTCCCGTAAATGTAGTGCATGCTACCGTGGGAGATGGCGGCAATCTTTCCCTGCTGAATGGCGAAATTCTGCGCCGATCTACCCGTCGCCTAGCGGGGTTTTCCTCAATCAGGTATCTCCCACCAGCGGGGTACAGTCTAAGCCGCGGCAAGCTCTAAGCTCCCGACTAGACTCTCGATTATGTGTGGTAGTGTAGTGCATATAAATGTAAGTGTATGTACGTAAAGGGTGAGGGTAGGGCAAGGAAGAGGAAGGAAAGATCGTGCGCACTCCGTAGATATTTGCTACGCTACTGTTCCGGCATTCGCCTGGTGTTGATCGGTGAAACCACAGAAAACTATTGATCAGAGCAGCCGGCCGCTAGAATTCTCCTCCAGCCAGCGGCTTAACTCGACCTAGCTGTGTAGCTAGCGTCAAAAACCCTGCCACCGTCGAGTCGAAACTTAGGACCTCCCGGTCGGAGTCGAGTAACATCAATTTATGCGCTGAGCAGCCTAAGCCGGTACTTCAACATGGCTTGTGCGGGCATCATTACAGCGTCCAGAGAAACCTGTCCGCTGTTTTCTTGTCGTTCGGAGCAATCGACGGTGTCTGCCACTTCCAAACGATTTACATTTGAGACTCGCCGCGTATTTCATTTCTAGGTTATTTTATTGCGGCATCCGGAGATACTGACACCTTGCCAGACGTATCTCCAGTACAAAAAGGGAACAAACCTTTGCCGTCACTTTCCTTTCAACAGATGCAGCTGTGGTCTGTCGTTTCTCAAGTCTTATCGCTCACTGCCGACAGCCAATCACCGACTTCGCGCTCGGAGTGCAAAACTCACTTGTCTTGCCACACCTCGTTAGCGAGCACAAGGCTCCTCATTTTATAACAAACTGACGTCCATTAGCTGCAACAAGAATTTAATAAGAAAAGTAAAGTACCCAGAAATACGTTTATACTTTTAAGTGTGTTAAATTAAGTGTTGAAGTTCGAGCGTGAAATGCAGTGGTGTTCAGTATTTTAGAAAAGAATCTTCTATAGGGATGGGCTCAGAAAACTTTTGTGATGTTATCTCTTGAACTAAAAGGTGTGTGGTAGCTATCTCTCATAGAGTGAGGTGAGTGAATTCACATGAGGGTGTGATTGATTGTTAGTGATTCCGGGTGATAAAACTTCTGAGGCCATTAGTCCCGTAAGTAGTAGTAGTGCGTGTTTTCATCAGGAGGTGGCGGTCTTCCCAGCTGGATAGTGAGATACGGCGCCGACCCACCATCGACTCCCGGGGTTTTCTCCGAACCAGGTATATCCTACCAGCGGGGTATCGCCCCAGCCGGGCCACGCTCTAAGCTACCGACCGGTCTCCCGGCATGTGTGGTAGTGTAGTACATGCTAGTGTGTGTGGGTAAGGGGTGAGGATAGGACAAGGAAGAGGAAGAAAAAATTGTGCGCGGTCCGTGGCCCATTTGTTAGGGTAGTGCTCCGACATTCGCCTGGTGTTGATCGGAGAAACTACGGAAAACTACCAATCAGAGCAGCCGGCCGCTAGAAACATGAGAGTATGATTGTTAAACAACTGAGGTGAGGTACTACTCCTTACAGGGGGGGCTGTTGATGTTACGTAGTTAAGTAGCTGCACTTTGGTGATTCATTTTCGTGAGGCGTTTATACTAGTGGAGAAAGCACGTCTGCAATTGTAATTGTTTAACAAATTCCTTTTTTACTCCCACTGTATAATGCTGTCATTTGATGGCTGCAACCAGTTGCATAGTTACACTATTTTCGATACAGTTTTCATTACGATACAGGTTTTCGACCAATCACAGAGAAGTTAACAAACCAAGTATTGACACTTCATTAATCACTGAGAATCTTTATAGTAAATGTTTCGTTCGATTGTGTACATTAAAATTGAATTTAATATTATATTCTGCTTCTCACATTTAATTTAATTTATTTTATTAGTAGTAATTTGTCGTGGAATATTATTTAAAATAAAGTGGATAGTAATTTCAAGTTTATTCTATTTCACTATCGCAGTACTCCCTCGCAGGCGGACAGGTAACCTCAGCCACCTCCGGCAGCATGCGAGGGTAGATTTAGGTAGCTTTCTTCTAGGTGGGCTTGGCTGAATCAATTGCCACGAAACTATTCAATGTAAAAGTTTAACTTATAAAAGTCGTAGAAAAAGTACCGTATGAAACTCGATGTAATGGATATTAATACACTCGTGTGACGTTTACGATACTCGCCCGTTCCTCGCTCGTATCGTAATACCACACTGGTGTTTTAATACCCATTATTCCATCACCGTTTTATAATGTACTTTAGTTAAATTACAGTAACTTGATTTTGACAGTTTGATATAATTTCCAATTGGTTTGTGAAATTTGAACAAATAAACACCGCGCATGTTTCGTTTTTATTCGAATGCTGGTTTAATGAAAACTGCGTTCAATTTCTCTTCCTGTTTACACACAACAACCTGTCCACTATTGTTTCTCCTGCGAAAACAATTTTCCATGTAACAGTTATTTTCGCGTCTCACCTCTCACCATCGTTGCGGTCAAGGCCATGGCCATCCCAATGCAAGCCAGCTTCGCACGTTTCAAGGACACATTTTCTTGATACTTCCTAGGAGCAGCACTAAGAAGGAGGAGTCCACAGCTTACGCAAGCCACCCAAAGGGCATTCAATATTATTTCAACGGCCCTAAGGATGTGTTTGACTTTTTCGGGCACGTCAACTCACGTCAACTGCTACAGCCATTAGTCCCGTTAGTGTAATGAAGGTTTTTATCGCGGGAAATTGGGGTGTTCCTGCCCCACTAGTGAGATCCAGCGCCGACTAACCCTTCGACTTATCGAGTTTTGTCTCTTTAGGCATATGACCCAACGGGGCAGCGCCCCAGCCGGGACAAGCTCTAAGCGCCCTACCGATCTCAAATCTGTGGTAATGCGTGTACATGTGTGTTTGTGTGTGTGTGTGTGTGTGTGTGTGTGAGAGTGAGAGAGAGATGGAGAGATAGAGAGATATAGAGAGATAGACATGTAGAGAGATATAGAGAGATAGACATGTAGAGAGATATAGAGAGACAGATAGACATGTAGAGAGAGAGAGACAGATAGACATGTAGAGAGAGAGAGACAGATAGACATGTAGAGAGAGAGAGAGACAGATAGACATGTAGAGAGAGAGACAGATAGACATGTAGAGAGAGAGACAGATAGACATGTAGAGAGAGAGACAGATAGACATGTAGAGAGAGACATAGACATGTAGAGAGAGAGAGAGACAGATAGACATGTAGAGAGAGAGAGACAGATAGACATGTAGAGAGAGAGACAGATAGACATGTATAGAGAGAGAGACAGATAGACATGTAGAGAGAGAGAGACAGATAGACATGTAGAGAGAGAGAGACAGATAGACATGTAGAGAGAGAGACAGATAGACATGTATAGAGAGAGAGACAGATAGACATGTATAGAGAGAGAGACAGATAGACATGTATAGAGAGAGAGACAGATAGACATGTATAGAGAGAGAGACAGATAGACATGTAGAGAGAGAGAGACAGACATGTAGAGAGAGACAGACAGATAGACATGTAGAGAGAGACAGAGGGAGAGAGAGAGAGAGAGAGAGAGAGAGAGAGAGAGAGAGAGAGAGGTATGATCGCGCGCAGTTGTTAGGGTATTACCCCGGCGTTCGCCTGGTATTGATCGGAGACAACCTCGCTAAGGGGTTCGGTCAGAGTGGAACGATGTTCGATAGCATTTGAGTTCAGGCGAGCAGGTCAGTTTACGGCTGAATGTTTTAAACATTCACCAGGGAACAGAATCGATCACATTTCGTCCGAAACGTCTTCTGGCGAACAAGGCTGAAGCTCAAAAAAGGCAGAATAGAATCACAAACTTGAATTATCCAAAGGTTTGAGGATTCGAAGCCCGTTGTGGGCGTGGTTGTTTGTCCCTTCTCTCATGTATGTGTGTTGTCGCGGAAGACCTTGCGAGTGTGATGACCACAAACCGAGGAGTTCGAGTCATAGAGAGTACTCAGCGTGTGAGACATAGTGGGTACCCGGCGCAGTTACCAAAATCGGTTTCCCCTGAAGCTTGAAAAAGCCCTAAGAAGAAAAAAAGTATAAAAACAATAATTTTTTTATTTTTATTTAATAGGTAATTATAACACATTGATACATAATTTAAATTCTTTTAACTATGTGGCTAGGCTGAAGGTCTTTAAGCCATTACAATACCTACATCCTACCGCATTCTAACCTTTCGAATTCTGGCATATACCCCTAATGGTCTCTTCATCGCATCACAGCCGCGGAAAGGAGACCATAAGGTACGGCTGAGGAAAAAAAAACCTGAAGGGGAAAAACCTGCCGTCAGAAGACGAGTACATGCTAAACTACTAGTTTTTTTTCTAAACTATTTATTTATTTTCTGGCGTGGGCATCTTCTCCATCCAATCTTTGGCATCCTCAGCCCCTGAAATCAAACACCGCCACAGAAGATCGCCCGCAGCACCGCCTCTCCGAACAATTTACTACTGATTAACTTAATTATCGCTTACTGATTAATTTAATTATTACTAACTTACTAATTAATATTAATGATTTGCATTACTGATTACTTTACTAGTTAACTTAATTATCTCTTGCTTATTGAATTAATTATTTCATCTCCAACAATAAATACAAATCTACAAATTAAAAAAAATTAACTTATCATGAGTAATAAATTCATGACAGGAAAGCATCAAGTCGGCTGAATACTACACCTTTAGCTCCCTCCGCAGAAAAATTTCTGGTTGAGTTTGTTCATAGCTATTCATGACTTTGTTCTTGCCTGGCCACACCTGTGCCTTAAGAATTAGGATATCTTATGATGTTAATTGGATTTCGTGTCGAGTACATTTCGGTATTATAAATGTGAACACGAAAGCCCAAACCAATTGAACTGATATTCACAAGACCGGAATTGATGTGTAGAAACATAATAGCAAAATAAATATCGCGTTTCGATTATTCCTAAGTAAAATGGTTACCGTTCCTTCATTATATCTAAGCAGGTCATGTGCACTTGCTGTAATTACTAGTACCAAGAAAAACTGCGGGACAAATGATTAACAGTTGACTTCAACAACTAATTCACCACTGCTCTCAAACTTCACTCGACTTCAGTTTTTCATTTTCAAGAGTTTTCGAAAAAATATGGTTGATTGTCAGTAATTTCGGACAAAAATGACTTCTTTACTTTTTGTCTAAAAATAAAAAAATCCAATAATAAAAACAAATGGGCGAAAAGCTGTTTAAAGGAAAGAAAAAAGATAAGGCACTCACACTATACAGTCTTACCCAAGATAGGGAATTTGCAAAATAATTACATCCGTAATCCTTTTCTCCAAGCTCTAACCAGACGTAAATTCAAATATTGTGTGCGCGAGGGAGAAAGAGGGAAAGGACATAGAAGGAGAAACGAAGGGAAAGAGAAATTGTGATGACACTGAAACCAATAAACAAAAAGTTAGGAATAAATATTTGGAGACTATCTTAATACTGGTACAACTCCCCTATTTTGAGGAATTGAGTTACTCCATTTTCAGGTTCATACTAGTGTAACACATTTATTTTGAAAGTGATAGATCTCCAAGGTCCTTCTGTGGACGACATAGCGCATCACAATAAAAGTGAATCACAGGAGATCACAATTTATTTATTTTAATAGTGGTACAACTCCATTGACGGCTACGTGTTTCTCTACAAGTCTCGTGGTGAGTGATTGTCGAGATATTTGTGGCGTCTGCAGCGGTAAGATGCTAAAGAGTTTGATCCAGATTCGGCAATAGGAACAACAAAAATAATATTATTATATCGCACATTCTTTTTTTAACACAGAAATTAAACTTAATGGTCTATGTGTTAAAAGACCTTCAAAATTCTGTAACAAGAAGGAAGAAAAATGGACAAAATGGTGTCTGTAACTGGCTAAAAATTAGATGGATAAATTTGTCAAATAGAAGTCTTTTATAATTATGTACTAGTAAGCCATAAATCAAGAGATTGGTTTCTACACAATAAACTTTCAAACCACCAAAGGATAAGAAAGAACTAAGGTTTTCAAAAACTTAAATATCTCGCGTCTCCAACCTCAGCAAAGGAAGGTTAATGAGAAGAAACAGGATTGATTTGTTTCCATTTATTTCAAGCGTTAATTACCCTTATTTAACTAAACTGCTGGCACGAACCGGATGTTTTCAAGACGACGAATGAAACTGAATATCCGTTAATAGTAACATTAAATCAATATTTAATCTGTTTTAATAAATCGATATTGTCGTCATTTCCAACATTTCTTAGAATTACATCTACCGATTTGACCTGCCAACCTCATTTTTAAGGGTTGTATAACTTCTTTACACCCCCAATATTCCACGAAGCATACAGTATGCTTATTCATGACATCTTCAGACGAACGAGTAAATATCTTGTAAAAGAAAAACACAATTTTTTGTCTAATTCCATCCCCGGTTTCTTTATAATCATTTAACGTTATCTCGAAAAGAGTGTCAAGCTCAATATCTCGAATAGAGTGTCAATGTAGTTGCACCACTATTAAAATAACGCTTCCATTTAATTATTTAATTTTTGCGAAAAAGTTCGTGATGAAGTTAATTTCCGTACATATTCACCTATCGAAGGTTGAAACACGTTCGTGATTTAACTTCTCCACTAACCTGAATAAAAATCTTTTTCCAGAGGAGATAATAAATTATTCATACGGCATGAGGAAATTAATAGGATACATTTCTCAAGCGTTCCAAGTCGATGATTTGTAAGAGCGCCAATAACGAAACCTGCACCAACAGCATGTTAATACAAGACTACTCCCCCCAAAGGTTAAGTGGGTCTATTAAAGAAGTACATGACTAACATTCGGAGATATTTCATAGCGAGTTTTTATTTCCTGTGCGATTAAATCGGAGCATTTAGAAGCTGCGAAACAGCCCCTGGTCAGTAACATAATAGAATCCCATCAATTTGCACTCGACAAATTGACAAGCGGTCATTTTGCGTTATGAGAGCCGTTTCTCAAAGAGATTCTCCAGTAATTTTTGCACTTCTTAACTGAAGCTTCGCAGATCGGGAAGACCTAATGATTGATTGATTAGTCCGTGAGATCGGGCGCGTCAAGGGCAATGGTCATTACTCCCGTAAGAGTAGTGAATGTTTTAGCTCGAGATTTGGCTGCGTTCCTCCTCCACTAGAACCAGAGATCAGGCGTCGAACTATCGAACTACAGGTCATTACGCGGAGGTTTCCCCTTCCACTTATCTCCATCAGCGGGGCACCGCCCCAACCAGGACTAGCTCTAACCTCCCGACTGACTTCTCGACATGTGCGATAGTGTAGCGCACGTACTATTTATTGGATTGGAATTGGATATTGTATGTATGGACTTGGCGCGACAGCCCATGAACGGGCCCTCGTCTACCGGCGACGTCCCTGTTTCGCGGTCATGAGTTAAGGTGGTTAGCACATAGACATCCCCAAGCCGTATTCGGGTGTTCTCAAGCTGAGAAGTGAATTTTCTCATCGTCACACAGCAACATATACTGGGACATTGCAAGGAAAACGCAGCTTATAGTCTTGGCTCGACTGGGAATCGAAGGGACCGGGAAAAGGTGGTTAGTCCCTAGACATCCTCACGCCGTATTCGGGTCTTCTCAAGCTGAGAAGTGAATTTTCCTCATCGTCACACAGCAACATATACTGGGACATTGCAAGGAAAACGCAGCTTATAGTCTTGGCTCGACCGGGAATCGAACCCGGGGCCGCGTAGTGGAAAGCGAGCCCGCTGACCAAGGGCTAACCACGGGGTTTAATTGGATATTGGATATTTGGAAAACCTAGCTCTCCGTGGGAATTATGAGCGCTGTTAGTTGTTTCCATAGAATCAACCGATAAATTCCAGGTGGTTATCGGAGCAGTATCTAATTCAACAGGCATTGGTCCGCTCTCAACTATTTCATCATCTTGTCCGCAGTACTTATCCGACATGGGCTACATTTGGACTTGGTTTCCTTGAAATATTTTTGTATTTTGCAGTGTATTGACAATACGCCTTTTGAAATTTTATAATCTCATATTTGATGCTAAAGTTTCGGTTTTTATTTCACTTTCATTAGGGCTATTACGTAAAGGTATTTTATAACATAATATAATATTTCACAAAACTCACAGAAATCAATATTAACAATCTTTGAAAGTTCACAAGTATAAACAATTTATACTTAAAATTATAGTATGGTTAACGCAGCTTTGTGCACTCAACATGTATTTAGAATGGACAGCGTGCAACAATTAAATTTCATTTTAACAACCGTCCATTCAACGTTACAATCTGATGGTACATTACAGTGTCTTTCAAATTCATGGCGCGACTTTTAAAGTGACCGAATGAACAAATTGCAACTTACGAAATCGGATTTCCAGAAGCTATCACACTGAGAAACAAGAGAAAATTAAAAAAGGGGGAAAGAGGAAAACGAAAACTCAGATATATTCAAGTCACGGAGATTTGTAATAGTTTGAGAAGCGACATGATTATTGGGGAAAATATTTTCTTATAGAATGCTTTCTAAAACAGCTGTATCAAACACAAACGTAACCTTCACATTTCTTACTTTTTTATTTACCTTCTATCTTTTTCTTCTTATTTACCTTCGTTTTTCTCCTTTTCTTTCCCTCTTGTATTATAAGTTATTTTTACATCAAATGGCTTACGTTATTTTTATTTAAAATGGCAACGTGGAGACGAACGAGCATATAAATGCAGTTTAAGCATGATTATCGTAACACAAAACTAGGCGTGCGCCTAAACCGTTCATCTGGCAAAAATATCTCTAAGGTACATAATTGGTAGCAAATTTTGTGTAATTTATTTTTGTGTGGGAATAACTTTCTCTCAGAATAGGTAGTTTTCATCTTATAAGCGATAAACTCTAAAACAACACATTTTGGCAGGCATTCTCAGTTTTCTCAAAACTTACATTTAATCCGGCGACGGATGGGTGCAAAAATGTAACGGATGGGCTGGGTCTGAAAGACCCAGTTCAAAAACAAGAATTACATAGCTAATATTTTTTGTTTATATCATTGTTAGAGGATTTCGTTATGTTAGTTTGATATAAAAGAAAACGTGTTTGTTAATATATTATGCATTGTTTATTCTTATGAAAAAATATTTGATAAATTTAAGAAGGAGCAGTATGAGACCTCCCAAATACCATCCTCGTCATTCCACCAGAAATTTTGACTCATTTCTGACATTGCAGTTCAATTTGACTATAGTTTTTTGTAATACTATACAAAAATAACATAATTATTTATATCGCATTAATAAATAATTCTAAAAATACTAATACGTGCCTACTCGATTACAGTTACACGAAAGGAAGGGTTGGGTCTCACAGATCAAGCAGGAACCAAATTATGCATATAATCACTATACCACTTACACGGCAATAACTATCACACTGTACGTTTTATTTACAAATATAAGAAATGTAGAGATATGACCAGGCTTCTGGAATTATTTGTATGTGAGTGGCTGAAGTTTTTGTTACGTCGTGGGTCTCACAACCCATCTGTTATCGGGCAAAGTTGAAATTCCAATTCAGCACCCCAAAAACATCAGAATGTTAGAACAACATTTCCCCATTGAAAGAAAAAAAATGGGTAACGGCCGTTCTGTGTTCATGAGTAGAGACCGGATTTTTATGTAATCACATATTTTTTGTCTTTCTACTTACCGTTCTCAAAATTTTAATCTTGGCGAATCATAGCCCTCCTAACACAATATCGAATTTTTTCGTTACATATTCTTACATATTTAGGACTATTTTACATATTTTACACATTTTGCTGTTTTCACAATACATTTTCTTATTTTATCAATTTTCTTCTATTTAATTCTGTATTTTTTAAATCAGCATTTTCCCTACATTATTGGAGAAATCTGGGTGTCCAAAGCATCATTGACACCGCGTTTTGTGATCTCTAACCTTAGTTTTGGAGAAAATTTCCCGATCAGTGACGTGTAACATTTTGATGAAGATGCTACAGTGCCGTGGTCGTAGATCTCGCCAGTTTGTGCGATGGCTTCTATTGCGATTAGTCCGGCTGCTAAACTACGGTCCTGGATTACAATAGATGAAGCTTTTACTACTGACTTTTACTGAGAAAGATGTATGATGTGAAGTGAGCAGTTTTATAAATCTAATTTCGTATTACGTAAATGAATTTTATTATTAGTGTATTTTAATATTACATATTATATCCGATTTTACATATTTCTTACACATTCTTACTATTTTTATTACATATTTATGTACATATTTTGACGTTTTATACTACATATTTTTACGGTCTCTATTGATGAGAGACAGATGGTTTGCAGCAGCAACTTTGTACGCAAGCAAAGCTTAGTATCTGTTGTTTAAGTTGTATATAATGTAAATAGTTTAGATTTTTATAATAAAAAGAAAAATTATTCCAACCATTTTTGAAAAGAATAGATGGCTACTAAACGTATAGCCGAAACGTTACGTTTACAGCAATATTATTAGAAAAATAAAAAAGTGGAATGACTCCAATTTAAAATGAACTATTTATCTCTAATTTAAAAATAGATGTGGACGTCAGTGACGAAGGGAAGGTGTCTGACCCCGGAGGGCCAGTGCGCTGCCTCCGCTGCTCCGAGTGAAAGCACAATGTCGAGCGACGGCAGTGCGAGGTGCGTGACTGCTGCTCGTTACGAGCCCAAAGGGGAGACTGGCAGCGCGCAGATACTTCTCTCTGATCGATGCTGCAGCGCGTCGATCAGAAGAGACCAACTATTATTCACTAGCTCCGTGTGCTTAGAACAAAAAATATTCAAGATATCTGAAGTATTAATGCAGTTTTAATGTTTCTATTTTTTTTCAAATGTCTATAAATCCAAAATTTTCATCCAAAATGTTTAAAAAATCTGAAATAACTTTTATTTTAATGTATGTAAATCCTATTCAAAATATTGAATAAATTGATCCAAAATTACCAAAAGTCATAAAATCAGTAGGGTCCCCCCCTTAAGCATGATTATCTTAACACAAAACTACGCGCGCGGTCCTTCCCCAGCCAGTCTCTCCCTTTGAGCAGTGTAGCAATGGGGCAGATTCCCTTCTCCAGACAGACAGTTCAAATGGTAAATGTTTTTAGAATTATAAGCGAATATCTAATGCTCAGATAGATTTTTTGCAAATGGCGATAACTTTACCAAAATTTAAGTTGAAATTCCAATTTACCAACCCAAAAACATTTAGAATATTAGAAAATAAACATAAGTTTTCCGAGACTACCCTACTTATATATTTCTACCAAGTGACTAAATTGCCAGAGGGGAAAATAATAGATGTAGACGTCAATGATAAAGGGGAGCTTGTCTGACAGTGCACTGATCTCTACTGATCCGAGTGAAAGCACTCTGTGGTCACGGGGTAAAAGTTCTCAAGCCAAAAATCTTAGTTTGGACAAAACAAGTGTTCGATTTTGAGCCAACGCTTTTTCCTACGCTCAACGCTATTTCCCAACGTTCTTTTCTCGTTAAGAAGGCAACATTTGAATTCGGTCGTTTAACTAAAATAAAATATAGATACTTAACTTGTAGTTTCTGTACGTAACCCAATTTCGCCAAAAATTGACTTACGAACTTTTACCCCGTGGCCACCGAAATGTCGAGCGACGTCAGTGCGAGGTGCGTGACTACCGCTCATTACGATCCCAAAGGGGAGACTGACAGCGTGCAGATCCTCCTCTCTGATTGATGCTGAGGCGCGACAATCTAAGAAGCCTCTGAATGGCCAGACAGGTCTGGTTCGATGGCGACTTGGTTTAAAGGTTAACCAAAAGAAACTACGACTTGTGTCAACGCCATTAAAGTCGTGGCATGGTAAAAATCACTTTGTTCGCGTCGAGGACCCTGAAACTTTATCTTCTATATATCGTTACCGGTCTCACATTTTTGGACCGAATACAATACTTTTCCTCTGTACGACGTGTAGTCAAAGAGTAAGAATACAAATGCTATTATCAAAACTTCTTCATACACTCATGCAAACCTTTGTTAGTTTTTATTATTTGGTTTAACTTTACAATCTACTTTAATTATTTTAATAGTAACCGATGGTATTGCACTAGTAGAATTTTTCAAGTGTGGTTTAATGAGGCATTTTCAGCGAGTCAAGTTTGAATTCATACCAACACATTTGTCTGAGTACCCAGCGATAATTTTGAATGCATCGGTCTTCATTGATTGATTGATTGATTGATTGATGTTTCCGGGCGCGTCAACTGCTAAGGTCATTATACACATAAGTGTAATGGGTTTTTATCCCAGGAGGTGACGGTGAACTTCCCCCGCTGGTGAGATCTACGTCGATTTGCAGGGTTTTCCACAACCAGTATCTCCCACCAGAGGGGCACCGCCCCACCCGGGACAAGCTCTAAGCTCCCGACATGTGTGGTAGTATAGGGAATGTTAGTGTGTGTGTGTGTGTGTGTGTGTGTGTGTACGTAAGGGGTGAGGATAGGATAAGGAAGAGGAAGAAAAGATCGCGCTCGGTCCGTGGCCCGTTTGTTAGGGTATGCTCGGGCATTCGCCTTATGTTGATTGGGGAAACCGTGGAAGACTGCCAATTACACAAGCCGACCGCTAGAACTGTCCTCAAGAAAGCGACTGAATTCGACCTAGCCATGTAGCACAGGGGCGGATCCAACCAATCATTTTGGGGGAAGAGGGGTACTGTAGATTTTTGTTATATAATAAACATATTTGTTTTCACATTGTATATGTATTATTAGGCGCTGTAAATATGACACTATACAATATTGTTTACATCATTACATTATCCGTACATAAATACAAATGTATATCAATTTTGCCAAATAAAGGAAGGTTAACGAAAACTGTAGACCTTTGGGGGGGCATGGTCTACAGATTGCCCCCCTAGATCCGCCCTAGATGCCCTTCTAGATCCGCCAGTGACGTAGCTAGCGACATAACTCCTGCCATTATAAGGAGTGGACCCCAACGACCTCCCGGTCAAAGGCACTGCAGTGACATCAGTTGCATTAGCCACCTCAGCCGGTCGGTGATCGTCCTGAACTCGAGTTGATCCGAGGAATCCCAGCAACTGCATTCTGCCTCGAGTGCCGTTGAACGGCGTTGCCCCTCGAGTGGAGTATGACTCTTGCAGCTGCACAAAAACGCGATTCCCCCCCCCCTCTCCCTCGACAGGAAGGGACGTTCCTCGCGGCGGCGGGCGAGGTTTTGCCTCTCTGGCAGAGCGGGTTTCCACCCGAGCGGTGGCTGCGAGGCGGCGGCGCAGGGGCTGGGCTGAGGAGACGAGGCGAGTGAGAACGAAGAGACGAGGGTGCTGAAGAGGAGGAGAATGATAAGTACAAGAGAAATGAGAAATAGAATGATGAATAGAGGAGAAAGGAAAGAGTGAGGAAGACAAAGAGGACGAGGATTATAAGGAAGAGAAGGATGAGAAATAGAAGAAAGAGAAGGACGCGGAAGAGAAGAAATAGAAAGAAGAGGAAGATACGAAAGGAGAATGATCAAGAGAAGGAAGAGAAGGACGTGGACGATAAGGAACAAAAGGATGATTTAAGTAAAACAAGGACAAGGAAGAGAAGAATGTCGAAGCGGAAAAAGAAGAGATAAAAAAGACAAGGAAGTCAATAAAGAGAATGGTAATGAAGAGAAGAAATAGAAGGATGAAGAAAGAAGTGTGAGTAAGAGAAGAAAGAGAAAGTTGAGAAACAGAAGGAGAAGGACTAAGAATAAGAGAAAGAGAAGATCAAGGAAGAGGAAAAAAGACAATATAAAGGAAGAAGGGAAAGAGAAGGACGAAGAAAAAGATAAGGACGAAGAAGAGAACGACGAAAAAGAAAAAGAGAAGAATGAGGAAGAGGAGAAAAAAAAAGGATTGTTAGCATTGACACCTTTGACTAACATACTTGTAATTATCATGGAATCCGTAAGGGTGGTGATAGCAGCTTTGAGAAAGTGTCGGTGAAAACGATGTCTGCGGCAGCGGCGACGATGGTGATGGCAGTGACGGTGATAGCTGCGCCTTTCTGCTCGAGTTGCAGTTCCGCCGCTGCGTATTTCATTCAGCCGCCGCCGCCGCCGCCGGCCCTATCGCGGCCTTTCAGCCTCGCTGATCATGTGGAGCGCCGGTTACGACACGGCGAGGCCCACGTTCAGAGAGACGGAAGAGATACTCTCAGCACGAACACCTGTTCCCAGGGCCGCCCACACAAAATTCAGACCTTCGTACAAAGAAGGGTCCGAAGGTCTCGAACCTAATACAGTTGATGCCGGTTATAGTGAACTCATACTTATAATGAACTAAGTCAGTTAACTAATAAAGTTGAACATAACGACAAGTGTATTACCAGACAGCGAACTAGCTATGTACAAGGCCACAGGTAGCTGACAGCACAAATCTTCCCTGAGAAATCAGGAGGCCTTAGCCCTACATGGGATTGTAAAGGATAATAATAATAATAATAATAATAATAATAATAATAATAATAATAATAATAATAGTGAACTTCTGGGGACTAACAATTTTGGTTCATTATATCAGAGGTTCGCTGTATCCGATGAAGTCAAAATTAAATGAGATTTCTCCACAATGATTGATTTTACACAAGTACAAGCAAAGTACGTTTGCAGCACGAACTGAAAATTTCAATATCGTTATTTGTCCTTAAAAAGTCAATTATTTTGAAATGTTGCTTCGTACATTTTCATTTGTAATTTCTCTAGTTCCTTCTCCAGAGAAGTCCTGGCACACCTCAATGGAGGGAATCAATTCCCAGACCGTATTTCCTACGTTCACTATAGCCGAAGTTCAGGTTCATTGGAACCGAATCTTCTTATGCTTGTTTGTTACATAAGTGAAACGTGACCAGTGATTTAAGTTCACTATATCAGAGTTCACCATAACCGAAGTCGACTGTAAGTGCTAGGTACTGTAATCAACGAGAAATTCGTTTTTCTACTCCTATTGCACAATTCTGTCATTTGATGGTTGCAAGCCTTGCAAGTTGCATAATGATACTCATTACGATACAGATTTATTTATACATAAATTCTTGAACAACCACAGAGAAGCTTACAAACAAATATTGACAATTAATCATTGAGAATCGTCATAGTAAATATTGCATTCGATTTTGGTCACTAAAATTGACTTTAATATTATATTATGCTTGTCAGTTTTAATTTCTTTTATTTTCTGTGATTTTTTTACGTGTAGTATTTAAAATAAATTGAATCGTAATTTCACTTTGATCCTTTCTGACCAGCACAGTTGTAAACCAACGCCATCTGCACAGGGTAGAGTAGGGTAGGGGGCTGTCTGCGAAGTGGCCTTGGCTGAATCCTGTATGCCAACTGACACGAAAAGATTCAATGTAAAAGTTCAAATTATAAAAGTTACCATAAGTCGTAGAAAAAGTGTCGTGTGAAACTCGATGTAATGGTTATTAATACACTCGTGTGAAGTTTACGATACTCGCTCGTATATCACACTTGTGAATTAATACCCCATCATTACGTCGTTTTATACTTTACTATTTGTCTGAGCGAAAAATTAGATTCATCGGTTTTGTTGTGTGCTTTTTTACACGAAATGTAAATGTATTTTTTTTATGCCGAGGGTGCCTGTCGTAAAGCACAAGAGCC
Source organism: Acheta domesticus (assembly GCA_031308135.1). Taxonomy (NCBI): domain Eukaryota; kingdom Metazoa; phylum Arthropoda; class Insecta; order Orthoptera; family Gryllidae; genus Acheta; species Acheta domesticus. The sequence goes on along the minus strand of JAHLJT010002630.1, from coordinate 96,140,590 downwards.
TTGGGTATAGGTTGTTCGCTCGAAGTCTAACTTACAGATCCCTTCATACAACATTGTTTTGAACAGACAACTATTAATAGTCATTTTAACATATAATTAAGTGTTCCAACAAAGTTAAGAATATTTTATTTTTATATAGTAATATAAACATCATTATTGTTACTCGAGATAAATTTTCTGGCCATTTATTTTCAATGCAACGTTGGAAATAAAAATGTATCTGGAGGATTTGTCTTTGTGTGAAAGATTGTGACTAGAGTGGAAAGAATCATACTTATGACTGTTTTTTCAAACTTAGGAAAGAAAAATATTAAAGAAGGAAAATAATAACCACATATTGATATGATATGAATATATGTGCAGAACAGCTAGCAATGCATAACTAAATAAATATTGTTATCTTTTCACAGTGTGTAAGCACATATAACCAAGCAACAAGTTATTTCTTTTCGGAGCAAAAATGGAGATGCTTTCTTGTTAGACGAAGGACGAAGGTGAGCGAAACCACAATCCCAAGTATTTGGTGCGTGGTTACAGAAGCAGAAACCAACCGAGGTCTTGACCCAAATTACAAAACGAAGCCACGAGACTCGGGTTTCTGTGGTCGCTTGCCATGATTATTGACATCAAAATCTTTGACGTACGCCGTGTGCCTTCTTCGTGAAAGAAACCAGAAAATGCAAGTTTAGAAATATTACCTATATCACTCGTGTTAAAAAAACAAAGAAAAAAATGTGTCTAAAGAAATTCTTAACTGTGGTATGTGTAGTTCATCTTCGTAGAACACGTCATACATTCACTCTAGACAATGTCGCTCTCGAAGACAACCTCTTTTATTCCTGAACAAAGTAAATTTACAATCTATTTTACATTAAAATAATTAGTAAATATGTTGATATTGGTAATTAAAGACAGTGTCAGGTAATTAATGACAATGACAGTTTGTGGGTGAAAGTTTTCCAGTGGCACATTTCACCGTCTTCTTGCGTCTAGAACAGAAAAAGTCAATTTAGTGTTCGAAGACAACCTGACTTTTTTCTGTGACGATATGGATTCTGTGTTCAATAAGAATGATGTCGGTAAGGATCGAGAAGGATGTGCTACAAACTTAGAAAATTAAGAATATTTGTCTAAAAAAAATATCCAAATGCTACCATACAATCCGAAAAATTGTCGATGAAACTGCAAAACAATTTTGATTTACTCTAAAAGTTGTGTAATTTAATTTAATATCATTTGATTTTCCGAAGAAGCTCATACAACCCATTAATTTATTATAAAATTTGTTGCGAGCTTAATTAAATTATATTTAGTCAATAACTAATGACATGAAACTGACGTGAAACTGAAGTAACGTAAGAGAACTTGACTTAACCCCTCCTCCCCCCTGTCGGAATGGATAACAGGTTGGTACGCAGTGTAGCGTAAAGGCCCCTCCCAAATAGCCCGTGAACGGGAACGTCAACGCGAACGGGAACGTAAAGGAAGTTGAAAGGCGGACATCTCAGGCAGGCGTTCACAACACGACGGGAACGTGAAGCTTGACGGGAACGGGAAGGATGACCAACATTTATCTTGGTCCGGGAACGGAACGCCTCTCGACCGATGAGAGTACAGCAAATGGCGGCGAAGCTTTCCAGCTGATCGAGCGCGCGACTCTTGTCTGGAGCGGAATTGAGAATGTAGTGCGATATTTAGGTTAGAGTGAGATTTGCGAGGTCAGGGCATAGAACAATACTAATCATCTATAATTAGGATTTGCGATGGGTTTTGTTAGTCATTGTGAAATAGTTTAGTTCTTTTTAGTAATAACAGTATAATGATTAATTTTTCTATTCCTAATAATATTTATAAACTTCCCCACAAAAATAACTTGTATACGTTTCGTTAAAGTACATTGAAGTTGTCTGTTTATTGATAACATTTTAATTACTTATATTTTACGGAAGTTACTAGAAATTCTTTCATCTTCTAATACCTATGATTTTGTTTTTTCTTAAATAATATTCTTTCGTTAAAGTATTTATTATTCATAGCGAACACAATAGGCAGGCGACAAAGCAAAGAGTGAACAGAGTAGCGTAGGTAGAAACGTTTTGATTTTGACAATTGTTTCGTTAAGTTCTCTTTTTTTGAGTTTTAAATAGATATTTCGATATATAAAATAAGTTTTGCTATTTCATGTGAAATCATTTAAACCCAATTAAAACATTTCAGCGGCTTTTTATGAGGTTTCAAGGTTTGAAAAAATCGGGTGGGAGTTTTTGGCTGCGCAAAAATTTAGCCTCCCGCCTTACAACCCTTTACTATGAAGCGAAGCGTAAGGTTCGGCGTTATCGAACGAGATAGAACGATTGAAATTTATCGATTAGCTACGTTCCCGCCATATTTGAAGCTTCTTGAGAGTACAGTCGCCATATTTTGATGTAATGGCGTAATGGTACTTTCGATTGAAGTGCATTTACAAGAAATGTGTGTTATTGTATTTAAAGCACCTTGAGTTTTATGTGGATTAATTTAAAGAATCCATAATGAGTTTGCCTGTTCGAAGTACAATTAAATTTCTTTACTTTTTTCTTAGTGATTTTAAAAAATGTATTAAATCGTAAAGTCCTGATTAATAATGTTTATTATTAAAATCTGAATTAAATTTATTTATCTATGGAAATGTTGTCCTGAACAATAATTGGAGACCAAACCGTAATCTCGGAAACTTCTATATGAAAATAAATATTTTAACAAACTTGTCATGATTGTTTTGATACATTTTAATGTATTATCATACATCTTTATCAGCGCTTATAGAATGTCCATGATAAATCTGGACTAAACTTAACTGAAATTCACTATCAGTCAAATTTATTATTAAATTATTTAAATATTAATATAATTACACATTAGGTACACCAAATTAAAGTTAATTATTCCCCGTCTGCTTCCAATGCTTTTGTCACTTTTATTCGTGCAAAGTATTAAAAGCCGAACAAGAGGAGGGAACTTCACAAACACTACACAAATACTAAAAAATAGGCGCAAAATGTGTACTTTTAAGCAAAACCCCATAGCAATCCTTCGTTTGTTTTGCCATCAGAAATCATGGCGGCCAGTAGTACAAAGTGCTTCTAGCAGGAGCGCTGTATTTGCACACAATTCCTGTCTACATAACTCAAGCTTAATGGTTGTTACAGATTAAAGGTCAGTTACGTGACTTGCAGCGCACAAAGTTAGATGTTGCGAATGTGCTAAAACTCTCCATTAACACCTGATATTTCTCCGTTACATGCCAATACTTGTAGAATGCTTACGTTTTAACTCCACCGCCCCTCTTTTTGCCCAACCTGAATTAACTTACAAATCTCAATTACGAAATCTCTACTCAACAGCCAGCTTCTAAAACTCTTACTTTGGTTTCGTCCAACTCAGTTACTCAGTTTGAATTGAAAATCTGCCACCAACGGAATTCTAATTCCTTCTGTTTAATTAGCGAAACATTTGTTAACTGTCCAAGTTTATACAAAAACTTGGGCATCATTTCTTGAGGACGAATTTACATCGTTATTGGAATGCAAATATTATTTTGAGAACTTAAAATGTCTTGAAAGTTAATTAAAACATTGAATTTAAGAACTGGTAGTTGAAGGTCTACAACCTGCCGGCAGAGACAAAGTGACAGGTATATTTTCCATTTTATCGGACCAACAGAACTGAAATTTACGAGAAAATTATATATGTTAAAATAATTCAGTTTCCTGACCTTCATTTAGCTACTTAAAAAAATTGGGTTCTGGGGTTCGAAACTCGAAGTTGGCAAGATTATTGACACTAGCTACACAGATTGAATTCAGCCGCTGCCTGAGGAGAATTCTAGCGGCCGGCTGCTCTGATCGGTAGTTATCTGTAGTTTCTCCAATCTTTCTATTTTAGTAGTTATTTAAAGAAATAACATTAAGAGTTTACTTTATCGGAGTTATTAAGAAATTCTTTTATTAAGAATACAAACAATTTTATATGCATTTTTCAGAACTATTGCGGGGGGTCAGAGGTCCTGTGCGTACTACTATGTATATGTGTATACTATTATGTACTGTGTATACCACTATGTTCATGTAGTTTCCGGGGTACATGCATCCTAGGTATAAGTCACTTAATTTATTTTCATTTTATTTATTTTAATTTTCAGCCATTACACGTCCCGTAAACAGCAATTGGCCTTCTAACGCAGGGAAGTCAAACTCTACAAGGGTTGCCTTGTGGGTCGGTATAAAAGCCACTTTCACAGTACAGTAAAACGAAAAATTAGTTAAAAACATTGATCCCTGTTATTTTTCATAATTTTTTGAGTAGAAAATGCATATTCTTTGTCGGGATTTAGTGGGATTTGTCATTTTCCACAAATGCTACTCGTATTTCTTGGAAATATCTGAATGGAAAGAAACTTCAGGTCTAATGCAACTGATGGCGCCATGGAAAACTTTCTCCATCTACAAGGCTTGCGAAGAACGGTTTGAGGAAGGGATATGATGTCGATGTTTTCAAAACATTTATGTTTTTATAAAATCTTCGATGTATTTAACAACGATTTTTCTTGACCGATGTTCTTTCACATCGATGTTTTGTGTTCGATGTTTTTCGTGGTTGATGTTTTAATGAAAAAAGTCCATTTTAAAAAGTTTTATAACAATTTTCTGATATCCATAAGTTAAATATTCTTCAGACGCAAGTGACCAAGGATACAAAATGAAAGAAATCAAAATTTTGTCAATAATGAAACCTATACATATTTTTAATTATCGAATCAGATAATCCGAGTTTTTTTTAATTGTTCTGATGATTTTTTGACTTGGTTTCGTCAGTTATATATATAAATTAATGAACTATACCACTTTCAAATTAGGACTCCCCCGTGAACTTCAATGGCTACTAATCCAGTTTTGAAAACATCGATATTGAATAACATTGATGATTTTTATTGATTGATTGATTGATTAGTGTTTCCGGGCGCATCAACTACTTTGGTCATTAGTCCCGTAAGTGTAGTGCGTGTTTTTCTCTCGGGAGGTGGCGATGATCTTTTCCCCGCTGGATGGCGATTGATGGTTTTGGATCGATGTTTCGTAAAAATCGATGTTTTAATTTTGAGCATCGATATTTAGAAATATGGATGATTTCTTGGCGATGTTGCATCCCTAGTTTGAGGCAGCTATCGAGAAAGGCAAGAGAAAAATGCCCATGCGTTCTGATAGCGAAAGAAACTTCTGTTGTAAAGCCACTGACACAGACACGGAAAGTGGATTTATTATGTTTATACTGGGTTACAGTCTTCTACAGGAGGGGGCGGAGAGGTGCTTACTAACCTTACGTAGTGTATTTACAATATCTACTTTATTCTAGTCTTGCATCTACCACAAATTCTACACATCCTATCTACATATACTTTCTCCATCCATTGCCTTGCGGAGCACGGTTTCAGGCAGTCATCGAAAAAGAACAGGTCGTAAGATAAGGGAAATACCCGTGCGTTCTGACGGTGACTTCCATTGTAAAGCCACTGATACTCACAGGAATATATATTTATTATGTTTTTACTGGGTTACAGTCTCATACCGGGGGGAAGGTGCTTACTAACCTTATATAGTATACTTACAATATCCACTTAATTCTAGTCTTGCATCTACCACAAATTCTGCACATCCTATCGAGAGGCGTATTTAGGTATTCAGGCGCCCATGGCAGGCATAGAATTTGCGCCCCTGTCAGGATATTTCAGATTAAGGTTCTTGTTATTTATTTTAGCCAGTATACTCTAAATAGCGCCCCTTGTGAGTGGCGCCCATGGCACGTGCCATATCTGCCATACCCTAGATACGCCTCTGATCTCCTCTACATAATATTTCCTCTCTCCACCGTCTGGCGGAGCACGGTTTGAAGCAGTCGTCGAAAAAGGAGCGGGTGGTGAGGCAAGGAAAAATGCCCGCGCTTTCGGATGGCTGGGGGCGGCGCCTGGAGGTGAGCAAAGGCGCGGGGCCACCTGAGGACAAGCCGAGGACCAGCGCTGGCGGCGGGAGGGAGGGGGCGGAGCTGCTATCGATTTATCCCCAGCGGCGGCGGCGGCGCGGGGCTCATTCGGATGCGGAAGCGCGCCACACCCCGCCACACCACCGACGCCAGGCCACGCCACGCCAAGCAACAACGACCCACGCGCCTTCCCGGCCGGGCACCCGCCACGGCGCGCCCCGCCACCCGCGCCGATGCTCCTGTCTGGCCTCCGCCACCCGCTGCTCGACCCCCGCGCCTCGCCACGCCACGCGGCTTCCCGGCCAGGGCCCGCCACGGCCCGACCCGCGACCCGCCCCCGCTTCAGAGGCTACGACAAAGACCCTTCCAGTCATCCACGCCCCACCACGCCATGCCACACGACGACACGACACGAAACACGCCACACGACACGACACGAAACACGCCACACGCCAGACTACACGACCCGAAACGCGCCAGACTACACGACACGAAACGCGCCAGACGTCACGACACGAAACGCGCCAGACGTCACGACACGAAACACGCCAGACGTCACGACACGAAACACGCCAGACGTCACGACACGAAACACGCCAGACGTCACGACACGAAACACGCCAGACGTCACGACACGAAACACGCCAGACGTCACGACACGAAACACGCCAGACTACGCGACACGAAACACGCCAGACTACGCGACACGAAACACGCCAGACTACGCGACACGAAACACGCCAGACTACGCGACACGAAACACGCCAGACTACGCGACACGAAACACGCCAGACTACGCGACACGAAACACGCCAGACTACGCGACACGAAACACGCCAGACTACGCGACACGAAACACGCCAGACTACGCGACACGAAACACGCCAGACTACGCGACACGAAACACGCCAGACTACGCGACACGAAACACGCCAGACTACGCGACACGAAACACGCCAGACTACGCGACACGAAACACGCCAGACTACGCGACACGAAACACGCCAGACTACGCGACACGAAACACGCCAGACTACGCGACACGAAACACGCCAGGCTACACGACACGAAACACGCCAGACTACACGACACGAAACACGCCAGACTACACGACACGAAACACGCCAGACTACACGACACGAAACACGCCAGACGTCACGACACGAAACACGCCAGACGTCACGATACGACACACCACACACCACCTTTTTACCTACTTGCAATTGTTCTTACATAAAAAGATAAAGGTATCCCTGTGCAATTCACACAGGTGGATGTGGCTCACAAGCTCATGGTCGGAGTTTCGCCACGTAAAATAAGGCATCAATTCAATTCAATTCAATTCATCGCCCTCCCACGTACTCGCAACACACCCGTGCACTTCAACCAGTTCCCCGCCTCAGACTTTCGCTCTACCTCCTCGCTTCCCTCTGATGTGGCCAAGGATTCAGGTAGGAACAGAGAAAATGTTAAATTCCAACAAAATAAATTTATTACCACTGCGCTCCGCATTTCCAAAGTTGTAATCCAAAATACAACAACCGTTTTACCAAACTACCAGAAGATTTACTAAGAGTTGCTGAGTCACGTAAACGAAAGTACCGAATCAAAATGCAGGGTCGATTTACAATATCAAGCTTTAACTTAACAACGCTCGGCTCAGCTACCGCTTCCCAATATCTAATGCGCTGCACCAGGAGAGGTGGCTCAGTGCATCAATTGATACCACAACAGTCCCTTTGATCGGGAGGTCCTAGGTTCGAGTCCCGACGGCGGCAGGATTTTCGACACTAGCTTGTTAGCTAGATTAGATCGAATTCAGTCTAGAGGGGAAAGATCACCGCCAACTCTCGATGAAAAAGCACTACACTTTCGGTACTAATGACCTCAGTAGTTGACGCGCCCGGAATCAATCAAACTAATGCGCCGCGCCGGCCACCGGCGCCGCTTATCAGCCGCTGCCCCGACGCCCCTCTCCGCCGCCTGGCGAAGGGGAAGGGAGGGGTGGGGCGGCCGCCCCTAAGGCCTCACTCACAATGCAAACTTAAACGTAAACGTAACGTAGCCGCAAAACCTAGAAATGTGTTAGTAAGCGAGATCATTCACAACGTCTTGACGTAACGGTAGACCTAAGTCCGTAAACTTAAAGAGTTCAGAGGCTCCAAGCTTTTACGTTTAATTTTTCAGAGGCCCCAAGCTTGTACGTTTAATTTACGTCGGAATTCTACTGAAAACCAATCAGAGAGCAGCCTGGAAGGCCGATTTAAGATTGTGCTTAAGTAGTTTGTGGTTATAACATTGTTATTGTAATGTAGAAAACTAGTTTGCGAACGAATTTGATGTGTGTAGTGAATTCAGTATGTGACAAATCGATAGGAATGTCAAAGAAAAACCTAGAAACCATGGTGAGGAGATTTTCAACATGCTAGAAACGAATTGATCAAGTTTGAGTACGTTGAATTCTAATTGGTTCCGGCGAAGCTTACGTTCTTCATTGTGAATGCTCGTTTTTACGTGTAAATTTTATGGCTAAGTTTACAGCATTATGTTACGTTAAAGTTTTCATTGCGAATGAAGCCTAAATGGACAGGGAAATGTTTGGGGGGAAATTATTTTCATCCACATTTGAGAGAGAAATATTATTCTCTCAATTATTATGAATAAAAAATAAACAATAGACCTTATTCTCTCTCATTTTTATGTACCGAATAAACGACAGACCTAGACTGAGTGATTGATTCGGGTTTCCGGGCGCGTCAACTACTCACGTCATTAGTCCCGTAAGTGTATTGCGTTTTTTCTCGGGAGGTGGCGATGATCTTTTTCTTCGCTGGATGGCGAGATCTGGCGCCGACCTACCGTCGACTAGCGGGGTTTTGCCCTCAACCAGGTATCTCCCACCAGCAGGGCACAGCCCCAGCCGGGACAAGCTGTAAGCTCCCGAGGGTCTCCCGGCATGTGTGGTAGTGTAGTGTATGTTAGTGTGTGTGTGTAAGAGGAGAGGACAAGGAAGAGGAAGGAAAGATCGCAAGCGGTCCGTGGCCCGTTTGTTAGGGTACTGCTCCTGCATTCGCCTGGTGTTCATCGTAGAAACCACGGAAAAACTACCGATCAGAGCAGCCGGCCGCTAGAATTCTCCTCCAGCCAGCGACTGAATTCGACCTAGCTGACAAGCTAGTGTCGAAAATCCTGCCGCGCCGTCGGGATCCGAACCTAGGACCTCCCGGTCAGAGGGACTACAGTGACACGAGGTTGATACACTGGACAGACCTAGAGAAAGAAAAATATGAGATTGACTGGCCTAACAGCGCCCGCCACCCTCCGCGGCGTTTTCGCCTCGCTGCTCCCGCGGCGTTCCAGCGCAGCGAAACGCGACAATTTTGCCCGCGACCGTCGGCGAGCCAGCCACCAAGCCAGTGGCGAGCGCTTCGATTAGCGAGACCGCCACTTCATCCCCCACCGTTTCCGACCTCAAACCGGACACCACCATCCCGACCGTGCCCCGCTATCTGCATCCGCCATTGGCATTGGCAATAGTTCACCGCTAATGCTTCCTCCCAGCCACCTCCACCCCGCAAAATGCTCCTTCCCATACACGCCTCTGACCGGGGCACGGTTTATTTTTAAAATTTGCAAGCAAGTTTTGTTTTTAAAATTTGTTTAATAAATATTTAACGTAATTTAAATCGTGTAGAACGTAATTTAAATCAAAAATTTTTTTTGAGAATATTTCGAGAGGACGGAGCCGCGGTGGCTCAGTAGCAGGGCAGTGGCTTCCTGACCTGAAGAACCCAGGTTCGAATCCCGGCGTAGGCTGGGATTTTTATTTGGTGCTTTCCCTACGTGTGGCTCTGGGGCCGACTCAGCCTCCTTTCCAAGTGAGTACCAGGATCTTTTCTGGGGGTGAAGGCGGCCGGAGCGTTGTGCTCGCCACACGATCTCCCTCCTTGTGCCGACGGCGACGAAAAGGTGGAGCCCTCCCTTCACCTCTCCTTAGGGCCAAATCGGCCTATGTGTAATGCAGAGGGCATACCTTTACTTTTTTATATTTTGAGAGGATACTGGAGCAGTATTCCAGTACCAAATGTTTTCAGTGAATTGTGATGTTGCATATTATATCCGATTTAAAATTTTTGATACATATTATCGGTTTTATTTACAAATTTATACTTTGTTATTTCATACTACATATTTTTCCGGACTCTAGTAACACGCGATCAAGCTGTTCCTTGCTCGTACAGCGGTCACACAGCTCGACGCTCAGACCGTCGCTGAGGGAAAAGGGCCGCAGAAGTGGGAGGGTAGTAGGTTTTACACTTTTATTACAGATGATACGAGACTGTTTGCCTCTGTTACAGCATCACTACTTTGATATGTGAGGAAAACATGTTGAGATGCAAAGGGACGAAAACCTTGCTTGTCTGACCGAAACTACGGCCTCCTGACCGAAACTACGGCCTCCTGACCGAAACTACGGCCTCCTGACCGAAACTACGGCCTCCTGACCGAAACTACGGCCTCCTGACCGAAACTACGGCCTCCTGACCGAAACTACGGCCTCCTGACCGAAACTACGGCCTCCTGACCGAAACTACGGCCTCCTGACCGAAACTACGGCCTCCTGACCGAAACTACGGCCTCCTGACCGAAACTACGGCCTCCTGACCGAAACTACGGCCTCCTGACCGAAACTACGGCCTCCTGACCGAAACTACGGCCTCCTGACCGAAACTACGGCCTCCTGACCGAAACTACGGCCTCCTGACCGAAACTACGGCCTCCTGACCGAAACTACGGCCTCCTGACCGAAACTACGGCCTCCTGACCGAAACTACGGCCTCCTGACCGAAACTACGGCCTCCTGACCGAAACTACGGCCTCCTGACCGAAACTACGGCCTCCTGACCGAAACTACGGCCTCCTGACCGAAACTACGGCCGCAAGCAGAGCCTTTGGAGCTGGCCGTGTCGAAGCGCGGAGGGAGAGCCCACAACGGGTAGGTGACGCAACGGCACCGAAGGAGCAGGGGGGGTGAGGTGTTTTCCAAAATTTGAATTTACGACGCTCCTATTCATCCGATTTGCATGATGCATCCAGCGTTGGATTCAGGAAGCAATCGCACTATAAGCCCTCATTTTTGAAATTCTTCCCGGAAGTACGAGAAAAATTTAAAAAAACTAGTTTCTTCTAGCTTTTTTTTGAAAAAAAGGGCTGCGTAGCGTAAATTCTATTTTAAAAAAGAGTCAAATGCCGTGTACAGATCGAAAATCGGAACATTGGTTCAGACGTTATCGGTAAAGTAAATTCCCTACGATAGTGCTGCGATCTATTCAATTTTCCTACAAGTATTTTTCGGTACATTTAGCCTTAACCAGGCTCCGTGAAGTCACGAAGATTAAGCAACTCAAGACGTCGAGGGCTCTTCGATAGGTATCGGTCTGGGAACCCTGGATAATAACGGCACAGATCCCCTGGCCGATAGGAATAAAACTCAATGACATTATGACAAAATGATTTAAGATAAAGGAGAATTATCCTGTGTTTAATGACTTATGATTGATGACTTATAAATTGAGTATAGATTTTAAATAAACTTTTTTTAAAATTTAAATAAATTTTAATAAATAAATGATATTAAGAAGCAATTGTGGAATTCCTTAGAAAAGCAATAGTTATTTGACATCAAACGCTTGTTAACCACTTTTTCTTCTCATCCATACGATGCTGTGAACTAACCTTCGCAGTTGAAAAGGAGTTTCGTAATCAAGTATTGCAACTGAATGCACATTCATGCGTTGAGAAACAAGGAAGGAAGGTCGAGTTACATCGTAAACATCCAATACCTGTTGACATCGAAAAGAAAAGTATCAGGCTTTAGTAATGCATTATTATCCGGACGTATTAATGTAGTTGCGAAACGCAACAGAGCTGCGAAGACCGAGAGGCCCTAGGTTCGAGCCCCAAAAATGCTGCGCAGGGGCAAACTGGTGCAAACTGTGCACCGCAGCTGGGCTTTCGAAGTCGGAGACTCCATTCCTGTTCAAACATTTCTGAAAGAATTTGGGGACAGAAAATTCTGTAGTTACCGACGCCATTGGTTCTCCGATTTTCAACTCCAGTCGAGTCGAAATCAGTGGCGAGGCTTCAGTTGGTGTCACTCGGGGAAAAACTGATATCACTCCACCATAAATTAAATATGAAAATTTATATTACTGATCAGTTTATAATTTTTTAAATAAAACTACAAGTATGTTTGCATATGACATTTATTTATAATATATTAAAACATGTAATTCAAAATAATTTTTCAATAAGTAATCTAAAACTAAGTATAACTAATTAAAATATGCACGTTTTTTATAAAAACTCTTTTCGATATTTAAGGGCGGCAAACATATCTACGATTTCATCAAAATCTAAACTTTTTAAATCAATCATTAAATTATATAATTTCAACTATGAAAGTTTCTAATTGGTGTCACCCTCAAAATGGTGCCATCCGGGCGCACCGCCTCCCCCCGCCCCTCCCTAACTACGCCACTGTCGAAATCGACAGTGGAATTCTGGAGGTTGAGTGCTCTGATTGAATTCCTCCAATCAATTAAGGTGCTCAGAATAACGCCAGATCCCAACTGAAGTTCGTTTAGAGACAAATGACTTTTTACTTTCCCGTATACGTACGTACACACGGAGTGATAAACGTAGACATGAGAATTCTGGAGGTTGGGTGCTCTGATTGAATTCCTCCAATCAATTAAGGTGCTCAGAATAACGCCAGATCCCAACTGAAGTTCGTTTAGAGACAAATGACTTTTTACTTTCCCGTATACGTACGTACACACGGAGTGATAAACGTAGACATGAGAATTCTGGAGGTTGGGTGCTCTGATTGAATTCCTCCAATCAATTAAGGCGCTCAGAATAACGCCAGATCCCAACTGAAGTTCGTTTAGAGACAAATGACTTTTTACTTTCCCGTATACGTACGTACACACGGAGTGATAAACGTAGACATGAGAATTCTGGAGGTTGGGTGCTCTGATTGAATTCCTCCAATCAATTAAGGCGCTCAGAATAACGCCAGATCCCAACTGAAGTTCGTTTAGAGACAAATGACTTTTTACTTTCCCGTATACGTACGTACACACGGAGTGATAAACGTAGACATGAGAATTCTGGAGGTTGGGTGCTCTGATTGAATTCCTCCAATCAATTAAGGTGCTCAGAATAACACCAGATCCCAACTGAAGTTCGTTTAGAGACAAATGACTTTTTACTTTCCCGTATACGTACATACACACGGAGTGTTAAACGTAGACATGAGAATTTTGGAGGTTGAGTGCTCTGATTGAATTCCTCCAATCAATTAAGGTGCTCAGAATAACGCCAGATCCCAACTGAAGTTCGTTTAGAGACAAATGACTTTTTACTTTCCCGTATACGTACGTACACACGGAGTGATAAACGTAGACATGAGAATTCTGGAGGTTGGGTGCTCTGATTGAATTCCTCCAATCAATTAAGGCGCTCAGAATAACGCCAGATCCCAACTGAAGTTCGTTTAGAGACAAATGACTTTTTACTTTCCCGTATACGTACGTACACACGGAGGGATAAACGTAGACATGAGAATTCTGGAGGTTGGGTGCTCTGATTGAATTCCTCCAATCAATTAAGGCGCTCAGAATAACGCCAGATCCCAACTGAAGTTCGTTTAGAGACAAATGACTTTTTACTTTCCCGTATACGTACGTATACACGGAGTGATAAACGTAGTGTAGGGAAAGTTATGTAATGTTGCGCGAAAAAATGGCCAATTTTCGGCGGAAAATACTCATTGCCGGGTAGTGAAAACGAATAAGTGGATAAAACCAGTTTATAAATTAAGAAAAAATCCTCTAACACGTGGTGTATCCAGAAACCCTGTTTTTTCTGTTTTCGTTCACGTTCAATTTCGCTACGGACAAATCTTTGAAGGTAGAATTTGAGGGTTCTGCCACATCCCAATTCATTTGATATTTCCGTATATCGATGGTCTACTTGCAAAACCTCGTATGCCAGTTTTCAGTAATTTTTCTGGAAAGACAAAAAACTTATTTATGACTGTCAGACAACAAAACATTTTGTTGCTTGAAAACCTTCCTAGCAGCTAGTTCCCAAGCGGCTAAATGTGCTGATTAATTTCAAATTCAAGGCCATATCGTCTAGGTGGACAAAATTACATTTTATTTAACTGGCTTTATTCAATTATCTTGTAAAACATTTTTCATTAGTATTAATTTTCCACTAAAAATTAATGACTTTTTGAGCAAATTATGGACTGTAAAAACAAGACTTGTTAGCAACTTAACGTCGAATTCGGTCGCTATCTACAGGAGAAGTTTAGCGGCTGGCTGTTCTGACCAGTGGTTTTTCGTGTTTTCTCCGCTCAACCACCGGGCGGCCTCATACTATCTTAGCTTCATCTTCCTACACCTCTCTTTTCCTCTCTTACACACACTTCCTCTTACAATCACTACAATACCAAATAGGAGGGTTGTACCAAAAGTAAGGTTCCCATACTTTTTAGAAATAGAAAAAAATATTTATTGTTATGAATTTATGCATCGTTGAAAAGTTTACACTGTTGTCTATTCTTCAACATAGTCTCCATTTTTTTGACACACTTTTGAAGACAGTGCTCCAGCTTTTGTATTCATAAGTCGAAGAAGTCTCCCGCCAATCCGTTGAGGAAGCGTGTGACCTGTGCTCGGACTTCATCGTCGCTCTCGAAGCGTTCGCCACCTAAGTGTTCCTTTAGCTTGGGAACGAGGTGATAATCGCTGGGGGCTAAGTTCGGCCTGTACGAAGGATGGGGCATAACGATCCACCCAAATTTCTTCAAAAGCTCTTATGTTGGACGAGCGACGTGAGTCGAGTGTTGTCTTGAAGAAGCACTACTCCCTCCGTCAGTAGTCCTCTCCGGCGATTCTGGATTGCTGTCACTTCCTTGCGTGGAGAAACCGGATTGTTGCTCGAACCTCGTAGTTGGAGGGAGCGGCGATCGACACTTCCATCTCTGACGGCTGCCAAGAGAACACTGAGCGACCTAGCGAATCGCGGACGGGCGGGTTCGAGAGTGGGGGAACCACTGCGCACGGCAATGTTGTCGGATTTAGCTTGGCACCTTCCCTCGAGGCTGTAGCTCATTGGGAACCTTACTTTTGGTACAACCCTCGTATGTCGAAACACTAATCGGGAACTTAGAGCTCAACTTGGCTGGGGCGGTGCCCCACGGGGGGAGATATCAGGTTGGTCTCCCATGATTTATCGGGGAAGGAGGCGGTGATCTTTCCCCCGTGGGATGGCGAGATCGGGCGCAGACCTTCGTCGACTTAAGGGGATTTTCCCCAACCAGGTATCTCCCACTAGTGGTGCACCGCCCCAGCCGGGACAAGCTCTAAGCTCCCAACGGATCTCCCGGGATCTGTGGTAGTGTGTGCAGGTAGAAATAAGTGTCTGTTTAGGTAAGGGGTGAAAAGGAAGAGGAAGGAAAGATCGCGCGAGGTCCGTGGACGGTTTGGTACGATATTGCTCCGGCATTTGCCTGGTGTTGATCGGAGAAACCACGGAAAACTACCGATCAGAGCAGTCGGCCGCTAAAATTCTCTTCTAGACTGCAACTGAATTCGATCTAGCTACAGTAGTGCTCAAAGAAACAGCATCACCTAAAGAAAATGCAAATTCTGTATTTTCCGAATCCAATATGATTTCCAAAATTGCTTATCATATATTTTACGTGTATGTAGATTAAGTACTATTTCTGATACCATTACCTTCATAACACTCGATTTTTGCAAACCAAGTGGTGTATTTTCAGGATTATATTGCAGATTACAACTGTGAGCGAGGTGATGCGTTTTTTAGCACTTCTGTACCTATCTAGTGTAGAAAATCCTGCCACTGTCGGGACTGGAACCTTAGGACCTCCCGGTCAGAGGAACTGCATCAGTTGATGA
The DNA here is from genome assembly GCA_031308135.1 of Acheta domesticus. Classification (NCBI taxonomy): domain Eukaryota; kingdom Metazoa; phylum Arthropoda; class Insecta; order Orthoptera; family Gryllidae; genus Acheta; species Acheta domesticus. Next base: position 96,124,577 of record JAHLJT010002630.1, on the reverse strand, counting down.
GGACATCAGTTGATGGCCTGAGCCACCTCTCCTGTACGGGTTTGTAATCCCATTGCTGTTCTGCAAAACCCGGAATATTTCTCGTAGGCGACTGTAAAAACTTTTCTTGAAAAAACTCTTCCAAAGAAAAAGTGTTGTAATTCACACAGGGTTTCTAAATCGAAATCATGATTTTAAGACCAAGTTAGTTCTCTGAAGTGGTCTCTTCTCGTTTCTTTGAATGGGCTGTTAGAGATTTATGTTAGTTCTTTATTGTACAAATTTCTTTCGATATATTTTATTTTTCTTAAAATTGCAAAATATTTAAAAAGTATGGTTGTACGGAAATAGAGCAAAAATTACTGAACTACCTAAAATTGAGGCAAACAATTATTTTCATTATTACGAATATAATTATTTTAATTATAAATAATAATTTAATAGTTATTTTAGTTAATAGTTACTTAAAAATAATTAATCAATAATTATATATACTTTTATTGGAGATTATTGTACCCACGAAATGAGGAACAAACACTCCTCAAAACGTACCCCTCTCTTTGAACTATAATTCATGCTTAAAAACACAGTTTTTCGGGTTCTAGTGAAATATCTTTATTCATTTCTAATATAAATGTGCAACATCACAAAACCTCAGTTGAAATTATCAAGATCGAACAGGCCATTAAACACATTCAGGGCATGTTCAACTGACTGCTCACAAATATACTGTTCGTACTCTTTAAAATTTTTCAGGTGTCATGATCAATTTCGTATCTACTACAGCACTAGCTTAGTTTAAAATGTCACTGTACTATTTTTAACTTTTATTTCAATGCTTCAATAGAACAGTTTTGTACAACGTTTCCTCTATAAAGCAGTTTTGGAAAGTAATAAACTTTGTTTTAAACACCTCGTCGTTTTGACGAGGTGTTTAAAAGTTGAGTCGTTCCTTATCGGGACGCGATATCCGGTAATGATGAGCGGGTCGTGATAGATGTAACCTACAGAAGGAAGGGAAGTGAATTTTCGCACAGTGCTCACTGCGTTGCAAATTTGTGAAATTAAATTATTTTCGAAGTGTTAAATTCTGAAGTGCCGGCACCTGAGAAACGTCTGTCAGCTCACTCCAAAATTACCGCAGATATTTATTTATTTTAACATAAAAACTGTTAAAAAATTTGTGACGTATTATTGGGAGAAGTGGATTCTGTAAATGTTTTTTTGAATTCTGGGTCTTCTACCGTGAACAAATTGGATTATGAAAGCAGGTGGAAACGAGCATGTTTGGTAAGTATTAATAAGACAATATTCTTTCCTGCGTAAAAGAAATTATTTCCAAGGGTAAATAAGCTACAAATTGTGTCTATTATCCCTTACCGTGACCTTCGTGAAGGAACCGACTTACTGCCGAGGGAATATGGAGATCAATTAGTTGTTAGTTGGCTGTTAGAATACGTCAAACAACGTAACACGTTTTCATCTAACTTACTCTCCCACCACATGCTAATAGACTATTTTCTTGCCTTAACAGAAATTACTAGCGCAATCACGATAAGTTTCTAGTCGATCGATTACAATCCCTAACTTGCATTACGCCAAAAGGACTAGGAACAATTTACTCAAATCCTCTTGGCATTTCGCACGGTGTAAGATAGATAGGCGTGTTCACTCCCGGTCTAAAACTGAAGCTAATATGAGGCTAGTTCTCACAGTTCTCGCTATGTAAGCGCTGCGAACGACTTGGGCATTTTTGGGACAAGATGGTGATCCATTTCATAGCTTTGTAACCTCTGGTGGAAGCCACTAAATCGCGAGACGCCATCATGAATGCTCAACTCGATCGTGCGCACCGTACGGATAAGCGAGGAACTAGTCTCCAACTGGCTTCAAAAATGTTGTCCAAAAAGCGACTAGTTGACACACCTATATATATTACACCGTGGCATTACGCTACCCAACGTTTTCTGAACAGCGATGGTAAGCGCAAATGCTCTATTGCGCATGTGCATAATCTCCTTTCTCGCGTGCCTCGCTCCACTTTTTGGTTTATGTCGGTTTTTATAACGTGACACTTCAAGCCCTGTCTTCACGATGGAATATCACACCGCATTTCGCTTCTTTCTCGATCCTGCCGCTAGATGTCGCATGATCAAGACCATATCAAGCAGTACTTGCGATCATCGTGAGACTGTAGCGGTAAACGGAACAGGCGACCACCGTTTTCTCGCAGATGTCAAATACCCGATATGGTACCGTTCTCGACACATAAAATGGGTAACGGCCAAATTCAGAAGTGCCCGTCTTTCCGCGCATTCTGGCACACTGTACAGACGATAACGCCATCTGGTTCTTTCATAGTTAACTATTACAAAAGAACACTCGGAACCAACTGCCAACGACTGAGAAGCTGATAGGCTAGATTTCCCGCAATCATGATCTCTAGTTTGAACGTTCTCTATGATACGCGTGTTTATCCGAATGATTGAGAGTATTGGCGTAGAAGGCACAGGGGGCGGGGATAGTCTCCATCGCGTCGTCATGCAAGCCATTCGATCGTCTACAAGAAATATATCAATAAAGATAATATCATACAATATGACATAAAAAGTTCAACACATGCAATAGAATTAGTGGATTTGAAAAGGAAATTTGGAAATATTTAATTCTGATTTACTTGCAAAAAAATCAATTGAATATCCCCTCTTTTAACGCAAAACAACTTACGTACGTGTATGAATATTACGGATCCGAGACGAAGAAATGAAGTGTGCGAAGGCGGCTGCAGAATCGGAAAAATAATTGGGAGTTGGAAGTTTTGGCGAAGTAATAGTGTTCAAATATCAGTGTTTACGAAATTTAAGGTTTTTGCAATAATTAAACTAGGTATTCAGTAATAATTTTGCATCGCTTGTCAAAATTGTTAGTTTGCAATATTCACCTCAAAGACAATTTGAGGACCCTTCCTCCATATAGCGCAAATTTCGGAATTGTTTATAAAATTGTTAATTGTTGAAAAATTGTTAATTTGCAGTTTTCGGTTCTGGAATATAAGGGACCCCTTTCCTCTTCAGAACTGCAAAATATGGAAATTGTTCATAAATTTACAAATTTTGCGAAATTATTTTGTCTTTTCTAAACTGCCTTTGAAGGAGATGCAAAATTCTGCAATCCAATCGGCGCTACCGCCTTTCGTTTTCGAGATATGTAATTGTTTCTAAGAATTTAGCATGTCATGACAACTCCCATTTCTTTGGAAGTCAGTGGCAGTTCTCTCACAAATCTACCCTTCAAGCTGTTTCCCAAATGCAACGTGCATTGAGCGACACTCTTTTCTCATGCGACCCTGACACCAGAATGGTATTTGAAACTACCTTCAGAACGCAAGTCGATTGCTTTGCGGAATGGAAACATGGGTTGTTACAAATGTTCTCTAAATACGTAAATGCCAAGAAGGTCATCTTATGAGAACACACAAATTCTCTGAGCATATGAATGAATCAGTCATTTCAACAGCGGAGCCACTACCTTATAATAGTAATAACATCCACAATTTCGTTAATTAATTGTGTTATTTAAATGCAGCCCGTGTTCAACCCATGCAGACAAGCAAACATTAATAGTATCATTTAAACTTAATATAACCATTGTTAGGATGATTACTTTCAGAATAATTGAACGACCAGAATCTTACGTTTTCTACCATTTGACTGAAACACCGGATAGAGGACGGCGGAGAATGTGATTAAAAGGAAATAAATATTCTATATATTGATGTTGACATTTTGGGGAAAATGCATAACCTAACTCTTTGGGAGCCGAATTTGATTCTCATAACAAAATTGTGGCTGTCACTTCACGCATAAGATCTTTAAAATCTATTCAAAATCTGCTCCAATTTTTTTAATTGTTACCTAAATTTTAGTAAAATGCTTTTGCAATTATGATTTATGTTCGATAATTAGTAAATCCTCTCGAAATCGAAAATCTGATTTGATTTTTTGTGATCCTGAACTACACCACCAAAATTCAAACCATATTTTTTAATGAAATCTATTCTTCAACTTTAGAACTTTCTATTTTATAGTTTATAGTTTTTCAGAATATTTATATTTTTCCGTAATTTGAATATTTTGAGCAAAGCTATGTTTCATTCGAGTGTTACTATGTATTTGTAGTTCTTGTGTAATATTGTCTCCCCTCTAAATTGAAAAACTAGTGGTGGACATACTCTCTCGATTTCTTTATAACAATTACGTAATATAAAAATTCAAGTTAACCCCCAGCAAAAATTTCACAATTCCAACTGGATTGCATATATTGTCGCGGCCAATGATGTCTCATCTCTTAATTAAAAATCGCGGCATTGATCCAAAAACGTCGTTTTGGGAGTGTTTAGCACCCGCGAAATCACTCTCCGAACTGAGATTTGAATTTGAGAGCATAGGTTTCGAGATTTCATTACATAATCCAGCTGGTGATTTACTACAAGTAGTCTCACCAACTGTGGGCCACCCCTATAACTCCTAAACGACTTCCGATATCAAACTACAGTTTTCGCTCAACAATGTGGAGTCATGGAGCAAGTGAAATGGTGTACAGATATTGTTTGAAATACCTTTAATTTTGGAGAAATTAAATCAACTTTAATTTTTTTAAATCGAACCATATATTTTTCTTACTAGCAATAGATAAATCATAAAAAGGGGAATGCAATGATGTAACATATGTTCATATTTTGATAGTATTTTGTGTAATAAATTATACTTTCTGGCAAGAGATTTTAAATGAAACCTGCACTTTTTGCTGTAGCTGCTTGTCGCTAGTGTCACTTTTGGTAAAGGCCTTCGCGGCCTCTCCTCGAAAAGAGCCGGCGCCGGGAATGCAACCTTTCTGAATGGCAACAGTTGCAAGAATTGACACAGGAAATCTCGTGCATTTAATTTAAAATCACTTGTCAGAAAGTATAATTTTGTGCTCAAAATACGATTAAAACAATAACATGTTACGTCATTGCACTCGTCTACTTATGATCTACCTCTCGCTAGTGAGAAAAAATCATGGTTCCATTTAAAAAATGAAAGATGATTAATTTTCTCGAAAACTAAAAATTTTTTGGACAATATTCTTACGGCACCTTACTTGCCCCATGATTCCGCATTGTTGGGCGAAAACTACATTTCTATATCGGGAACCGTTTAGAAGTTACGGGGGAGGCCCATAGTTGGTGGTACTGCTGTATGCCAAACCTCGCAGTTTTGGAGCGTTTTCGTTGTCACATAAAAAGAAACTAGTGTTGCAACAGAATGTCACAGAGTTTCTCGTACTAGATCTCTTCTGATTTCTTTAATCTAGACTAGTTTTTTGGTTTTACATCACCTACTTTCCAGCTGTCATCCATGGCTGACATTATTTTATTTAACATTTTCTCAATTTTTCAGGCCATTAAAAATAGAAAAATTTGATATTAAGAATATTACATAACTTAAACCTAATCCTATATCATAATTTTCTATTAAAAATTTCTTCAATTTGGAAAAATACTACGCATGGCTTAGGCGCTAGTGTTGTTCACATACACCGGACAGACGGACGTTTTGCCGTCAATTGGTTTTTCGGTATCAAGGACCTACAACACATGTATTCTGGATAAACTACGTGTTAGAGGATTTTTTCTTAATTTAGCTCAGGATTTATCCACTTTTTCGTGATCGTGGCCTAAAAATGACTTTTTTTCCAGAAAATCCGCCGTTTTCTCGTGCAGCATTACATAACTTTCCCTACACTACATATATAATTTGTATATACGTACGTATACGGGAAAGTAAAAATAATAAAAAAAGGAGAAAAGAAATAACATAGTGATGAAAATGAAAAGGATTCACGACAAGGAAACCCAGCCACATACAAAGAGAAAAAACAAAAAACATCCTGGAAACCGTAGTTGGGAATATAAACTTTGTTGATGCATTCTTTATTGGAGAAAATAAAACAGGAAGAATAATGAGATAAAATGTCAATCACGGAGAACAAGAATAAATCAAAAGATAAAGACACTTATATAGAAAATGTTCTCACAAGACAGGAAAGAGTGATCTATGCTGCACTCTGGCAAGTAGCAATACAAGAAAGAGAAGAGGGGGAAATAATGAAGGTCGGCTATAAAAAATAAAAATAACTTTAAAATGGGAGTATTGGGACAACACCATGAAAAAAAACTCAAAAAACTAAGAAAAAGTTCATGGACAAAAAGCATCACCGCTAAACAACACACGACTGCATCCAAGACACCATATAATAAAGAACAATACGTGAAAAAAACAAAAAAGAAACAAAGATGTGTATTACAATAGCAATGTCAGGACATTGCTGTGTGGGGAGAGAAAAATGGAACTCATTCACGCTTCGTATATACGTATGTATACGGGAAAGTAAAAATCCACTAATTTACAAAATTATACTTTTGTCTTGACAATGTTATGCATGAAACGGGCAAAATTCGTGATAGCGAACAAGGAATTCTAAAAAAATTGTAATTGACGTGCGGCATTGAAATAACACTATTTTATTGTAGTAAAATAAATAACACGATTTTAAATCGGAAACATAATGAATTTTAAAATATTGTACTGTTATTTTCTTTTTCCCACAAACAAAACTGTTTGTATGTCTTAGAATACAAAAAGGACAATGGAATTGCGGTCTTAATACTTCGGATACCTCGAAGTTACATACTTCGGAAAGAGAGTCTTTTAGTAATCTTGTAATCGTACGTCGTAAGAAATCTTGCAGAATTTTAGCGATATATCGACAACAAATAGGACGTTTTTTGTGTCTGTGAGTAATTCACTAAAACCCGTCTTGACTTTTCCTCTTTTGCCTTGATATGAGTTATATTCCTACTATGTATATTGTTTGTCTCCTTCACTTAGAAAGAAACAAAATAATTTCTATTAATTTCAAAATAATTTCTATATAATGCATGCACTGTCTCACAAACGCTTTTCATAGAGAATGTGAATAAAGATGATAGGAATTGCTGGTGATCAGCAATTACAATTATTCTTACTGTGTCAATACTTCGAATTTGCAATCTCTACTTTGAAATTAACAAGTTTTCCAGAAGGTAGTTCTGATGAATATTTATGGGACGTCTTTTAGTTGCGTGTTGAAATTTCATAGCTTTAAAGTAAAATAAAATAAATTTCAAAATTCAATTTGTCGAAAAATTTTTGAAGGTGGAAATGTTTTTGGACATCGATTTCAAATGTATGCAGAAATATATTTTGTGTCTTCTATTTTTTAAAAGACAAAGATAATACAGATTTTGAGTAAAAAAATTAATAGAAATTTTTTTGATATCCAGAAAATATTTTTACCAAAAATTAACGCAAAATGACTGCTTCCACTTATACACCGGGCGACAATGTTAGTGATATATCTTTGCTTGATTCGATATTATAGTTCAGAAAAGAGTTGAATAAAATCATCTTTCTTTAGAGGGATTATCGATTTTCTCTCATAAGCCTCAAGCTACCACCGACTTCCCAATTTTCCTGGGGAAGCACTTTCGACTCCGGGTGAAATCAGATAAGGGGCTATACAGCGTTGCCAAGGAAAAATCAATATTTTCACTCACGCCAAAGCAAACTGAAATATTCGTATTTCCTATTCATTCTTCTATTCATTCATTCTCAGAATAGCAAAGCCACATAAGAGTTAATTATCTCATTAGTGAAAGACCTGTCTACTTCAGAGACGCTAAAATTTTGCTTTTTAGAAATAAAAAGTTTAATACTCGCAGTATCGCAGTTCGAAATTACTGCAACTCGCTATTTTTCCAGCTTTACTTGTTATATAAATTCCTATTTCTGAGATAAAAGCTAACTTTTCTAGTTATACTCCAAAATAGCACGATTTTCTCGTATTTGTTAGTCTCTTAATACTTTTAGTCTGAATTAGCTTTTCGTTTTTTTTTTCACCCTCTTCACAGCAACTATTTATTGGTGCCTGTAACATATTTTTACTTTTTCACACTTACTTCGTTACAAGAGAAAGTTTTGTAATCGTATGCAGGTGAATTTTCATCAAAAAACTCTTATTGCCAAGTCCTGTTAACGAAAAACTGAGTAAATCGTGTTTGTTTACGAGAATATAGCAAATTATTTCTTCTAACACGTTGTGTAAGGGAACGTCCATAAATGGTAAAGGGGGAGGGGGTCTGAGCCTGTGTTACTCTGCGTTACATGGGGGTAAGGGGATATTAATTGTTACGTAACATAATTTTTTTTAATTTTTCAATATTTGCTGAAATGATTCCTTTTTTGAGTCCTGTATTAAAACATTAAAATATTAACACATATAACAATAAAAATTAATTTCGACGGCAAAATTTCAGTCTGTGTGTCTGTCCGTTCGTCCATCTTGGTTAATACTAGCGCCTAAACTGTACTTCCGATTTTCTTCAAAATTGATATTCCTCGATCGATTTAAATGATTTCGAGGCCCTCTGAGTTTGCCAGAAACATTTTGATTTTGGAAGTTCTTTGTAAATATTTTAAAATTTTCTCAAAATGACTCCCAAAATTTTGATTAAACTTTGGCCTCGAATAGCGTAAAGAACGCCTAAGTGAAGAATATTAAATTAAAATTAAGTTTATTTCATTTTACTCAGTGAATATAGCACTATCCATGCAAAACATTAAAGAACACAATATTGATGCAGTTTTGAGAAAATCTTAAATTTAATATTATTTCATGTCGCTCATATTTCAATCAAGATTGTGCAAAAACAAATAATATATTCAGAAAAGTTTACATGATATTTTATAAAGAACTGATTGTCAAGAACTAATTTCACGTGAAGAAAAAATCGCGTCAACTAAATCACTACAATATTTAAAGAATTATTTTCAAATTGCAGGATCTCGAGTGGGGCCAGATCAATCATGCAATGTTTTTAGCAAATATTCTACGAATAGTTTAGGCACTAGTGTGTTCACAGAACGACAAGTGGACCGATGGACGGACGTTTCCAGAAAAAACAGTTTTCGTATCAGATGACCCCAAAACGTGCACTTCCATTGGAATCTCGAAATTGATTGTAATATTCTGAGCGAATGAATAGGAACGATGAAAGACGTCTCATAGAGGAAATCTCAAATTAATTTTTGTATTTTAAAATTATTTCTCGTCTGCAAATTTATAATCAGTTCATTTTTGAACATTCATCAAATGGTATACTGTACAACAAAATATCAGAAATAAATCACTACTATTACATTTTTTGTAGGTTTCATAAGTATTTTTTTTCGTGTGCGCCTGCGTATGCGTTGACGTACTAGTAGATTAATTGGATGGTGATTCGTGTGCTGGCACAATTTCTTCTAATATATTTGGCTTCTTGTGGTGATATGGTCATCCAGTGGAATTATGCCAACGTCTCTGTATAAAGTCCTGTTTGTCACGAACTATGTTTTAGTTTTGAATCTACGAAAAATATTCAATATACGAGTAGTTATTACTTCTCTGTGGTGTCGTATTAATCCATTCGCTTTCCATAGTATAACTTTATGACTTAACAGCGATTCTATTCGTTACAATTTCTGTTTTAGAATGTTTTGATATCTTCGGAAGGAATTTTCGATTTCTTGACACATGTCTATTTGGACAGAAATGAGACTATACGGAAGTGGGGTGTATCGGATTATTGAATATGTGAAAAGGTGGGCAATGAATGATATTTTTCTGTGAATGAGCGTGCTTCTTTAAGTTGGGGAATTTTCTGAGTTTAAAAATGGTATTGTTTGAGTGGAAGTAGAAGTCGTCACTATACATTTTATATGTGAATTATTTTCAGTGCATGGGTAGAACGTCATTTAATTCCGATATCCATAAGATTTTTCACAAATGTTGATGATATACTGATATTTGTCACATTTTTCGTTTACTTTTCACAGCGATAAATTCAGGTCGCTATATTTCGTTCATTAAACTCCAAAATATCCAAGAAGTCATTTCAAATTCAATAAAACTCAATTCAATAATATAATAATACTTCACATGATTCTCTACAAACGATTAAAAAGAGATGTGAAAATGCCGTGGCCGAAAGGATACATGAAAATGACTGACGATGAATGACTACATTAAAAACAGGATTTTAAGGAGGATCATACCAAGCGCTCAATGCCCCAGTAGGGCTTGTAGATGCGTTACGATCGCAAAACAAATTTAAAAAGAAACTTATTTATCCTAAATATGGATATTATTAGTTTAAATAATAGTATTAATGTTAGCTTTTATGAGACACGGGCTGCATCTAAATAACAATAAATTAAAGAAATTGTGGATGTTATTACTATTATAAGGTAGTAGCTTCGCTGTTGAAATGACTGATTCTTTCATATGCTCTGAGAATTTGTGCGTTCCCATAAGACAGGCCTGTCCAAAACCGTGCTTCGGTGCAATTTTGCTCCGCCCGTGCCCCACGCAGCGCGCCGGCGCAAGTTAGTCACCGGGGGAGTGGGGCATTCCTTCAGTCTGTGCGATAAGAAAACGGATAACCTGCTGCTGGCTAGCTGCTGCGCTTTATCTCAATGGCGACATCGACGAGTATTGACATTTTCTTTCATAGTGGTTCTACAGGACTTATTTTCTGACCCTCTATCTAAAAGAGAGATTTCGAACGGCGAACTCTTTGGAGTATTATGAATATTTTCCACTTATAAGTTCTCAAAACTACATATGAAAGCAGCCAAAGTAATTTCTATGTTTGGGTCCACGTGTGTAAATGAGAGCTTCTTTTCATAAGCAGTTAACAAAATCGAAGTTTCGAGGGTGTTTGAGCGACGAGAGACTTCGCAATTCCTTGCGTTTGATGGCGACAAGGAATTTTGTGACCCAGCGAACGAATTGTAAACAAAAAATCCACAATTAAAATTGTTAAAACAAATAAAAGCAATTTCATTGTAACTGAACATACTTATCCAGAATATTTCTTTTTGCTCCTTAATTATGTTTCAAACTAGAAAATAGCAAGGAAACTTACTGAAATAAAATTAAATTAAAATCCTATTTGATTTTACATGAACTAGGCCCGAAATAAAACATTGTCGTGTTTGATCTATTCGAAACTAGCTAGTGTGGCCGGTCCGCGAGAAAAGTTTTACGGTAGGAGTGAGTAATTGGCAGCCGGGGGACTCCCGTTGGGCGGTGGCGTAAACAACCGGACCGAAACGCGCTTCGTCATCTGTCGAAGCGAACTTGGTGCTCCTGAGCATGAGCGGAGCAGAAATCTTGGAGAGGCCTGCCAAAAGATGACCTTCTTGGCATTTACGTATTTAGGGAACATTTGTAACAACTCATTTTCCATGATTTTCACTTGCAAAGCAATCGACTTGCGTTCTGAAGGTATACCATTCTGGTGTGAGGGTCGCATGAGAAAAGAGTGTCGCTCAATACACGTTGCATTTGGAAAACGGCTTGAAGGGTAGATTTGTGAGAGAACTGCCATTGTCTTCCAAAGAAATGGGAGTTGTCATGACATGCTAAATTCTTAGAAACAATTACATATCTCGAAAACGAAAGGCGGTAGCGCCGATTGGATTGCGGAATTTTGCATCTCCTTCAAAGGCAGTTTAGAAAAGACAATAAAATAATTTCGCAAAATTTGTAAATTTATGAACAATTTCCATATTTTGCAGTTCTGAAGATGAAAGGGGTCCCTTATATTCCAGAACCGAAAACTGCAAATTAACAATTTTTCAACAATTAACAATTTTATAAACAATTCCGCAACGTGCGCTGCACGGAGGAAGTGGCCTCAAATTGTCTTTGAGGTGAATATTGCAAACTAACAATTTTGACAAGCGATGCAAAATTATTACTGAATACTTAGTTTAATTATTGCAAAAACCTTAAATTTCGTAAACACTGATATTCGAACACTATTTACTTTGCCAAAACTTCCCACTCCCAATTATTTTTCCGATCCTGGAGCCGCCTTCGTACACTTCATTTCTTCGTCTCGGATCCGTAATATTCATTCACGTACTTAAGTTGTTTTGTGTTAAAAGAGGGGATATTCAATTGATTTTTTTGCAAGTAAATCAGAATTAAAAATTTCCAAATTTCCTTTTCAAATCCACTAATTCTATTGCATGTGTTGAACTTTTTATGTCATATTGTATGATATTATCTTTATTGATATATTTCTTGTAGACGATCGAATGGCTTGCATGACGACGCGATGGAGACTATCCCCGCCCCCTGTGCCTTCTACGCCAATACTCTCAATCATTCGGATAAACACGCGTATCATAGAGAACGTTCAAACTAGAGATCATGATTGCGGGAAATCTAGCCTATCAGCTTCTCAGTCGTTGGCAGTTGGTTCCGAGTGTTCTTTTGTAATAGTTAACTATGAAAGAACCAGATGGCGTTATCGTCTGTACAGTGTGCCAGAATGCGCGGAAAGACGGGCACTTCTGAATTTGGCCGTTACCCATTCTATGTGTCGGCAACTGTACAAGAAAGCAAAATAAAATTTGATTCTCCTACAAATTTATAATGCTGTAAAAAATAGGGTATGCAACTCGTTTATAATGTTGCTTTACTGCATTCCTACAAATTTCAAAACTAGCTTCTAACGTCTTCAAAACATATACTCGCGTAATAAAGCTTAACATAATACATATTGAAGCTGTAAAGAGAATGATTTTGATGTCCCAACTATGGCTCCACTGACTATATTTAAACAAGTGAGATACCAAAAATAAGAGAAAAAACTACGAGTGGAGATCACTACATACAGAATAAATCTCAGCTTCCCTTTATTAACAAAAATCTACAAAATTTGCATTGTTTGATATGTGCGGCTAGAATTGAAACGGGAAGATGGCGTCATGCGCAACTTGGCAAATTGGCAAGTTCGCGGGAAATCGAAGAGCAGTTGATTTGGCTGAGAACATCGTGTTGTGTGTTCGTGAAAACAATTGTGTGTGACTATGTATTAAATGTATTTTGTTATGTCGTACTTGAGATATCTACGGAAAACATCAAAGAGGTGAGGGAATTCTTATTATTATTTGGAAATTGTATTTCATACATTTTGTTACATACGTCAAGGTAAGGGATTTGCTGCTAAAGGCCAAAACAATATCCACGTATATGTGTGTGCAAAGATCTTAGCAAATACGAAAAATACTTGAGTACCTGCTCGAGAACTCTCGCACGCTATACCCCACCCTCTTCCTTATTTTTCCATTTCCATATTAAGCCTGTAATGTATATTTTTCTTCTAGACCCTCTTATCCTCCGTCACTTGTTCTATATGCCCCCTTGTACTAGAAAACCATGTAATATTCCCTTCTCAATACAAACTATTCTATTTAAGTTTATTATCCAGCAAAGAGGTACACCCGTGTAATTCAATCACAAAGAATATCAAGTAATTAGAAATTTCACGTACAGTTGCAGATTCTACAGGCTCTGAACAGGTTGGGTAGAATCGAGAAGCGTCGAACAAGCGAAAATGTAATAAAATGTTCAAGAAGATCTTACCTTGTAGATTATGATGTGAGGAATGTTTCCTTGAGGCTTTTGGCCTCATAATTTTAGTTTTAAGGCCCTACAACGCTTCATTTAGGAGTTATTTAACGATATAAATTCATAAATCCTGGCGTGCGTTGCTTGTTGCATTTTACATGAATATTTACATGCGTTTTTTTAAACAAATCTTTCATCTTTAAAGTCAAAGTGCAATTCGTCACGTCTCTGTTAAATTATCTTTCTTTAGCGACCTCATTTATAAAGATTGGTTCTGTGTGAAAGCGGCAAAGGGAAGGTATACCACTGAAATAATGTAGGAGACGATTCATGGATCTGCAGTATTTTCTCCATCACTTCCTTGTACGCGATGTAATGGCACGGGAGCAGCTAGCTATAAACTAACTGCATAAACTACTACTCCAGCGCTCGCTGCGGCGATTGTCGCAACGTTGTCGGAGGACGAAGGCCGCCTCGGGCGCATGCGCATTGTGCTCCTCTCCCGATGCGCAGCTCGTGGCCTCCATCCATCACCCGACGCGCATGCGCAACGGCCGCGTGTGCAGGCGCTTCCGTCTGCGGCAATAGCGTTTCTTAAACATAGATTAGGCAGTTTTTGCCGCCTCTAACGTTATACACTATCGATCTTCTGCGCATGCGCAGATGCACAAAAGTGATGTGAAACTTGAACTGCGCATGAGCAGAAGATCGATAGTGCTCACCGTCCGAAGTGGCAAAAACTCCTTATTGTTTCACTACCGATAGTTTTTGATACTGTCATAATGCAATATCGACAGTATCGGTATTTTCTCATTTTTAATAAATAGTTTTGGGTAATTATTTATGTTTAGATAGAAATTTGTGTTTTTATACAGATTCCTGCGAAATAACTTGCTACTTTACTACTAGACTTTTATTAATGAAACTTCCATACATGAGCATTAAATATTAATACAAACAAATTTGATCACACATTCCACTCTGTTACGATGTAAATCTATAATAATGTAAATTTATTACTTGTTATATATACAATTTAGAAACGTATATGATAAAAAAAATCCTCTATTCTTTCAGTTGTATTACCTTCCCTTTGCGGTTCTCACATGCAACCAATCTTAATAAACGAGGACTCTAAAGAAAGAGAATTTCTTGGAGACGTGACGAATTGCACTTTGACTTTAAAAATACGAAGGATTTCTTTAAAAAACGCAGCTAAATATTCATGTAAAATGCAACGCAGCGCACTTCAGGATTTTTGAATCTATATCGTTAAATAACTCCTAAATGAAGTGTTCTAAGGCCTTAAAAACTAAAATTTTGAGACCTAAGGCCATATGAAGCTTTCCTCACACCGTAATCTACAGGATTAGATCTTTACCATTCTATTACATTTTTGCAGGTTCGGCGCTTCTCGATTCTACTACACCTGTTCAGAGACTCTAGAATCTACAACTATATAGGAAATTACTAATTACTTGATATTTTATCAGATTGAATTACACTGGTTACCTATTTGCTGGATACTAAAGTTGAATAAGAATAGTTTGTACTGACAAGGATTCTCGCACGGGTACGCTAATTTTGAAATTATTTAAAAAATAAATTGTATAATATCATAACTACACTAGATAAATAACGTACAATATAATAACAAATATTTTTATTGATTAACAAAAATCTACGATACCTCCCTTCACCAAATGATCGGCTGGATCCGTCCCTGTCCTGCAGCAGAGCTGTCACACCCACCCCAGGACGCAAGGAAATTTTTATAAACATACTGCGGTGTTAAGTCACTTCAAGCACGGAAGTTGTTACTTTCTCTCTAAGGAGTAGACAGAAAGTTATGTAATGTTGCACGAAAAAACTTCGATTTTCGGCAGAAAACTCTTACTACAGGGCCCTGGTAACGAAAAAGTGGATAAATTCAGTTGCAAAATTTAGAAAAAAAGTCCTCTAACACCAGATAACACCAGAATCCATGTTTTGTGGGTCCTTGATACCGAAAAATTGCGTGACGGCAAAATGTCTGTCTGTCTGTCCGTCTGTGAACAACGCTTATGGCTGAACCGTTCAGCCGATTTTCTCCAAAATAGATATTCTCCGATCGATCTGAATGAACTCGAGACTCGAGGAGTTTGAAAGGAATATTTTGATTTTTGAAGGTTTTTTACATGAAGCCTCAAAACCATTTTCAATATTTTCTCAAAAATTGCTCCATATTTTTTTATTAATTGTCCTCAGGTAGCTTCAAGGGCGCCTAAGAGAATGGTGCAGGTCACATGTTCATTGAAATTCCCGATTTTTTGAAAACTGGAAGAGTGCAATTATTTGGCGCGCCTTGGTAATCCTTAGCATTGAAGATAGAGATTTTTTCCATAATGAAATCTGTTCCTTACAGACAGATCTTCAAATAAGTTCATATTAAATTTTTCGAAATATGAGTAGTTTTCGTGTAATTTGCTGCAAAATATAGGCAAGTGAAAAAAAATTGTAATTTTTTTCTCTGAACCTATTCAAATTTTTACTTAAAAATTTTCCATGGATAGAAGAAAGGATGCTCATAAGAATGCCGCGGGTCTCGTTTTTGTTCTACTCTCTGAATGTTCGAAAATGGCAAATTTAAGTATAATGCGAAAATGTGCTGTAGCACCACTAGTTTTAAAACATATTCGGTGACACAGCCACTTAAAGCCCGCGAGGTTTTTCGAAAAAGTATTAGATATACTGTATCTTGAAAGCTTTAGTGGACTGTGTTTCGGTCCGCATTTCGTGGGTTGGAATACGAGTACAGCTGTGAATTTTTATGGACAATAAAAACTTCTTACGTCTTCCTTTCGAAGAAAAATAAAGAAGGTGGTACACATTTATGACTTGTAAATATAAACAAAACCAAAATGCACTTCTCTTTCTTTCTTTCTTTCTGTTTCTCTCTCTCTTTCTCATGTGGTAAAAAGCAAGTTTATGAAGTTAATGGCGATGCCAAAACATAAGACCGGTTTCAACAGTTTCTGAAATTGTATTCTATATTTAGTACGACATGCGAAAAAACTAAGAATTTTTGTTTATGGCCTCAACGTTAAGTGAATTTAGTTCTGTACATCTCAGAAAGTTGTAACATAAAACATTTATCATAACGTCTTCAGACAGTCCTGTTGGCCAATACTTCCCTGTTCCTTTCTTCGAAGAAGAAAAGCGAAGACAATGAATAATACCCTTTCTTTGCAGAAGAACGAGAAATACTATAAGCAATAATTGATTTTGCAACACCCAGTATTTGGAAAGAATGCCAAGTTGGGGAGTAAACGCTAATGCTTTTGGCCAAAAATTTCGAACTTTGAATTTTTCTGTCTGCCCTGTAGACATTTCTGTCTTCAGAGGACACGTTATTGGCTAAAACTATGTATTATGAGGCAGTTCGTACAGTAGAGACCTCATTTATGAAGATCATGTTGCGTGTGAGAGACGCAAAACGCGTCTACACTATTGAAATAATATAAGGGACGATTATTAATTATTATTATTATTATTATTATTATTATTATTATTAATATTATTATTATTATTATTATTGATGTTGATATATGTGAAACACTGGATAAAAGTCGAGTGTTCGTAAACTCGTCTACACAGGTATTGTTTGGTCTCACCAAAATAGGTTAGTTGACAATCATTGCAGGGCTTGGAATAAACTACATTACATCTATCATCAATTTTTGTTGAAACAGTGGATAAATCCAATTGCTAAATCTCGAAAATAATCCTCTAACACGTGGTATAGCAAGAATCCGAGTTTTGTGGGTTCTTGATACCCAAAAGCCAATTGGCGGCAAAAAGTCTGTCCGTCTGTCCGTCTGTCCGTCTGTCCGTCTGTCCGTCTGTCCGTCTGTCCGTCTGTCCGTCTGTCCGTCTGTCCGTCTGTCCGTCTGTCCGTCTGTCCGTCTGTCCGTCTGTCCGTCTGTCCGTCTGTCCGTCTGTCCGTCTGTCCGTCTGTCCGTCTGTCCGTCTGTCCGTCTGTCCGTCCGTTTGTTCGTTCGTCCGTCTGTCTGAACAACGCTAGCGGCTGAAGCATCCAGACGATTTTCTCCAAAATTGATAATCTTCAATCGATCTGGCGATGTCATGACCCCTTGAATTTGAAACTGGTGTTTTAATTTTGGGGGGTATTTAACATGAAGCCCATGGAACATTTTCAAAATATAAAAATAGAAAAAAATGGCTCTAGATGTTTTAAATTGAATTTTGCTCTGGGATAGCGTAATAGACGCATAACAGAAATATGCGAGTCTCATGTTCGTTGAAAAGCCTGATTTTTCGAATATTGCAAAAATTCAATTTTTTTTACTTCCTCCAACAATTAAAATATTAAAAGGTAGAAAATTTCCCCTTAATGACTTATGTTTCTTATAGACATATTTTGAAGTACGGTCTTGTTCGATGTTTTGAAAATTTGAGGATTTTTCGTAATTTTACGTGAAACATAGCCAATTTATAATTTTTTTTTCTCAAAAACGGCAACAATTATTTTTATTAGATTTTTACCTGGGATAGTTTTAGGGTGCTTAAGAGTGCAGGTCTAATGTTCGTTGAAAATGCGAATTTTTGAAAATTACATTGTTTTCGGCGTCTTCCTCAATTACAATTGTAATGATGCAATTTTTTTTCTTAATGACATGAGTTCCTCAAAAACAGATCATCAAATAAGGTCATGTTCAATGTTTCGAAAATATGATTTTTTTTGTGTAATTTGCATCAATCATAGTCGCCCGCTTCGAATATTCCGCCCTTTGGGAACTTAATTCGGGAAGTACTTGGAGGCAGTTAGATTTTGCATATTATTTCATATTTCTTTGTTTTCTTACATTCGAGGTTTTGGTATTGGTTTTCAAATTAATCCTTTATAACTGATTTAAAACCAATTTGACAATCCAAATGTTTTTATTTATGTTGCGAGGCATGATATCAATATATTTGTGACTTATTATTTTAGTTTTCAAAATACGTTATGTCTTTACTTTCATTTTTCATCACACACTATAAATCACTATAAATTAAATACATATCACTATAAATTAAATTAAAACAAAATAAAATATACACATAACATTTAAAATACACAACTTTTTTAAATTGTATACCGATTCGAGTTTTAGTTTTTTACCCATCTTCGGGTACCATGTATCTTCAGGTACCATGTATTTACAAAGTATGTGATACCTGAAGATGGGTCAAAAACTACGACCGGAAACGATATAAAATTAACAAAAAAATTGTGTATTTTAAACGTGATGTGTATATTTAATTTTATTTCAATGTGATGTGAACATTTTATTAAAATTAAAGTGAATGATGAATAATGAAAGCATGGACATAAGTTATTGTGAAAAATTGCGAATATGTATTTGCATTCTCAACGTACTGATGTATTTTCTTTCGAGTAATTCGCAAACATCAATTGAAATTATAGCAATTAGGGTTTTCTTCTTAAAAAACTGTTTAAATGTAATATGAATGAAAAATTGCTGGCCATCAGGAAATACCATAGTCCCCCACAGAAGGTGAGCTTTGGAATTTCACCAAACATAATAAATCATCATCACAAATATGAATTGCATTATTACTTCAGAACCTTGAAATCTAATAGTATATTCTTCAACGAGCGTAGAATGATAGCTATAATTGACGAGTTGTTTACGACAAAAGCGACGTAGGAGCGAGTGTCGGAATTTCTACGAGCGAATAATAGCCGTTCTACGCAAGTAGAAGACTATACTTTCTCGACGACTTTGACACTGATATTTTAAAAATACTAAATGGTCGCCTTAACCTTACAGAACGGTTACAGAACACTCAATGTTCTCTGACCCTTACAAACTCCAACTCGCATACTGTGTCGTCATTGACCAGTCTTACGACAGTTGCGACCAGCCGCGGCAGAGCACGCAGCGCCTCTGTAGGCGACTGCGAGAACCCTTTGTCGTGTATAATGAACTAAGACGAATGTGATTGGTTGACAGCCATGCGAGAATAATGTTCTGGCGCAGCTTGTGGAATCGGCATCATTACTACATCCGTCAACGTGCAGAATTGTATACATACTGGAGTAGTCGTAGAGAAAAGAAATTTGGCAACTAGGTGGATAAATAAATTGAGAATACAAATGTTTGTAATAATATAAGAGAATAAAGTGGCAAACCCAATTTGATTGCTTTGACCTACAGTCGTATATCAGTACTTACTAAATCTTGACTTCTAAAAACACTTGCATTCACGCAATCAGTGAATTTGTAGGTGCAGACTGGTTGGTGTAGGAAGATGACCAAACAACGAGTCTACCTGCAAAGAAAGAAAAATAAAGATTATTCATGGCTATAAACGCTATCCTTTTTCAGAAGGCAAAGAAGTTATGGTGACACAAAGAATTACAGGGCATTCTAATAAGATAAACGAAGTTTAAACTGCTGTGTAAAGGTCAAGTTAATCGTGGACCACCGGTATAAAATAACGGAGCCTCACCCGGTAGACCGGGAGCCAGCAAGAAAATCCACGTATGACAAGCTCAACGCTAAAACTTTTTGAGACGTCAGCTAGTGTTATGAGGAACTGGGAAACGCAAGTATGGCGGCCTATAGATGTTTGCGCGTCGCCGCACAATTTTTTGAACGTGTCAAAAAAAACAAACAACTATGCCATTGGGGAATGCGCAAACAGCTAATTCTTGTTGTATATTGTTCGTTACAAAGCTAAAGTGTGAAGGAGTTGTATGCCATACCGATGTGGCGTCTCAAACTGTACTCCGTATTGTATTCAAAGTGTTATTTTTTAATGCTCTCCTGGATTAGGAGCTCACAGCTATTGTTTTGCTCTAATGGTAGAAAATTCTTTTTAATTGCCGATTATGACCATGATGTACATTTTCGGCGTCTCTGAGTAGTCGCCATACTGATTTAAAGATGTCCAATACATAGATGTCTACGAATAGAACTAAAGAAAGGTGGATCATAAAAATGTTGGGAAAATTACATACAATTTATATATTACTTAAGTAATATAATTTAAACGTTGATGATAATGTGCATGTATTTAAATTAAAAACAAGAAAAATATTCTTTGACAAACATTAAGGGCAGAACATAGTTTTTCTGTGTCAAGTTAGTTCTTTACACGGCAAAAGCTTCCTTTCCTTGAACACAATTAAACAATAGATGAAAATTTTTCTCATAACACTCCAACGTTGTGAGAGAGCAGAATTTTGTCGACTTAAAACACGCAATAAAGAACTTAAAAAAATGCGTCAACTTATTCCGACTCAGAGAAAAATGTACTCACCAAAACTGATATCGTTAAAAAAATTTACTTTAAGGAAGTTGTTGAATTAGAGAAGGTTTAGAAAATTTGATATCTTGAAAGATTTTCAAATATGAAGAGGTTGATAAAGGAAACGATAAAATGGGGATTTTCGTAGATCGTACGAGACAAGGTGTTATGACGCTTGCGGTAGAAAGGTCTTACAAAATGAGACATTCCGGTGCTTGAATTAGTCCCACAACGGTAGTACGCATTAAATCCTGAGAAGAGAATGTGTTGTTCCCTTCTGGAACGTGAAATCCGACGTCACACGTTTATTCATTGATTGTTAGTGATATTTGACGCGTGCTGGCGATCATGCGACTCAGAGGCACGACCGAGAAGGACACAAAATACCGCATACCTAAATAGGAAATTATTGAGCCAATGTAAATGTTTGCCTCCGATGCACCACGTAAGAAAACTTTGAAAGCATAGTTAAAACATCTGTTCAGTTGATAAATTCCATTTCATTTCATCGTAATTGAACGTAAATTTTAAATTACAAAAGAGCCTCGTAAAAAATCTGTATTGGTGGAGTTCACACGATAAAAAGGTTATCTTTATCGTCCACCATAAAACTATATTGTTCTTCTGAGTGTTTTGTCGCACCAAAGCCGTACACTGCCTCAAATCTGTCGACCTTCATTTCAGCTGTGGACTTTATTATCATCATCCGCGCAGTTTTGTTGAGCTCTCATTTCGCTATAAAAAGATGTGATAGGAGTGAAAGTTTGGTTTGACGGAAAGATAATAAAACGAGCAGTATAAATCTCGTTGCAAATGTTTTTATTACAGTATATTTTGTATATTTCATCGTCACAGAAATATAAACAACGCTCGTTGATATTTCTTAGTTTAATTGATTGATTCGGGCTTCTGAGTGTGTCAACTGTTAAGGTCACTCGTCCCATAAGTGTAATGCCTAATTTTGTTACGGGAGGGAGCTGTGATCTCACCTCACTGAATGGTGAGATCCGGCGCCAACCAACACGTCGGTTGATTGATTGATTTGTGTTTCCGGTCGCGTCAACTACAGATGTCATTAGCCCCGTAAGTGTAATGCGTGTTTTTTTCATCGGGAGGTAGCTGTGATCATCCCCTACTGGATGGCGAGATTCGGCGCCGATCTAGCGTCGACTAGCGGTGGTTTCCCCTCAACCAGGTATCTCCCACCAGCGGGGCACCGTCCCAGCCAGGACAAGCTGTAAGCTTCCGACCGGTCTCCCGGCATGTGTGGTAGTGTAGTGCATGTTAGTGTGTGTGTAAGGGGGTGAGGATAGGACAAGGAAGAGGAAGGAAAGATCGCGAGCGGTCCATAGCCCGTTTGTTAGGGTACTGCTGCGGCATTCGCCTGGTGTTGATCTGTGAAACCACGAAAAACTACCGATCAGAGCAACCAGCCGCTAGAATTCTGCTTCAGACAGCGAGTGAATTCGACCTAGCTGACAAGCTAGGGTCGAAAATCCTGCCAGCATCGGGACTGGAACCCAGGACCTCCCGGTCAGAGGCACTGCAGTGACATCAGTTGGTGCCCTGAGCCATCTACGCCGGTTCAGAATTAAACTATGTGAGCTTAAGGAGCTGTTATAAAACCTTTTTATCGCAACATTTGTGTTAGTGAAGCGGAGGGCCGGTTTGTCAACGAGTGGTGAGCGAAAGTTATAATTCGAATAATAATCATCAGAATTTTCGAATTCAATTCAGGACGCTTTTCGAATTATAATTCGAATTTTGATCAGGACGCTTCATTTTGGCTTTGGTTGACGTAGGCCATTTTAAGACTTTGGTACAAATTTGGAAAAAAAATATTACACGTTTTTACCATTTAAATCGTGGTACGCTGTTCATCACGAGTTACTCATTCATTCACCATCCCTTATTACACAGTAAGTGGCGAAAATGTAAAGAAAATATTTGGAGGATATTTTGAGAATTAGTTTGTAAATTTCAAGCGCAAAGTACGCAACAACTGCTTGTTTTTTAAAAAAATGTACATGACCGTTTTTAATGAGATAGTTTTGTATAACAGACTGTCTGCGGCAAAAAAACCCTATCTTCAATTTTGAAGTTTAAATTTTTTTGCACTTTCCCAAAAATCAAGGATTTTAACAAAAAAGAAACCTGCACCATTTACTTAAACGTCCTTTGCATTATTCAATAACAAAATTTAATCAAAAAATTTTGGAGAATTTTTTGAAAATTTTGAAAATGTCCGAGAGGTTTCATGTAAAAAATGTCCCCAAAATTAAAATATCGGTTTCAAATTCCAGAGGCCGCGACATCAGCTAGAACAATTGGGGAACATACATATTTGAGAAAATCGACCTAACGGTTTAGGCGCTAGCGTTGGCTACAGACGGACAGACGGACATTTTGCCGTCAACCAATTCTTCGGTATTACGAACCAATAAAATTTAGATTCTGGCTACACCAAGTATTAGAGATTTTTTTTCTATGTTTAGCAACTAGATTTATCCACTTTTTCGCTACCAGAGTCCGCCAATAAAAGTTTTTCTGGTGAAAATTCCCAATTCTGGCGCACGATTCTGGCGCACGAGAGAAAGTAACAAAGAAAAACAGGGTTCCAAGGTGTCCAGAAATGTAGTTGCCCCCTCTTGTTTTAGGCTGCGCAATCCTATACTTCTCGCTTATAGTCAACTACGACCCTGAGCGCAAATCCGGTAGCTATGGTGCAAGATCGGCTCTCCGCTATCCCTTGACAATGCACGCTGATTGAAATATGTCATCGTAAAATTTGCCTTCGTTCTGCACATAAACATTCTCCCAATAAAAGTGGTGACAGTGAAGTTCTGCGCAAGTAGCGAGAAGGTGTTAACAGTCTGTGATTGATTGCTCACGGCGAGAACCCAAACAAGGGACATGCCTACAGTCAAAGTCAAGGAGTGTCACACCAACACAAGCGAAGTGAAACCCGGCCTTGGTTTTCCACTTCGAGCACGTTATTTCGAGGCCGCTCCCCCAGCAGAAATGATACGTGGGAAATGTGAGCGAACATTTATCACAGGTAATACCACGAGTGCTTTGGAAATTGTCAAATCCCAGATTCGCGAAGCGAGGAGGGGATTTATCTGAGAATTTCCAAAGCACGGGTGGTATTTAATAGGACTATTCCACGAATGAAATTACATCCAACAGAGTTGCAAAATGCGCCAAATATTGAAAATAACTGAAAGCTATGATAAAATCAAAGATATGTTACAATACATACGTGGTTTATTGGACATCGACATAGCATTCGATACATACCGCCTCCTAAGATAGATGAGACACAGTTTATGATTTGTTAAGGGAGAAGGGGTACGAAAAATCGGATAGAAAAAGCGATAATCTTTTTAAGATACAAAAGCCCATATCAGGGCGGTGTATGCAGGGCCGGCGCTAGGTTATTTTGCGCCTCAGGCAAAATAAGATGTTTGCGCCCTCCCCCAATAATAATAATGTTTAGAAATATTTTTAAAGTAAAATATGATACACAAATATAAGACAAATGATATTTAGAAGTATAAGAGCAATCGTAATAAATGTAAGACAAACGATTTTACAAAACTGCTTTCGAGGGACCTAAAACATCACCAAAAATATCAATTAAATATTTTTAAAATGTTTTAAAAATGGGCTAAAAGCAAGAAAAATGACTAAAAATGTGATCAAAACCCGTTCGGATGAACAACTCAAGCTGATGGATACGTTACTGATGTAATCGAGGCTTCATCTATTCGATCAAGTGAACTCAGCTTTCAAACTTTTGCTTTGGACTGTCCTTTACTAGGAAATCTCTGTTTTTAGCTATCCTGAAATCGTCTGAACCGAGGCTGATACGCGTCACAGGAAGATGAGATTACATACTCACAACGGCTGACATACAAGTTCTATGCGAATAAATCGAATAGGCTATTTAGAAATTCTGTGGAGAACATTTGTTGCATCTTGCAAATATTATTTGAAGCAAATATTAAAATGATATTAAACTCGATGAAATCAGCGAAAAATGTATTAAAAATGACGGAAACGGTAAACAATAACTTATTAGTCGAAATCGATGACTTATTAATCGAAAAATGCAAAAAATGAAATAAAATGGGACATTTCCTTTTGTCATAAAATTAAATAAATTTCTGTACTATATGATATTCTAAAGTGAAAAGAAAAAAATGACATTATTAAAATCCACCTCCAAGTCATGAGAAACGTGGCAGAGTATAGATCAGTTGGATGTAATGCCGTAGTGATCTTGGACCGTGGAGTCACGGGTTCCGAGTCCCGCCTCGGGTATGGTTGTATGTGTCCTTTCACCCCCTATCTTCACCATATCGTTCCATCCTCATACCATAACGTTAAATCCAGTAGTGGTCGCTAATGACCCAGCAGTTGATGCGACCTTAAATAACAAAAAGGATGCAAACGATCATTTTAAGGTGTAATAAATATCTTCGTTTTCAAAATCAATAACTCGGGAGGAGAATCTATTAAAAAGCGAGTGTGCATTTCTAGAAAAGTTCTGGTTGTCTATTGTAATTTTCAATGAGCTCTCTCCAGAATAAAATTATTTTTAATTAGTGTGTTTCGCAGAGCAGTTTGATTGGAAAATTCATAATAAAGAAAATTTGAAAACGAAATAAAAACAATTCGTTCTGTCTTTTGTTTTTAATATTATATACATTTTGCAGATACTTCGCTGTCCGCAAGTCGCCGCATTCTAGGCACCATCGTTTCGCCCAACATACCGCGACCTTCCTGAGGGCGAAATGCAGCATGGAAGGTCGCTGTACGATGGCCAAAACGTTTGCAACTGTGGTTAGGACGCGCCGTCTACGGACAGCCAAGTATCTATTGATTCCGACCGCGGAAGCCTTTGCTTTCAAATATAAATATTGTATTTTTTATTCATTATTAGTGTGAGAATTTAATATCATCCCGTCATTCGTGACGAGTTACACCTAGTAATATATCTATTGGAGTTCCTGGTCAAGGTGTCTTTCTCTGCAAGACGATCAACGGCCTTTAAAGGGGAGCCGGAATGGCCTATATATTCAATGTTAATGTAAGGAACGTTTTCTTTAAACATTAAAAAACTGTCCCGTTAAAGTGTATAAACAGGTGAGCTACATTCTCTGTTAAATTTGAGCATCCTACTATCAGTAGTTTGTGAGAAAATGTTCCCTGAAGATGTTCCCTGAAGATGAAAATTTTAAACTAACGAGAAATGGCTGCTAATGTTTTTATTGCATTCCTGATCCTTATGCTGAACAAAAACAAACACCAATATTTTGACGCTCTTAAACCCTCAATTGTTATCATAAACAGTGTGTCTAACACTATGAAACAAACTATTTCTCACAACAAAAGCAAAAAAGCAACAATCACATATTCAAGGAACACAAACGTTGAGTCAAAACGGCCACGCCCCCTTTCATGCTACATTAACTTCAAAATTAAAAAAAATAGTAATGACATATTAAGATGAAACTTGGATTATTTATCACAGAAAACTATAAAGTAATTAATGATTCAGAAAAGTGAAAAAATATATTTTCATCATTTGGTCCATTCTGGCTCCCCTTAAGGCCTCAAGGCTATTAAAGTGCTTGCAAGGCGATTCGCCTTGAAGCCTGCAAGCCTGCAAGGCTATTCAGGTGCTTTTAAACCTCAAAGCCGAAATACGCCCAATTTTCCCTGTCGGATGCAAATCGATTGGGAAAGTTCCTCGAACTCAGAGCATACAAAATGAGTTTTCTTTGAAGCACCTTATGGAAAAAAAGTTTCTAATTTTTTTTCAGGAAAGAGTCGAATTTTCATGAATTTATAATAACATGATTTCATATTCTCTTTACCATCATTCTGGGCTGACATACTTCATCAGACGCTCGGAATGAATTAGAATACCGAGTCAGTTTTTATTTGTTTCACCATTCCGGTGTGTCTCTTCATTCCTATCCCAGTGTCTTCTTATCTGAATATTTAGGAATTTTGCATTAAATTATATTATTTTGCAGGAAACACTACCGAACCTATGATTAAGACTGATCTCATGCCGTAGCGCTGAAATATTGAAATCAATGTGATTTTCTTTTTGTCCCGAAGAATGAATGGTTCTCTCGCTCTCACGTCAGGAATAATGAGACTGACTCAAACTCTTGGTCACTTTCATGCGAAATTAAAATAAAATAACGCATCAGTCCGATTTCAAATTCTCAATTGAGAGTAAAATCTAAAAGAATTAGAATCAAAATAATCTTGATTGTGTAATCCTGTTTACTTAAGAGTGACAAAAAAGCATGAACTTTGTACGTTCAGGTTAGAAGGTTTAACAGACAAATGTTCTTGCCTGTTAAAATCGCTCTCCGTTCATAAGCGAGAATTGTTAACTAATAGAAACTTGTTAATTTATTTCACATTATGGCTAATTACAATAAATAACCGAATGATTTACTAACACAACACAAAACGAAAAAAAAATCGCCATTCAAACATATTTCTGTCACTTAGCAAAGATGTTTATATAAGAGAGAATTTAGTAAGAAAACAAACATCAAATAGTAATAAGTGGTGAAGAATATAAATATAATACAATTATCGGTTATTTGATGGAAAATATCTGGCAAACATTTCTTCGTACGAAGCCACTATTCACCGCCTCGCACCGCTTTAGCTTGCGAATGTATACCCCTTTCTGAATTTTAAGGCCAAATGAGTGCGTAGTGAGGGGAATGTGCCCGTAGGAGCGCCGAGATCTCCAGGTGGGCAAGTATATCGCGTGCGGGCTTGGTTTGACGTGCGTTTTTTGTAACTTTGCCCTCAAGGCCCATATCCACGATGGAATATGTCATGTATTTCGCGTCTGTCTCAGTCGTGCCGCTAGATATCGCATGATCGCCACCGTGTCAAGCAGTGCGGCATATCGCATGATCGCCACCGTGTCAGGTCGTGCGACGTCTAGCGGCAAGACCGAGAAAGACGTGAAATGCCATGTGATGTTCCATCGTGACCATAGGTGCTGGAGAGGCAAAGTTAGAAAAATCATATTATAGTGGCTTACGCAGTGGCGTATACTGTGGGCTACCGGCGGTAGTCCGAGAAAATTACGAGAATAAAAATATGTCTAGACAAATCGTATTAAAAATACGACGAGGCCACATTATTTTTCAGTAACATACATTTTTCAAGATTCTGTATAATCTGTTTTGTTGAGATCTGTATTAAATCTCTCGGTCGTCGGCGCATCCATCTTCTTAAGAGGTGACCACGCCGAAGAAACCGATGCCACTCAGCGGCATCCTCACAACGTGCGTTCCTTGCATAATTCACTCCCCCTCCTACTAGTAAGCTATGGGCCAGCCAAGGGCTCAGGAGGTCGATTTCCCGAGAGGTTCCTTGACACTTTCAGAGCCGTTCGGAGGCAGTGGGCAGTAAATAGACAAAGTAAATTAGATGTGCGCAGAGTAAATTAGATGTGTGCTTTTGTGCCATACACGTTTGGTGGTGAGTGTATAAGTACATATATAAATATATAATATATAAAACAGGATGTTGGAATGTATATAAGAGCAAAAATCCGGAGCCGTTGGACCGATCTCCATGAAAGTTGGCACTTCTACGTGTTGTTTGACCAAGATGGTTTATGCGTTGTTAATTCTGTTGTAACTCCACTACATGACGCTACTATTCTCTACATATCCACTACATATTCACGTCAAATGCAACCTGCAACACACTCGGCAGCATTTTGAATCTGTATAGTTAAATAACTCCTAAACCAGGAGTTCTAGGGCCTTAAAAACTAAAATGTTGAGGCTGAAGTCCTCAAAGGAACGTTTCTTACACCGTAATCTACGGAATGAACTCTTCCTGAACATTCTATTACATTTTTGCTGGGCCGGCGCTTCCCGACCTGCTCAGAGACGTGCATAATCTGCAAGTAAATGTGAAGGATAGGGACTGAGAGCGGCAGAGACACAGATACACAGAGACAGACAGGGATAGGATGAGGGAGGGAGGGAGGGAGGGAGGGAGGGAGAGACAGTGAGAAACGGAGATGGGAGGGGAAAGAGGGAGATGACAGCCAGAACGTCTGCCGGGTTTTCCAAATATATAATATAAATAATGCATAGGCATTATGCATATATAGCAGGCATTATGCATATATAGTAGGCAAAATGCATATAACAGGCATTAAACATGTTTTAAGTCTTAAAACTGCAACATATTAAGTATGTGATAATGTCAAATTTAAGTATTAGTTATATAGTCAAAGATTATTTCTGAAGTCAGCGGTAGCCCAGAGCACGAAAGCAATATACGCCACCGCTAAAACGAGGCCTGCTCGCGGCCACGTCGACCTGCGGGGCGAGGGCCGCGCCGCCAACTCTTGCGAGAGAGCACGCGTGCCTGCGTGCGTGCGGGCGTGCTGGCGCCGTGCGGGAGGTCGCGGTGGCGGCGCTTCGCGGCACGCGCGGTCCAGTTTTCCTCGCACGCACGCACGCACGCACGCGCGCGCGCGCGCGCGCGCGCACACGGCCGCTGTGGATCTGCCGGAGGCAGCTGAAGCGGCGGCGGCGGTCGGGGACTTGCACGAACAGTGGTTCGGATTCGAAGGAAAAAGTGAAACCAATAATGATTCAGTATTTGGATGATGCGCCCGACCACTGGTGGATCGAGGGGGGAGGTCATGGGGGACTATCGGGGCCATGGGGGTTTGCCCCCCCCCAAAGACGTACTGTTTTCGTTTACCTATCTTTATTGATTTACGTCAAAAACAGTAAAACTGTGTGACGAGCTATGGGGAGAATTGAAATTTGTGCACGTTTTCATAATTCTGTGATCTCTATCCCAAACCATCGAATTTTGAATACAGAAAAAAGAGCGGTTTTTTCAGTTTTGTTGACAAAAAGTATTCCCTCCTATTCAATAAAATATATTTTCGAAGGTAGTATATTTTCATCTTTATTTGGCAAAAGTGATATAAATATTTACGTTCGAATTCTATTACGTAATCTACATTTATATTATCAGAGATAACATCTATATTACTAATTTCCTATACACGCATAAAGGGGGGTTGCGGAGTAAGGTAGGCAAAAATGACCCCGAGAAAAAAAAAGTGTTGAAATCGTAATTAAAGTGTAAAAAAGCAAAGAATTTCTATTAAGCTCTTTTTATGATCGGCGTCAGAACATGATATATTCTTAAAAACGAAGGAAAAAAGTTTTTTCTTTTCTTTTCCTTTCTTTTTTTGATGATTGCGAGGGTAAAAGTCAGGTATAAACACCTGAAAAAAATATAGAAATATCTTTATCTTCTATAGAAAATCACACGGAATATTAAAGTAAAAAACCATAGGTTTAATCATTGGTTTAAAAAACTTAAACTTTTGTAAGAAGCTAAAAAAAACACGTTTTTTGTGATTTGTACGAAGTACTTCGAGTAAATTGATTTAAATCCGGCCAAAAGCTTCGTTTTCTATACTTGAATTACAACTTTCACATAAAAATGATTATCCCCGGGGACACTTTTGCCTCTCTTATTCCTCTACCCCCTTTATGAACAACTGTGGTCAAGAGAGGTTTCTGGGATTTCGAATGATAAGCAGGAACTCTAAAAAAATCAAAATTACAATGAAACAGTTTTGAATTTGACTATATCCTACCTATTCTCATATTTCGAAAACCAACTGAATTATCATACTTCACTGTTTACAACACAGATGACGCAATGCGACTACAAGACTCCAAGGGAGAGGTCGGCCTCCACTAAATACAGTAAACCCTCGTTAGCACGAACCCGCTTAACATGAATTTCGCCGAAACACGAACAAAACGTTGGTTCGTTAAGGAGTTGCGGTAATATGGACATATATAGTACTCGGATTGTTATAACACGAACTCCTATTATTTTGGTCCCTTGGAATTCGTATCAATGAGGGTTTACTGTATTTGCTATTCACGTGTTGAGGGAAATCACCTTTGTTTACATTTTTGATATAAAGAATTGTTGTGTTCTGAATCCTCGTATACTATACTATGTTTCAGTTCTCGTAAAGACTGTTGTAAAAATGCTTAATTTGTTGCATTCATATTCGAGGGTATTTTATTTGTTCTTCTCATATCATATGACAAACTTCCCTGTAATATGCTCAGGACATCAACTCATGTCACTGCCCAGAGATCCTAAGGTTCATACCCGACAGTGGGAGGATTTGCTAGCTACACAGCTAGTTCGAATTCAGCCGCTGTCTGGACGAGAATTCTAGAGATTGGCTGCTGTGCTTGGTAGTTTTCGTCGTTTCTCCGTTCAACACCAGGCGAACGCCGGAGCAGTACCCTAAAAAAAGGGCCACGGACCGTGCGCGATCTTTCCTTCCTCTTCCTTTTCCTCTGCTCTCCTCTTTACTTACTCTCACATGTACTACACTACCACACATTCCAGGAGACCGATCGGGATCTTAGAGCTTGTCCCGGCTGGGGCGGTTCCCCGCTAATAGAAGATATCTGTTTGAGGAAACCCCAATAGCCGACGGTTGGTCGGCGCCGGATCTCGCCATCCAGCGGGGAAAAGATCATCACCAACTCGCGAGTAAAACACGCACTACACTTACGGGACTAATGACCTTAGCAGTCTACGCCCCCGTATTCACTAATCAATCAATTGTGCAATATACATGGCACTTTTTGCGAAAACGATTTGTGTGGTTTTGTTCACCTGCAATTTTGCTGGTGCAGGCCACTATTAGCTATTGACGCCATTACGCCGATACAGAGAAAAATTACGGTCGCACTTTAAGCATAAAAATCGAGGTGATAGACGAGGTGTATACCAACCAAGTCTGTATTTGTGATATCGAATGTGTACCGTTCAATAATTTTCGTAATATCACATTCTAATCAGAAAATAATAGCATTTTCTTTGCAAATGAACCTACTCATACTTGATCTTTACTTACAGGTTATTTGTTGCGATTGTTAACGGACGGCAGACTTAAAATTGTTAACGAGCGCCAGCCTTTGATAGGAGTTTTAAGTCCCACTGTTTGGTTACTTTAAATCAACACAGTCGAACGGTATTACTTGGTTGCTTTAAGCTAATGTAACGGTAATATTTGGTTGCTTTAAGCCAATATAACAGAACGGTATTACTTGGTTGCTATACGTCAATATAACAGAACTGTGTTACTTGGCTACTTTAAGCCAATATAACAGAACGGTATTACTTGGTTGCTTTAAGCCAATATAACAGAACGGTATTACTTGGTTGCTTTAAGCCAATATAACAGAACGGTATTACTTGGTTGCTTTAAGCCAATATAACAGAACGGTATTACTTGGTTGCTTTAAGCCAATATAACAGAACGGTATTACTTGGGTGCTTTAAGCCAATATAATAGAACGGCAATACTTGATTGCTTTACCCAATATAACAGAACTGTATTTCTTTGTTACTTTAAGCCAATACAACAGAACAGTATTACGATAAAAATCTAAAAGAAGCGATGTGCTAACGCTGTTTGAACTTCTGCCCCGGAGCACTTGAATGTTGAAACACTGTGCGGCGTCGGTCCGTTAAGCCACAAGGCCGCGTGATTCGGTGATTCGTCATGGACCCAACTCCCCCCTCCCCCTCCTCTGCAACACTCCACCGCTCCGTCATTGCTTTCGCGGATTTCAGTTTTTTGCGAATCGACCCGGCTCCCCGCGCACGCAGCTGTTCATGATGCAACGCACAATTTAGAAACCCTCGCGGTCTCCGGGAAACCTGCGGCTGTCGTAAAAGTGGAAGGACGCTAATATTTTACGATTCCGGAGAGGTTGTAGATTCCCGAAGGGATCTTCAATTCCTGGAAGATTTTAACCCTTTGCAGTACTCTGTCCCGCGTGGCGGGACGCAACGCTTTCCTCGTTCCACACCCTTTAATTCCCCAGGTAGCTGGTTGCACCGGTCCGGCGTGCCGCGGCGTAAGAAACTGTACTCAGGTTTCAAATTATTTTTCGTTTTGTTACAATCAAAACATTTTAGTTTATTAGCCTAATTCATAATACATATTTTTGTAACTTAATGTTTGGTGTGGAGAGCTTCACCCCATTACCAATAATGTCTTTATATTGCATTATAAGAACGAAGTTCGAGTTATCATTACTGCCATTTTCTTCACACTGCTCGGAATAATTCGAGAAAATGTTTTCAAATTCTTACTTTTCTGAAGATTGTTAACTCTCAGAATTGTTTACCGATTCACTCAGTTCACGATGTGACAATCTCGAATGCTTACTTCTCGATCCCATCATAAGTTCAACTGAAGCCGCGTAAGCAAACTGATTTGAAACAACATAAAATGGGCGAAGTCTGGCTACAGTGAAGGAAAAAATTGCCTAATCTCTTCTGAAGAAAATTAGTTGTACAGGAAACCGGTGCCATTCACTTGAGTGAAATAACACAGTTAAATGTACATCTCGCCCCACGGGACAAAGGACAGGAACCAGGAAAAAAAAAGTTCCGTGACGCGGGACACCGGACTGTCAGACTTAGAAAACTCAAAAGTGAAAGGATCGCAAAGGGTTAATTCCTTTTTGTAGTCATCTTAAGAACAAATTTAGACAATTCTGTAAAGATTATTATTTTCCACTCTGTGAATGTAACACATTTTTAGACTGCATTTGGACTTTATTTTATAAACAGTAAGATTCTGCATTTTGGATGGGAGATTTACAACAATGTAATAAAATATTTATGTATTTACTAAAATGGGATACATAAATAACGACGTTTCGGAAATCATTTCCATCTTCAGGCTGGGGTTAAATCGCCAACTGTCGCGGTCTGGAAGAGAATTCTAGCGGCTGACTGCTCTGATCGGTAGTTTTCCGTAGTTCCTCCGATCAATACCAGGCGAATTCCGGAGCAGTACTCTACGAAACTGGCCACGGACCGCGCGCCATCTTTCCTTCCCATTCCTCGTCCTAGCCTAGCCCTTACACATATAAGCACCACATTACCACACTTGCCGGGAGACCGGTTGGGAGCTTAGAGCTTGTCCCGGCTGGGGCGGTGCCCCGCTGGTAGGAGATACCTGGTTGAGGTGAAAACCGCGCTAGACGACGGTAAGTCGGCGTCGGATCTCGCCATCCAGCAAAGTAAGATCACAAGCTAGTCATGAGCAAAAACATGGACTTCACTTGCGGGACTAATGACCTTAGCGGTTGACGCGCCCGGAATCACTAGCTATCAATCAATAATAATGACTTTGTGTGTACTTTACACGAGCCCCCTGGGACATTTTCAATTTTAAAAAAATGGCTTCATCGTTTTTGATTAAATTTTGTTGTTGGGTAGTGTGAAGACTGAAGAGAATGATGCAGGTCTCGTGTTCGTTAAAAACCCTAAAATTTCGAAAATTGCAAAAGTTCAAACTTTTTTCAGCGTCTTTCTACAACTACAGTTATGAAGATAGAGAATTTTTCTTTATTGAGATCCGTTCCTTAAAGATAGATTTTGAAATAAGATCATATTCGATTTTTCGAAAATTTGAGTACTTTACGTGTTATTTTGCGAGAAATTACCGGCGAGAAATTGCGTGCTTTTTTTAGCACCACGAGTTTCCTTGCGTGCTGTTCGAACCAGTGTGTAGAGCCCCTAGATTCAGAGAGTAGCGCATTCCATTGTTCCACCGATCCCGCCATTTTATATCCAGTTGTCAGGAAAATTGGAACTGTGAGGTAGTCTTGGTGTTGAGAACCATGAACCCACCCCAAATCACTATTAATATTGTTGAAAATCATTATAATGTCAACAATTTGCCTTCAGTTACTGTTTAGTGCCTGACGGGCGTGTCAGGCGAGTGGATATTAAATGGCGACGGTTGCGCTACTCTCTGTATCTAGGGACTCTAACCAGTGTTAAGAGTCCCTAGATACAGAGAGTAGCGCAACCGCCGCCATTTAATATCCATTCACTGGACAACC
The DNA here is from genome assembly GCA_031308135.1 of Acheta domesticus. NCBI lineage: Eukaryota > Metazoa > Arthropoda > Insecta > Orthoptera > Gryllidae > Acheta > Acheta domesticus. The sequence goes on along the minus strand of JAHLJT010002630.1, from coordinate 96,089,727 downwards.
CCGTCAGGCACCAAACAGGAACAGAAGGGAAATTTAAATAATTGGTGACATCAGGATGATTTTCAAGAATATTAATATTGGTTTGGGGTAGATTCATGGTTCGCAACTTAAGGAATATTACGCAGTTCCAATTTTCCTGACAACTGGACATAAAATGGCGGGATCGGTGGAACAATGGAATGCGCTACTCTCTGTATCTAGGGGCTCTAACCAGTGTGCGACGCGCGCGACCCTAGCGGCGGCCGCTGCAAGCCCTGACCCCTGACCCCGTCGAAAAAGCGCGCCTCTTTTTCCTTCCCGCGAAGGGAACGCCGGGTGTGAGAGCCGGTCGTCGTAAACGCTGGAGGCGGCGGCGATGCCATCTCACCGGGCGCGGAGAGTCCCTCGCCTTACGTAAGGCGGGAGAGGAAAGATCAAGGCCGTGCGGCGAGTTACTTCCCAGCTATTAGACTGCGTTTACACGACCCCCGCACATGCTAATCACTAGGGGACGGGAGGGGCGGGGCGGGTTTTGATGACCTAAAACATCGCCAAAAATGATCATAGGTAATTTTACATATTCACATCATAGGTAATATCACAATTTCATATTTGAACAACTTGACTAACGCAAATCTTCCGTTATTCTTCCGCAAATCTTCCGTTCAAGTTATTCAAATATGAAATTTTATAAATAGTGAAGGGTTGCACCGAGACCCGCGTTTGCCTTAGCATGGCCCATTGTATGCAACATTGTACCCGTCAAAATCGCCGAAAGACGAAAGTCGAACGGGAAGAAAATAAATTAAAAAAAAAAGTTAATATCACGAATGCTTTGGAAATTGTCGATAAATCCTCGACTCGCGAAGCGAGGAAATTACGTTCAAATTTCAACGAATGAAATTACGTTTAACGCAGTTCCAAAATGCGCCAAGTATTGAAAATAACTGAAAGGTATGTTAAAATGAAAGAGGTTATATTACAGTACATATGCAGTTTATTGGACATCGACATAGCGGTCGATGTATACCACCTCCTAACATAGACGAGACACAGTTTATGATTGGCCAGTAGGGAGAAGCGGTAAGAAAAACGGATAGAAAAAGCGATACACTTTTTGAGATACACCGCCCTGATTAGTATGTTTATTTTGTAGGTAGATTTGTATGTTTATTAAACACTATTGGTTTTCATTTCACAAGAGAAATAGTCAATGAAATGCTTTTCAAATGCTTTAAAAATGTCCTAAACGTAAAGAAAAATGACGAAAAAATTTATCAAAACCAGTTTGGATAGACAACTGAAGCTGTTGAATATTTACTGATGTAACTGAGGCTTCTACCATTCGTTAAAGTGAACTCGGCTGGCAACTTTTAGTTTGGACTGTTCTTTGAAGGAAATTTCTGTCTTTAGTTATCACCAAATCGGCCGAACTGACAGTGGCGCTGATAGGCGTTATAGGAACCTTACGTTACATACAACGGCTGACATTACAATTTCTGAGCGAAGAAATCGAATAGGCTACTCAGGCATTCTATGAAGAACATTTTGTGCGTCACGTTAATATTATTTGTACCTTTAAAATTATTTTGCAATCGATGAAATTGGTGCAAAATGTATTTAAAATGATGGAAAAGGTAAACAAATGACTTATTAGTCGAAATAGAAGAAAAATGAAAAAAAAGCCATATAAAAATGAGTCATTTTCTTTTGTCATTGTACAAAATTAATGTCTGTACTGAAATGCATAGTTCTAAAGTGAAAAAAGCAAAAAAAATACATTTCATAAAAATCCGTCTACTAGTATAGTGCGATTTTTCCAACTTCGTCTCTCAAGCCCCTATGACCACGATGACCCCTATGATCACATGGCATTTCGGGTCCTTCTCTATCCTGCCTCTAGATGTCGCATGATCACAATCAGTGCTTGATACGGTCGCGATCATGCGATATCTAGAGGCACGGCAGAGAAAGACGCGAAATACCGTGACATATTCCATCGTGATGACGAGCCTTGAGAGGCAAAGTTAGAAAATCGTACTATAATCAGTTGCTCGGAACACATCTGCCCATCGAAATGGGGTTTGTTGCCTACTTAGTGGGGGAAGAGTTCAGCTTACATTCCCGTTTAATGTTATTTCTTACCTCACTTTCCTTCTTTCCGTCTCTCTCTCCTTAGTTCAGTCTCGGTCCTCTCAATATACCTCTCCTCGATCCGTCTCTCCTCCTCTAACCATTCCTTTCGCCTTCAACCCATTTTCCTCCCCTTCCTACAAATGTTCCCATGTCCTTCCTTCCCAAATGACACTCTCCTCCTCCTTTCCTAACCCCACTCTTCTCCAACATCCCCCATTTCTTTTCCCTCCTTCCTTCTCCCTCCTCCTTCTTCTCTCCTTCACTTTCTTCGTCATTACTTCTTAACCTTTCTCTCTCTCTCTCTCTCTCTCTCTCTTTCTTATTTCTTTAACACTTCCTTCAGAGCCAGCATCGCTTCTCTCTGCAGCGAATGTGATCGGGAGGTTCTAGGGTTCAAATTCTGACGGCGACAGGACATTTGACACTAGCTAGATAGATATAGGACAAATTCAGTCGCTGTCTGTAGGACAATTCGTAAGACCGGCTGCTCTGATCAGTAGTTTTCCGTGGTTTCTCCGATCAACGCCAGATGATTGCTGGAGGAGTGTCCTAACAAATGGGCCACCCGAACATCTTTTGTTTCATTACTCATACGAATGTTTTCAAGCTTTTGGTGAAAATTCAATATCTTCCCAAGATTCCCTGCATGTGATGGCAGATGAGCTGTGACAAACGCGATGGTGCCACTAGTTGGAGTCACTCGCGATGGTCACTTTTATGTTAATTCTATTTACCTTTCCTTTTCTCTTTTTCCATCTCTTTAACACACTTTGTTTTACATCTTCTTGAATTGACCATTCAACAGACCATTTTGTGCAATATGGAATATTAGTTGTAAATTGCATTTATTTGAATTTTAGCTACTCATTTTTTATTTTCATTTATCAGATTCAATACCTTTTTAAAATATAAAAGCTTTCATCCTGGCATATTTGAGTGGAATTTAGTCTCTTGTTGGTGCCTGCCTATCGGACGATAACATAGTAGTTGATAAGAAGCAGAAGAACAATGTTTGGACTAGTATGGATTACTATCAACGCGACTACTCACATTACGTGGTCTGGCCCGGCCAATATTACAATTCAACACAAAAACATGCCTGGCCAACGATTTTGGTGTTTAGATGCATGAAGAACAAATACGAACCTGCAAAGACATTGAACTTGGGAAAGCAACGGTTAGGCGGCGGAGTAGACAGAGGAAGAGAAAGCGGTGACGTGAGTGGATCGGTGATGGGAGCGGAGAAAATGGGAATTGTGAAGGCGATGGTAGAGGTGGCAACTATGATGGCAGTATGACGGCGGAGGAGGCGGAGATGGTTGTGGCGTTGGTGACGGGAACTATGTCTTGGGTTTTGGGTCAATATTTATGTCGGCCAGTGCCGGCGTCGCCGCCAGTGCCGGCGTCGCCGCCAGTGCCGGCGTCGCCGCCAGTGCCGGCGTCGCCGCCAGTGCCGGCGTCGCCGCCAGTGCCGGCGTCGCCGCCAGTGCCGGCGTCGCCGCCAGTGCCGGCGTCGCCGCCAGTGCCGGCGTCGCCGCCAGTGCCGGCGTCGCCGCCAGTGCCGGCGTCGCCGCCAGTGCCGGCGTCGCCGCCAGTGCCGGCGTCGCCGCCAGTGCCGGCGTCGCCGCCAGTGCCGGCGTCGCCGCCAGTGCCGGCGTCGCCGCCAGTGCCGGCGTCGCCGCCAGTGCCGGCGTCGCCGCCAGTGCCGGCGTCGCCGCCAGTGCCGGCGTCGCCGCCAGTGCCGGCGCCAGGGTTGTGGCCGGTATAAGTGCCAGCGCCAGGGTTGTGTGGGGGCGGGGGAAGGTTGAAGCGGCGGCTGCGTCGTCAGCGCGTGTGTGGGCGGTGGCGTAACGGCGCCGCGTGCGCGTGCGCGAGTGGGAGTGGGCGCGTGCGGCGCATGCAAGTGGCTGCTGCGTGTGGCCCTCGCGACCCGCAGCTCTGTGCGCGACGTGCGTCCCACCAGGACGCAGAGTCACGCTGCAGTGGCCCACAACTTCAAACTTTTCGAACTCGTAGTGCTAATTACATGTAATTTTTTTTACGTATCTCCTACGTCGTTAATATTTACATTAGCGGTGATTTGTTCACATTATTATACTTACGAGGACATGTGCTTTAAATAACGTCAGATAATGTTTCTCGAAAACTCAACCGTTTTCTGTGAAAACTAGCTCAAACTTCCACATTTTCAGAAACGCTCAAAGCCATTTTCTCATAAATGGCTCAACATTTTTTTTTCGAACGAACTTTTTTCGAAGGGATAGTGCTAATTGCACTCTTTAATTTTTCGTAAAGTTCATTTTAGGGTGTTTTTTTTCCAAAATTACACAAATGTACTTTTTTTTGTTAATATGCACATTTCCAGCAATTTGTAAACACTTTTTTCTTTGTGAGTTAAAGTACTTCAAGTCACTTCAAATGAAGTTTTTCGAAAACTAAAATTTTCTGTGAAAATAAGCTTTGGATTTCGGAATTACAACAATACAATTTTCTTAAAAACGGCTCCAAATTTTTCAACGAAAATTGCGATTTACGATGGGGTTTTCCTGTTCTTAAATATTCTTAAAGTAATATTTCAGGTCTACCGACAGGAAATCGAAAAATTAAAAATAAATGACCAAAATGTAATTTGGGCGGCAATAGATGGCAGCTGGCAAGAGTATGTGACAAGTTCGAATAGCTAGCCGAGACAAAAGGAAATAGAAAACTAATGCGAGGAGGTCCGTGCCATTCTGTAGCACCACTAGTAATTTCTGGATTAATTTTTCTTTCTGAATAAATATATTTATTTCTTTTACTTTATCTTTATTATTCTTTTATTTTATTTCTTAATAAACAATTTACATGTATCTGGATAGTTTCTGTGCTTCTGCAATGCAAATTTTTGTCTAGAAAGCAGTTTTCAAACAAACTTTGAGTGCTTATTAGGCCTCGACTATTCAGAATATCGAAGTATATTATTAGGCAAATTATGCTTAATATCGTCTGAAGAGCTTATTTTTGAATTTTCGACGATTCCCCCTTGGACATTCATCTTGCATCATGGGAACATACAGTTCGCAGCACGCACTGTCGCATGAGTTGGGAAAAAACTCAATATAGCACGGCCGAGTAATCAATTAGCATGCTATATAAGTCGTTCGCTGTATCCGGTGCATGGTGGAAAGATATGGGTGAGCTAATGCGCATCGTATTCGACTTCAGACAATGAGCTTAAGCCACCAGTTTGCCTCACAATAATAGCGGAAAATTGAAATGCAAGCCAGATATCAAAATTATCACATTGCTACAAGTCAATGAAACAGGTATGTGAAGCATTTTTTTAAAAATATTTCGTCTTATAAAGGTTCATCGTGTTATTTTTGAATTGTCACCTTTGAACATTTACACTTAAAATTGTTTAATCTTAATGTTTTCTGGGATCGTCTCTTAGTTATACACATATTTTGGCACAGGGAAATGTTAAGTGCACTAATTTTGTATTTAACGTAAAATGTTTATGAAACTATTTTAAACCTTAACCCATAAGTCGGGATAAAAATATCGGTGGAAATATCGTAAAGAATTTTCGCGAAATATTGCTTAAAAATGTATGTCAGTGACCTTGAATGTTGTTAGGTCATAATTTATTATGGAATCCAGTACAGAACCAAGGTATACATTTGTGTATACGGTACACTTAACTTCATTGTATGGACAATGAGAGCATACGCCATTCGAGAACATAAAACCATCGTTTAGCACAGAAACATCCAAAGAATTTTAGCGGTTTAATTTAACCGCACCATTTGGTGAAAACAATACATATATTTCATGGCAACCATAAATGGGTCTTCATCATCGTTTATGAATGAAATCTTCGCTCTCTTTTGTAGAATCTTTCAAGGTGTCTGTTTAAGAGTACTCTGAAATTCTTGAATCAATATGCTATTACGTCGATTGGTTACTTAAAATAAATAATAATGCCGTACCAATCCTACAGTCAATGTTTCTCTTCTAGGGTATTCTGAGGCGTGTTCATTGTGAATGAAACTCAGCTCGCTAATGAGCTTCCAACTCGAGCGCTTGAGTCGTTCAGTCCTTTCTCATCCCGACCCGTCCTCCTCGCTCCGTCCCGTGCCGTTGCGTTCCACCTCGTTAGGCTAGCCCCGCTCAGATGCCGTCGGACTCGTTCCCCGCCGCCTCTTCCCGTGTGCCCCATTCCGATGCGGTTCGCGCCATCCCGCGTTTTTATTTTCTCGCTACGGAGTAGAGAGAAAGTTATGTAATGTCGCGCGAAAAAGCGACAGATTTTCGGCAGGAAAACTCTTCTCACAGGGTCCTGGTAACGAAAAAGTGGATAAAGCCAGTTGCTAAATTTCGAAAAACATCTCCTAATACGTGGTGCAGCGAGCATCCCTCTTTTGAGGGTCCGTGATACCGAAAAATCGAATGACACAAAACGTATGTCTGTCCATCCGTCTAAACAACGCTAGCGACTAAACCGTTCAGCCAATTTTCTCTATGATTGATAATCTCCAATCAATCTAGCTGATGTCACGGCCCCTTGAATTTGAAACCAGTATTTTAATTTTGGGGTACTTTACATGAAGGATCTCAGATATTTTCGAAATTTTCAAGAAATGGTTTTATTGTTTCTTCTTAAATTGTTTGGTTGGGTAGTGTGAAGGACGTTTAAAATTGGTAAAGTTCCCATGCTAGCCAAAAACCCTGAATTTTTGAAATTTGCAAAAGTTCAAAAGTTTTTCGACGTCTTCTTACAGATAAAATATTGAGGATAGAGAATTTTCCTTTAATGAAATCTGGCTTTTAAATAAGATTATGTACAGTTTTTCAAAAATTAGAATACTTTTCGCGTAATTTTGCGTGAAAATGAGTGAGAAAGTGCGTGCTGTTTTAGCTTCAGTAGTTCTTTCTCTCTCTCTTTCCGTTCCATGCTTTTCCTTTCCTTTTCGACCCAACCCATTCCTTGAATTTCGTCCTCCCATCCCGGTCTTTTCCGTTCAGTACTACCCCACTCCTGCCCTTTCGGAACATCTCATGTCCAGGTCGTCCCGTTCCATCTCAGACTTTGCGTCTCATCCTAACTCAGCTCGTTTCCGTACTATTCCAGTTCTTTCCACCCCCATCTCATCCAATTCCATCCGAGTCGTGCACGTTCCACCCCAAACCATTCCAGTTCTTTCCTTCTGTCTCATCCCAGTCCTTCCGTCCCATTTCAGACCCTGTCCCGTGCCATCCCGGTTATTTCCGAGTCATCTTAACCCAGTCATTTTCGTACGAACAAAATCCGTTCCGTCACGTCTTATCCCACTGCATCAGAGTAATTTCCTTGCCATCCCATTTCAGTACGTTCCGTCTCGTCCCATCCCAGTTCTTTCTGCTCCGTCTTATACCAACCTAGTCTCTCCGTTTCATTCTATCACATCCCAGTCTCTTCCCATCTCACTCCTTTTCGTGCCTATCCATATCCATTCTCGTCCTCTGATCCATTATATCCAATCCCAGCCTTTTCAGTATCATCCTATCAGTGGCGTAGCGTCAGAGAACGCTAAGATGCTGAGCATCCACACGTAAAATATTAATTAAAGAACCCTAAATATTGTATTGATAATCTTTCGAGAGTAAGAAATTGAGCGATGCACGTTTTGTATTAATTTTAAAGTGATTTCCTATGATTGAATTCGGCGCGTTGTTAAAGCTGGCCTTTGATTGCTTGGATGCTGAAGTTCTAGCGTCTGCCGCGAGCTTGCGACGAGCAATGACGTATGCGCAGACGGCGAGGTTCCCCCCTCCCCTCTTCACCCTGCCGCTAGATTCCCAAGTCCCGATAAGCTAGCATACGGCTGAGAAAAGGCTTATGAGCAAGTTGCTCGTTTGTGCACGAGAGCGCAGCACACATGAGGTTGTCAGAGAAATTTTCTTTTTCACTCGTGATTCTGTGCTTGGTCTTGAGCACAAACACAAGAAATAGTGCTTGCCTACTAATTCTTAATCAATATCTACGAAGTTGAATTCTTACTTAAATATATTAAATTTTATTTTGGTTTGAAACATACAAATACATAAGTGATCTCATTGCCAATCGCGCCTGAGAATTAAAACTGAGCCATTTCATAATTTGCTTTCAAGAAGTCTACTGACATAAATCTGTTGAATAATTGTAACATTTGTTTCAATAACATAGATTCTAGAGAATATTAAAAATCACGATGTCTCCAGTTCGCGTTATTGTCGAGTATCCCCAAACGCGCGAGTCACGCTACACCACTGCATCCTATCCCGTCCCACTCCTTTACGTTCTGACCTTTCCTGCCCATCCAGACCAGTCGCGCCCAATCCTTTCTCGGTCGCCAAGTCCACCTTGATTCACCCACCTATACGCAGTGTGCCGCAGACTTGCGAACATCAGAACACTGCCGTCGACGCGGCCAGCGACCTTACGCCCGCCCCATCTCCCGCCCTTCCCGTCTTCTCACGGCACCCACGTTGGCTTGACTGGCGCGCGGCCGGAGTTGGATACATGAAGTCATAATGCATTCAATATTACAATTAAGCTGCAGATTTTTGCCTATTTGCCTATTTTTTTCCTTCAATGGGAAACGCAATATTTTACCTTACTTATTCATATTGAGGCATTAGGAGCATTATATGCCAATTTTAGAGTGCCTATAAATGTCTATTTCACTAATAAATGCCTATTTTGTGTTTAAATGCCTAAATATTGCATATTCTCTTAATTATTGTACAAAATTCAATTATCCTTAATCAAACATTTTACAGAAATGTGTTTTTTTTTGTATTGAATATGGAACTTTCTGTTCATGCAAATTATAAAAATAATTCTCAAAAACATCACAAATATTTGCTTCAATTTTTTTTCATGGATACTTAATGGAATGGACAAATAAATGAATGGTGCAGGTCTCATTTTTGTTAAACTCTCTGAAATTTTGAAAATTGCAAATTTTCAAAGTTTTAGATATAATGCGAGTTTTAACACCACTAGTTACATTTGTGTTTTGCATAGCGATTAAAACAAATTGGAGAATATTTTCACTTAAGTTTAAATTAAATGTGAGAAAGAAAATTTTACTGTGCAGCATTTGTGAAATTAATGAAAAGTAAAAAGGTAGCTACTGCGATTCAGCCTTTTTTTCGAGTTGCCTACCAATGAAAGAATAGATTTTTATCGAGTACTCGTCAGAACAATTATAAAAGCAAATATTCCATTAAGGTAACTATATTATGATTAAGTCAGAAACATTCTACTCAAGAACATAAATAAGGATAAGAAAAATATATAAAGCCTTTTTAAATGCCTATTTTACATTTTTCAATGATTATTTTGCATGCCTATTTCTACAGTTTTTCATGCCTATAAATTCACAGCTTAATTATAATGCTATTATTATTATTATAATTATTATTACTATCATTATTATTATATATTCTAATATTGTTCGAAAGAATAAAGAAGAGGGAATTAATAGAAGAATTCTACTCTTTGGACCCCACGATTCACCGAAGCTGGACCAAACGCAACCAAAAAAAGGATAGTGACTGCGTATGCAATCTATGTGAAAATCCGTGCCCAATATACCAGGTAACATCATGGAGAAAACTAGACAAAACTAGGGTCTGGAGACAAAACTGGGGTGGCTTTAAACGATAAACGATTTTTTTATAATATTCGCTAAAATAGCCGGTCCGATAAGTAGAGATTACAGCAACTCTTCTGATTAATATTTATATCGTAAATATGGAAATTAAATCATTACACTCAATTTATTTCCACTTTACATTTATTTATTCACAATAATTATACACCAGATGTTTACTGTGTGTAATTATACCGCTTTTAAAATTGACGATTGTCTCCTCTTTATTACACCTCAAAATTACTCAATTTCATTAACGTTCGGGCGTGTCATCACGATGCACAGTTTCGAGGAAGGTTGCAAGGTATAATTCCCGCAAGCGCATTTAGCCACGTTTACAGAGAAGCGATATATTCAACGAAACTGCACAAAAAGTGGCAGGAAGTGATCGTTGCCTCGTTGCTCGGAAGTCCTGAGCAAAAACCCGCGGGCAAAGACCGCACGTGCGGATAATGGTGGAGACTTCGTCCTCTCACCGCCAGCGGCGTTTTGTACGAGGCAGCCACTGCAGCACGAGTTGCCCGCGGGTCGGAAGCCAGAGGGAAGTAGCGCAGCTGTGATTGTGCGGGGGCTGCATTTAGCACTAGACAAACGGCAATGGGGGCCTGCCTTCAAAGAGGGAAATAGTTGAATTGCTTGCATTAAATATATTTTTCTTATTTATTTACGTATTGATATTGTTTATATATGCTTTACACGTGCTTGATTTCTTGACTTCTGTTGATTAATAGTATGGACGTGTTATTGAGTGTAGGTTTTGGGCCAGGACAATATTTAACAAAAAGTCGCCAAATAACACAAGAAATATTAAGAACAAAGGAAGGAGTATGATGTAGCTGGCAGCATAGACAGTGTGAGAGATGAGAGGACTTGTAGGAATGAGGTGCGCGGTTCCAAGATGGCGTGGTAATGTGGTGCGGTGGAAGGAATGCATGTGTAATGAAAGCCAAGAACAGTAAGAATGAAAATGTGGGGAGGATGAGATGTGAGAATCGTGGATAGGTCGGAGAGATTTGAAAAATGGTATGTAGTTATACAATTTGATATATTAATCAAAATTGTGTAATAAGCTAGTAGGTATTAGAGGATTAAGCAATTGTTGTACTTAATGTGTAAAAAAATCCGTTTGTTTCTAGCTCTGATGAAGGCTTAATAAAAGCCGAAACGTTGGCAGTTTGAATTGGTGTGTTCAATAATGGGTCATACACTCAATAACGGGTCCATACTATTTATATATTTAATTTATTTGGAGTAAACAGAATAGTAAAAAAATCCCACATGCACTGTCTTTTGAGTTTATACAACTGTTTACTCAATATGTATCAATTTTTTTAATTGCCATTACATGCCAAAGTTACTACTACAGTTTTCATGCTACCATTAAGTCATAAACTATTTTCTCCATCATTAATAACAGTATTGTGACCTATTATGTTTACAATATGAGTGATTAACAGTGTCACAAGAAATTTAGCAGTGCACATACGAAAATAACAAATACATCTGACGCGAGAAGTTAGTTTGGTTACCACTAGTTGTTGAAAGTAAACCAGGAAGAATGAGGCATTATCTTGAAAACTACGTCTAAAAATATTTTTCAATTTTGTAAAGATCACCAAAAATATTTAAAAAAACACATTCTTTTAGTAAAATAAATGAAATAAAAGCACAAAGGGAAGCGGAAACTACAACATTTTCAAAACGATAGGTTCGGTCGTTCTAATGATAAAGCTACTTCTTCCCAAATACAGTATCTGACATTCTTATTCTTACTCATATTTACCAACAAAAAGTGATATCTCGTCGTAAAATATTTTAAAATAATGGCTTTATTGAAATTGTGCACCAATTGCATCAGTAGCAAAAATATGTCAATAATAATTATTACATGAATGTATGTTTAACATAATATTTATATTGAATAAAAGTCTCTTTCGTTACAACTCTGCTATTCGTACAGTTTATGTTTGTGGCAATATGCAGTTCTTCCGCGTCGAGTTACTTGCGCCTTGACGGTTTCCCTAGGTCTCAATGCGCTCTGCAGGGCTAGTTCCGCCAATAGGCAACAGTCAGCAACGAAATAGCCAAGCAGAAGGAGCTCACTTCTAACGAGAAGGAAGGTTATTTTTTGCGACAAACGGGTCGAATAGTTAACAAAAGCCACTCTACTGTGCAGTACATTGTAAGAAAGTTTAGAGAGGAAGATTCTACGAAACATTTGCCATGAAAACCAAAGTGACGTAGGTTGAATGAACGCGAGGAACGATTTGTACTTCAACAGGTTCGTAAAAACCCCGGTTAAGTGCTTCTCAATTACGTGTTTTAGCGAGAAACGTATCTAAAAAGACGTCCGATCAGACTGTCCGTCGTGTTTTATGGAAGAACAAGTTTCATCGACGAATAGCGCGGAAGAGGCCTTTCCTGAGCAGGGAAAATCGCAAGAAGAGACTTGCATTTGTTACGGTGCATGTGAAGAAGCGAGAATAATTTTGGGACAGTGTAATTTGGTCTGATGAATGTAAAATAAAACTCTTCCCGTCAGATGGGATACGTCGGGTCTGAAGAAAGCCAAATACAGTCCAATGTTTCATTTATACAATTCCCAAGGTGAAGCATAGTGGTGGATGAGTTGTGTTGTGGGATTGTATGTCTTTAAAGGGGTTTGGTACGATCCAATTAATTCATGGAATTACGGATACCATACGGACATCATCTTCTTAGATACATTTTCCTCTAAGACATCTAATTGAGGAGCACTTGGCCAAGAGATTTTGCGAACTTGTTGAAATACAAATTGTTCCTCGCGTTCATTGAACCTACGTTCCATTGGTTTTCGTGGCAAGTTCAGATCGGCCGAAACTCGCCCTGCCAACCTCCTTCACCCCTAATCGGTTCAGATCGGTCTAAAATGGCCCTGCCGACATCCTCTCACCCCTCTGTCGGTTCATATCGGCCCAAACTGACCGTACCGACCTCCCTTCACCCCTAGTCCGTTCAGATCAACCCAATCTGGCCCTGTTCACCTCCTTTCACCCCTAGTCGGTTCAGACCAATCCAAATTGGTCCTGCAGACATCACTCCACCCTCCCTCCATATCTACCCTAAATGGACCTGCCGAAAGTCCTTCATCCCTCTAGTCCTGTCCGACCCTCCGGGGTTCTACTTGCAGCTCCCCGGCCTCTCGTGCATTCGAGTATCGCTGATGCGTCCGATCGTCGCTGCAAAGTCTCCCTTCCGGAGGACAGCTCATCGCCGAGGTTGGCTACGTCAGATGCCGATGTAAGTAAAGCCACCCAATAAACTGCTTGCCATGACCTGGGTCATCCCTGACCTCACTGTTTCCTCTCGTGCACCCGTAGGTCTGTACAAAAAATAGGGAACGGCCCGGAGGGCCCCTTCTGCCCTTCGCATGATCGCGACTGTATCGAGCAGTGCTGGCGATCATGGGACTCCTAGCGGTACAACCGAGAACGACGTGAAATACCGTGAGATATTTCATTTTGATGACACCCCCCCCACGAGCCAAGAAAGAAAAAACGAGATATAGTCAGGTTTCAATGTATTCTACAATTTTTTTTAGCTTTAGCGTAGGGTTAATACATTAATTTTATAAAATTGTATTCAGTAATGCTGTTTGATGTTCATTTTGTGTATTTGTTGTATTTATGTAGTGGTTTGATGATTGTTTTATGTAGATTAATTGATTAGAAAACGCTACCACTGGAATTATTTCATGTATCCTACGCAGCGAAATAAATATTCTATTCTATTCTATCCTAAGCCATTTTCCGCTGTTTCTGCCAAAATCCAGCTCAGGGTCGCACGCGCGCGTTCATTACCTGTGCCCCGGGTTTGAAAGCGGCGTGCGTGAGGTCGGCACGGGAGCGCACGCGAGGGCGCGCGCTGCCGCTTGCGCCACCTAGCGGCGCTCCGCCGGCCAATGGCTGCCGGCCGCGCCACCGGCCAATTAGAGGCCGCGAGGCACGCGACGGACCGCGCCTTGCGAAAGCATCGTTCTCTCACTCGCCCGCCCGCTCGCCCACACCAGCGCCCGCCCGCGCAATCACCACACTAACCTCGGGTTGCGAGAACCTATTTAAAGATTCCTGCGGAGCGGAGTGGCTCGGTGCGTAGCGCGCTGGATTCGCAATCGGGAGGTCCGGGGGTTCGATCTCCGGTGCGGCCATCCTGACCGGGGTTTTCGTTGTTTCTCTCAGTCATAAGGCGAATGCTGGGATGGTCGCAAAATCCCAGGAAAACCTCCCATTTCCCCCACACCTCATCATCACCCTATTACTTGAATGATGATGAAAACAATAATAATAATAATAATAATAATAATAATAATAATAATAATAATAATAATAATAATTTGAGACACAAAAAAAGTTAAAGAAATCGTGAAGACACAAACCACTCCACGGACAATATTTGAAACGAATGGACAAGGTGCAGATCAATAAAGATCAATCATTTATTAAAAGGGGAAGAATGAAGCCAGAATCGGAAGCACTTGTAATAGTTGCCCAAAATCAGGCCTTGAGAACACGACATTATGATAAAGCAGTTCTCAAAATCTCCTAAGATTATAAATGCCGCATTTGCCAGGAGCAAGTAGAAACCATTGATCATATTGTCTCAGCTTCTCCAATTCTAGCAAAGACCGAATACCTGAAAAGACATGACAGGGTGTGTAGCTACCTCCACTGGCAGATCTGTACCGCCCTCGAAGTTCCAAACACATGCCCCAAGTGGTACGAACACTCACCAAAACCGGTGACGTCTCTTGGATTGTGTACGATATTGTACGACCAACAAATGCAAACTGATCGCACGATAGCGGCAAACAAACCGGGTATAGTTATCCGGGATTTGGCGAAACAGTCGTGTTTACTTATCGATGTTGCTGTACCTTGCGATCAAAACGTCGTTACCAAGGAGGCAGAGAAACGTCTTAAATACAAGAGTTTGGAAATCGAGATCAGCCGAATGTGGGGCGTAAATGCACAGGTCGTCCCGATAGTTATCGGAGCTCTGGGATTTGTTCCGCAAAATTTGTGTAAGAACTTATCTAAACTCCCAGGTGATTTAAAAGACTGGGAAGTGCAAGAAATAGCTTTATTTGGAACAGCCCACATTTTGCGCAAAGTATTGTAGAGGCACCGACAGTCCCTAGATCTGCTCCTTAGGTAGCTGGTTGCAACCTGGAGTAGATTTTATATTCAGCCGACACATGACATCTTAAGTCGTGATTTAGAGGAATAATAATAATAATAATAATAATAATAATAATTTAATAATTCACATCGGGGACAAAGTTGCTCGCGTGCGTGGTCTACCACACGTTTCCCTTGGGTAACGCTAAATGAGCAAAAGTGATTCGCCGCCTAAGCGTTTGACTATTGTGGACGTGCGAATCCCCGCTGAGGGAAACTGCACGCCTTTACTGGTCAGCGCGTCACCAAATGGCTAACATGCCAAGGGTGCAAAGGCGCTGGAAAACAAACGAACAAACAACCTTGCGAAAGCATCGCTCGCTCACTTGCCCGACCCTAGACCCACCCACATCAACGCCCGCCCGTGCAATCACCAGATCTACCTTGGATTACATGGACCTATTTAAAGATTCGTTAAATCTTGATTCACAGGTGTGTTGCGAGCTCTGTTCCCACCTATAACTGAAATTCCCCAAATAACCTCTCCATTAAAACACTTCCCCAACTTTGAAACGAAAAATATACTTCAAACTTTGAACAAACGACATGAGCTGTCCCTGACGATTCCATTGGCTCTCCTTCAATTCAAATCAACCAATCATCGTCCTTTGAGCTGCTCGAAATTCTATACGATCTTTGTTTTTCTCATGTTTTTTCTTTCTCTACGTCGTTTGTTTTCATTTTTTTTTGGTAAATAAAAATGAGACAGAATAAGTTCTATTCTCTCTTTTTCATTCATAATCATTGAAAATAATAAAATAATCGAACAAGTCATGAAAACCACATACTTAGGAGAGAAAATTTTAAGTATGAGAGACACTTATAATGAAGATAAACAAGTAATTAAAGGAGCTAGAATATCGCGATATCTAAAAGATGTAACCTGGAGAAATAAATATCTCAATACATAAAGTAAGGTAAAAATATATAAAACCATAGTAAGACCAGTTAGAACTTATGGAGCAGAGACGCGGGCCGATACTAGAAGAACTAAAGTTCTTAGTAGAACTTCAGAGATGACTACTTTAAGAGTAATAACTGGAAAAACAAGGTGGGATAGAAGAAATAATAAAGATATAAGGAATGAGTGTGGGGTGACGGACATCCTAAAATTCATAAGAATGAGAAGAAAAGGCTGAGATGAACACGTTTCCAGGGCAGATAATAGCAGATTGATCAGGATGGCAAGAGATCTAAGACCTTCAGGCAAGAGGGATCTAAGAAGACCGAGAAAAGATGGATCGAAAGCTGGGCATCGACATCTCCCGACTCATTATGAAGGTGATGTGTGAAGAATAACAGGTTTCACCTACATACAAGAAGAAGAAGAATCATTGAGAGAATAATATTTTTATCTCGATTCCGGATAAAAGTAATTTGCCCAAAAAATCCCCAAACATTTCTCCGTCTATTTATATTCTCTACTTTTCCTCCCAACGAAAAATAATCTCCATTTTGGGAACAAATTCCCCAATCTGGCAACCCTGTGTTAATTCTATTGGTTCTGCTATATTGTTTTAACGAAAGAAAGCGTTGCAAGAACGTTTTTAAGTTTGAAATTCGTTAAAGTAGTCTTTGTATTATAAGTTAAAAAGTAGGCCTGTAAATTGTTAACCATTCGTTAACCTATGCTCTGCTATAAGCAGCCAATACTGCTATGAAAAAGTTACTTTAATATTAATTTTCAGACTGGGCCTACAGCAGACCTAAGGAAAATATTTTTCAATTGCTTCAACATGCGCGATCCACTATCCTCTTGGGCATTAAACCTGTGGCAAACAATTTTCCATCACTCGCTTTATATTTAATTGTCACTGCCTTGGTGACTATTTTCAATTGTATTTGAATTCTTGCCAATAATATCCAAAATAATATTTTTTTCCGAAAAAATAAATGCCTCTAGTTCTTTTACTGTTATTCATTGCGTGCGCAACGCAATTATAAAGTCGCGTTACTAATCCACGCAGTACATGTCCAGAAAAGATGAACTCGGACCAACACGGAGGAGAGAGTCTGGAAGAAGTTTGTAGACAAAGACCGCCGTGTGGAAGGGGGTTTTGGCCTTCTTCAAAGAAATTCTAGGAATATTGAAAACTATAATCCATTTCTTATATTTCCTTTTAAAGAAGAAATAGTAAACGAATCGTTAAATGCCACTCTAGCATCAAACTATTCTCGAAAGGGACAAATAGTTTTAAAGATGCGTTTGTTAACGACGAGGTAAAATATTATCGGAAACTATTCTTTAAATCCGCCGTCAGAACGATGTTTCCAAAACTTTTCCAGAATTAGCCTCTCGGCATACGACATTATACTTCGGGGAAATGAGCAAAATACTTTTCCCTTCACAATACTTCCAGACAATGAATAACCGGCGAGAGGGGACGGGACCTGTTAAACTGTGTACGCACAGCGCACCGTATTTAAGGCGTATTTAACGGTATTATAGGCGATTAATGCAGGCGATCATCAATTATGTAAAATAACTGGAAAATCACAATTCCGCAAGTAGAAAATTTATTGTCAGCTTGATTACGGATAACAAAGCATTACATCGAGCAGCAAACAACATCGAGCAGCAAACAACATCGAGCAGCAAACAACATCGAGCAGCAAACAACATCGAGCAGCAAACAACATCGAGCAGCAAACAACATCGAGCAGCAAACAACATCGAGCAGCAAACAACATCGAGCAGCAAACAACATCGAGCAGCAAACAACATCGAGCAGCAAACAACATCGAGCAGCAAACAACATCGAGCAGCAAACAACATCGAGCAGCAAACAACATCGAGCAGCAAACAACATCGAGCAGCAAACAACATCGAGCAGCAAACAACATCGAGCAGCAAACAACATCGAGCAGCAAACAACATCGAGCAGCAAACAACATCGAGCAGCAAACAACATGGAGCAGCAAACAACGTCGAGCAGCAAACAACGTCGAGCAGCAAACAACATCGAGATGTAAACAATACAGAGAAGCAAACACTATCGAGCAGCAAACAATATCGAGAAGCAAACAATAAAGAGATGTCGTGAACGTGGAATTATCACGAAGTAAGAGTTACAGGGGTCGAATCGTGTGTTGTTGAACAGTACTTCTGGCGGTATTTCTTTCCGCTGAGCCAGCCCGCGCGGAGAGGCGTGGGTCCGCGAGTGTGTCGGTTGCGCGCGCAGGTGACGAATGGGTCGTTAGGAGCAGGTCCGGCGCCTTATTTGGGCCGGCCCCCGCCGCGGTGCCCGCCCCCCTTCCCCCGACTCAAGGGCCCCGCTTCCACGCTTCTGCAGGCAACCGAACATTACAAGGGAAGCGTAACTAAAACATCATTTGCGTTTCGTAGTGTTACGACACGACATTATTCCTTTCATATTTCATTTCGTAACATTTCGAAACGAAACGACCCGTAAAAAGGAACATTCTTGATGCGATGAGACGAATCAGTCTAGCAGATTTTTTTTTGAAATCGCGAAAAACACATGCGAATACGTATATTTTGGTGTCTTGTAGGATTATACTCCACAGAATCGAAAAGTTTTCAGACTCAAGACTTGACACACCTTTCTCTATGTACGTCGACGCGCTGAATCCGAATCCGAAGCCAGAATTGCGCCACCACCTTCCAGTTTTTTTAAATCGCGAAAAACACATGTGAGCAGTACATTTTGGTGTTCTGTAGCTTCAACTCTGCAGGAGTCAAAAGTTGTCAGACCCAAAGATTTGACACGTTTCTCTATATAACTCGACAAGCTGAATCCGAATCCGAAGCCAGAATTGCGCTACCACTTCCAATTTTGTTTTAACCGCAAAAACTACCGTGGAAATCACAGTCTACAATTTCACGGTGGATTTTGCGATTAAAAAAAACGCGATTAAGGATGATGGCGCAACTCTGGCTTCACATTCGAATTCAGCGCGACATACATACAGACACATGTGTCAAGTCTTTGCGTCTGACTACTTTTTTAAATTTTGTTTGACTGTGTAATTAAATACGGTAATACTTATTTGTAAAAAGCACTCAGCAGTTATTGTTGACAAAATCACAAATAACAACTAATGGTGCTACAGAATGGCGCAGACGTTTACGCACTAGTTAGTTAGTTTTCTCGTCTTTTTACGTGGACTAGCTTTACAGAATTGCCTCACCCTCTTCCCAGCCTTGATCGAATGGGCTTTAAAACATAATTTCAAATTTTCACAATTTTTCGGCATCCGAAAATTAGAATTAAAATGTGACTTTAGGAATGTAAGGAAAGCGTAAATCAAGGTTTCAGACGCAAAGTTTTATCGAAAAATTTGGTGACTTTTTTCAAAAAATGTCCTTTGAACGTTTCTGAAAACGAGCAATATTCAGCTAATTTTCACAGAAAACTTTTGAGATTGAGAACTTGTGGTCGCAAATACACTTGTGTGTAAATGTGCCCGTAATATTAATATTAAGAATGTGAGATACATTCAAGAAAAATATTTGGGAATTTTTTGAAAAAATTAAATAATACCTCAAAATAGTGTTTGTCATGTAATTTAGCACATTTATCACTATCCGTATTTCAAGAAACGATAGTTATTGAGAAAATCTTGTTTTTAAAATTGCCTTTATTTAATGAAATAGTTATTTTCATGTTAAGTGTGTAAAGTTTCCGTTTCTTCCACGGTCGAGATTGACCGTAACCCAAATTTTTCGTACCAAACCACAAAAAGTCGATTCTGACTATTCGAAGTTTTCAAAAGTCGATTCTGACTATACGAAGTTTTACAGGAAGTGATTTACTACACATAGGAACAAGAATTATCAACTTTTTCGTTATAAGAAACCTACCATACGGATATAACTGCCAAACATTTCGCTGCAGCATGACAATTTCTCCGTATTACGTACACACTATGCGAAAAATAACAATAAAGCGACTTCTCTTTTACCACGACGAAATAAACAACTTATCTTTTACCACTGTGTCATCCACAGTTTCAATATTATATTTTTATTTTTTACTGTGAAAGTAAGAATTTCGTGTTTATACACTAAAACACGAGTGCTTCATATTTAGTTCATTGCCAAACAAGTTTGAGAGTCTGCCTATGTACAGTCAAACATATTCAAATGTCACGAATACGTATGAGCATTATATTCCCGCAGTCGCAGAGAGAATTTTGCGTGATGCGTGATGCTTGTGTGTGTGTGTGTCTATATACAGTCAAACATATTCAAATGTCACGAATATGAACATGCATTATATTCCCGCTGTCGCAGAGAGATTTTCGCGTGATGCGTGATGCTTGTGTGTGTGTGTGTGTGTGGGTGGAGTGGGAGGGCTGTGGCACTGACCGCACCGGACGGCCTTCGTGCTACCGCCGAAGCCGCCGCCAGCTGCCAGCGGAGATGCGCTATACATCACCCGGACAGATCACCCGCCCGCTCATCTCGTCCACGAGACTACGCGTCTCCCCTGCATTCAAATCTCCCGACAGCCATCGCCCCTCCCCCCTCCAAGGGGCAAGCCGTAGATATAGAAGAATTCACGTAAGAACAAGCAAAAGTGACAGTCCGCTAAACAAGTGAACATCACATGTAATTCAGAGAAGTATCCCTCCGCCGCGGCAGCTGTTCAGAAACACGTGCACCGGTACGCACCTTACATTCAAAACTCTGTTTTAAAATAAACATAATACTTATCACGCAAAGAGTAAATTCCATATAATGTGTATAAAAGAAATACATTTTTACAGAAGAGCACATAGCACTGCACTTCCTAATTTCAATCATTTCTCGTGGTGCACTATATTTTCGTCGGACAAGGACATCACAAAAGGAAGCGTCGAAGCCATTTACAAGTTAGCCAACTGCAAACGAACGAATCGAGGAAGGAGAGTTCAATGGGATCAAGGACACAACGACCACACTTCTTCACAACAAACTTCGGTCATGTTGCCAGCACTAGCTGTCAAAATTGCTTGTTCTTACATGAATCTCTCTTTACTGTAGCATCATTGACCGGGAGATCCTGCGGTAAGAGGCAGGACGAAGACGCATTTTCACTTTCTCGCTACGGAGTAGAGAAAAAGTTATGAAATTCTGCGCGAAAAAACCGCGAATTTGCGGCAGGAAATTCTTATTGGCGGCGATGGTGTAACGGTTAGCGTATATGACTGTTATACCTAAGTTTGCGGGTTCAAACCCGATCGAAGCCATGGATTTTTAGGGGCCAAAAAATCCTTCGTACGCCTTTTTTTTCGGAGGGGAAGTAAAGCCGGCTGTCCCATGTTAATATATTTACTGCATGTAAAGGATCCTCAAGCCTAAATGAAGCCTATGAACTAAATTCAAATCGCCTGTTTCGTCGCCCGAGATAATACCTTCTTCAGACCCTCAAGGCCACTCAAATCCCATCTTCGCGATGTAATATGTCACGGCATTTCGCGTCTTTCTCAGTCGTTCCGCTAGATTTCGCACGATCGCGACCGTATGAAGCAGTGCTTGCGATCATGCGACTTCTACCGGCAAGACCGAGAAAAGACGCGACATGCCGTGACATATTCCATCGCGAAGATGGGATTTGAGTGACCTGGAGGGTCGCTCTTAGAAAAATCGCAGTATAGTTGGTGAAAGGAGTGTAGCGCAATTTGCGTGGTCAGACGGAAGAGCGGGCCTGATGGCCCGAGTCTCGCCACATAAAATAAGACAATTCAATTCAATTCAATTCAATTCAATTACAGCCCTGGTAACGAAATGGTGGATGAATCCAATTGCTAAATTTAGAAAAATATTCTCTAACATGTGATGTAGCCAGAATCCCTGTCCAGTTTTTCGACAACGAGTATTTTTCGCGTAATTTTGCGTGAAAGAACGGGCGAGAAAATATGTGCTGTTTTAGCACCACTAGTTAACACTCGCTACATAGCGATAGCTTAGTTGTAAAACCTGGAGATTCGATAACCGCTAGGTCGTAGGGTCGTCTCTAGTCCCCGGCTACGATCCTACAGCTGGTCGCCCACCAGGGTTGCCACATTTGTTGGAAAACGGCTCTCTCGCGGACAAAAAATTGACATTGCTGAATTCCGGCGAATGGGCGGAAATGCATCGAAATATGGGCGGTTTTGGACGGGTTTTCAAATTACGACGATATTGTCACAAAACAACTACAATGACATTGACAGCGAGTTTGCTTATTTAATTTTTTTACTTTATACATGATTTTTTAATAATTAATTTGTTACTTCATTCAAATTTGCTTTGAGAATGAGCAATGTTAGTTTTTAGACCTCTAGTATTGGATGTGCTCTAAAAGTCATGGCAATACTGGCAGTTGGTTTTCGAAAACGTCATTTAAAATTAGTCATCTTTTGGAAGTACGGTGTCACTGCCAGCATTTTCTGTTAAGTCGTGGGAAATAAGAATGCTTATGTAAGCATTTCAGTGGTAATCTCTTTAAACGCGAATATTTAAGAAAAGTAAGGAGAGTGAAAATTGGAAAGTGTGGAAATTATTTTATTACGTATTCTTCCCTTCTGCAATACGCATAAGTATAATCGAAACTAATTTTTAAATATTAGGATATAATTCAATATTACAAAAAGTATAAGTTGTTACATAAATCATTAATTACAATATTCACAAACAAAAAAAAACAACTTCAAATACTTATTTCTTTAATGCAAATTCAAATTTTCCGCTTGGAAAGTTGAATTTTTCTTTTTGGATGTTATTGGCCGGATTTACAGTCATCTAGCGTCGGATGTTTGTACGAAGTATCTGGCTGCAAGGCCTTGGCCAACTGTCGAGTTCAGCTCAGAGACAGCATTGCTGCTCCCACAGCTGTGACCCTGACTGGGAGGTCTAGGGTTCGAGCCACCACGGTGGCGGATTTTCGACAGAAGCTAATAGTCTTCGTCGATTTCAGCCTCGTTTGGAAGAGAATGCTAGCGGCCGGCTGCTCTGAACAGTAATTTCTGTTCGATGAATACCAGGCGAACGCCGAAGCGGTACCCTAACAAACGAACCATGGGATTGCGGGCGATCGTTCCTTCCTCTTCCTTGTTCTATCCCCTCTCCTCACACACACGCGTATACAGATTGGCCCATTTCACTTGATATATCAAAATAACCAGAAAAATATGCAACGTACAAAAAATGTCAAAGGCAAAAAATTGATATCTCCAAGGAGGACATCAGCCAGACATAAACTAAAACTTCCCCGCTCGCCCGGTGAGGCGGGAACCAGCTTTGAAATTTTAAATGGGAATCCCCACCTTCTATTGCAGATTCGGATTCTACACTAAAAAAAATTCATAAGTTTCCCATTCCTTCCCATTCATTGTCCTATTCTACCCCTTCCTTACACTCACATTTATATGCACTACACTACCACACGTGTCGGGAGACCGGTCGGGCGCTTAAAGCTTGTCCCGGCTGGGGCTGTGCCACACTGGTGGGAGATACATTGTTGGGGTAAAACCGGGAGAGGGCGAGATGGGAGAGAGAGCGGGCGAGATGGGAGAGAGAGAGCGGGCGAGATGGGAGAGAGAGAGCGGGCGAGATGGGAGAGAGAGAGCGGGCGAGATGGGAGAGAGAGAGCGGGCGAGATGGGAGAGAGAGAGCGGGCGAGAGGGGAGAGAGAGAGCGGGCGAGAGGGGAGAGAGAGGGCGAGAGGGGAGAGAGAGGGCGAGAGGGGAGAGAGAGGGCGAGAGGGGAGAGAGAGGGCGAGAGGGGAGAGAGAGGGCGAGAGGGGAGAGAGAGGGCGAGAGGGGGAGAGAGAGGGCGAGAGGGGAGAGAGAGGGCGAGAGGGGAGAGAGAGGGCGAGAGGGGAGAGAGAGGGCGAGAGGGGAGAGAGAGGGCGAGAGGGGAGAGAGAGGGCGAGAGGGGAGAGAGAGGGCGAGAGGGGAGAGAGAGGGCGAGAGGGGAGAGAGAGGGCGAGAGGGGAGAGAGAGGGCGAGAGGGGAGAGAGGGGAGAGAGGGCGGGAGTGGAGAGAGGGCGGGAGGGGAGAGAGCGAGAGGGGAGAGAGGGCGGGAGGGGAGAGAGGGCGGGAGGGGAGAGAGAGGGCGGAGGGGAGTGAGAGGGCGGAGGAGAGTGAGAGAAGTAGAGTGGTGAGAGGGTGAGAGGGGGGAGAGAGAAAAGTAGAGGGGGGAGAGGGCGAGAGGGGAGGGAGAGGGCGGAGGGGAGTGAGAGATGTAGAGTGGTGAGAGGGCGAGAGGGGAGAGAGAAAAGTAGAGGAGAGAGAGAGCAAGAGGGAGAGAGAGTAAGCGGGGGAGGGGGTGAGAGGGAGAGAAAGTAGCAGAGGTTAGAAAAAAAGGAGTGTCATCATTAGATTAGTTAGCCACAAACCCACTGGATGGGAGGTAGACTGTGATTCAACGGACACTTCCAAATTACACAATTTGAAGTCGATTGTTACCGGAGACTGCATTCCCTTTCACAGCGAGATTAATTGACTGGCGTCAATGGCAGGCGGTGAATGGCGAGCGGTGCGCCCAGATGGTGCAGCGTCTTGAGCGCAAAATCGGCGACTCATGGCCCCTCCTGGAGATGAATCCCCTTCCCCTTTCGTGCCTTTGTCCTCTTGCATTCCGTCTCGCCCCAAAAGGAGGCGCGCCAGAGGACGGGAAGCGATGAGGAAATGAGGTCGCTGGCATGAGGAGAGGACAAATCCAATTAAGGCGTCTGTGTACCACTTTGTAGGCCCTTTGCTTTCATACATTCCTTTTTTGTGAAGGATGGCTTCTGTTGACGTAGTTGTTGCTGTGTGGCGTTGGGAACAGACAGAACAATAAAAGTTCGCCTCTCTTTGGATGAAAACATTCTTTTTGCTTCCCACAGAAACGCAGTGCAGGTAAATACATTTTGGACAAGCGAAGAAGCAATGTAATGCGGACCATACCCTTCTTTCGAAGTAAACTCCGAAATTGTTTCTAAACGTACAGTTTCTTATTCACCCAGGTACATTAATATTTTGTTGTTTTTTTTTGCAAACAGGTCACTTTAGACTTCAGGAATGCTCAGAATGCAAATCAGGGGCTATCAGCATTACTTTGAAATCTGTTTTTATTTCCCAGGTTTGTTAGCCCAGGGGATATGGAAGATGAACGATGATGATAGTGAGGGGTGAAAGGACGGCACGCACACACACACACACACACACACACACACACACACACACACACAGACATACACAAAAAACACCCATGCCCGAGGCGGTACTCGAACCCGCAACGACACTACTGTCTTAGTGATGTAGGCCACGGGGTCAGCCTTTATTATTTTTATTACATATTACACGCTCTCTTTTTTTAAAAAAATAGTTATTTATGCAATGGGTGTTAGAAGGGTTCTAACGATCGAACAGCGCGAAAATCCCGAGGGCCTTTGGAGGGAGGGTTTTTTGTCGCTCGAAATCATCACGTTTTTCAGCCCCAAAAGCGGAAATCCGCCCAATCTGGCAACCCTGACTACTACACGCAAGTCAAAGTCCTTCATGATATTACTATCTGATTATCCAGTATTGCACAGAAGCGTATCTATTTCAATAATCGAGCAGCCCCTCCCATCTCAACTGCCCCGCCCGCATCGGGCGGTCCGGTCCGTCGTCGACGTCTCGCGCGGCAACGCCCACCAACAGTGACGAACGCGACATTAGTAACAGAGTATCGATATTTCAAGTCATCGATGGTTAAATGCAAAAATCCAACTTGTGAAATGCGCACAGCGCCTAAAAACATAGATGTTTTTTAAACTGGTTTAATAACCTGTTACACGAATATTCGCATGAGGGTGAATAATTTCAGTACAGTCGTGTTTTAAATACATTTTTGAGATTTAACCGACGAAACGAAGACAAAAATAAATCAGAACAAATAAGAAAAGTTTTCTTAACGGATTGGATAAAATAATTTAGGCTACACTTATTGAAGAAAATTAAGAAGTTATTTCAAAACTTCAAAGTTTATAGATATCTTAATATTATTCTAGTTCTTTTGTTATTAAGGTATTTTTTAATCAGAAGTGAAATGTCGCCTCTACAACAACATCCAGCACGAAACAGTGATGATACAAGAAAACGATTTCAATAAAGCTAAGTTAAATACGTGGATATTTTTTATAAAATCATCGATGTTTTGAAAACGTTGACATTGATATCGCTAGATGAAGCTACAGTAATATCCTAGATGAAGCTACAGTAATGCTAAAAAACATCACCTCGCTTACACTCGTAATCTGCAATATAATCCTGAAACTACACCATTTTGTTTGCCAAAATTGAGGGATATCAGAAACATCATAATGTACATAAAATATATGATTACCTATTTTTGGGAGCATATTGGATTAGGAAAATACAGAATGCCCATTTTCTTAATTTGATGCGGTTTCTTTGAGCACTGCTGTAGATCAGGCCTTGCCAAACTGCTCCCACGGAGTGCCAGCGCTCACCGGCCGCTCGTGCACGAGCTCGGAGGCTTGGAGAGGGGGAGGTGATATTCGAAAGGGGGAGCAGACTTAGAACGCTCAGGGCCATCAATTGATGTTGCTGAAGTACTTCTGGCCGAGAAGCCCTAATATTCGAGTCCCGACGGTGCCAAGATTTTCGACATTGGCCAGATAGGTAAGCCGAATTCAGCAGTTGTCTGGAGGAGAATTCTAGCGGCCGTCAGCTCTGATCGGTAGTTTTCCGTGGTTTCTCGGATCAACACCAGGCGAATGGCGGAATAGTATCCTTATAAACGGACAATGAACCATGCGCAATCTTTCCTTCCCCTTCATTGTCCAATCCTCACTGCCTACTTACACACACTCACAGTTTCATGCACTACACTACCACACATGTTGGGAGCTTAGAGCTTGTCCCCACTGGGGCGGTGGCCCGCTGGTGGGAGATACCTGATTGGGGAAAAACCGCAAGGCGACACCGGGAGAGATGGCTCAGTGCATCAACCTGATGTCACTGCAGTCCCTCTGACTGGGAGGTCGTAGGTTCGAGTCCCGACGGCGGCAGGATTTTCGACACTAGCTGGTCAGCTAGGTCGAATTCAGACGCTGTCTGGAGGAGAATTCTAGAGGTTGGCTGCTCTGATCGGTAGTTTTCCGTGGTTTCTCCGGTCAACACTAGGCGAATGCCGGATCAACACCAGGCGAATGCCTAACAAACGGACCACGGACCGCGCGCGATCTTTCCTTCCTCTTCCTTGTCCTATCCTCACTTCGTTTTCCACAAATCAACCCTTGGAACAACAACCTCGCACCCCAAAACAACCCCGCACCAGAAACCCCTTTACCCTTTTGATGATCTCAAGAACAATCAACCACAACCCAATCAACCTCAATATTTTGCGGTCCAGCATCACTTGGGGGACTTGTCCCCCATACACACACACTTACCTAATATGCACTACACTACCACATATGTCGGGAGACCGGTCGGGAGCTTACAATGTCTCCCGGCTGGGGCGGTACCCCGCTGGTGGGAGATACCTGGTTGAGGGGAAACCCCGCTAGTCGACGGTAGGTCGGCGCCAGATCTCGCCATCGAGCGGGGAAAAGATCATCGCCACATCCCAAGAAAAAACACGCACTACACTTACGGAACTAATGACCAAAGTAGTTGACGCGCCCGGAAACACGAATCAATCAATCAATCAAAACCACAATGCGACGCTAGGTCAGTGCCAGATCTCGCCATGCAACGGGGGAGGAACTTCGCCACGTGCCGTGATATACTCACGGTATTAATGACCATAACAGTTCCGGTGCCCGGAAACACTAAATATTCAGAAAATTACATTGCTTGCGAGTTGAAATAAATTTTGTAATAAAAATCAAGATTTTTGGTAACATATCGCTTCAAAAGCTTGCTGAACTATTGTTTCCCGAATAAAAGACATTTGGAAAATAACTAACTTACAAAAATAGTGGTGATAAAACAGTACTTGCTTTCTCGCCCTATTTTCACGCAAAATTAGCAAAAAGTACTCCAATTTTCGAAAAATTGTACATGATCTTATTTCAAAATCTGCCTTTAAGGAACAGATTTCATTAAAGGGAAATCTTTACCTTTAATATTTTAGTTACAGGAAAACTAAAAAAAAATTAACTTTTAAAAAAATTATGGTTTTCAACGAAAATGAGAACAATGGCTTATTCGTCCTTCACACTATTCAACAACAAAGTGTAATAGAAAACGATGGAGCCTTTGTTTAAAATTTTTAAAATGCCCCACGCGCTTCATGTAAATATTAAAATATCCAATATTAAAATATCGGTTTCAAATTAAAGGGGCCACATCAGCCAGATTGCTTATTAAAATTTAGTATTAGGCAACTACACATCCCGACGAGGGCAAGGGCCCGTCTCCTTATGCAGGGCCTCCTGTGTCAGCAGCACACACTATGTAGGATGTATAATTTTGTATAAATTTTGTGATGTCCAACTGAGAAGACTTGCACTACATTGAACAATTTTTCAAGCGTGAAGTGTGTGTGTGAGTATGAAATTCCCTGAATTCAATGAAGGGTGAAAATAGGTTTAAAAATGTAATTAATATTTTAATATGGAAACAACACTTACTTGATCCATCTGTAATGAAGGAAAATTGTGTGTATTCTAGATGTAGCTCCACTGACGTTACATGACACATGGTGCTAACGAACTCCAATACTACGAAGCGTAACTCGCGAATTTCGAATTATCGAACTATTTTGTTGGAAATTCTTTCGATTTTAATTTTCCAAGTTATACGGCAACATGTTGCCAGCCTCTTCAGTCTGGAATGTGCTGTAGCTCTCTTGGGCCAGTTCCGGCATTGCAAGTGTATTCGCGTCGAAATAAAAAGAACAGAAGCCTGCGTTGGGGTCGGGAGAGGGTGAGGGCTACACGACCCCATGGGCCACGTCCTGGAGCGGAGGGGCCCTTGGGAGGAGAGCACTCGACCGGGGGGGACGGAGGGAGGGAAGGAGACAGCCAAGAGGGATACAGGAAGGAACACAGTAACACAGGGGCAGCAATTGAGGGAGGAGGAACCGAGGCGAGAGGGGAGGGAGGACGAGACGAGAGGGAGGACGAGACGAGAGGGAGGACGAGACGAGAAAAAAGACGGGACGAGGGGGAGGACGGGACGAGAGGGAGGACGAGACGAGAGCGAGGACGGGACGAGAGCTAGGACGGGACGAGAGGGAGGACGAGACTAGAGATAGGACGAGACGAGTGGGAGGAGATCGCATGATAGCGCCCAACATGCCGGATATTGTTATCTGGGATTTGAAGAAAATATCCTGTCTACTTGTAGATGCTGTGCCACGCCATCAAAACGTCGTAACAAAGAAGGCGGAGATACATCTTAAATACAATTGTTTGGAAATTGATATTAGGCGAATGTGAGGTGAAAAAGCACAGGTCGTCCCGATAGTTATCGGAGCTCTGGGATTTGTTCCGCAAAATTTATTGAAGTATTTGGCTAAACTCCCAGATAATTGACAAGACTGGAAATGCAAGACATTGCTTTGTTTGGATCAGCCCACATTTTGCGCAAAGTATTGTAGAGGCACTGACAGTCACCGGATCTGCTCCTTAGGTAGCTGGTTGCAACCTGGAGTAGATTTTATATTCAACCGACTCATAACATCTTTAGTCGTGATGTAGTGGGAAAATAATAATAATAATAATAATAATGATAATAAAATATATAAATTAAATAATTTAAACTGCATAGTGCTATTTTTATTGGTTCAGTTCTAGTATAGAAAATTATGTATCACTTGCACGAAACAAGTGATTAGCGCACTCTTCGTAATGTTTCACACTCTCTTAATTAAATAGAAAGAAATGTCTCTTCGCACATGGAAAACAAATACGAAAAATAGTGTTTCGCGCACCTCGTCTTAAAAAATATTATTACACGTGTGAAATCGATAGCGTTTTGGGGTAAAATAATTTAGTTTGGGGTTACCGAAAGTTGGATGGACTTAAAAACCGAAGATGTCAAATATTTATCACTGCTTATCGCTTGTCTTTACTATTTTGTTCCATAGGTACCGGAACGTTGCTTTGACTCTTTCCGCCTGAAATCAAGCCCTGGTTATAAATACAGAGTTATAAATAACGAATAAATAAAGCAATTGCTAGCCATCGGAAAGTTATACGTTGACAAGAACACAAAATTGCAAATTAACATTAACTTGACAAGAATAATTTCGCACGGAAATGTTTTGAATTCGCGTAATAAGAGCTATCAGCAAATATATCATTTTATATCGTCAATACATCGTTTCACGTATCGTAGAATTATTAAGGGATATGCGTATTACCATTGTCTTGACTTTGACGATGTAGTCGTAAAACCTGTAAATTTGACAATAACCAATAACGATATAACTAGGTAATTCTTCCAAAGTTAGGATCGGTTCTTGAAACCACACAACAGCGCCATATTTATCCGAGCTTATGGGTTGTCCACGTCACTGCCAATTTTGAATTGGCATAAAAAGTACTTATCCCATATTTTTAAATCGATCCTGTACATATACAAGCTCAAACACGCAACGTAATGACTCACGTTCACGTCGCATATTGGTCTAAACGATGAAGCCAATAACTAATGTTGAAGTGACGTAATGATCAGTTTCCTTATACGATCTTGCAAATTGCCTGCATCCGACTCTTAAAATTTCCGAATCACTGGCCGACAAATATGGAACACAGTAAGATGAAGGCGCCATTTCAGAAGAAAAAAACTCACAACCCAAAGAGAATACTCGCTGTCACTTCAAATGTATGATATAATTAGCCACCATTCATCTTCAGAACGTTCAACCGACACTGAGGATATAACGTTTTCGGATTCCAGACACCAGTAAAAGAAAATAAAGGCATTGCAATATTCGGTGGTAGGAATGGTTTCGGTAGTTTCTATGATTGCAATATTCACGTAAAAGTTCCAAAAGAGGAAAAGAGAGAGAGAGAAATAAAGAGAAAGACAGAGACAGAGAGAGAAAGAGAAATAGAGAGAAAGAGAGAGAGAGAAAGAGAGAGAAAGACAGGGAGAGACACAGAGAGAGAGAGAGAGAGAGAGAGAGAGAGAGAGAGCGCACTGGTCAATATCTGACTGGTTCTGTTATTTTCTATAGTGTGGTTATAGCAATCTACCTTTAGTTATTAAATTAACTATGAATTATTAATTATTCATTTATCTATTATTATTGAATGAACTTAAAATAAGTAATTGATTAAACAAACAAGCGAAACTTTATTATGCTTATAATGCATTTAATATGCATTCGTCATTAAGAGGTTTGAATTCATTTTCGAATTCTTCAAGTATTGAACGACACGCGACTTACTCGTAACACACAAGTCATTCACGGAGTTGATTGAAAACAAACCAGAAATGGCGTCCCTGCATACAAACTGCGTTTTTCTCTCCCTTTTACACTATTTCAGCTAAAGCATAAGGATAAATATTTGGAATACAGGGTATACAGGATGTTCGGGGAGGAAACGACGACATTTTAAAAATAAGCTGTTAAGTCAATTTTTACCATATTTTGTCTTTTGAACTCCGATATTTCGAATGGTTTATCTCCAATAAGCACTTTAAAGTTGGTTTGAAAAAATAATTTCTATACTAAATTTGCATTTCAGGATCACGTAAAAACTCCAGAAAAATGTAAAATGTTTATTTACAAAAGAAATGAATATCTTTATTTAAAAAGAAAAGTTAACACAGAAATAAAAAGCAATTAAATTGTGAAAATTGGGTGTTTTTATATTTGTGTTAATTTTTCTTTGTGAACAATTATGTTCACTTCTTTTGTAAATAATAAACATTTTACATGTTTCTCGAGTGTTTATGTGATTCTGAACTGCAAATTTTTTCCATAGAAAGCATTTTTTCTAACCAACTTTTGAATGCTCATTGCGGCTCAGCCATTCGAAATCTCGAAGGAACTTATTAGATAAGATGAGACAAATATGTGGGATGCAAAAGAAAGAGTACTATGCATACTGTCGCCCTTAGAGTTTTCCATGAAGCCAGTGAGATCGCGCGGCGGCCATATTGGGACAACCCAATTCGGCTTTGCCGCATGTTTAAGTGTGCGACGAAGTGTTTGATTTTATTTCGTGAGAATTCAGAAGAGCTTGTCGTGTGGTTGAGTGATTATTGCTTGGGGCTGGTGTATTGAAAGTGTAATTGACCATGCTCAGTGTTGCATTTGGTTGCACGAAGAAACAGGCTCAAAAAACATGGACCACTGCTGAGACCACTCCTTAGAAATCTACCCAATAAAAGTTAAGATATTCTGCCACCACGTTCCCATACTTAATTGCAGAATGAATAATAAATTTCATAAAACAACTTAACTTCCACGCAAAATTACGCGAAAAGTACTCAAATTTTCAAAAAAATTGTACATACCCTTATTTGAAAATCTATTTTAAGGGAAAAGATTTCGTTGGGAAGAAAATCACCATCTTTAATATTTTGGATGCAGGAAGACTCCGAAAAAAAATTGAACTGTTGCAATTTTCAATGAACACGAGACGTAGGGTTTTCAATGAACATGAGACCTGCACCATTCAATTAAACGTCCTTCACATTATCTAACAACACAATTTAATCAGAACGATGGAGCCATTTTTTTGAAAAGTTGGAAAATGTTACAGAGGCCTTATGTAAATTACCTTCCAAAATTAAAATATCAGTTTCAAATTCAAGGGGCCACGACATCAGCTAAATCGATAATGGAACATCAATTTTTGAGGAAATCGGCTACACGGTTTAGCCGCTAGAATTGTACACAGGACGAACGGACGAACAGAGGTTTTGCCATCATTCGATTTGTCGGTATCAAAGACCCACAAAACATGGATTCTGGCTACATCACGTGATAGAGGATTTTTTTTTCTATATTTATCCATTGGATTATACAATTTTTTGTTACCAGGACCCTGTAATAAGATTTTTCTGCCGAAAATTCGCCGTTATTTCGCGCTGCATTGCATAACTCTGTGTTTACTACTCCGTAGCGAGAAAGGGAAACTATTCCACACGCATTCCATTGATCCATTTGCTTTGTTTATTTTCAAAAAATACTCTTTGGCCTTCCCCTAGCCCTTCATTAAATCCCTGCCATCTATCCGCACCCAGCACAATTCACACATGCTCTATTTATCCTTTCGTTTTTGCTGCTTGTTTAGAAAATAGTCCCCCTCCCCTTGGGTTCTTGAGCAACCGCAGATACCTCAAACGGGAGCAAACGGCAGTCGGTGGCTTGATTGCCTCTTTGGCCCGTGACAGTAATCCCCGGCCGCGAGCCGCGACGGGATTAAGTCTTTGCAGCCGCGCGCCCGAGCCACCGCCAGACTAATCGGGCGAGCAACCTCATTCGCCCATTAATCAACGCTCTCTCGCTTATTGCAGGGCTGCCAACTCGTCTCCATCGGTGCCCCCCAGCGTGTTCAGTTGCAAAGAGACTAAGCTTCGTAACGTTTGAGGCAGTCGATGGTGGATTTTTAACACCAAATTCCAACAGGGTGGTAGAGGGCCGTGGGTGGTAGAGGGCCGTGGGTGGTAGAGGGCCGTGGATGGTAGAGGACCGTGGATGGTATAGGACCGCGGATGGTAGAGGGCCGTGGGTTGTAGAGGGCCGTGGGTGGTAGAGGGCCGTGGGTGGGTAGAGGGCCGTGGGTGGTAGAGGGCCGTGGGTGGTAGAGGGCCGTGGGTGGTAGAGGGCCGTGGGGGATAGAGGGCCGTAGGTGGTAGAGGACCGTGGGTTGTAGAGGGCCGTGGGTGGTAGAGACCCGTGGGTGGTAGAGGGCCGTGGGTGGTAGAGGGCCGTGGGCAGTAGAGGGCAGTGGGCGGTAGAGGGCAGTGGGTGGTTAGAGGGCCGTGAGTGGTAGAGAGCCGTGAGTGGTAGAGAGCCGTGGGGGATAGAGGGCCGTAGGTGGTAGAGGACCGTGGGTGGTAGAGGACCGTGGGTGGTAGAGGGCCGTGGGTGGTAGAGGGCCGTGGGTGGTAGAGGGCCGTGGGTGGTAGAGGGCCGTGGGGGATAGAGGGCCGTGGGCGGTAGAGGACCGTGGGCGGTAGAGGACCGTGGGTGGTAGAGGGCCGTGGGTGGTAGAGGGCCGTGGGTGGTAGAAGAGCGTGGGCGGTAGAGGGCCGTGGGCGGTAGAGGGCCGTGGGCGGTAGAGGGCCGTGGGCGGTAGAGGGCCGTGGGTGGTAGAAGAGCGTGGGCGGTAGAGGGCCGTGGGCGGTAGAGGGCCGTGGGCGGTAGAGGACCGTGGGCGGTAGAGGACCGTGGGTGGTAGAGGGCCGTGGGTGGTAGTGGGCCGTGGGCGGTAGAGGGCCGTGGGCGGTAGAGGGCCGTGGGCGGTAGAGGGCCGTGGGTGGTAGAAGAGCGTGGGCGGTAGTGGGCCGTGGGCGGTAGAGGGCCGTGGGCGGTAGAGGGCCGTGGGTGGTAGAGGGCCGTGGGTGGTAGAGGGCCGTGGGCGGTAGAGGGCCGTGGGCGGTAGAGGGCCGTGGGCGGTAGAGGGCCGTGGGCGGTAGAGGGCCGTGGGTGGTAGAGGGCCGTGGGTGGTAGAAGAGCGTGGGCGGTAGAGGGCCGTGGGCGGTAGAGGGCCGTGGGTGGTAGAGGGCCGTGGGTGGTAGAGGGGCGTGGGCGGTAGAAGAGCGTGGGCGGTAGAGGGCCGTGGGTGGTAGAGGGCCGTGGGTGGTAGAGGGCCGTGGGTGGTAGAGGGCCGTGGGTGGTAGAGGGCCGTGGGTGGTAGAGGGCCGTGGGTGGTAGAGGGCCGTGGGTGGTAGAGGGCCGTGGGTGGTAGAGGGCCGTGGGTGGTAGAGGGCCGTGGGTGGTAGAGGGCCGTGGGTGTAGAGGGCCGTGGGTGGTAGAGGGCCGTGGGTGGTAGAGGGCCGTGGGTGGTAGAAAGGCATGGTTGATGGCTGCGGGGTCGGTAGTGGAAAGACACGAATGAAGAGAAGAGGGACGGAAACAGACAAGAAATAAAAAAGGCCGTGAACGAAATACAGCGAAAGCAGAGAAAGAGGGCTAGGGAGCGAGTGAGAGAGAGGAAGCGCGGAGAGACGTATCAGGTCCAGCGCAGATCAGCTTGGACGTCGGCCGCCGCGACAGAACCCGCTCTAATCTATGCATCGCGCGTCGCGCCACCTGCTGCGCGCAGCGGGCGAATTCCTGGCGGCGGGCCCCACCCCGCCCCTCCCCTCCCCGCCCCTCCCCGCCCCTCCCCTCCCCTCCCCGCCCCGCCCCGCCCCTCCCCTCCCCGCCCCGCCCCGCCCCCCGGGGCCACCGCCGCGTGTGGCCGCCGCCACGCCCCCTGCCCTGCCACCCGCCACGCGGAATTCAATTCAATTCATTTCAATGATGACGTGTGGTGGATTGACGTGGCGAGTGTCAGAGCATCAGGTCTGCTCTTCCGCCTTACTACGCAAACTTCGCTACGCCCTTTCGCCATCTGGCAGCGAAATCATCATTAGGACGACGAAACAAGGGATTTTAACTTTGTTCTTTTAGGTTTGAGGATCCTTTACATGCAGTAAATCTATAATACAGTACAGCCATGTTTACGTCCAGCCGGCTTTCCTTAGAACCGGCTCCCTCGTGCCGTTTGCATACACCCACAGTGTGCGACACTCGACTGGATCAATCGATCAGTGTTGCCTGATTTTACGTGGCGAGGCTAGGCCATTAGGCCTTCACTTCCGCCTGAACACGCAAATTTCGTTACGCTCCTTTCGATATATATCAGTGAAATCATCATTAGGACGATGAAACAAGAGATTTGAACTTTCTTCTTTTAGGTTTGAAGATGCTTTTACATGCAGTAAATCTATAATATGGAACAGGCGGGTTTACTAACAGCCGGCTCCATCGTGCTGTTTGCATACACCGACAGTGAGCGACAGTCGATTGGATCAATCGATCAATGTTGCCTGATTTTAGGTGGCGAGGCCATCAGGCCTACTCTTCCGACTAACCAAGCAAATTTCGCAACGCTCCTTTCACTATCTAGCGGGGAAAATACGTTAATCTGACCGGTGACTACGTATCAGATCTGCGTACAATCTGTCTGTAACAGAGGAATTGGCTCCCTCTCCTACATCTACAACAATGGTACTAGCACTGGCACAGGGCCGAGATGAACCCAAGGGCCACCTGGGCGTGATGTTTGGAAAACACGAAAGGGCTCTTCCCATGCTATTGCTCGCAGAGGAGCACTATAGGGCGATTTTTCTAACTCTGCCTTTTATAACTACTGTATTATTTACAATATGAGTTTGCAGCTGGGCGTTGATGTACATGCTTGCAGATACCGCCAACATTTAAATCGTGCGTTTGGACTGCGATCGTAGGCAGTGTCGAGTGAAATACACTTGGGTTTTTATTTGTTGGCATGTAGGGGCTTGTCTTCACTACGGAATACCACACGGCATTTAGCGTCTTTCTCCGTTGTACCGCTAGAAGTCGCATGATTGCAAGCACTACATGATACGGTCGCGATCATGCGATATCTGGCGGCACGACTGAGAACGTCGCGAAAGACCGTGACATATTCCATCGTGAAGACGGGCCTTGAGGGGCAAAGTTAGAAAAACCGCAATGCGTTGCGGTAATCGGGAGAGGGACAGTCGGACAAACTGAAATGTAACCCCGACTGAAAAATAAAGGCGATCGTTCTCTTCGAATATAATAACTAGGGCCCGGATTTTAATGACTTAAAAATCAGAGAAATATACAAGCATTTATGACCTAAAACATATACAAATATGACCTAAAACCTATATAATATGACCTAAAAAATAATATATGACTTAACATAAGTTTATTTACAAAAATTCCTGTTGATTTTATACGTATAACGTAAATACATAATTCACTCAAGAACAGCTTGTGTATTACTAACGTTTCGCAGCCTTTGGAACTACCTAACATTTTAAAAAAATGTTTGTGTCTGGAAAACAAATCAAGTACAGAACAATAAAACCTGTCAAACAAACTGTCTTGCTTGAATTCTTCTTACTAAGTGTTTTCCAATTTCCTCTCAGTCTTCAGTTTTTGGAGAGTTGCATTGGATCACAAGGAGCATTTTCAGGTTTTCCATCTTAAAAGATCTACGGTTGACGCTGAGGATAGTTTTGTACTTAGAAAAGCTCCTTTCCACATCAAATGACGTCACGGGAGCGTATTTGAAGGCGGCGATGTCATTGTTTGGTTCATTGTATCCAAATGTTGCCATTTCTTTCCATTTGTTGTTAAATCGTTCCATTATCACAAAGCGCAGGAGGCAAGATATAAACGCACGTTTGCTCTCTATCAGATGTTCATCGTTGCACTAGGAGTAATATCAAATAATCCTTTGTGGTATAATTGTTTGGTTCATTTGTGACGACATCACCTGATACATTGTCATGTGAGATACAATTTAAAGGTTTTTATTCTTGTGTCCTTAAAAATATATGCATTTAGAGCAAAATTCGACGAAAATATGACCTTTTACTAAAAACGGTCTTAAAAATTTGACAAATATATGCATTTTAGGACAATATTTGGCCAAAATATGACCTTTCACTAAAATAAGTGTAAATATGACATTATATGCAGAATAAAAATACGTTTTTCGATTCGACAATACCTGGATTCGTACATAAATTGTTTTAAAAGTCACGCGAAGGTTCAGAAAAAATAAATGACATGTCATTAAAATCCGGGCCCTAATAATAACCATGGCGCTGAAAATGAATAGCGGTTATTTTTCCAATCCGCAACTTTGGAATTTGAGAGGTTCTACGTTCCAGACCCAAAAGATGACGTAGCTCAGTGTAACATTTGTTGCCACTGCTGAAACTCTGATCGTAAGGTTCGACTTCAGACTGTGGTGGATTTTCGATTGATTGTGGGCGCGTCAACTACTAAGGTCATTAGTCCCGTAAGCGTAGTGCATATTTTTTTCTCGGGAGGTAGCAGTGATCCTCCGCTGTTGGATGGCA
Organism: Acheta domesticus; assembly: GCA_031308135.1. Taxonomy (NCBI): domain Eukaryota; kingdom Metazoa; phylum Arthropoda; class Insecta; order Orthoptera; family Gryllidae; genus Acheta; species Acheta domesticus. Next base: position 96,051,749 of record JAHLJT010002630.1, on the reverse strand, counting down.
ATATCCGGCGCCGACCTACCGTCGGGTAGCGGGGGTTCTCCTCTACCAGGTATCTCCTATCAGCGGAGCACCGCCCCATTGGGAACAAGCTCTAAGCCTCCGATCGGTCACACGGCATGTGCGGTAGTGTAGTACATGCTAGTGTGGAAGTGCAAGGTGTGAGGATAGGGTAAGGAAGAGGAAGGAAAGATAGTGCGCGGTCTGTGGCCCGTTTGTTAGGGAACTTCTCCGGTATCCGCCAGGTGTTGATCGGAGACACCACGGAAAACTACCAATAAGAGCAGCCGGCCGCTAGAATTATCCTCCAGACAGCGACCGTATTAGCCACCGTCGGGACTCGAACCTAGAACCTCCCGCTCAGAGGGAGTGCAGTGGCATCAGTTGGTGCTATGATCTCTCCCGGTTGAAGCAGAGGATGTATGTGTACCTTCATGTCACGAAATGCAGCATTAATGTGATGAAATGAAACGAACATATAATTTCATCACATTCTTTATTGACAGTCATGCTAGAGGGTCATTTTGCACTAGATTTTGAAGAAAACCATGGATTCTTCATTTTAACATAACGTTATTTACTCCATTTTCTTATTTGCTATCTCGTTTGTACAATATTCTTTCTGAAGTTTGTTTATGTATGATCATTGACCAATTCAATTATCTTTTATTTTATTATATCAGAATAAACTATTGATGGGGATTTCGTCTTTGCTGAAAAGTATCAAGCTTTTAATGGACAAGTCAGTTTCTGTTATTTAATATTGGGCACATAACGTGCCTATACTTATTTATTTTTTACTGACACGTGATTCATTTCTATTGCCTTCCATAAGGAGCTCGATTCACACTGCATAACTTACCTGGCTCGAGACGATCGTGGTAACCAGAGAAATACGAAAACATTTGAATGATGCAACGTGACCTCTTATGGAGGGATTTATGAAAAGGGAGTATGGGAAGGAAATATGAAAAACAAACGAGTCAAGTTAACATTTATAGTTAATTAGCCAATAAGTAAATCTGTGTCATTAAAATTAGGTAAAAACTAAAATCTTGTGTTTACCGCGGGCGGTAACTGGTTTCAATGACCTCCGGCGCAGAAGTCCCTCGGGCCTAAAACCTTCCAGCTTTTTCTCGCTTCTCGATAATTAGAACCCTTACAACGACCGCGGTGCATTAATTTTCATCGATGTAGTAGTAATTATATTTTGGGTATGGTTGTATCTAATTGTTTTAAACGTAATTTTACCTTCTCTACTTTATTTGACATAACACTTTTCTGGTTACTATTTATTGTACTTGGATATTAGTTATCAGTTATAATATTTTATTGCTTGTTAATATTGAAACACACAAATTGATTTATGTAGTCCTGAATTAAAATAGATTTTCCCTATATCATGCCTCTTTTATAAATATTCGAATTTGCACAAATAAAGTTATATTAACTTAAAACTCGATCCCACCTCAAACTATGCTGACGTATTACAGATTTCAATATCCACCACCAATATCCAAAATAAGAAAAAAAAGAATGAAGTAACGAAAAAAATAAGGAAACAACATTAAAAGTAAAAAATAATATGTGGAATTTGGGATGATGAAAAATATCACACGCTTGAAAAAGAAAAAGGCATGAATCGTTTTGTTCAGAAAATGGGAGCAGGTAATGGCGAGCAGACAAGTAATACGCGTGAACAATTCACGTTCACGTGCCTCGCAGAGTGAACTGTTGCTCCTCGAATTGAAAACAAAAGGTTTTGAGGTCAATGACACGCCGTCGAAAGCGCGGTTCAGCAAAGAATTCCACGGCGGTGGCGTAACGGCCTGCATTTACTCCGACAGTTTCTCCGTTCTCAACGCAACGTGGCCTCAGGCCGTCAAAGATAATACACATTCCAAACAGCGCCGATTTCACGAAGACAATGAATTTTATTATTAGATGCGTCGATGGTACGATTTAATATGTATAGACCATATTGACAATCGTATACCAGGATCAACAGGAAGAACCTACATCAATTTCGATGAATTTTATTGTAAAATAGAAATAGGCCTGTCTTGGATTGTATTTTAACTCTAAGGAAGGGAGTCCCAAAATGAATTATAAACAAACGTATGTAAAGTCCTTTGTTTTATTTTATGAGCCACATCATTTTTTGTTTTCAACAGTTTGGGGAATGGATTGTTTCCATCATAAGGCAAAAACCAAGTAGGGGCTCTTATTGTGAGAAAATATAGTGCCGTCATGCACTGGCGAGTGATGGTGCGTAATACAGTTAAGAGAAGTGGGTTGAATGTACTGATTGATTGATTGATTGATTCACTCGGGCGACGAAACAGGCAATTCGAATTTAGCTCAGAGACTTCTTTTTGGCTTGAGGATCTTTTACATGCTCTAAATCTACATGAGACAGCCGGCTTTACTTTCCTTCCGAAAGAAGGCGTACGAAGGATTCTTTTCGCCCTTATAAATCCACGGCTTTGTTCGGGTTTGAATCCGTAAATTTGGATACAACAGCCAGATACGTTAACCGTTATGTCACTGAAACCGCAAGCCTCTCCAACAATTTTTTATTAAATACAAAAAAATTAAATCCTTCTAGGGTATTTCAGTAACTTGCGTGTGTCCGTCCGTCACTCACGGTTGATACGCCCCGTCCACCAATCGAGAAAAAATAGGTGTTCTACAATACGTCTCGGTCTTCTGGAGGGAACGGATGATATGTGCGCAAACCCGTTCAGAAGATTAAGAAACTAGCGTACCCATGCGAGAACTCTCGTATGCTATACCTCACCCTCTTCCTTATTTTTTCATTTTCGTATTAAACCTGTAATGTATATTTTTCTTCATGTCCCTCATATCCTCCGTCTCCTCCATATCTCCGGTCTATATGTCATCATGGAGTTGAAAACAATATAATACACCCTTGTCGATACAAACAATTCTTATTTGTCTTTATTATCGAGCAAAGAGGCACACCAGTGTAGTTCAATCGCGTAGAATATCAAGTAATTGATAATTTCACATACAGTTGCAGATTCTACAGGCTCTGAACAGCTGGAATAGAATCGAGAAGCGTCGAACCAGCAAAAATGTAATCGAATCTCATCCTGTAGTTTACGGTGTGAGGTAAGTTTCTTTGAGACCATTGGCCTCAAAATTTTAGTTTTTAAGGCCCTAGAACGCTTTGTTTAGGAGTTATTTCACGATACAGATTAAAAAACCCTGACATGCGTTGCGTGTTGCATTTTACTTTACTATTTAGATGCGTTTGTAAACAAATCCTTCATATTTTAAAGTCAAAGTGCAATTCGTCACATCTCCGTGAAATTATCTTTCTTTAGAGACCTCATTTACAAAGACTGGTTGCGTGTGAGAGCTGCAAAGGAAGGTATACTACTTAAATAATGTAGGTGATGATTACCAAATAGGTGTTTTCCGTTTTTAATTTCTGCGATCTAGCGGTGGCCGCAAGAACTAGCCCCAAGAGCCTCGGTACTCAAGCGATAACAAATCCTTAGATATCGTCCGGACGCTGCTGTTTACAGAATGCTCACAAGGAATTGTATCACTTGGGAGGGTAATGTGCATCGTTAGTATTACCACCTCGTAGGATAACTATCGTTTCATAGGATAATTTTCTTATATGTAGCGTACATGGTAGTGCTAATGAGATAAATCCGTCGCATGATAATTTCAACTGTAAGTCCGTCCGTCCGTCCGTCCGTCCGTCCGTCCGTCCGTCCGTCCGTCCGTCTTTCCAGCCGCAGCAGAAAGACTGTCACTGCCGTCTTCTGTCAGCCCGACCATCTTATCGAACGTCTGTCCGACTCCCCGCTCATTCGTTCATCACTTTTATAACCGTACGAGTACATATCTCTTTTGCAGCAAATATTTAAACTTCTCAGCTATCATTCTACGCTTGGTTAAGAATATATTATTTCGGTATCACGGTACCCCAAACGGGCATTTCCGTCAACATTTAATCATAACAATTTTGCTGTATTACACAATTTTCTCTATACTACGGCTGTGAGAAAGTAAAAAAAACGAACATTTCCATTAAAATTGCAAAATCGATGTTCCCCATCGAACTTTCTGTAAAGAATATTTACGAGAAAGTAAATTGATTATTTGTCTTCCCTCGCACGGAATTCAGCTAGCCATTTTCTTTCACGGCTTCTTTATTTTCCTGCCTACCCTATATTTAATTGGGGATAGATTTTTCCCACCTTTTTTTATCAACGCATCAATTACCGATTATTACGAGCCACAACACGAAAACTCATTTCAAATCGTACATAGATAAGATGTCATAGAATACATATAACTAAGTTCGTGAAATTAAAATGCTGCCTCTAGCACACACCGAAACAAAAGTCTTCCTGCACTGAGGTTAATCAGGGCCTCGTATCAAAAATTACATTTATGTTGGCAGCAACCAGATCATTGAGGAACAAGTGAAGTGGAGAAAGCTTCCAGCATCTGTTATGATTGTGGTGAGTGTCCAATTTACGTTTTCTTTTGTGACATGCTGCAGCTAGTACTACCAACATAATTTCTGTAGCTATTACTCTCACCAGCATAGTGTCGCTGTAGAGAGAATGTCCTTGCGCACTGTATTATTCAACGCATTCTCTGCATTTTGGATTGGTTACCTGTCCGTTCGTTATATTGTGAGACCATTGCCCTCTGATGCCATTCGAAAATTTTGCAATGCCGTTCCAAATTAGCATGTCTTTTAGGTCTGTTTAATACTCGAGGCATGCAAGCGTTTGTAAATTATAAAGGTTATTAAGTGTCTGTTTAAATCTTCTGCATGCTACTTTCGGTAAGACCATGAACGCTATTAGTCTTTCAAAAATGGGTAATGCCATAAATCACTCAACCCGAATCTTCTATTTATGGACGCCAACGGTTAAGCTCTTGAATTAAGTAATTAATCAGACTCTTGGTTTTTCTTCACGTAGTAGTTGATGAGTTTTCATCTAGTAACGTGTAGACATTGAGTGGATTTAAGAACAAAATCAGGTAGACTTCATTGAAAATTTTTTGAAACCTCTCTGTCGATTAAAAAAGAAAAATGATACATGTAACTAGTCTGATGAACTTCTGTTTTTATCTCATATGATTTTTGTCCTGATCCTCTTGATAGTGTTGAGAGAAAAACCACCGAAACGACAGACTGTCACTGGCTGTGAAATATTCTCATTCGAATTGATTGATTAGCGATTCCAGGCGCATCAACAGCTAAGTTCATTAGACCTGTAAGTGTAGTGCATGTTTTTACTGCAGAAGACAGTGATCTTCCCCCACTGAAAGGTGAGATTCGGCGCCGACCTACGTCAGATCGCGAGGATATCCCGAATCACGTATCTCCCAACAACGGGGCACCACCCCAGCCGGAACAAGCTCTAAGCTCCCGACCGGTCTCCTGGCGTGTGTGGCAGCGTAGTGCGTGTAAGTAAGGGAGTGTAAGGAAAGATTGCGGGCGGCGTTTGTTAGGGTACTGCCTACAAATATACTCGCCTACGAATATCTGGTGTTGATCAGAGAAACCACGGAAAACTACCGATCAGAGCAAATGGCCGCTAAAATTCTCTTCTGGACAGCGCTTGAATCTATCTATAAATACCTATTTATATCTATTTATTTATACATTTATTACAGCTATGTAATTAGTGTCGAAAGTGCTGCCAAAGTCGGGACTCGAACCAGAGAGCATCCCGGTCAGGAGCACTGCCATGACATCAATTCGTTTACCGTAGCAAGTATGTTTTCTATAACTCGGGAAAGAAATATCTTGTTTTTTAAATGTTGCTAATCTCACGCTTTTTTAAATTTTATTATTATATTTTTAATATTTTATACGTCTTTCAACCATCGCATTTAAAATTAAAATGTTGGGAAGGGATTGTGGATCTAAGCAAACGTGCGCAAATAATCTTCTCCCCCAATACGTCATATAGTTTTTTCACTGTTTTTTGACCAAATAAATCAATCAAATCAAAATTTGTGCCCTGAGCCACCTAAGCCGGTTTCTCATTCCGCCTGTGGCACGATTTGGTCAGGACAGGAGATCACTGTTTGGACAAATTCTGAAACGGATGAGAGTCGCCGAAAAACGTATCGCTCTGCCAAGAGTACACTTGCGCCACCATAATGAGCCGTGTGCCAACCTGCTTACTATGGTCCGATTAAAATATGTTGGTGATTGACAGTTGCGAATGGAAGGGAGCGACGTTGACAGTTTGCATACCACTGAGCACGTGCTCCCGGGACAAGAAAATAAACACTTGAAATAAATACGTATTAAAGTAAGCAAATCATACACTCATATTGTAAGAAGTTACAGCTTCAAAAGCACAACTGTCAATCACCAACTTATTTTAATTGAACCATAGAGACCGGAAAAATATGTCGTACGAAACGCCCAAATATGTACATAAGTATGTAATGAAAACAGTAGGAATATGTAATAAATATGTAAAATCGGGTATTATATGTAATGTTAAAATTCTCTAATTACAAACACTTTTACATAATACGAAATTACATTTATAAAAAATTTCTAAAAAATGTGAAAAATTATACAAACGTTTTAAAAATCATTTGGATAGAATAAGTTGATGCAGACTTTGCACAACACAACTCTCCCGTTAGTAATAAAAACTTCATGGATTGTTATGCAGGGTCGTAGTTTAGCAAATATGTAATACAGTGCTAAATATATAAAAATATGTAACAAAAAATGGATATTGTGTCAGGAGAGCAACGATTTGCCAACATTAAAATTTTGAGAACGTTAAATAGACAGGCAAAAATAAGTAATTACATAAAAATCCGGTCTCTACTGCTCACTGTCTCAAAGAGACAGTTCAGTATCGGCAGTTGCGAAGTTTGGGATAGATTTCTCGATTGATATACGTTGTTCCTATATCGCCACTTGATATCGTCATTGTAAGGAATAATGCAAATCATGTAGAATGGTACATGAAAATAAGTATACGTGTTAATTAAGTGATTAAGTGGACGTGATAAATGCCGAATTTCGAAGGGAAATTACTCGTCTTTTCATTAAAACTTGCAATAGACTAAATTTTAATGTCACAGTTATGCATGTAAAAAAATGGCAAGTTTCACGATTTGCTTTTCCTGCACTCTGACAAGATTAATCCATTGATTTCGTGCAACATTTTCCTGCTGGCCGAATGACAAAAGTAATAGGAACTAAAACGGATCTAGCACGTTGGCCAACGTTTGCGAAATGAATACATATCATTTGCAGCTGTTACTCAGCTAGCATGCCCCCAATTTGGTTTGTCGTCAATGTAAAAAATCGCTCATAGGACTACACACACAATATCCTTCGACAGAGCAATTCTACTGGCGTCGAAAATCCGCCACTGGCAGGTCTGGATTGTAAAACCTCTCGATATTTCACGATTTGGTTCATAACTCACTGCTATATCCGCGAATGCTCGTTATTTCGTGCGATTGGATCTTCTGAAGTAGTACCCAACGTAATATAAATGATTATCAAATCATTTTAAATACCTATTCGTGGAGAAAAATGAGAAATTAGTGTGTCACCAGTAGAACAGCAGTCGCCTAATATAGAATCTTTGTACACACTAGGACAATTTCATGTCTGGCGCAACTACTTGCAAAAACACGACCACCAACATGACTGCCGCTCTATCACTTTCATTGGTGGCCTTGTGATGTCACAGGCACATTTAATCCCTCTCACGTAAAGAGCTACCGATTGACAGAGAGAGAAAAGGGGTGGAAAGATAGAGAAAAAGAGATGGAAAGATACAGAAAAAGAGATGGAAAGATACAGAAAAAGAGATGGAAAGATACAGAAAAAGAGATGGAAAGATAGAGAAAAAGAGATGGAAAGATAGAGAAAAAGAGATGGAAAGATAGAGAAAAAGAGATGGAAAGATAGAGAAAAAGAGATGGAAAGATAGAGAAAAAGAGATGGAAAGATAGAGAAAAAGAGATGGAAAGATAGAGAAAAAGAGATGGAAAGATAGAGAAAAAAAGATGGAAAGATAGAGAAAAAGAGATGGAAAAATAGAGAAAAAGAGATGGAAAGATAGAGAAAAAGAGATGGAAAGATAGAGAAAAAGAGATGGAAAGATAGAGAAAAAGAGATGGAAAGATAGAGAAAGGTAGAGAAAGAAAAAGGTAGAGAGAGAGAGAAAGAGAAAGATGGATAGATCGATAGGGAGACGGAGAGTGATACCTACGTATTACTGATTTCAATGTTTTAATATTCATAATACCAACAAAGGAAAGTATCAACGAGGTGGTAAATTTTTGGTGAGATGGTCATGAAGTTTCCCTAAAGGAATGGAAATCATCACAGCTGCTGACACTTATCAATTGCTCGCAAGACTGATTTATAGAGGAAATCCAGCCAACGTTATTGAAAGTGGTTGACAATGAAACCAGTTTTATTCTAGCATTACTTAGAATATTGAGAAATATATGTATGTATAAGTTACTGTCGATGTGATGTAAAATCGATATTCACTGTGTATAATTATCGTAACATCTAGTCAATGCGATTTTTAATAAATTGGTCCAGTCATTATTGATAAGAGCTAGCATAATTTGGATGTGAACTCGTTCCGGTGACATGCTGAGACCAAAATAGAAAATTACAACAACAAAAAATTGTTTTGAAGTGGAATACAATTAAGCTTCTGTGAAAATAATGAACAATAATTGCATAATATAATAATGAACATATATTGCATAGTATAATAATGAACATGTATTGCATAAAATAATAATGAACAATAATTATATCCTGGCGTATAGCTGAAGTTAATGCCAATAAAACAAATTACAATTACAATTACAATTAAGCTTCTGTGACCAAAACGGCAAAGGAAATACTTATCCCCATTCAGAATTTGAGTAACTGCGAATATGAGCATGTGCATGTGCATTTGCATGTGCATGTGCATGTGCATGTGCATGCGCATGTGCGTGCGGTTCAGTCACGGCTAGACCACTTCCCGTGCATCAATCGAGACATGAGATGTCATTCGACGCGTCTCGGTCTCCTGATTGGGAACTAATAATTCGTTTGGACAGAAGATTTTAAGAAATTTCCAAAAACGTGTTTTTGCGTGTTTTGTCGTTGGAATCTTAGTGTATAAGTAGGGAATTAAAGCAACGGCACCTAAATAGATCTCTGAAGGTTTCTTTGATTACCCCTTTGTACCCAGCGGCAATTAGGAGTTCCACGACGTCGGAATTTGTTTTCACGATGATGGCAACAGTCTGTTATTGTGGCCATTTCTAAGTTAACAAAAGAATAACGCGGCAGATTTCATTTTATTTTGTGAGTGGTAGTACGTCACTGGATATTTGGACGATGACAGTTTATGGGAGAAGTTTCTTGACAGTTATTGTCACAAATTTAGCTCTATTAAATCCTATTTTCTCTTTAGGGCAAATAAATGACCCATAAAAATGGAATAATACATCAGTCCGATTTCAAAGTCTCAATGGAGAGTGAAACTAAAAATATTGAATGAAAATAATCTTGATTTTGTAATCCTATTTACTTAAGAGTGATACAAAAGCGTAAACTTTCCACGTTCAGGTCAGAAGATTTAACATACAAATATTCTTGTCTGTGAAAAGCGCTGTCCGTCCGTCAACGAGAATTGTTTACTTATAGAGACTTGTTAATTTATTTCACAATATTGCTAAATATAATAAATAACTGAATGATTTAATAACTCAACACAAACGAAAACAAGGAAAGAATTCGGCAATGAAATATATTCCTGTCACTAAGCAAAGATATATACGTAAGGGAGAATTTGGTAAGAAAATCATCATATAGTAATAACTAGTGAAGAGTATAAACAAAATGCAATTCTTGGTTATTTGATAGAAAAAATCTCAACAAAGAAAAAATCGAACGTATTTTCGTTCGAAGCCACTATTCGGCGCCTCGCGCCGCTTAACCTTACGAATGTACACCCCTTTCTGGATTTTAAGGTGAAATGAGTGCGGAGAGAGGGGACGTTGCCCGTGCCCGTAGGAGCGCCGGCCTCCCCAGGCGGGCAAGTAGCTCGTGCGGGCGCTGTTTGACGCGCCCGCTTTAAGATTGCGACACGTTTTTATTGTGTGTGTAAAATGGAGGAGATGGCAAAGATGGGGAAGCAAAGATCGCGCCTTGCCTGTGGACTGCTTTTAGGTTATAGCTACAGCTTTTGCCTGGTTATCGAAAAAAAATCACGGAAAACTACATTAACTCGGGCACGTGTTGGGAGCCTTGAAATACTCCCTAATGCTTCAGATCTATTTTAAATCTTGCCAAATTCCAAAAACATCCGTGTCCAGCGAGCACCCAGCTCATCTGGGACGCTTGAAGCCTTCAATCAAGAGCTCAGATTATCACGATCCTGTTTGAACTTTGAAACTTCTGGGCAAGTTTGCGCTCCATGGTCACCAACTTCCAGAGATGTTTAATATATCGACACTCCCCATCAACGTCTATAATATAATGTAATTGCATCCCTTCTTTGGCGAAAAACTCGCAAGAAAGCTACTAAAAAACTCGAAAAAACAAACTAAACTCAAGGACGAATTGAAAATAAAGTTAGCAAGTTGAAGAGAATCAAGACGTAAATAACAAGATAATGCACACAGCTTCAGTAATAATTAAGAAATATTTTGTAATATTAACGTATTTTCATTTAAAGTGAAAAATTGAATGAAAATTTATTATTTCAAGATTTATCAGAGAAGAAACTGTGGTTGGATCATTTGTATTATTATTTTTTTAAACAAATTTTTGGCCACACATTTTTATAAACTTTCAAGAGTGCATGAATAAATATTATTTAATGCAATGGGCAATAGACAAGAAAGATGAGAAGGAAATACGCGAAAAGAACACACGCAGTTGATGGGAGAGAGATTGTGAGTGAAGTCGATGATCGGACGTGGCGAAGAGCGGCCGCGGCCGCAAATATTTGAATTTCAAAGGAGCTTTGAAGTTTACCATCCACCAATTTGTTTGTTAAAGATCTCAAATTGCGAAATGAACTGAGTTTACTATGAATTTAAAAACTAGTGGTGCTACAGAATGGCACAGACTTTGCCGTATTAGTTTTCTATTTTCTTGGATCTTCGCTAGCTATTTGGAATTGCAACATACTCTGTCTTGCCAGCTGCCATCTATCACCTCCAAAAGTACATTTTTTGGTCATTTTCTTGATTGTTCGGTTTCCTACTGGTAGAACGGAAATATTTATTTTAGAATATTAAAGAACACCAATAGAAAATTAAGAAAATTACACAAATCCAATAATGATGATAATGATAACGAAAATGACAATATCCTTTTGGCGGTGATACATGGCAGCTGGCAAGAAAGAGAATGTGGCAATTCCGAATTGCTAGCGAAGGACCAAGGAAATAGAAAACTAATACGGGAAAGTCTGTGCCATTCTATAGCACCATTAGTTTTTAAATCTCGCGACAATTTCTCTGGACGCAGTGCACGGAACTCTAGTAAGCTTGTTACTTTGCCCGCCACCTTCACATGCTTGGATTAGAGCTTATCCTTGCTGAAGCAGTGCATAGCAGTGGAAGATCCCTAAAGGAGGGAAATCCTGCAAGCCACGTGTAGGCCTCCATAGATATAACACGCACTACACTGACGGGACTATGACGTATGTAGCTTAACATCCGAGGTACGCAGTGTTGCAAGAGTAGGGAGTTTCGTGGGGTGTTGATATCAAAAAATAGGTTTACGACGAAACGTTCTCCTGTGCCTCTATGTCCACCTGTCTCTTGCCCAAATTAGTTCGTCCGTCAGTTCGTTTGCGTCTGTCAGTCTGTGCGTCCGTGTCTGTTTGGCTTTCGATCCATGTCTGTCTGCCCGTTTGCCTCTGCCCGGCTGAGTTTCTCGGTTCGTCCTTGTCTGACTGGCTGTGCATCCGTCCATCCCTCCGACCGTCCCTCCGTCCGTGTCCGTCAGACTTTCGATCCGTGTCTGTCTTCCCGTCTGTCTCTGTACGAATTAGTTTGTCCGTCAGTCCGTCTGCGTCTGTCGGTCTGTGTCCGTCCGTGTCTGCTTGGCTTTCGATTTATGTCGTCTGCACGTTCGTGTCTGTCTATCCGACTCAGTTTGTCCGTCCATGTCTGTCTGTCGGTCTGTGTCCGTCCGTGTCCGTCAGACTTTCGATGCGTGTCCGTCTTCCGGTCTGTCTCTGTCCGTCCGTCCCTTAGTTAATCCATCCGTCCCTCTGTGTCTGTCCGTCCGTTTCTGACCGGCTTTCCATCCGTGTCTGTCTGCCCTTGTCTGTCCCGGCACAAATGGATGGTGGCCTGGCCGAAACAGTGACCATAGAGTAGAGGCGAGGGACGAGGGGCGTCGGGAATGACCTGATGCGTTTAGCCCACGCCATGGGATCCGCAAGTCGGTAAGTTCCCTATGAAGGGAAGCAGGGGTTGGCAAACTTCATGAGAAAGCTGAGAAATAAGTTCTGCTAAGGAGTTGGTATGTTGTAAATTAAATTATCGGCTTACATGGCTCGGAGCATCAACTGATGTCTCTGCATTTCTTCTAGCAGGGAGGTCCTAGAGCAGTGGTGTCAAGGTCTCCTACTGGTGGCAGTAGCTTTTCTGCTCATGTCGGGAGAGGAAATTATTAGTAACCCCGCCGTTTTTCGATAGTGTTGGCGTTGTCTCTTGCGGCGGGGTTATGAACTGCGCGGAGAGGCGATTTCGTCGTGACACTCGTGCCATGGACTCCCGCTCGTGGCATCGACCTTGACAACACTATCCTAGAGCTCGAGCTCTCACGGTCGCAGGATTTTCGACACTGGCTACGAAGCTGGGTCGAGTTCAACCGTTGTGTGAAGAGAATTCTAGCGACCAGCTACTCTGATCGGTAGTTTTCCGAGGTTTCTCTGAGCAATACCAGGCAAATGCCGAAACAGGACCCTACCAAACGGGCCACGGACCGCGCGCGATCTTTCCTTCCTTTCTTGTCCTATCCTCACCCCTTGCGTACACACACACTAACATACCCTACAGTACCACACACGCCCGGATACCGGTCGGGAGCTTAGAACTTGTCCTGGCTGGAGCGGTGCCCTACTGGTGGGAGATACTGATGGGTGTCCTGGTGGGACTGGGTCGAATTTCGCCATCAGCAGGGAAAGATGACTGCCACCTCCCGCGATAAAAAACATACACTAGACTTGCGGGACTAATGACCATAGCACTTGACGCACCCTGAAAGAAACGGATAGTACTGCAAGGTATTGCCATCTCAAGAGTAAGCCATGTTACACTGTAAATAAACTTGCCAAAGATGTTTTATGAAAGAAAATAGGACAGCTGTATCGCGTTCATATTTTACACAAGATCTCTTTTATAAAAGTCCTCTGATAAAATGTACTCTGCAACGCCCAAGTTTTATCACATATTTGGTGTGTAAGAAGTACACGTGGGGTATTTCTTCAACAAAAGTTTTAATTGCAGAGAGTGAGCAATTATAATTTTTATATAAAAGTGTCCATTCGGAGTATAAAAATAAAACAAAAGCGTATGGCACTATTTCCTGGGAAGCTGAAAAAAGTGAGGCATTGAAAATATCCAATTTTGTTGGTTCTTTTAACTTCAAAATCAGATGACTAATTCCAAAGAAGAAAGTCAGCAAGGACAACAAAGAAAACTGAATGTTGCCTTGCACATCCACAAATAATTTAAATAGGTCATCGCGTCTTTATTACGAAGTTTTTTAATTGAAGTGTGACTGATGCTTCACATCCTGCGACTCAAGGCCTCACCCACAAACGTGTCTTCATTACCCATTTCTTCTCCAGGATTATTCGTGGGCGAGTTATTGCCATGGGTCGGATTCTGATGACTTAAATATACTTTGAAAATGACCTATAAAATTACTTAAAAATAAGGGGGGGAAATGTACTTTTCTTAAATTCGCAAAAACTTGTATGAAAATATTTACTTAATCAATGAATTTTACAATTTTAAATAAAATTTATTTATATAAAATTATATTTAATTTAAAATCTTTATTTTAGGAGGAAATATCATTCTTAGTTACGATCATCCAATCGTCAGTTTTGAAAGGTGGAGGAAGTTACCAAAGATGTGTAATTTTTGGAGTTCATAAAACGGACACAACTGCAGTAGTGAAATTCCTCTTGAACTGATGATATAACAAAAAATTGTTTTAGTGTGTCATTGTAAATTCATGAAACATTCACCGACAAAAATGACGGAAAGGAAACAAAATGCGTAAACATGACAAAAATGATTTAAAGGTAATAAAAATGAGCTAAAAATATTAAAACGGCAAAAATGACACAATAGCTATACATTTCTATCACCTATATGTCACGATTAACGTTCATTTACAAGTTAACGACGTTTAGAAAACACCAATTAAAAGAGGACATTTTATTAGAATCCGAACCTTAGTTATTATCGAGCATAAATCGTAATATAGCAGAAACGCGATGATTTGTGTGTCATTCATATTAAGTCGCGTGCAAAACAGCATAAAATAATTGACGAACATATTGCATTTCGTCCAATACACGAGTATTTGTCAAACGTCTTTTGCAGTGTAATACCCATCGTAGATTTAGGCTGCTAGGCCAAAGAAGAACAAACATCACGAAAAATTGTGACAGATTCAAACATTTGGATTTCGAAATACGCATTGGGAACTAGTCAACAATACAAGAAGTTCGAAGGGGAAATGTCAGTGATACGTCAGGTGTCGGAAGAGGTCACCCGAAGCAAAAAGTTCGTACCAACATCTTCGACTCTTCAATATGACGTCATATGTCGAATGTCAAGACCCACAAACGTAGTCCTTGAATACCGTGTCTTAGTTTCTCTCGCATTGTAAGTTGACATATAAATACTATGTAGTTAATTTGCATTCGCGCGAAAAAAATATTATAAACATTGGAGTAAGGATGTATTGTGTACGTGTCAAAACTAGAATAGACGTTCGAAACTATAATAAAATTTCAGGTAAATAATAGTATTTTCTATACTATTGGTATCGTAATTGCATTGATCATAGTACATCGTATTTTGAATCAATTTTTCTAATTTATAAACTGAAATTAACAATCAAAATGGATATTTTAACATGCAAATGTAAAAGAAACGAAAGCTCTTAGAAGAGATCTGAATCTCTAGCAGTGGAATCATTACTTGTAATTCTTTTGCCACTCGCAAGTATCTTTGCAAAATATTTTCTTGCCAAAAGATTTTTTGTGTGTATTTAGGTTCATAGTAATTTAATTCAGATTGCTTCAGCCTGTAATTGTTTACACATATGGGCGAAAATTGTCATTAGAAAAATTATTTACCTACCACAACTCTTTTCGTTCTTTTTACTTTTTCGCTACAGAGTACAGGGAACATTATGTAATGCAATACGAATAAACGGCAAATTTTCGGTAGAAAACTTGATTAAATTTTGTTGTTAAATAGTGCGAAGGACGTTCAAGAGAATGGCGTAGGTCTCATGTTCGTTAAAAACCCTGATTTTTTGAAACTGTCAAAAGTTCAAAATTTTTTCGGAGTCTCCCAACATTAAAGAAAGAGACTTTCCCCGTAATGAAATGTGTTCCTTAAAGATAGGTTGTGAAATAAGGTCACGTATAACTTTTCGAAAATTTGTGTTCTTTTCGCGTAAATTTGAGTGAAATACGGGCGAGAGAGTACATGGTTTTAGTACCACTAGTTATTTGCATGATAGCAGGCAAAAGTTGCAATGTTGATTTGTTTATTAAAATATTATTGTAATGGATGCAGCGCGGTGTGAGGTCCGTTCTGCGAAGCGATTACATACAGGGTCAGATCAGGTTTCAGGGGATTGTTTCGTAGGGGCAAATGAAAGGCAATGCACTTGTGTATAAATTAAATTTAATTCTTGAAATATTGATTAGTTTTACAAGTAAGTAGTTAGGCAGTAAGCCGGAGGACCAATGAATGTTTATGATTAAAGGTTTCTTCTTTCTTGAAGTTTACACTTACAGTTTGATGAAGGCACAGCAAACGCCAACCCAGGTCAGACGGCTGAGTGTGTGTGCCGTCGGTAGAAATGGGCTGCGGATTTCAATGTCACCACGGGCGCGTACTCGGCTGCTGGAGCGGCCCGTATTGTTGACTGGGCCAGGTGAAGTCCGATTCCCGGGTGGCCCGAACGTGGATCGCGGTCTGCTGGCCGCGCTGATTGATCGTAGGAGCCTTGATAGGCAGAGCAAAGACAGCTGACTCGTTCAAAGGCTGTCTGACGAGTAGAGTAGTAATTGTAGCAGCAGTAATAGTAGTTTGACGTAGAGTTACTGCGTAATAGTAGCAGTGAGATTGACTGAAGAGTGACTGCGTAATAGTAGAGTTGACTTAGAAGTGCCTGCGTAGTAGCAGCAGAGTAGAAATGACTTAGAAGTTTGACATAGCAGAGTTTGACTGATAGTTCGACATAACAGTCTCACATAGTAGAAATGACATTGAAGTGCCTGCGTAGTAGCAGCGAAATTGACTGATAGTTTCACGTAGTAGTAAGATTGACTGAAGAGTTTGACATGGTAGTGGCAGAGTTTGACTAATAGTGGCGCGTGGGAGCAAAGTTGCCGTATTTATTTGAACGTATGTTTCCGAGTGCAGAGGGGGAAGAGTCACGTGACAATTGCAGCTAGCCTATGAAGTACGGTGAGACGTAGTGTGCCACAAGAGATGCTCGCTATTCGTTGTTATGTTTTGAAGTGTGTCTCGTGACTTGTGGCGGCACTGGCTGTGCCCGCGATGGCTGCATCTCATTAGCAAGGTTTGGTATTTTCTCACGGGAACCGCGATGCTGGTTGAGAGAAGAGGCGGGCGCGGGTGCGGGCGCGGGCGCGGGCGCGGGCGCGGCTGCCTAGCAGATGCGTTCGTTGTCGGCGAATTCTAACGCCAGTATTGGAGCTGGAGGCACGTAGCTAAATTTGGAATGTTTGTAAATATGTCTGACCGCCGAAGACTGAGAAAGGCGCAGGTAGAATGGCTTGACGACCGCGCCCCGCGCGCCGGTGGTGGCTAATGGCCTGCAGCCCCTTCCCCGGCTTACAGTACAATGCAGGGTGCGCGGCGCTTCGGCGCTTGCGGCAAAGAGGGCTTGACGAGAATCGTTTTGTTCCCTGAACATCTGTGTTTCATTTCTTATGTTTTTGTATACAAGTGTTAGAGCCGTGAGAAACTTTGAAGGTGGGGCAGCCGAAGAATGTTGGCCGCGCGGGGGAAAGACAATTTGAGGCTGCACCCTGCTGGCGAGTTTCCTTGTAATTGTTCGCGAGATTGAACAATTATGTTACCAATAAATAATAGTAATGAATGAAACCAACGAAAGTAGGTAACAAATGTTCTGCTCCTTTCGTCTCGGGGCTCTTCTAAAAGAAAGCTTTTCTTAGTTGATGAATACACTAGTCCGCATGTTTGAAATGATGGGTTCATCACACATGGAGATGAATATACAAAATTGTGCGCCTTTAGTTGGTCCAGTCACTTTGAGGAAAGACGATGTCAATACAGGAAAAAATATAAAAGATTATTGTATCAGTTATTAATCTTTATTGGTTCTCTAATAGTTGTTATTTATTTTCTGTATCTTCTCATTTGTGACAATCATTGGTATTGATTAAAACGGCAATAAATCAACGGATTTAATTGAAGTTTTTCCGTTTTAATCTATACCATTGATTGTCTCAAATTAGAAGACACAGAAAATAAATAATAAAATATGTTTTTCTAATCTTCTGTGTGGTTTTTAGAGCGCTGAAGCCGAATGCCAACATTACAACAGCAATACCGAACCAAATGTGCGTCTTGACAAAAATACAAAAATAAAATGTAATTTTTCTCATAAAAAATCGCTTATATCTTGTAACCAACCTTGCACTCTTAGACAGATGTTCCCACACAAAAATACATTTCATTCAATTTGCTACAAATCTTGACTCTTATGTGATTTTCGTGAGACGAAAGTGTTCAAGTGTTGAAGCACGATATAATTTGGCAAAATGTTCGTGATTTGCCTTTTCTTGTATATTAAATTTTTTTGATATCCGCGAAAAAGCGCAGGAGTAATTATTTCACCTACCAGCTTTGTCGATCACAAATTGCAAGTGGTGTTGCCAGGAATTGAATCCATTTACGTAGAGGTGAAAAGTTTACGGCGCTGGCTCACCCGTTGCCGCGGGGCAGGCGGGGCTAGTGGCTCAGCAACGAGGTCTCCTCACCTGCAACAGAGCGCACGCGCGTTAAGCATCATTCACCTGGAAACTCAACCTCTCGACAGGACTGTAAACCAATCTATCAATGTTGCCTTATATTAAGTGGCGAGGCTCAGGCCATAAGGACTGCTCTTTCGCCTCACCATGAAAATTTTCGCTACGCTGCGATCGCCGTCTAGCGGAGAAAGAAGGTATCATTCGGGCGACGTAGCACGTGATTTAAATTTTGCTCAGAGGCTTCTTTTAGGCTTGAGGATCTCATAGATGCAATAAATTTACATGGGACAGCCGACATTACTTACTAAAAAAGGAGTACGAAAGACAGTGGAGGATCAAAGTGGGTCACGGGCTCCAAGCCAATATTTTGTAATTTTTAGACAATTTGTCCAAACTAATTAGGGGTCGTCCATAAATAACGTAACGCTTAAGAGGGATAGAGGCGATCTGAGGCAGCGTTACAAAGGGGAACGGGGAATTCGTTAAGTATTACATAACATTGATATTTATTTTTTTAAATTTTTTACAGTTGCTGAGATAATTCCTTTTTCGAGGCCTGTACTTAAACATTAAAATATTAACTAATTTATTTGTTTTAAAAACTTAAATAAACTAAAGTTATTGATTATAAATTGTTACAATATATGGAAATATTTTCTCAACGTCTTTTTTAATCTGTAAGATTACGAAGAAAATATTTCAAACTGATATGAAGTATATTCCAGAATCCATTTAAACTGGCGCTGTATACTCTCGCTCTTGCATCACCTACGACTTGCATAGTTTGTGATCAACCATTTCTCGCCCAAGCATTATTCCTGCATTTCAAAACTTGCCCGAATGTTATGGTTAAGTGCAGCCAGCATTGCCAACTTATTTCTACTTCAATTATCATTAATTTTTAATATTAAACACAAGTAAAATAAACGCAAATTGTTTTTACTGTGCTATAATTTATTTTCACTTCTTGCATTTGAAACAGAAGGGGAGTGTTGTCGCAAGCGTAACGCAATAATTTAGGAGGGCTTCAAGCGCGCGTTGCGGGTGCGTTACAAGGGGGAGATGGGGGTGTTGAAAACACTCGAAATTTGGGTTACGTAATTTACGGGCGACCCCTTATCTTATATGCATCACACACCGCGAGCCGGAGACACAGCGAGGCTGACAGTTTTGCTGTTAATAGATTTTCGGTACGAAAACCCTACAAAACGTGGGTTCTTGTGCCTCTACACAACGTAACAAATAAGTAATTTACTACATATAGGAATATTTACTCCTTTATCGTTTACAGGGATCGACAATACAAGCTTTTCTGTCGAAAAAACACCCATTCCCGCCGCAGCATTACAATACTTCATCTTTACAAAATAATTACGTAGTAAGGTGAGAAAATAAAACTACTCGAAACAAACTTGACATATCTGTAACAAAAGTATCCTTTCGTCTGGCCATGTCATTGTTAGAGCAAAAACGGCTGGTAGTTTATTGGCATAAAATTACAGAAATTGTATGGCTTTCAAAAGCGTTGTGACATCCCTGTTATGTCTCATTTATCCAACGAATTTCTTGCTGAGACAAAGCGCACCGAGTAATTGAATGCGTCGGTCGTCAGATGCTCCTGACTTTGACACGGGGGTGGGGTGGGGGAGAGGGTGGAATGGGGTGGAAGGGGAGATCCATTAGCACCGGAAGCCACCAGGAGGGGAGGCAAAGGCTGCTGGTGACTGCCACCGGAAGTTGAGAAAAGAGCACAGCATACAACGGGGAAAAGAAGGGTTGAAAAGGGAACTTGCCAAAGCTGGACAAGCGTAGCACTCGGGTTTTTTTTCTGTTCCAACTGCAATAGAACTGGAAAAATTTAGAATGCATCAATATATATTTTTTTTCCTTTTTTTCTTTTGTTTCTTTTTTTCTTTTTTCTTTTTTCTTTTTTCTTTTTTCCTTTTTTCCTTTTTTCCTTTTTTCCTTTTTTCTTTTTTTCTTTTTTCCTTTTTTCTTTTTTCTTTTTTTCTTTTCCGAATAGGCCACTTCGGACCACGCAGGCATGCTGGGCATGCAATTCATCAGGGGGATCAGCATTACGCTGGATCTGATTTTTACTCCCCAGAGTTGTTAGCCCTGGCGGTATGGAAGATGAATTATGATAATGACGTGTGAAAGGACGGCACACACACATACACATATAGACATACACAAATACACCCATGCCCGAGGCGGGACTCGAACTCGCGACCCTGCCACGGGGCCGGCTCAACGTATGGTTTATAGAAACGTGAATACAACTAATTTTTACTCCTTGCACTTAACGTTCGTAACTGTAGTCACTGTATCGTCCGTGAAACTGAACTTTTCAAGCTAGGAGGAGACAGTTCTTTATTGGCCTAGACAATACATTAAAGCTTCAACTTTAACAAAAGAGGCTGACGAAGGAAAAAGTATGAGTTTATTAAATTCATTTAAGCAATTTATTTTGTGCTGAAATCTTATTTTGAAATATGAAAGTAAATACTTGAACATATTAATTATTTATTATATTAAATGCAGTTATGTTGAATTTTTAATAATGGAGAATAAGCAATAACAGGATTAATAAAGAGACGTTGCTAAAAGTAAATTGCAGCTACACTGAAGACTTGAGTTCCAAAATTTAGCAATATTAATACACACTTTGATGATCTTTTCAGTTAGTTGAAATCCATGAAATCGTTATTTCCACATTTTCGTTAATTTACAACCATTAATGGAGGTGAGCGTTCGAAAATTTTGTGTACATCTCGTCCGAAAAGTAATGTTTTCAGATTCCCTGGGATCTTCTAATTGCACACTATTGCATTTGAGCCATTATACATAAGTAATTAATATTTCATGAATATACAGTAATGCTAAAAAATCGCATCACCTCGCTCACAGTTGTAATCTGTAATGAAAATGCACTATTTGGTTTGCAAAAATCGAGTGAGTTATGAAGTTAATGGTATCAGAAACAGCATATATTCTACATAAAATATATGATTACCCATTTTGGAAAGCATATTGGATTAGGAAAATACAGAATGCCCATTTTCCTTAGGTGAAGCGGTTTCTTTGAGCCCTACGTAATTAGTAAGTCATGGCTCTCGACTTCAAACATTTCACATTTTGCTGTAATTAAAAACGAGAAGCATTCATCTCTTGTTAAATAGAAGATTATAAGGAATGTGAATCTTCTTAGCACAGAAAGGAGATTCATTGAATGGAATCAAAAATTCAATAACCCTTTCTGAGAAATTCATAGTTAAATCACTAACACACAAAAGTATAGTGAATTTCTTTCTTCGTTCGCGTTCATCCTTAAAATTATTGGTAGATTTTGAAGATTTGTGTACTTGAACACGTTTTGAAAATGAAGATCTGATATTTTCTTTCAAATGATAAAATACTGACTTAAAATTATTAGATTATTATATGTTCTTAAGGCATGTAAGATTATATGTTCGTACGGCAGGAAGTCGATTCCACACGTAAGTCATTCCTACGATACGATGAGGGTATAGAATCCAAATAGTGAGCTTATTAACCCTTGCAAATAGTTTTTAATCACGGGAGCGAATATTACCAACTATTACCAAAACGCTTATTTCCTTCTGTATTCAGAATTCAACTAGTATATGGCTTAGAGAAGGGTTCCCAGAATTAAGAAAACATTAACAGAATACACTTCTCCCTGTAGCACGTCACACATAGTTTTTAACTGTTTTTGACGTTAAGAAAATAAATACAGGACACATAATAGTGATAGTGATCCATTAAAAATAAAGAAAGGAGAAGGATCGATTATATTGGGCCACATATTCCTCGGGAACCTCCTTCACAGACTGAGAGCTAGCAAGCAAAACCACGTTTGATGATCTCAAAGCTAAAACTTTTTGAGAAGTTTAGCCTGTATTTTGAGGAAGAGGGAAACGCAAATACGGCGCTCTGTTGGTATCGGCGTTGCGCTGCACAATTTTTTGAATGTGTCAAAAAAAACATGAGGTTGCTTCTGCAAACCACTAAGAAGACGAAATAAATGAAAAAAAATCCACTACTGCATTCTGTCTTCTCAAATTATAATTTTAAATCAAAAATTTGAATATCCGAGCGTTGAAACGACGGATAAAGCCCGCGGAGTACTACAGTTGTGCTAAAAAAACCGCATCACCTCGCTCACAGCTGTATTCTGCAATTTAATCCTGAAAATACACCACCTGATTTGCAAACGTCGAGTGATTTATGAAAGTAATGGGATTGCAAATATCGGATAATCCACATGAAATATTTGTTTACCAATTTCTATTCATTTTTGTTTAAAATTTGAAAGATCTGCAAAACAAAGAAAAAAACAGACTGCCCACTTTCTTTAGGTGATGCTGTTTCACTGAGCGCTGCTGTGGTTCCAGAGCCAGCTTTCGGGGCGTCCTGTGAGCGGGCGGGACTCGCCGTCTGCGTGGAGGATTTGGGTTCCTCGCCCGAAAGGCGAAACAAAGGAGTCGCGCCTCGCGGGGCCATCGATCACGAGAGGCGGCTGCGGAAGGCGGCGAGAGAAGTGCACGGGGGAGGGGGTAAGGCGACGAGCGGGATGGAGGGCTGTAGGGCGGGAAGAAAAGGGCATGGAAGACACAGTTGATAAGAAAAAGGGCATAGAAGTAATAGATTGGGTAAGAAAAAAAGGACATGGAAGTAACAGAGCTGGTAAGAAACATAGAACTGAAGTAATGGATTGGATAAGAAAAAAGGGCACGGAAGTAACAATTGATAAGAAAAAGGGCATAGAAAAGATATATTGGGTAAGAAAAAAAGGACATGGAAGTAACAAAGTTGGTAAGAAAAATGGCACAGAAGTAATGGATTGGATAAGAAAAAAGGGCACGGAAGTAACAATTGATAAGAAAAAGGGCAAAGAAGTGATAGATTGGATAAGAAAAAAGGGCACGGAAGTAACAGAGTTTATCAGAAAAAGGTCTTGGAAGCGTGCGGCACATCAATAGCTAACAAAACGCATATTAAAATCGTTAAAATGTTAAGCTTTTCTGAATAAAATATAAGTATCGATGTAATAAGCATGAATACTGTTTATGTTAATGTATAATAAGATCGTCTCCATCGTATGCTTGTCCAATACGAGGAAGCATTGTGAAAACCAACTTTAGAAAATTAATAGTGGAATAAAATAAATTCTTGTGGCAAACATCAACAGTTCCTTGGCACTCGTACATTATACAAGCTAACTACAGAGCTTCTAGAAAACTGGATTACTAAAAACTCCACTCTTTCTATTCCATCCTCAATTTTTGTCCCACTAATCAATTGTAAAATCTGTTAATCATTCTTCTACTATTAAATCTTGATTCGTCAAGATTTATTACATCTTTCGTAATTTAGAATATTCACGTTTCCAACTTTTTCATTTATGTAAATTCAAACAATTTTCATACAATTTCAATTATTGAACAAACGACATGCAAATCGACTTCACTTTTTTCCACAACGTTTCAATCCTTTATTGGGGTTTTCTTCAGGTATCTATTTGAACGTGAAGTAAAATGATGACTACAAATTATGAAATTAACTTTATATCTCTTGGTAAACTACTCTTCAACAATTATATAAATTTCAGTAGTAATACAAATACCTTTTTTACCAAATACAAGTACCTAGAATAAATGTTTGTTTATTGCAAAACTATTTTAAAAACTAGTTTACGAGCAGATATGTATGTTTGTATGATCGTTTGTATATTTGAAACAAATTTTACAGACAAAATCACAACAGAAGAATTTTATAAAATTGTTTCAATATTCTACATTTATTATTTTTGGGAAGTGAGTGGACAGGGAATGGAAAGGATGGAGAGGAAAGGCGTGATAAGAGAAATGGCGGGGAAATGTAATGGTGAGGAGGAGAACGATGGAGGTACATTGAAATGGCGCCAAAGTGGAGTGGCGAGAATGTAGATGAAGGGAAGGACGGGGTAAGTTGGAGGGGAGGGGTAAGGTGGGAGGGAGGGGTTAGGAAAAGATGAAGATTGGTGGGAAGGGTTTGGAATTAGGACGAGAAAGGCGTTGAAGGTCGTACCGCCCCTCTACGTACCGCCTCCAGCCGGGACAAGCTCTAAACCAGTGGTGTCAAGGTCTTCTACTGGTGGCAGTGGCACGCGTCGCGGCACCGTAGCATGACACGAGCATCTCTGCGCAACTAGCGTCGGGAAAGGAAACTATTAATAATCCCGCCGTTTTGCAATAGGGGTGGCGTTGTCTCTGCTAGCGGGGTAATGAACTGCGTGGAGGGGCGATTTCGTCGTGACACTTGTGCTACGGACTCCCACTCGTGGCATCGACCTTGACAACGCTGCTCTAAACTCACTCCCAGCATGTGTGATAGTGTAGTAAATTGTTAAGTATAAGAGTGTGAAAGTAAGAGCAGGGAATACGTCAAAAGCGCGCGGTCCGTGGCCCGTTTGTTAGGGCACTTGCTCCTGCGTTCGCGTGGTGTTGATCGGACACGAAAAACAATCAGAGCAGACAGCCGGTAGACTTTTACTCCAGACTGCGGCTGATTACGACGTAGCTACTACGTAGCTAGTATAAAAAATCCTGCCACCCGTCGTGATTTGTACCTTGGACCTCCGGTCAGGGGTACCGCAGTGGCATCAATTGATGCCCTACGCCACTTTACCCGTTTAAATAAAATATTTATTGTCCGGATAATATTTCTGTCGACTTGAGAGCCGGGAGTGAGGAAGGGATGTTGCCACTTACTCGGCCAGCAGACACGCGGTCGTTCTTGCGTCAGATCATCCGTTGAAACACACACGGCCAACTTATTTGTGTTTGTGGTAGAATTGTAATAATTGCAGTAGTTTATTTGATGAAATATTAATACACAAAATTTATCACACTCCCTTAAACTAATGCCGCCAATGCAACGAATAACGAAACATTTTTTGCATTACACGCGCAAAGTAGATGACAAGTAAGTACAGCAAGATTAGATTTTAGAAGGAAGATGCATTTTATTATGAAATATTTATAAGAGAGAAGTATTTAACCTCGAGACATTCTTCGTTGCACACAACGCATAACCAAACAAGTAATGGCGCTCGGCGCTTTTCAATTTTCCATTGCTTCGCGCAATGAGATTTCATTTGTTTCGTAGTAAACGTCAGCAATTCTGTAGTAACATTACAATTTGAAGCGTCTGATTGGATAACGGAACCCCCTCTCCCCTGTTGGCCGGGAGCTGTCACGTAGATAGAAGTATTATTCGCAGTATAGTACGCGTTAGAAGTGTATGCCTCAATGTACTCATTCAAATGTGCTTATAAGTGTCTTTCTGCTGTGTTAATCAGTCCCATTAGTGTAGTGAATGTTTTATCCCGGGAGGTGGCGGTGTTCCTTCACTTCTGAACAGGGAGATCCGGCGCCGACCTTCACGTCCGCCTTGCGAGAGATTTCCCACTCCAAGTATCTCCCCGGGGGCACCGTCTCTGCCCGGACGAGCTCTATACTTGGGTTTTTACGTCTTGGCACGTGGAGGCGTGTCATCACGATGGAATATATTACGGTATTTCGCGTCGTTCTGCATTGTGCCGCTGGGAGTCGCATGATCGCGACTGTATCGAGCAGTGCTGGCGATCATGTGACTCCTAGCGGCACAACCGAAAACGAAGCGAAATAACGTGAGATACTCCATTTTAATGACACGCCCCCACGCACCAAAATATAAAATCTCTAGTATAAGGCCGTGTCCTGCGTGAGCTACAACCGGCGGCGGCGAAAAGTAATAGCTTGCGTCAGCTTCAAGCGACAAGTTGCGATACCGCACGACAGAGCGCGTGGTGTCCTAGGTAGGCGTCAGGAAGCTGCGACAGCGACAGTCGCGACGTTTCAAAGGAAATATTCAAGATTTTAGTTATGTTCAACAAATTCTCAACAGATATTCACTCTGCCAGTTAGTAATATGTTTAATTCAATAGAATCCCGTGAAATAAATCGGACTTTCTGCAATTATTTCAAGTGCCCTGCCGGTTTGGTTACAATAAAAACCTAACCTGATTTACTTCAATAGGGATACTAGTAGATAATATATTGTGATGTACTACGCAATATAGTTAGCATCTGACAAACTAAATGAAAATAATATAAATTAACATTAATTCAACAAAGAAATAAGTACGTAAACTTATTTGTTATTTTCAGTGCATCCGCCACATCCATAATTCGCCACTCTCAAATCTACTGTGGTAGTTATTCAATCTTTTGCCCACTCCCTTCTGTTTTTCACTTCTTCTATTAAACATTCCGTTATGTCGTTATTAGATATCTTTGAAATGGGAAATTGAAGACCAAAACTGCGAAACCATACGCGCGACACAGCGAGAAGCGGCGGCAAGTAGCGACAAGATTCAAACACGTTTGAATCTCGGACGTCGCCGCTTGTAGCGCTTCATCGCTTCGCCGCGGATGTCGCTGAACAGGCAGATAAACAACCGAATGTGAATGATCTTGGCTATCCGGGTGACACCGCGTCGAAGGCTGTGTTGCCGACGTTTCGACCATCTTTTCGTGGTCTTCCTCAGGGTTGATTTGCTAATTTCTTTGTGAATTGATAAATTTTCTCCCCGTAAGAGGCGATTTAAAAGAAGTCGTAGGCTTCCGCGGCCGGAGTCATGTGAATGATCTTGGCTGTCCGGGTGACGCCGCGTCGACGTCTATGCTGCCGACGTTTCGACCATCTTATCATGGTCTTCCTCAGGGCTGGTTTACAAACTGCAGGACTGGTTTGAGGAAGCCTACGACTTCATTCAAGCTACCGAGAGTTTGAAATTTGTCGCTTGAAGCTGTCGCGTGTCGCTGTCGCAAGATGTGGCTCACGTAGGGCACGGCCTAAGTCGAACTGTGCCGAGGGAAGATATAGGGAGTGGTGTGGAGAGGGGGGAGGGGTGCGGCGGAGTGAAGTGGCTGTGGCTGGGGGAGCCGCAAGGGTGTCGAGAGCTCACGAAGGGCCGCGCAGGGACTCCTCGCGCCCTTAGGAAGGCGGTCGCCCAGCCCCCCTCCGCAACGGACGGAAAGAGCTTTCTTCAGAAGTAGAACGAACTCGGAACTTCTCGGATATGAATTTTAAATGCATTTCGAATCGTCTCCTATATTATTTCAGTAGTATACCTTCCCTTTGCGGGTCTCGCACGCAACCAATCTTTATAAATGAGGTCTCTAAAGAAATACTATTTCAAAGAGACGTGACGAATTGCACTTTGACTTTAAAATTATGAAGGATTTGTTTAAAAAATATTTATGTAAAATGCAACCCGCAACGCACGTCAGGAGTTTTTACAATCTATATCGTTAAATAACTCTTAAACGAAGCTTTAAAAACTAAAATTTTGATATTTCAAATCCTTTAAACAATCCTTTCTAAACGAAACATCTTCTATGATATTGTCTTTAAAAAACAAAGGAATCAGAAAAAGTTCTTTCTTTAATTCACTCTTATTAACTTTGAATAATTTTGCCTTATAATTATTAGAACATGGTTATCTTACAAACCTTACTGAAAAGTATCAAGAAGCAGATGTGACGTAATTGTGAATGCATCTCACGGCTTTCACTTCCGGGTCCGCAGCAAAATCCATGAGACTATTTCTCGCAGAATGATGCACCATGACAATACGAGCTACTCACGTTACGCCATTAAAAATATCTGGTATTAAGTGAGTTATAGAAATTTAGACGTGTAGAAACTGCCAGTTTGTACGAAACTCCGCTCCAAAAGTGCATTTGAAAGTAACGAAAATGTATACCATCAAGAAGATTTAAAATATTTATTAAAAAAGAGCGAAAGATTCGACCATCAATGCAAGAATTCGATCATTCGAATTCCATTCCTTTTTGTGGAGATTCGAGGGTCGAAAGTCACATCTCCTTTTCGTGCGGCTTCATCCTGTGACCTACCTTTCCCTATCCCCCCCTCTCCCTAGAGCAGGGCTGTCCAACTGGCGGCAGACGGGCCGCATATGGCCCGGCGGATCTTTTTGTGCGGCCCACGACTGCTTCGAAAAATTGTATTTCACTAACCAAATACAATGCAGTTGCACAATTCATATTATTATTATTATTATTATTATTATTATTATTATTATTTAATGATACATTAATTTTATCGTTGTATATGCATTAATCATTAAGTATGTTGAATAAAAGTCGTGTCAAATATATATGTGTTTGTTTCAGTATAATCTCAGTAGGAACGGTAAAAACCATCTTAAATTACGGTGCGGCCCGCGGCTTAACTAGAATTTCATACGTCGCCCATAAACCCTTCTAACTTGGACAGCCCTGCCCTAGAGGCATCTCAGACTTCAATCCAATAAGAACTGATCTTGAGCAGAGGGAGGAAAGACAAACTTGACTTCTCGTATCAAATCCTCCATGACGCCAGACCGTAGTGAAGTTCTGGAGAGCAGAGGCATTATATACAGCGTGCAGTTCCCTTCGGTCATTCCATTTAAAATTTGTTAGATTGTCAATATTTTCCTTGAATTTAGGAGTTCCATGTTTAGTCAAATGAGACATTTTCATTCAATCAAAAGTGTTTTTGTTCACAAGTTTCGCTTTAAAAGCGCGAGGGCGAGCTCGAGAAAAGATTTCATTTAGCTGACGAGCCAGACGGAAAATAGATGAATAAGCAGAATGCCAAGAGCAGGGACGAAAAGAAAATAAAAATTGAAAGCAGAGGCGCGGAAAATGAACAAAAAGAAGGGTTGGGAACGAGTTAAAGATTGAAGAAGAGAAAAATTGTCGGGGAATGCGAGAATGTCAAAGGCGGAGCAAGGTAATAGGAGACAAAGATTGGGGAATGGCCGAAGTTCAACGGAAAATGCGAAATGGCAAGCAACAAATGGACGGCGGAGATGAAGGTTGAAACGCTGTTAGAGAAGACAGTTGGAAAGAGCAAAATGGCAATTCGGGGACTGAGGAAATGGGCAGGGAACGAGAGAAGAGCAAGGAAGAACGGACAAAAGGGCGGGAAACGAATTAAAAGTCGGGGAACGTGAAGTGTGTGGGTAACATGTGGCGAAACTGGCGGGAGGGCGAGGAAAATGGGAAGGACAGAGACCTGGAGAAAGCGGCGAGGGGCGGGGCGGACAAAAATAGGGTAAGAGAGGAGCAAAATGGTAGTAACGTGTACAACAGCGAGGTGAAAGTGTGACGACCAGACGAGAAGGCGAGGAGTGAATGGATGGGCAAAGAGTGCGGTAATGGGTGGGAAGGGGACGTTACCAACAAAATGGCCGGATTGCGAGGAGATGGATGTGAAAAGGCGGGAGACATGAGGAGCGTGTAGAATGAGTGGGTTGATATTAGTGATACCGCCTACGACAACGCCTAAGGCCGCTGGTCCCGCAGTGTAGTGCACATTTTTTGTTCGAAGGTGGCGGTGATCACCAATCCCAGGATTGTGAGATCCGGTGCCGACCCACCGTTGACTAGCGGGATTTTCCTCTACTAGGTATCTCCCACCAGCAGGGGACCGCCCAGCCGGAACAAGCTCTAAGCAGCCGACTGGTCTCCCGACATGTGTGGTAGTGCGTGAATATGTGTTTAAGTAAGGGGTGACGATAGGACAAGGAATGGGAACGAAAAACCGCGCGCGGTCCATGGCCCGTTTCTGAGTACAATGCTCCGACATTCGTCGGGTGTTGATCGGAGAAACCACGGAAAACTATCGATCAGAGCAGCCGGTCGCCTGAGTTGTCCTCCATACAGCAACTGAACTCGACCTAGCTACGTAAACTAGTGTAAAAAAATTCTGCCACCATTGGAAGTGGAGGCCGTAGGACTTTCCGGTTAGAAACACTGCAGCGACAACAGTGATGCTCTGAGCAACCTCTCACGGCAGGACGCGGCGAGACCGAGCGAGGGAACAGGTCGCACCAGCCCCGGAGGGCACGGGCAGGGGTGGGGGTGGGGGTGGGGCAGCGCCCGCGGCGATGATCGATCCAGCGCCCCCGCGCGGATGGCGAGATAACGCCCCCTCCGCCCTCATCCGGCGCACCTGCGCCCCGCCTCCCTCCGGGCGCCGCCCCCACCCGCCTCCGTCGCCGCATCCACCCAAAGTGGTCCATTTCTTGACAGAGCACCCGTTGCGATGACTACCGGGCCCTTTCAGACGTACACACTGTGGCGCGCATCCGATGAGCAGCAGGGCACTTCCCACGTGGCCACCGCCGCATGCGCATGCGGTGGGAGGGGGAGGGTTCGAAGAGGATAGTGTTCGCCTGCGACCATCATAGGAACCGCAGCAGAATCTTAAGGTGGCTCCACACAGAGGCGTATCTAGGTAATCCGGCGCCCATGGCAAGTATAGAATCTGCGCCCTTGTCAGAATACTTCAAATTAGGATTGATGTTATTTCCTTTAACGCGTATACTCTAAACAGCGCCCCTTGTGAGTGGCGCCTATGGCACTTGCCATGTGTGCCATACTATAGATACGCCTCTGGCTCCACACATTTGGTATTGGCCGAGCAGAGAGCTACTGCTCGCCCGATCCTGACCAGCTGATGTGTTCGGTGAATGTTCGCTTCCCTTGATGCGTCCAAAAGACCGACACGCGGTGGGTAGGGGGAGCGCTCGAGGTTCGTCACTCGGCAAATAGCAAGCGACCCATCCACACTACTCGGCATTCGGCGACGCGGTTGCTCGCTGTTCGCCGAATAGCGAATGTATGGAGCCGCCTTTGTCTCTCACTTTCGAGAAACCTGCCGCGACGAGTGTCCCAGTGGAAAGACCAACATTTAAACCATTGCTTTGCTAGCGATGGCGCCGCGCGTTGTCGGTGTCCCACCCGGGCTGCTCGTAGCGAGGGTCCGCCACCGAGCGCCACTGCAGCGCGACTCCGACACTCATGGGAAGACCTCCATTCAAACCAATGCTTTGCTGTCTGTCGCGCCACTCGGTAGAGCAGCTGAATGTGTACGTCGGAAGGGGCGCTCAGAGGAGCGCTCCGAGGGAAGGAAAAAGGGAGCGGTGTAGAGGGGGCTACGTATGCAGTTTCAGAACAACCGATTTGGCACTCCAGGTCCTTTTTTTCATATTTCTTTGTTTGCAACATGTTATGTGAAAAATTTTTGATAATATTGTGAGTTGAAAAAAGTTGAAGATTAAAATGTTTACGATAACCTCATTCACTTGTGAAAAAAAAAGATTTGAAAAAATAGCAGCACTCAAAGAAAAAATTGAAAACGTATTTAAACTTCTGTGGTATAAGAGTGTGTGCATTATTTATCCTAATTTTCTTATTGACTATTTTGAAAGCGATAATTTTTTTAAATGACATAAATATTCTGAAGATGAAAGGTTACCAGTACTATTTAAGTCCAGGTAATTACGATTGAATTTTGTTTTTTTGAAAACGAATTGGCGCAAGTAGGTTAATTCAAACTTTGAGTATTTTCCCCCTTTTTTATTCTTGGCAATGGAATTTAACGAACATATTATCATTTGGTAAGCAATCAAACATCACACACCATGTACTTACCGCTTCTTTTACTCAAACCTGTATTCATCAATTTAAACAATAACTGATGTTAAATATACGTCTGCCAGAGGAAGATAATAACAATGAGGTTATCAACTACAGAATAGTAGTTATCGAAAGATGAAACCACTTATGCAGTTGACACATTTTGCTCATCATATTTCGTATTGGGGGCGTTTTTTTCGTGTCGCTGATGTGGGTCTTCTGATTGGTTCACCATCACATTTATAAGATTTATGTTTTACTAACCCATTACTACGTCATTGTGAAAGATTCTGTCACTTGAATAAGGAAGTTTTGAATCTTCTTGGCATTGATTGTAGAGTAATTCTTCTTGAACTTGAGTCAGTTGTAGATGAAGTCATGTCGTAAGTCATTGCCTTTTATTTCTGCCGGCCAAGAGCTCAACGCCGTTGGTATCCGAGGTTCTCAGAAGGTCACCCATCCAGAAAGCCGTGTTGTCTCGAGCTACTTGACTTTCGTGACTTAACGAAGCTGGTTTAAGGAGTTTAGTTACTGGGGCATTTTCTTAACCCGAGAGAGGTGGCGCGGGGTCTCTTGTGACCCCACATATCTTTGCTTAGCTGCAGTTGCCTAATTTAGCAAGTCAGAAGCTTTACATTTCACATACCTTTCACCATATTTTTTAGCTTTTGTCTGAAAGATTTTCAAAATTTTATATATATAAATATTTGTGAAACCAATACAAACTTCCTAAATTTCGTACTTTTTCTAAGTTGTGTTGATTGGCTTTGAAGCATTTTCAATAAATTGTTTTTATTTTATGTGAGACGTTATAAAATGAAACTTACTGAATTTTCTGTAACCCTTTGTCGTTGAATCATTCAGGAAAATGTAAATGGAGTCACTACATAAAATGAAATATAAATGATAATTTTTCCCATTTATTTGTTTCAATTCCTCATTTGCATGTTTGTTTATAATAGTAAATTAAGTTTATACGACCTTATAAATGATTAATTATTATTAAAATAACTAATTTCGCACTTATTTCTTGCTAAATATAATTTTATAAAGAAAAAACTTACAGGGGTCAAAAATGACCCCGCGCCACCTCTAACGTAACTCCGGCAACCGCCACCTCTCCAGTGTTAAACGATTGATATTTCTCTCGAATCTTTTAACAACAGTCGTTTATAGGCTTTCCGCTGTTTTGTATGTTCATTTTATATTTCGTACGAAAGAGACGCTCTTCTCTTCCGTTGTGAATGAGTAGCAATTGTATTAGCTGTATCACACGATAACACGAAAGCTCCGCATCCTATCAGGGAGTGTTTGGTCGATTCGTTGTATTCTTGATAAGAATTTATCTCGTGACACGTTGAGATCAAAGCAAACATACTCCAAGTGAACTTGATTGAGTACGCGATCACTGGAAAAGAAACATACGTTTGTTGTATGTCGACTGCGATAACATTTATAGCATGTATTCGAGTGGAAAAATGTTGTACACTTCTGGAACCCACAATTTCTAAAATCCATAAAATATCAATGGATATACAATTGTTCATTACTCTTTTCTCCGACTGCTTATCACATCATACCTTTCACTGCTCAACAAACATACTCAGTTCTTAGTGTTAACCAGCGGCAATGCGCCTACTTTTCAGAAAACAAATAGCGTATGTGGGCGAGAATATTTGCCCGTCGACCGAACCGAGAGAGGCAAACGAGAAAAATATTTTATCAATCGATGATGTAATGTTGGATACTAATACAAACTGTAACGTAGTATGGCAATGTCATCCAAATTTGTCTCTAACGTGGGGCAATATATGTCAGCGTTGGCAAATAAATACACTTTTCTAATGAGATATGTTTTAGATCATTTTGTAAAAGTACTTTTCTGAGAAAAACTAGCTGCTAAATTAGCACATACTTTCTCGCTCGTATTTTCACGCAAAATATACTCAAATTTTCGAAAAATTGTACATGACCTTATTTCGAAATCTATCTTTACAGAACAGATTTCATTAAGGGAAAATATCTTATCTTTAATATTTTTGATGTATGTAGAATCCGAAAAAATGTGAGCTTTTGCAATTTTCGAAAAATAAGGGTTTTCAACGCTCATGACACCTGCACCATTCTCTTAAACGCCCTTCACGCTATACAACAACAAAACTTAATCACAAACGATGAAGCCATTTTTTTTTCAAAAATGTGAAAATGCCCCAGGGGCTTGATGTAAAGTACACCCCAAAATTAAAATATCGGTTTCAAATTGAAGAGGCCACGACATCAGTCAGATCGATTGGGGACTATCAGTTTTGGAGAAAATCGACTGAACGGCTTAGCCACTAGCGTTGCTCACTCACGGACGGACAGACAAATTTCTCTCTACTCCGTAGCGAGAAAGTAAAATCAATTGAAAATAATTTATGGTAATGTTATTTGGAAAAATAATCAACTTTACGCTTACTTTTTACCGTAATAGTACGCCGTTAGAACGTACGAGTTAGAACGTCGAAATTATAAAGTCAAAAACTATGTTACGCTGAGATATTGCATAGTAACGCGCACAGGAGGGCCCCCCGAAAATTTCTAAAAGGGATCGGTAGTACTACGTAACAAAACATTTCCAAAAATAATTGGATGCGTAGATGGTACGAATAAATTATATACCAGGATTATTACATACCAGGATCAACAGGAAGAATCTACATCAATTTCAATTTCCAAAAATATGAACAATTTTTGATTTTTCCTTTTTTAAGTCGACAATTTGGGGAATTGATACACGATCTTCGGGGAAAAAGTTCTTCCAACCATCTGGCAACCATCCGCTTAGGCCTCATTCACAATGCAAACTTAAACGTAAACATAATGTAGCCGCAAAACCTAGAAATGAGTTACTGGGCGACACCATTTACAATGCCTTGACGTAACCGTTGAAGTAAGACCGTAAACTTAAAGAGTTCACAAGCTCCAAGCTTTTTCGTTAAGTTTACATCGGAATTCTACGGAAGTCCAATCAGAGAGCAGCATGACAGGTCGATTTCAGATTGTGTTCAGGTTCAGTGATTATGTCATTGTTATTGATGTGTAGAGAAATAGTTTGAGAACGGTTTTGATGCGTGTAGTGAATTTAGAGTACGAATTTGGACAATTTTTATTGTGACTTTAACATGACATGGCGAATAAGCTAATTATGTTCGACAAATTACTCGTGAATTTGGTACAAGAGAATCCTCGTTCATAAGATGAACAAAATGCGAGCATTACTACTCGCATATATATAAAGACAAATCGATAGGAATGTCGAAGATAAAGCTAGAAACCATGCTGGAAAGATCTTTCCTACATGCAATACTTCGGTTTTTCTTTCTTGGCGCACGGATGTTTGTGAAGAAAATGGAATGCCTCACAGCATTTCGCGTCGTTCTCGGTTGTGCCGCTAGGAGTCGCACGATCGCAACTCTATCGAGCAGTGCTGGCGATCATGCGACTCCTGGCGGCACAACGGAGAACGGCGTGAAATAAGCCAAGAAAGAAAAACCGAAGTATAGAACCGAAACGATCAAGTTTCAGTACGTTAAATTCCGATTGGTTCAGGGGAAACTTTCGTTCCAGCATACGTTCGTCATTGTGAATGCTTGTTTTTACGTTTACATTTACGGCTAAGTTTACAGCATTATGTTAGGTTTAAGTTTGCATTGTGAATGAGACCTTACTCTTCGCCCACGCTTCTCGT
Source organism: Acheta domesticus (assembly GCA_031308135.1). Taxonomy (NCBI): domain Eukaryota; kingdom Metazoa; phylum Arthropoda; class Insecta; order Orthoptera; family Gryllidae; genus Acheta; species Acheta domesticus. The sequence goes on along the minus strand of JAHLJT010002630.1, from coordinate 96,016,170 downwards.
CGACGGCGATGCGAAGAAGTCAGCGGAGGGAAGGGAGAAACTGAGTGGGGCTGAGGACGCACTTCCGGATCCGCCCTCTTACGCTTCGAGCTCCCCCTCCTCCACTTCGAAGCGCACCCTCCACTTTCGACTTCCGGAACCTGGGAGGGTCTGAACATCTCGGCTGTCGCGTAGAGCTTTTCAAACGGGTTCGTAGCACGACTGCATCCAGCGCGGGCCGAAGAGCACCTTTCGTTTCTTAAGATACAACAAAAACAACTACAAAAAATATATCGACATTATAGCAGTGTATGTTTTAATAAAGAAAGTATAAATCAGTTTTTTTCCGAACGGAACTCGTACCCCTGAAGACAAGCATTACATAAGCATTTTTTTTAGAATTGTTTTTCGAATAGTATGTAATGGACGCCACGTTTGAGTAGTGTGCAAGGCAACCATCATGCTGAAATACTATGATCCCATCCCTTCCCCCGAGAGTGCGATTGCTGGTGGAGCGCTACGTGACTTTGTGTGGCGGAGTGTTAGATTCAAAACTAGTCCCCAAAAAGTCAAATTCACTCACATCAATGCTTATATAACCTATAACAATATGTATTTCTTTGGATTCGTCCTTTTACGCTCGTCATGATAGAATGGAAATCTTTAGTTTCATTTGAAGAAACAAAATGACATTAAATATCTCCAAAAATACAAGTGATAAAATAGAAATGTATACAAGTACCAATTATACCCATTCTCCCATGCACTTCCGTGGAAACTGCACTGCAATAACTTCAACCGTTCAAAAGTTACAGAAGGTGCTGAAGTTACGTGACGCACCTGTATACAGAGCAACCACTGAACATTCTTAAAGCCAATAATCCTCATTTCACCCAGAATGTCCGATCAGTGCAGCAGGCCGCTAGAGTTCTCCTCCAGTCAGCGGCTGAACTCGGCCTATACTGCGATTTCTCTAACTTTATCCTTCAAGGCAACTCAAATCCCATCTTCGCGATGGAATATGTCACGGCCTTTCGCGTCTTTTCTCGGTCTTGCCGGTAGAAGTCGCATGATCGCAAGCACTGCTTCATACGGTCGCGATCGTGCGAAATCTAGCGGAACGACTGAGAAAGACGCGAAATGCCGTGACATATTCCATCGCGAAGATGGGATTTGAGTGGCCTTGAGGGTCGCAGTTAGAAAAATCGCAGTATAGCTATATAGCTGGTGTCGAAAATCTTGCCGCCGTCGGAATTCGAACCCTAGACCCTCCCGGTCAGAGGCACCGCAGGGACATCAGTTGATGTCTTGAACCACCTAAGACGTTCTAGTTCAGGGGTCCTCAAACTTTTTGAATGGGGGCTCAGTTCACTGTCCCTCAGGCCGTCGGAGGGCCTGATTATAAAGTGCAATTTTTCTAATTCTGCCTCTCAAACCCCTTTTGGCCGATCACACGGCATTTCGCGTCTTTCTCGGTCCTGCCGCTAGATGTTGCATGATCGCAAGCACCGCTTAATACGGTCGCGGTCATGCGATATCTAGCGGCACGACTGAGAAAGACTCGAGGTACCGTGACATATTCCATCGTGAAGACAGGCCTTGAGAGGCAGAGTTCAAGCAATGACCGGCTTACCGATAACATACAGTCATAACGCGAGCAGATCCCGAATTTTCTCAGATTGCGCTGACGCAATGTACACAGCGTGGTAAAGAGGATAACGCAAATCATCGAAATTGCTTTCTTAAAAACAATTTTAAAAAACAGATGTTTTGGCAACAAAATATCGATGTGAAGAAAACATCGAAAGCAAATATCGATGTTTCTGGTGGAAAACATCGTTGTTTTAAAACCATCTATTTTTTGCCATCCTTAGACACCCTAACACATTATTAAAAAAATGTGCGGATTTTAAGAAAATAATTCTTTAAACCATAAAAACCCGGCGGGCCGTATAAATGTCCTCGGCGGGCCGCATGTGGCCCGGGGGCCGTAGTTTGAGGACCGCTGTTCCAGTTGATTGAATTGAAGACTTTGGGGCAATGACATGTTATGCCACATTTGTGATGAAATTGAGATATTGGTGTATTTCGACGCTCCTTAAATGTACGTAGATGTTGGGTTTATTTTAAAGATTCGCCGCAAGATGGCATTGTAATTCATAATGTTTATTATCCCAATGTGTAGAATGCAGTGTCTAAACATTTACTTGTATTTTCCTCAAAACTTAAGTATAGTGGCATAGCATGTTCTTGCCCCGAGGTCTTCAATTCATACAACTCCGAAATGTTTCCTCTTCAACTACGGCAGACATCAGCGGCGATGGGGCAATGGTCGTGAATACTTTAGAGACTTGCAATAAATCACCTTATACCTCACATTCAATCTTGAACTCTTTCCGATATGGTAGCATTTATATACCGCCTTCTAACCGCATTCCATTTGTCGAATTCCACTCTATACAAAAACGATTTTGCGACCTAAGAGAAATGTGATGATGAAATTCTGACCAAATGAAGTGCAGTATGTTGCTAAAAATGTGTATGCTGATTAATATTCTCAGAGAAAAGGTTCTTGTGAATGATGTTATATAAACATTAACAATTTCAAATCATTGAACTTGTAATATTTTGAATACATCTCTTATTCCTGATGGGCTACAATTTACGTAATAAACTACTCAAACTTAAAAGAACTTTATTACGTGTTCCATGCCATGGCTACACAATAGAACGTAAAGTGGAACAACCTGCACTTAAAGGTGACATAATGACGTTTTAGAGAAAGTAATAAAATTCACTAGGCACCAATTACGAGCAAATTGACAGTGTAGTGATACCGCATGAGTCTAGCATTACAGTAACTGGAGGCACATTCCAAGAGGTAGACTGCACTTAAGAAGTATGACGACAGTGCATCAATCAAAACGTCTTGGAGCATAAGGAACCGACCCCACACACAATTTTAAAGGAGCTATAGATATTACGCGTTTGAAAGAAAAAAATAATATATTTGATAATACATTAATCACATCATTACACTGCTAGAACACAAAATCTCATTTTCGAAGTCACATTTATTTAGCTTTTATCAATAGTATGAAGTTTGTTTTACAAAAAGTAATGAACAGAAATGAGAACTCAACATTGTCAATAAAATACATGTCAAAAATTAATATTAAATTCTAATTTTGGAAAACATTATACTCTTTTTGGACTTCGAGAATTTTACGTCACCTTTCAGTAAATGATCGTAACAAGAACTTAAACTGAGAAAGTCGAAACAACGAATAATTCATTTCTTGCTCGTATGAATGCTTTATTGGTCTTTATTGGTTCAGGCATTCTCCTTCCAGCAATTGTGGAGGATAAATGATTCAGTAAAGGTAACCAACTCCTGCTCAATGCAAATGATTCAATTCTCATCTGGGTCAATTTAAATAATGCAGAGGGAAATGGGAAAAAAAGTACACTATATTATTGGAAATTGAGGTGAAGAAACCAGATGTGATGTCGATAAGCGGTTGGAAAGCGGTATAGTTCGACATTGTTCCTGCAGGCAGAGATTTATTGTTAAAAAGAGAAAAGAGTAGAGGCTAAAAGACTTCATTGGGGCAAATTTTTGGGGATGATTGTCCAGAAAAAGGGCAACAGCCAATGTAAAATTAAAGGCGAACATTATGTGAAATAGACAAACATTTACAAGAACAATCACATGCGTAGACAATGCAAGGGGAAAGATTCTTCCCCAATATGTTTAGTAAGAATCTGGTGGTAGGACAATCAAAGTGTAGCCACGAAAACAGTTGATAGAGGTTGATACACCAGATTGAAAGCTAAACAATTATAATTCTCGGTTGATAATTGCTTGTAAAAATTATTACCACCTATTAATAAGAAATATAATCACACAGAGAATGTTGTCACTTTAGACACTAGGTATTGCTAGGTTGAATTCAGTCGCTGTCTGGAGGAGAATCCTAAAGAACGGCTGCTCTGATCGGTATTTTTCCGTGGTTTCTCCAATCAACGCCAGGCGGATGCCGGAGTAGTATCCTAACAAAAGGGCCACGGACCACGCGCGATCTTTCCTTCCTCTTCCTTTTCCTATTCTCACCCAACACGCACTACACTACCTCACATGCCGCGAGACCGGTTGGGAGCTTAGAGCTTGTCTCGGCTTGGGCGGTATCCCGCTGGAGGGAGATACCTGATTAAAGAAACACCGGTAGTCGACGGTAGGTCGACGCCAGATCTCAGTATCGAGCGGGAGATGACCACCTCCACCACCAAAGGAAGCAAATGCACTACACTTACGGGAACAACGACCTTGGCAGTTGACGCTCTGGAATCACTAACAATCAACCAACCACGAACTCTGTTGTCGACTTACAATCTGAAATAAAGTAAATAAAGGTGACGCGGGACTTTCTGAAACTTTTCCTTGTCTTAGTCTTGTGAAATTCAAACTGAATATTATTATGATTTGTAGGAATCATTGCAATTAGTGTGCTAATTACTTACCAAGATTTCATAAATGTATACATTTGTATTACATTTGTATACATTTACATAATTATAATTAAAGGATCATCATGAACAATGGCGTGACCTTAGTATTCATAAATAGTGGTTCCGTAAAGCTAAAGAGATGTACAGTATTTGGTATATTTAATTAAAATATATCATATCTTTCCACATCTATTGCAAGTAAATCGTATTGACTTGGTGAATGGAGCGAGAAGCAGAGTGGGGATTTAACAGCCGTCCAGCTGTTCACGCTACATTCAGTGAAGACTGAAGCAAATCAATTTTACGATGTTTCGCATTTGCATTTAAATTGTATTTATTTCTCCCATTGCCCCCGTGGATGTTACCAGGAAATGTGCCAAGTGGGAACTGGGGACAAGAAGATCTGCGTAATGCCTTATCCTAATGTCCCAGCTCCCGTGATTTAGACTAAAGTGGCAATTTTTACGATATTTGCGCTCTGTAGAGTACAAAACTGCCGAACTCGTTATCTGCGCCAATCGTAAACATCAATACATCAGTAATAAACCTTACTTCTTAAGTCTGAGAATTCTTAAAGACCTAGTAGTAAAAAACACTTATTTCGTCTGCGAGTTTTCCAAAAGTAATTTTACCTCCGGAATGTAGACTTTATGGACTGCATTCAATACTTTTGCTCTGCCGGATAGGTTAATGAGGAAAGATGTATCGGAATTTGCTCGTGAGAAGAGAAAGTTCTAGAAGACAGATTCAATGACTGAAGCGCTAGCTACATGAAATCGCCATGGCGATGATAACTTGCAAAGATACTTTAATGTATAGATTGCGATAAATGATTTTCTATACTGCAATACAAGTAATTGTATCCCTATGCAATGCTCTCGCCGATGAGACCCAAGGGGGAGGTGAAGGTATTCTTCGCCTCTGAAATGTATTAGTTATAATTAGGGGGCGGGGTTTAATGAAAGGCAATTTTTTTTCTTTTCCCTTTAGAACAATGTATACAAATTAATTTTATGTTATGCCCCATTTTTATGTCTTATTTTTGCATTTTTCGTCTATTTCGATTAATAAGTCATTTTCACCCTTTTCCGTCATTTTTAATCGCTCAAAAATTGTAATGTCAGCCGTTGTATGTAATTATGGTTCCTGTGAAGCCTATCAGCGCCATTATCGGTTCAACCGATTTCAGGATAACTAAAGACAGATTTGCTGGTAAAAAACAGTCCAAACCAAACGTTTGCCAGCTGAGTTCACTTGAACTCAATTTTTCAACAGAATAAGCCACCAAATATTGATCTATCACATTCCAAATATGAATTGAAATCACAAATACTAATCTATTTCTCTACTATCTCTACTATTGCTATCGACTAAAAATAATTTAATTACATATTCAATTTTTTTTCTGGAGGGTCTATACTCAAATTGACCTCATTTAGGAAAACGTTCTAGACCCACTTCTCCATAATTACACGAAGAAAAATTATTCTCTTCTGACTCTTACAAACGCTTCTTTCGCCTCTTTCCGAGTCGGCGAAGCATTCCCCTCGCAGGAGTGGTGGAGGGGGAAAGTGCCATATTCGGTGCCGTCAGTTATGACTGTTATGCACTATGAACTTCACATCGGGCGTTATATAGGTCGCCGCGTCGGTGAGCTGTCCGGCGTTGTCTGTAACATACGAGACCACTTCTCCGTAGAAATGTGTGTCAAGGAAGTGTTTCAAGCATGGAAAATACTCCACGAATATGACCTCAACTGCGCGTTATGAAATAAGACGAGTAGAACATTCCGCCGCGTTGATCTGACATCCATTATTGCCGGACACATTCATCCACAATCGAAACTTTTATTTCAAGAATGTATTGGCCACATCTTGTGACAGCATCTTTACTTGTATCATGGAAGCTTTTTCTTGAGACTTCAAGTTGCGAACACGACGAAATTCAGTCAAAAGAAGAAAACTAAACTACAATTTTTCCTGCACAAAGAAATATATGAAATTATAATCCTTCAGTTAAGGAATTATGCGGCTTCTTTTTTGGGACATTCTGCAAGCACGCGCACGCGCACTCTCTCTCTCTCTCACACACATACACACACACACACGCACACACGCACGCGCACACACACACACAGCATGTGGGGTGTCAATTTCATAGTCCCGAAAGGTATGAGAGCTCATTCACCAACCACTCCGACGTACTCAGTGTTGCCAGATGATTAAATGTATATACCAGTTCGAATTTTAAAAAATCCTGCTTCTTATGCTAAAGTTACCAATGTCGATTGGTTTAAATTCTGAAGTTGAGTATTATTATAATTAATAATGAACTCGCACACAATGTTCTTTAAACTTAACTCGGTATCGACTCATTTTATATCGATAAACTAAATGAAAGACCAAAACGTTCTGTCCATTTCTAATATCGCATGTGCTGGAAAAGGAACTGTCTATGTCCCCCTTAATGTTTTTACGTCATTGTTTTCACTAATATCAAATTTATTTGTAATATTGGTGTTAGATTTAAATTATTGAATAAAAAATTAAACGAATTTTAAAACGTACATCAATTATCGTAGACTTAAAATTAATAAAATTACTATGTACCAGGATGAGTGACATCCTCGTACACAGTAATTTCATTAAAATCCTGGTAAAAATACCAGGATTCTGGTATGTCTGGCAACACTGGGCGTACGTCCAATTAAAATGTCCAAAGGACATTTTAATTGGACGTACTAGGGCAGGACGTACTAGGACAGCTATTGTATTTCGAAGGTAGGCAGTGCCCTCTGGAATACAAAGCCTGGCGACGATTTTGTGACGTAAGCACGAGTAGGCCCACGAAGAGACTCTCCGGCCGGACACTCCGTGTGTTGCTATGTTATGTTGGTTGTGATTTTTCAGCAATTTGATTATTTTTATTTACGGAAATTCGAACTTGGTAAGTACAATTTCTTAACAGTAGTTTCTGAGTAAGTTAACTTTACGTCTTAGATCTAAAATTAAGGCAAATATAAGCAAATGATATATTTGTGCTTCAATTTGTAAAAATGTGTTACGAGGCTTCTAGGTTATTGTGCATATTGATCATACAGTGTTTAGGACTTAAGTGATTAGACAGTAAAACATATGTTAAAAAATTCGTAACTATTCATACCCTCATCGTTTTATTTACAGCTCATCACAATAATGCCTTTCAAGTATTATGTACCCAATTGTAAAGGCAACTACCGAAACGGCCGTGCTGTTAGTGTGTTCAGCTTTCCCAATGAGAAAGAGCCAAGGAGAGCGTGGATCAAAGCTATTTGTAGAGAGAAAACTTTCATACCCAACAATAACTCAAGGATAGGTATTTAAAAAAATGTTTTAAACTTGCAAACGTTGGTGACAGTGATAGTTATAGTAATAGTTGTGGTGATAGTTATTGAAATATTGAAAAATGAATTCAATCTTTGCCTCATCAACAATTAATATCGTCTCCTCCACATATTTAGTACAAAATATTACTTCTTTTTGACTTAAGATGACTGTGTTTGCTGCTTAACCGATTCAGAAAAGAGATAACTCATGGGTCCACCTATTGGAGTCCCCTGTTTTGTTTTTTTGTAACAAGAATTTGTTATTCAACATTAATCTACTTGCTAGCAGGATCTCCTCATTCGATATTTTAAATGAATTTTCCTTATCAAGTTTTTCGTTCAGAGCTTCAAATATTACGTTATGTGGGATGTCTTATGTGTTTTAATATTTATATAATTGTTACGTGATATCTCAACTCGAAATCTAGCCTGCAACATGATTCTGCTTCTGTACTTTTCTTTCCCAAAATATTTTAAATCGCCTATTCTGTAAAAATAATGTTTGTGTGTATTAATATAGGAATATGTATGCATATGTATTGAGAAACTACTTAAATATTCTTGTGTTACACAAACTATCTATTGAGTAATATATGTAAATTGTGATATGATTTTCTTCAAAATAAATTACTATTTCTAAAATTAATCAAAGTGTATTTTTATTAACTTCTGATTTTAATTTTGTTGATAATTGTAGGAAAAATTATATTTTTTTCTTTCAAAGAAACATTGCCCTGAAATAAAAGCAACATATTTCTAAAAATATGAATCCTTCAATTTTCGTCACCCAAATCTATTGTTGGAAAATGAAGTACCAGGGAGAAATATATTGTGAAATGCTGTTGCTATTAAGTTCAACATAGATCGTAGGCCCACGGCGGGGCTGTTGGGCCTACTCATCGTGACGTCATTGGCAAGATGGCTGCTCGTCGCCAGGCTTTGTATTCTAGAGGGCACTGAGGTAGGACGCTCCCGTATTCATTCGGAAGCTTCAATATTTTTATGACGTCACAATAGTTGACAGAGTTTGTTGAAAAACACGTGACAGCTCAACTGCGTGAGACAGTGAGAGTTTTTTTAAGTTATTCTAGGCATCGCTCCCTTTATACGTAATTGTATCCTTCTGACGTGTTATCTGCGTTTCAGTCGGCATATTAATAGCTTTTAATCGTTTCTTGGGCGTGGGTTTATTTTTGAAGAAACTCTTAGATACGACAGCCTTGAAATACGCGACATTGTCGTTACATAAATTACAAGTAACAAAACGCGGTTAAGTACATAATATTCACGTAATAATCATACATTGCGAAATGTACTTTCTACAGTAATTCCAGGATTCGAAATACCATTTCTGTAATGTGTTTGATGTATTTAACTGTATGGATACCAGACACATAATTAGCAAACCGCTAGTTATAACTAAATAATAACCCGAAAGTTTGTCAGTGTGCGTATTTATTATTGGTACGATTTTAAGACTTTGACAATAGTAACCAGTTGACTGAACTTCAGAAATTGTTTAGGAAATTTTCATTTTCATTGTCTTTGCCTATTTTACCTTATGACTCCTGTGCATTATATTTGACTTTTTAACATTCATTTTGCATTATTTTTAACTTTTTAATTCGTTTCCTAATTACTTCCTCCGGGCACAGATCACGATCAAGCTGGAAACGTTCCTAGACGTATGTTTGAACAACACCAATCCACTGACGCGAATTCTTTCCCTTAAAGCGGAGGCTTCTGGGCCAAAAAAGGTTAAAAATAATATTCAATATCAAAATAATATTCATAGATTTAGCAAGAATATCGTCCGCTATCCCTTTGGTGTAGTTTTTGTTATTTAGTTGTTTTTTGTTTTTTTTAAATTTTTTTTTTACAGAAAAAGGTTATGCCAGGAAGCAACCAAGAGAGAAATGAAATTCGCTTATTGTCCGACGAGGCAAAGCATGTTAACGCAGTATTGTTAGAATATTTGTTCCAAATCCCTCTGTAAAGAACACAAAAGGAAGACTATTTCTTTGCAATGAATGTAGTTCTAAGGAAGGTTATTTTAATTCATTAATGAACCTGTATGTTTCAATGGGATGAAATTACGATGTTTATTGCATTACTTGTATTCCATAATTTTCCTTTCATGAATAAATTTGGCTTACATAATTCTTCACTTCATGGTTGTAAAGATTCGAGTTATTATAAACAAAAATTATGAGCCTGCATGTCACCTTTATGCATTATTACATCTGTGCAAGATACAAAACTCAGAAACAAATTTTCCGGAATATTAATGCACGAATTTGGTTCATAATAAAACAATAAATACAACAAACAATTGTTAGATTAAAAACTAACACGGGAGTCATTGCATAACAAAAATTTGCGCGAATAATGGCGGGTTAATAGATGATTTTGATGACTATTCCACTCGTAAAATTAAAGACAACAGTTTAACTATACATACAAAAAACCCCTATCAGGGCGGTGTATCTCAAAAACTTTATCGCTTTTTCTATCCGATTTTTCTTACTGCTTCTGTCTACTGGCCAATCAGAAACTGTGATTGTAAACTGTGATCTCATCTATCTTAGGAGGCGGTATACAACGATCGCTGAGTCGATGTTCAATAAACCGCGTAAGTACTGTAACATAACCTCATTTATTTTAACATAGCTTTCAGTTATATTCAATATTTGGGGCATTTTGGAACTCTGTCGGATGTAATTGCACTCGTGGAATAGTCCTATGAAATACCACTTGTACTTTGGAAATTCTTAGATAAATCCCCTCTTCGCTTCACGAGTCGGGGATTTATCGACAATTTCCAAAGCACTCATGGTATTACCTATGACTATTTCACTCACGTCTGTCCTTGTCGTAGGTAATCAATGCTAAACAAGGATACATTCAAATTAAACCAATACCAGATGTATATCGCCATTTATGATAACTTTGTTTACCTATGCATACCGCAGTAATTACTTTGTTTGCCTTTTTAAGGTAACGATAGCAATTGTTTCAGGTCCAAAATAGCTTGTGAGCATTAATATATTAAAATGTGGCCTTTTTAGGAATGTTTAAAACTCTGGAATTGAATCTATTATTAAATATACAGTGCCGAAAAGCAGCGAAAGGAACAGAGAAAGCGTGTCGGAGCAGTTTCAATAATTTTGTGAAGAAAGAAAATACAAATGGTCAGCAAAAACTACAAATGAAGAAATGACACATATTTTAGGCAACTAATATGCGAAGATTAGATGACAAAGAGTACAAAGAATATGCTATCAAAACTATGTGGAACGTGACAACCAAAATTATTCAGGAAAATACTTTAATGAGTACACACGTGTGTTCAATCCATTCGAAATTGCCGAATTCCGCTGCTAATTCAGCTTGTACATCTTCCATTTCAAATACTTCCACGGAAGACTAAGGCTTGGCAAACTCAACTTCCTACAACATTAATATTTGTGTTTTTAATAAATGTTCTTCTAAGTATCCTTGTTATAATTGTTTTTTGAAAGTTTTATTACCGTAAAATTGAAACATATTTAAAATCATTTTCTAGATTAAACTGTTATTCAAATGTTACTTGATTATAAGTTATTCCAGGAGGCAGTGATAATTCGGAGCTGAATGAAAGTTCCTCATTTTTCGATAGTAATTTTGAGTAATATTTCTCTTTTTCGTAATTCCTGTCATTTAAATGATCCTTTCGATTCATGTGTTGTGTTTATTCGTGAAATAGTCACACTAAATATCACCCGAAGTGCTGTGATATTACTTATGATATATAAAAACCCGGGCGATCCCGGGATTCTTGAGCGTCTGAAATCTGTCGGATGACCGTTGCTCGCACTGGCTCCCCCCGTGCCGTTCCGCGCATGCGCAGTGGCGCGCCCAGCCACCCCGTCGATGCGCCCTCTGGGAGAAGAGCAACGCAGCTCCATCCCCCCAATACACACACACACATCCCCATTCACTCACTCACTCACTCACTCGCACACCCCGAAACACGAGCAGCTGACGGCGCGCCTGCAGAAAGCAAACCGCACGACCAGTCTCTATGGGCCGGCACGGCGAGGACACAGAGCAGGGCCGTCAGACGAACGAGCACGCGAATGACCTTCGCAATTGTTTGGGGGCACGCGGGCCGGTATACTTACCGAACTCACTTGTCCGTAAGCTTACCGAACTCACTTGTCCGTAAGCTTACCGAACTCACTTGTCCGTAAGCTTACCGAACTCACTTGTCCGTAAGCTTACCGAACTCACTTGTCCGTAAGCTTACCGAACTCACTTGTCACAGGCAGAAAGCAGGGGGGTGAGAAACTTCGTACGAATGCGATGAATTGGGGGAAACACATGGGTTGGTATATCAAAAAGAGACGTTTATTAAAATTTACTAACTTTTAATGGAAATTCACATGTAAACAGAAACTGCAATTCAACAAGCAATGGCCATTACACCAAGGAAACATTAACGCACATTTCTACTTAGAGATTGTAGTATACGACAACTATTAACATTAACTACAAATAATTCAAATGGGTATTTTTAAGAAAATAAATATAACCCAAAATATATACTATACCAAGATAGGTATCATATAACAATTTCAACAAACACTGCCAATATTATTGAAAATAAACATTTAAAGAAATACGATGAGCATATCATTCGGGTGATAATGCACGTGATAAAACACTTAAATTATAATCATGAAATGTAATACTATTTCCGGATTTGTTATACCTAAATTTAAATACCGAAGCTCACTATTTAGAAATGGCACTACATTTCCCCCGATCTTCTCCGACAAAATTGTTGTATTGCTCTTGGAAGACTTCGTTATGCCATTAACACTATTCTTTTTTTGTTAATGTATACTTCCTGCATATTAATGCGCATCACCTTTGCCCTTACTGCACAAGAAATCAAGAGCCCACTCGGACTGAAACCTGTCTTCTTGCATCCCGCCACGACCGCCTACTGTGCATCTCTGAGAAATCGGAGCGCGGATTTCCAAAGACTTTGGAATATAGAACTAGACCCACCCTCCTGTCCTTCAGAACGCTGCAAATTAAACACCGCGCGTTTCGCCATGTTGATGGCAACTGAGAAGTAAATAAGGGAAGCCTGTGTGTGGTTATGTGCGTTAACTTTCTATTGAAACGATATGGTTAATTCGTGCGCAGCATTCGGTTGTACGAATCAAAATATGAAGACCTATGAAAAATTCTTTAACAAGTAAATATATGTGAGATGCATGTATAGTATAAGGTTTCTTCTAAAAAAACTGTACACATTTTAACTGTTTTTGGCGTTAAATAAATACAAATAAATTCACCTAATTTATTGAATATATTAATAAAATGTCTATAGCCAAGACCTTCTTCAATTCTCAGACCTTAATACATATATCGATAGTAGCCAAGATGGCGCCGGTCGGAGGCCAAGCATGATTTTTTCCCCCCGTTGTGCAGGTGTTGTGTTCGTAGTGTATTACTAGTAACAGTTTTACATAATCTATACAGATATCTAAAATGGGTCGATCATGTTGTGTTCCCGGGTGTAAGTCAAATTATGGCTCTGTGACTGATACATCGGTTTTTCGATTTCCAAAGAATCCTGTATTACGACAGAAGTGGGTTAACTTAATTCATCGTGAAAATTTTGAAGTTAAAGAAGATAGTGTTGTTTGTGCCAAACATTTTGAATCGAAATTTATTATTGTTGAAGATGTTTACCCTATTGAAGGTGGGAATCCAGTTCGTGTTCCTCGCAAAAATCCAAAACTGCGAGAAGATGCCTTTCCTTCAGTTTTTCTAAACCAGCCGTCGTATAACACAATCAAAGTGCCTTCAGACAGGAAGGACCCAGGCGATCGTGTGCAACGGCAGTTGAGAAGAGACGAAGAAAACTATCAAAGATGGCTTGAAGACGATAAAATAAAGGACTTTAATATGTTTAAGGAAAAGGTGATGAGGAAGAATGTGGAACCATTTGTGGTCGTGATAAAACCAGAGACAGTGGTATTTCTCAAGTTGGCAGACAATGGGGATAGACCACCATATATAACTATATGTTTTCAAGTTAATTCCGTTTTAGAAGTGCAAATATTTTATAAAGACATGTGTGTTCCAAAAGAACATTTTAAGTGGTTGTTGTGTTGTGATAGCAATAAAATGAAGTGTGATAGGTGGTCGAAATTTGACAGCTTGCTGAGCCACTTAAACAGCTGGCATCATGAAAGTTTTGGGTTTGCAGAAAAATTATCTTGTTTAATTAGTAGTGTTAAAGAAGAGATGAATTCTGAGAGTACTTTTGACTCTGAAAAAGTTGACAAAGTTAAGTTTGCTTTGGAACAGTTGGAATTGTGTCTCATGAATCAGATTAGATATTCACCAGAACTTGTAGTATGGGCTGCGACAATGTCCTACACCTTTCCAGGGGCATATCGGGCCATGAGAGACACAAAATTATTAACTCTTCCTCATCCTATTTATTTAAAACAATTTTTTAGTAAAGTAGGGTCAACAGATCCAGGAATGAATCCTGAACACATTAGTTATTTAAAAGAAAAATGTAAATTGTTGGATGAGAGAGAAAAGTTGATTTCAGTAATGTTAGATGAGATGTATTTAAATCCTAAAATATCTTATAAGTCAGGAAAAGTACTTGGGATTGCCGAAAATTGTGAAAATAGGACTGTGGCAACTAGAATTCAAGTGTTCATGTCAATGTCCTTACAGGGCAAAAATAAAGATGTAGTAGGGCTTTTTCCTGTAAAAAGACAGTGTGGTGAAACCCTTTCTAAGTTGACACTAGAAGTGTTAAAAATTCTTAAAGAAGTTGGCTTTACGGTCTTATGTTTGATAGCTGATAACCATAGTGTAAACAGAAGAATGTTTGAACTCTTGGGTGGAGGATGTCTGAAATATTCAATTCCTAATCCTGTGGATCCAACCCATTCAGTGTTTTTATTATTTGATAGTGTACATATTTTAAAGTGTATTAGAAATGTATTTTTAAATAAGCAGGTTTTTCGAATTCCAAATCCACAACAGATTTTTGACAGTCTTTCATGCACTAGAGACCTTCTAAAAAGAAATGTTATGTATACCTTTAATGTTTGTGAAGCAAAATTTTCAGATCTTGTTAATTTGCACAATTCTGAAAAAGCATCAGTTGTAAAATTAGCACCTGCTTTGTCAAAGAAGTCTGTGTACCCAACAACAATTGAGAGGCAGAATGTGTCATTGGCCTTAGCTGTGTTTGATGAAAAAACTGTGGCTGCTCTGGAAACACAGAAACAGCAAGGAGTTGATGTCAGTGAGGGGACTATACAGTTTTTAAAATTAATTAGTAAATGGTGGTCAATAATTAATGTTAAACATACCATGAAAGGTAAATACACTCGAAATGAATTTGCTGAACCGATCACTAGTTGTAATGATTCTAAACTTGTGTTTTTAGAAAATCTAAAAACATATCTTGATATTTGGAATATGTCAGCACAGAACAATGGAAAATTAACTCGTGAGACATATATATCATTCACCCACACATTGATATCTTTTGTGCAATTGTGCAAGTATATTTTTAACAAGTATCAATGGAAATATATTCTATCTGGTAAGTTCCAAACTGATGCTTTAGAAGGAAGGTTTGGAGCTTATCGTAGACTTAGTGGGTGCAGCTACAATGTCAGTGTGGAACAGGTAATGGAATCTGAAAGGAAATTGAAGGTTCTAAGTTTTTTAAAGTTAACAAGTGCAAAATTTGGTGAATTTAGAATAAAAGACTTGGTACTGACAATGCAAAACAATCCTGATGCAACAATGCCTGATTTGTTAGATAATTTGGAGCCTGCAATTGATGCAATGTGGGAGGTAGAAATTTCATCTGAAACTCAGCAGGTTTTAGTTTGCATTTCCAGTTATGTGAGTAAAAATGTAATTGAAGCTTTGAAGTGTGGTGATTGTGAAAAAATGTTAGTTTTGGACAGAGATTTAGAAATTGATTGGACATCCCAGAAAAATTTTTATTTTGATACATTAAATCGAGGGGGATTGAAGTGTCCATCAGAGTTTGTTATTTCATTATGTTCAAATACATTCAGGTTATTTAGTGTCCTCATCAGTGACAATTATGAAAAAGAATTTTTAAAACTACATAGTCAGAGAAATGCATTAATGACATTAGGCATTAACGCTGCTGAAATCAGTATTCATAATATGTACGACTCGTGTAGCTGTGGTATCATTATTAAAGACGTAGTCAAGAAATGTATGAAAATTCTTGCCAATATCTTCTTAAATAACTATTCAAAAATTATGAACGAAGAAAATGTAACAGCACAGGGGAAACAGAAATATAATGAAAGCATATGTACACAAGTTAAAAAGAGAAAGATTGTAAAATTTTGCAAGCAGTAGCAGTCACCAGGAGAGTCATTGGTGTTCCTATATTTTCTTGATTGGCTGATTTATGTATATTATCACGAAATAAACATACATAAAATGATGATCAATAAATACATTTGAATTATTGTGTTTTGTTTTTTTAATTATTAGAAACATTTTTATCATTTCAGGATAAGTCGTGCAAAATCTGTGAGAGAATAATTATGATCATGTGTTACGCATTATTATTTACCACGAAGTAAACTTCGTGTTATTTACGGTAGGCCTCCGATGGCGGCCATGTTGTTTCTGGGCTTAGGTCTGAGTATTGAAGAAGGTCTTGCTATAGCTAAATCCTTTCCAGAAGAAAACCTCAGTCATTATTATTACATTTGTTATTGGTAATACTATTTTTAACAGTCTTTTATTTTCCATTCCCATGACATCTTCATTTTCTCAATTTTGTACTGAAGTGTTATACTAAAAGACAAATTGAAATTGTTCTTATTAGTGTCGAAATTCCCATCTTAATCCTATGTATAATCAATATTCTTATAGGGAAATTTGTAATAACTGAAAGATTGTCTCTTCCTATCCATTAACTTCCATTATGGAAGCTATGTTCTTGTGCCAGTAAATATTTATATAAGTGGAAACCAAAAAGAGTTTAATTTTCTAACAATAGTTTTGCAGTAGAGATTAGTCATAAAAATGTTCTGTTTGAAACAATAAAATCTGTTCTCTGAACTTTGTGGAGAAATCTCATTAATGTAGTGAAACCAAAAATATATTTTTACGGATTTTTTCTTATTGATACATTTGACTTCGTGTTTATTCTAACTTTTATTTCCGAATCGCCGTATTTGTTTGCTCAGCCAATACTTCTCTTACTAATGGAAGGCAGCTCGCGTGCTTTTTGCCAACATGGCAGAAGGCGCAACGTTCAATTTTTGTTACACATTGGACCTCCTTAACATTGGCGTGTGGGGCCTTGGGGATTTCCCTTGGCCGCGGGCACTGCGTGCCCTAGAACAGCGCAAGCGCAAGCATGTTCCGAGCACGCACGTGCTCCGCTTGACAGCCCTGACACAGAGCGTTTACTGCGATTTTTCTAACTTTGCCCCTCAAGGCCTGTCTTCACGATGGAATGTGTCACGGTATTTCATGACAGAATATTCACACGGTTCAAATGAGCAACTCAAGCTCTTGGATATGTTACAGATGTAATCGCGGCTTTTTCCTTTTGTTCCTGTGAACTCAGCTGGCAAACTTTTGGTTTGGTCTGTTCTTTACAAGAAAATCTCTGCCTTTTTATACGGTGAAATCGTCCGAAGTGACAATGGCGCCGACAGGCGTCATAGGAACCTCATGTTACATAGTACTCACAACGACTGACATCACAATATACGAGTATGAGCGAAGAAACGGAATAGGATACTCAGGAATTCTGTGAACATTTTTTGCATCTCGTCAATATTGTTTGAAGCAAGTACCATTAAAATTATATTAAAATCGATGAAATCAGCAAAAAATGCAATAAAAGTTACTAAAAAGGTAAAAAAATAGTTATTAGTCAAATCGACGAAAAATGCGAAAAAAATAACAAAAAATGAGTAATTTATTTTGTCATAATATAAAAGTAATTTCTATACTAAACGGCATTTCCGGAATTTAAAATCCGCCCCTTCTAATAACCTTAGCAGTTCATGCGCGAAACATGGAATAATGGTAATCTTTTAGTTATCTTTTAGTTATCTTTTTCCACGCTTCTTCAATTTAATTCCTCATAAACTTAAAATGCTTCTCTACAAATCATTTTGTGAATAACTTTGAAAATTTATTAAAGTTAACTTTTAATCTTACTTCAGGGTTTCTTAATGCATTATATTACTTTTGTAAACTTCTTAATGTAAATGTTTAGTATTACTTCAGTGTTTCCTGTTACATTACATTGAATCATATTATCTTCTATACAAATACAATTAAGAGTGTATTTATATTCATATTTCAATTTCTAACCCACATGTATTTACATGCTTTCTTATGTTTTTCCGACTTATGCTTATCCTATTTTGATGTTATGTTTACGACATTATGTATTTTTCTTGTGGTTAGTCTGAAATGCAGTAAGTTAATTACTGAGACTTTACTGACATTTTTGTGCAATAAAGAATTATTATTATTATTATTATTATTATTATTATTATTTATTATTATTATTATTATTATTATTCCATTACATCACGACTAAAGATGTTATGAGTCGACTGAATATAAAATCTATTCCAGGTTGCAACCAGCTACCTAAGGAGTAGATCTAGGGACTGTCGCTGCCTCTACAATACTTCGCGCAAAATGTGGGCTGTTCCAAATAAAGCGATTTCTTGCACTTCCCAGTCTTTTAAATCACCTGGGAGTTTAGATAAGTCCTTACACAAATTTTGCGGAACAAATCCCAGAACTCCGATAACTATTGGGACGACCCCCAGTGCTTTTACGCCCCACATTTGGCTGATCTCGATTTCCAAACTCTTGTATTTCAAGCGTTTCTCTACCTCCTTGGTAACGACGTTTTGATTGCAAGGTACAGCATCATCGACAAGTGAACACGATTTTGTCTCCAAATCCCGGATAACTATATCCGGTTTGTTTGCCGCTATCGTGCGATCAGTTTGAATTTGTTGGTCGTACAATATCGTTTACAATCCTACAGACGTCACCGGTTTTGGTGAGTGTTCGTACCACTTGGGGCATGTGTTTGGAACTTCGAGGGCGGTACAGATCTGCCAGTGGATGTAGCTACACACCCTGTCGTGTCTTTTCAAGTAAGTATTCGGTCTTTGCTAGGACTGGACAAGCTGAGACAATATGATCAAGGGTTTGTACGTGTTCCTGGCAAATGCGGCATTTGTCATTTTGGGAAATTTTGAGAACCGCTTTATCATAATGTCGTGTTCTCAAGGCCTGATCTTGGGCAGCTATTACAAGTGCTTCCGATTCTGGCTTCATTCTTCCCCTTTTAAGCCACATAAATGATTGATCTTTATTGATCTGTGCTCTGTCAATTCGTTTCAAATATTGTACGTGGAGTGGTTTGTCACTCCACGATTTCTCTAACATTTTTTGTGTCTTATGTATCATTATGTAACAAATGTTTATCATTATTATTATTATTATTATTATTATTATTATTATTATTATTATTATTACGAAGCGGTTTGCCGTAGATGCGCGAGCGACGTCAGCGCACGCAGAGGCTGTGCACACGGAAAACCTTCCGCGGCGTTAACCCGTCAATCATTTTATTATTCTGCAAATCGCAAACTCGTTCGTGCGATTGGGCAATCGACGGAACAAAAGCGGAACAAACGGCTGGTGGCGAGCGTGCGAGACGCATCGGAATTGGATCAGGATGTGGTGTGGTGTGGTGTACGTGATCGTTCTCTCGTGCGAGAGGAATTGATTGATCGATTAGTGATTCCGCGCGCCTCAACTAAGGTCACTGATCCCATAAATATAGTGCATGTTTAATCGGAGGTAAGTGGGGGATCTTCCCCCGCTGGATGGCGAGATACGATACACCGACTTACGTAGTTTTGTGAGGATTTCCCATACGCAGGTATCTCCCACCAGCGGGGTACCGCCCCAGCCGGAAAAATCTCTCAGCTCCCGGCTGGTCTCCCGACATGAGTGGTAGTGTCGTGCATGTAAGTAAGCGTGAGTGTAAGGGGTGAGGATAGGACAAGGCAGAGGAAGGAAAGATTGCGCGTTTGTTAGGATAATGCTCCGGCATTCGCCTAGTTTGGTGGGAGAAACAACGGAAAACTACCTATCAAAGCAGCCGGCCGCTAGAATTCCCCTCCAGACAGAAATTAATTGAAGGCTGTCTGTAAAACATTTTTTTCTTAACATTCTTTTGTAAAAACGGTTATCCTTATGGATTGCACAGCGTGGTAAAAGTTCGATTTTTAGAAGTAGCATTAAAAGTGAGACGATGCACAATGGTTCTGATAAACATGAGAATGCAAGAAAGGGAAGAAAATGCTTCCGTCTGACGACATCAGCTACTAATAACCTTCATTTAATATAGTTCATAATTAAGCGATTTTCATACTTGAACAAAACTAAAATAAAAGCCTATAAAGCTGTTTAAAAATAGAGTATTGCACGCGTGGTAGAAATCATTTTATTTTGCACGTAGAATTGAGGCTCTAGATCTATTGGCCTTGTGTCACAACCTTTCTTACAAGCAAAATAAAATTTTACTTATAGTACTCGTATCATAAATAATTGTACCTTCGTGTAAAAGAGAAGTTCAGAGCGATCTGACCTATTTTTCATTCACACGAATTTCTCATGAAGTCCGTAAAACATACAGGAAATATTCCCTCTAAGATTGTAAGAAATTCAGTGAGGGTTTAATAATCTTTAAAGATGAATGATATAAATGCCAGAAAAACCAGATACGAAAAACGATACTTAGAACTGTACATGGCAACCCATCGGTCTGAAAATATTAATTATCAATTTCAAAACTATTTCCAAACCATGCTCATTCCTGTCCATTGATATTAAATGCCAAATTCAAGTAAAGTTCCTTTCTGAAGCAATACTTATCAATGCAATAACAGAAGCCTCGCTGTTTGAATCCTTTGATCCGCAGTAATACGATTGGCATTGGTTTTAGATGTACAAGATTATAATGGAAGAAAAGGAAAAGGCCTGAAAATCTGGACGAAAGAGCACTGAAAGGCTTATCCGCCAATTATCAAAAAATGTTTCGCTTCGCCGCCCTACTGGCACAGGGGCTTGGAACACGTGAGCCAACTGCTTCGACACTAACGATATGTAGCTCAGACATTAAGGAAAGGATTGATGTTTTCAGTTGTAATTGTGACTTGGGGGCATTGTCAAAACCATATCTGGGACTTGTACATATCTGTAACAATTTCCTACGTACCTGCGATTGTATCTTTCAGTTGAGCAACTGGAGCAAGATTGAAACCTGATTCTGTTCTACATTATTGTACAGAAGGTCCAATAAGGGGCCGTAATGTCGGCAACTAACAAAGAAATAATGTAGAACTTCTTTTTTTCATGAATTAACCTAATGACAAGAAAGAACTAGAGGTGACAAAACAGCACGCACTTCCATTAGTAATAGTTATGTAATACTATTTATACCACAATTTCTCTCCGAATTGAAACATCTCGGTAGTCAAAACTCATTTCAAATCGTATAACATTTGGTGACAGAAATAAGCAGTATGCGAGAAAGTAAAATAATTAAAAGTTAATAAATAATAAGATACGGAGAGCGTTGACAAACGAATGCAAATAGATCGAAAAATATATAATAGTAATTATTACACACTATGGTATTGTAATATTCTACAAATATATAATGTTTATATTATTTTATATTACCGAGAATGGAAGGCAGCCGTCATTATCGCCTTGTTATCAGTGCATTGCAACTTTGCGTTACAACAACCAGCGATGACCACTCATCTGTGTGTTTTCACATTTAACACACTTAAAGGACGCTATTTGAAATAAAATAACGTAAATATATTATAAATATAATAAATAATAAAATAAAATAATACACAAATTCTATCTTAATTAGCATGCAACTGCGTAAATTGGAAATGAGCGATTGAAGGCTAGCAATCTTTATTTCATATTTATTTCAAAGGTTTCACATAATTTCTAAAATATTAATTTACAAACGTAAAACAAAAACTACAATGTTAGAAACGAACACATTAATATGAAATAATATACACATTCTAACTTACGTAGCATCCAATTGCCTTAAAACATTTAAAAAATTACGACCACGAAGTGCAGGATTTTCAGAGCTGGCGCCTAACTTTGACGCTCAATTACTCTAAATATATTCATAGTTTCGAAAAATTCTACATGGCCTAATTTAAAGATCTTCTTTTGATGAACACATTGCATTAAGAAAAATGTATCATTATAATTGTAGTTGTAAGAAGACGCCAAACATTAATTTATTTCAATTTTAGAAAAATTAGGGTTCTCAACCAACATGAGAACTACGCCATTCTCTTAAACGACCTTCAGGCTACCCAACAACAAAATTTAATCAAAGTCAGTAGCGCCATTTTTTGAAAATCTTGAAAATGTTCTAGCGGCTTCACGTACAATACTTCCAAAATTAAAATACCGGCTTCAAATTCAAGGGGCCACGACATCAGCGAGATGGATTGGGGAAAATAAGTGTTGGAGAAATCGGATGAACGGTTTAACCGCTAGCGTTGTTCACAGACGAACAAACAATCACTTTGGAATCAATCGATTTTTTGGTATGAAGGACCCATAACACATTAATTCAGACTACACCACGTGTTAGTGGATTTTTCCTAAATTCAACAAACCGGATTTATTCATTTTTTCGTTACCAGGACACTATAATAGGACTTTTCTGTCGAAAATTCGCGGTTTTTCGCGAAGCATTACACAACTTTCTCTTCTCAAGAAATTCTTTCTTAAGCGCGAGAAAGTAAAAACAATATCCATCTTTTAGAGGACAAGAAATATTGTGAATAAAAAAACACTTGTTCCTTTCTCGCTAAGGAGTAGAGTTCCTTTCTCTTACCCAAAAATCGTATCATGGCAAAACTTCCGTCCGTTCGTCCGTGAACATCGCAAGCGGCTAAACTGATCAGCCAATTTTCTCCAAAATTGATATTCCCCAGTCCATTTGGCTAATCTCACGGATCCTTGAATTTGAAACCGATATTTTAATTTTTTCGGGTATTTTGTATGAAGCACCTGAGACATTTTCCGAATTTTCAAAAAACGGCTTCGTCGTTTTCAATTACATTTGTTTGTCGAATATTTAAGACGACGTTTAAGAGAAGTCGTCTTATTTTCATTGAGTGCAAGTGCAAGTCTTATTTTCATTGAAAACTCTGATTTTTCGAAAATTGCAAAAGTTCAAAATTTTTTCGTAATCTTCCTGAAACTAAAATATGAATGATAGTGATTTTCCCCCTAAAGAAATCTGTTCCCTAGAAAGACGTTTGAAATAAGGTCATGTAAAATTTTTCAAAATTCGAGTACTTTGCGCGTAATTTTGCGTGAAAGTACGGGCGAGAAAGTTTGTGCTGTTATCGCACCACTAGTTCAAAATTAGGTAAGAGTTTGTTGACCATAGACAAAGTTGGACTCCATAAAAAAACCCCACGTATCGAAATATTGACCCCCGCCATACAAAATGAAAGGAGCCGCCAATCCGAACAACAATAAAATAATAAATAATAATAGGGAAGTCTATCTGGCGTTGCGGTATTCTGTAATTCCCCGAATCCCCAAACTCACTCCTACCACTCACTCCTTGCCCCAAACTCACTCCAACTATCAAATTGTGCTATTAGTACAGCAACACTTAATTCCTTTCAAGGGGTTTTACGATAATTCTTGTTACTGACGATGTGATCCTACAATTCACCATGTGAGTTTATAATCTTTCCTGCCTCTCAATGAACGAGAAATTCACGCGGTCTGTTTTTTCACACTTTTGTTTTTTACTTAATCTTAAGTGCATGCATAATACAGATAGTCGATAGTAATGTCTCTTTTCACACACACACACATATATATATATATATATATATATATATATATATATATATATAACTGGAGGTTGATATCAGAGGTAAACTCCGACGCCATACGACCGATTTCCATGAAAGTTGGCACTTCTACGTGCTTTTTCACCGAAAAGCTTTATGTATGGTTAATTCTGTTGCAATTCCACGACATGGCGCTGTAGAAAAAACTAAATATTTACGTCAAATGCAACCCGCAACACCCACAGGATTTTGAATCTATATCCTAAACCAGGCGTTCTAGGGCCTTAGAAACTATAATTTTGAAGCTAATGACATCAAAGAAACGTTTCTCACACCGTAATCCACAGGATGAGCCCTTCTTGAACATTCTATTACATTTTTGCTGGTTCGGCGCTTTCCAATTTTACCTCATCTACTCAGAGACGTGCAGAATCTGCAAGTAAATGTGAATGAGAGGGACTGAAAGCGGCAGAGACAGAGACACACACAGAGACAAACATGGACAGGGAGAGTGAGGGAGAGACAATGAGAAAAGGAGATGGGAGGGGAAAGATGGAGATGGTCAGAACAATGTCTGCTGGGTTTTCATAGTATGACATAAAAATGGATGGCTTGGTAGTAGACTTCGAAAAATGCGTTTCCAGAACATTAGCTAGCCCCGAAAACGCCCATTCTGCTCTCGCGTTGCGTGGAGGAAATTTAAATGAGCTGCCTCTTCACTTCTGCCGCATTCACAAACTGCGTTCAAAAGAGTTCCTTTCTAATGCACAACCCGGCGCGTTGTATGAGTAAAACGAGAAACGTCAGAGGCTATAATATATGACGGTTGTTCCTCATTTCAATATTGGTGTCACGTGCTCTTAACAGTACATCTCTATGTCAGCAGAAATGCAATCACCGGGTTGGTTAAGGATCAGCAGGCATAAACCCAGACACTGTGCACTCCAGTCTCAAGTCACGCAGTGATCTGTACTGGATGTACAAGTTCTTGCAAATTCTTACATGCTGGCTGTTTAGATAGTTCTGTAGGAGCAGGTCTGAAATGACGAAAGTACTATAAATGTATTTTAAAACGTAATTAATATTATTCATTACATTCATACATTATAAATGCTTTTAATTACTAATTAATTAACGAAAATAGAAAGATCTAAACTTAATATCTAGTATAAAATCAATTAACTTTAAGTGTGATTAAAACTCGTAGGTTTATTCTCGTATCTTACTCTTTTCCGTCAAAGTTGTCTGAATATTGCTGCTTCAGTAATTAATAATGAATTGGGTCAACAGTTTTATTCCCACCAAACACGGAAACAGCCATAAAATATAGCGTATTTTCTAGAATATAATTTCCCCTTTTTAAAAAAAATGGAACAAAGAAAGGTTGAAGGTTGGAGAAGGGGCTAATAAGAGATTATCCCGGAAACAAAAGAACATATTTCAAATATCGTCACTTATTTTTCAAACTGTTAGGAATGGATATAAATGTTCTTTTTTACATTCCGGCAGCAATTTTAAAGGACCTGCTAGCAATGAACATTTCGGTGAATGCGGATTTTTAAACATTTTTGCAACGAATGATATACGAAAAACATTACAATTGATTGATTACTTCGTATTTCAAGTGTTAAGATCATTAGTCCCGTAATTATAGGCTATTTTTATCATGAGACGTGGTGGTGTTCTCTTCCCACTGGTACTATAATTTTCCGGCTGGACATGTGTGGTAGCGTAGTGCAGTATGCGTTTAACTAAGTATGTGTAAGAGGTGAGAATAGGACAAGGAAGAGGAACGATAGATCGCCGTGATCCATGGCCCGTTTATTAGGGTACTGCTCCGGCATTCACTTGATGTTGATCGGAGAAACTACGCCAAATCAGAGCAGCTTACCGCTAGAATTCTCCTCCAGACAGCGGCAGAATTCCACTTAGCTGACAAGTGTCGAAAATTTGCCGTCGGCGGGACTCGAACCCTAGGACTTTTCGGCGTTAGGGTCCGCAGTGACATCAATTGTTGCCCTAAACCACTTTTGCCAGTTACCACCTAATCTATGACGATAACGCGCCGACGATGATAATGGATTTCACGATGCATAATCCAAGCATCATTCGGATGTATTTAATGCATCACTTACTCCTTAGCAACTGCTAACAAACTCAAACTCAAAGTTTATTTCCGCAACTGTTCCGTATTGCGTGGCGCCGAACAGACGCCATTTGGCGTGGCAATGGCTGCTCGAAATTGCGAGGGGATAATGTAGAGCTCACCGCACCCCGCTCCCACTCCCCAAAACCCGGCGATGAGCTCCAACTTCGCATTCAGCAGCTCTGCGCTCAAATATTTACTCTGCGACGCTCTCACAGCGCCTGGGCCAATGAACCGCGGCCGCAAGCGAATCGGAGAAGCCGACCCCGAGGAGGCGGCGAGCGAGACTCGGCATTCTGGAAGTGAAATAATAGTACCTTATGAAACGATGTAATGATGGGTATTAATATACGAGTGTGATATTACGATACGAGCGAGGAACGAGCGAGTATCGTAAACATGACACAAATGTATTAATAGCCATTACATCGAGTTTCGTACGGTACTTTTTCTACGACTGTTACAAGTTAAACTTTTACATTGAATAGTTTCGTGGCAGTGGAGGCCAAGGACACCTATCGGACAGCTACATAACTCTACCCTCGCATGCTGCCGCAGGTGGCTGTGGTTATCTGTCCGCCTCCGAGGGAGTACTACACTTCGGATCAAACTGAAATTACGATCCAATTTATTTTAAAAAATATTCCACGAAAATAATAATAATAATAATAATAATAATAATAATAATAATAATAATAATAATAATAAGAGAAATTAAAAGTATTGAGCATAATACAATATTAAATACAATTTTAATGTACACAATCAAACGAAACATTTTCTAAAACGTTTCTCAATGATTAATGAAATGTCATTACTTTTTTTGTAAACTTCCCTGTGACTGGTCAAGAACCTGCATCGTAATGAAAACAGTATCGAAATATCTATCATTATGCAACTGGTTGCAGCAATCAAATGACAGTATTATTCAATGGGAGTAGAAAAAGTGGACTAGCGTACCCGTGCGAGAACTCTCGCATGCTCTACCCTACCCTTTTCCTTATTTTTCCATTTCCTTATTAAGCCCCTAATATATATTTTTCTTCAAGACCCTCTCATCCTCCGTCACTTGTTCTATATTTCACCTCGTAATTGATAACAATATAATACACACTTGTCAATACAAACTATTCTTATGCAACTTTGTTATTGCGGAGGTACACTCATGTAATTCAATCGCAGAATATCAAGTAATTAGTAATTTCTCATTCAGTTGCAGATTCTACAGGCACTGAAAGGTGCGGTTGAATCGAGAAGCGTCGAACCAGCAAAAATGTAATAGAACTGTCAATATCTCATCCTGTAGATTACGGTTGGAGGAACGTTTATTTGGGGCATTTGGTCACAAAATGTAGCCTAGAAAGCTTCGTTTAAGAGTTATTTAACGATCTACATATTTTTAAAAAATCCTGACGTGGGTTGCGGGTTGCATTTTACATGGATATTTAGATGCGTTTTTTAATCCTTCATATTGTTAAAGTCAAAATACAATTCGTCACATCTCCGTGAAATTCTTTTCTTTAGAGACCTCATTTATAAAGATTTGTTGCATGTGAGAGCCGCAAAGAGGACTGAAATAATATAGGATACGACTAGATGAAACCGTGACACCATCGCACGGAAAGAAGAGCTGTAGAAAAGTTGGGACAGAAAATACTGCATATACATGAACGTACGTTATGTTTTGTATTTACCAAGATCTTTAAACATATATACATGGATATTGTTGGAAAAATATTTACTAAGTACTTACAATTTAACCGTTCACAATGTAACATAAAATGACAAAGTTCTTTAGTCCACCAGGATTACTAATCTTAATTATTAAGAACAGTAATCCTGAAGAAATATCGTTCTGAGAAAGAAAGCAAAATATATGAAATACAATTTTCAAATTGTAATCAGAACTCCTTCGCCTCTTAGGGACTGTATACATTTTTCCAAGTGTCTATGTTATTTTGAAAAGGGTATTTTATTATTTCACTGTGCTCAAATTGTTTTATATACCCTTATCAGTGCATATATTTGTTTGTTTATTTATGTTTTCGCCTTTCTGTTTTTTCACAAACAGTGTACCCATGTGATTTCAAATTATACCGTATAAGTTGATTTTTCAATCTTGCCTACACATTTTTATTCTAACCTTCTTTATCCACCAGGATTATTTCCCTGAGATCACTGTTTTTAAGATTGTACGATTTTCTTCGTGATCAAGTACAAATCTGGATCATAAGCAATTCTGGGGGGATACTATACCCTTCTCCGGAGCAAACTGTTGTGTGGTATGAGAAACCCCATCGCCATTCGGTGAATGCGGACTGCACAGAGCCGGGTCGGCGTACAGTTTCGCACCGGGAAAAAGTGTGCGTGATTGCCCGCACGTGGCGGAGGTCACAATACAGTGACCTCAACTCCAATTTTTTCTCTTTTGTTTGGTATTTTACTTGTTTCAAACCGTTCACTGGGAGGCTATTAGAAGGCACTTCAAAATCTTTCTCTTCAGAGTTTTACGAGCAATATAAGAGTATATGAAGCCGTTATTGTAATCACGTTTAAAGTTATCGTTCGGCTAATGTTATCATTTTGTGATGTCCGCCTGGACAGACACCACAACAGCAAGAACACGTAGTTTATTACAATCTGAATTCGTTTTACTTTCTCAGTAGGGAGGAGAGAGAAAGTTACGTAATTATGCGCGAAAAACGGTGAAATTTCGGTAGAAAATCTCTCATTGCCGGGATCTGATAAAGAAGAACTGGATAAACATATTTTGAAATTTAGCGAAAACATTTTAAATCGTGATGTAGTCAGAATCCATGTTTTGTGGGTCCTTGATAGTGCAAAATCGATTGACGGCAAAATGTCCTTCCATCAGTCTGTGAACAACGCAAGCGGCTAAACAGTTCAGTCAATTTTCTCCAAAATTGATATTCCTCAATCGATCTGGCTGATATCGCGGCCCCTTGAATTTGAAACCGATATTTTAATTTTGGGGGGTACTTTACATTCAGCATGGATAGTGTGAATGGCGTTTAAGGCAGGTCTCATGTTCACTGAAAATCCTAATTTTCCGAATATTGCAAAAGTTCAAACTTCTCTCGACGACTTCCTACAACTACTGTTATGAAGATAGATATTTTTCCCTTAACAAAATCTGTTACACAAAGATTTTGAAAAAGGGCACGTACAATTTTGCAGAAATTGGAGTACTTTGCGCGTAATTTAGCGTGAAAATATGGACGTGAAAGTACGTGCTGTTGTAGGACCATTAGTTGCCATCATTCGATTTGCCATCACGTTTTGCTATCATTCGATTTTTCGGTATCAAGGACCCTCACAATATGGATCCTGGCTACATCGCGTGCTATAGAATTTCTTTTTCTAGATTTAGCAACTGTGTTTGTCCACTTTTTGTTTACAATGGCTCTGTAATTAAAGTTTTTCTTCCGAAAATTCGTCGTTTTTGCGAGCAGCATTACATAATTTTCTCTCTACTCCGAATGAGATAGTAAAAAGAATGGAGTAAAATATTCACAGAGAAAACAGATATCAATGGATTCGATGCAAAGGCGAGTGCAATGGAATTCACTCTAAATATTAACCCAACTTTATGCTGTCCCATACTATTTTCATTTGTTCCTGAAGGTATGCTAATACCTTTAACGAGTGGAAAATAATATTATTTTATTGTTTATTTTTTTCAATTATAAATTATGCTTTCACAGTGTCTTGTAAATGGTTTATATTTGAGATCTGTATTTGATTAATATACTTATGAGTACGTAGCGAATTTTAATGAAATGTCATTTTTTCATTGCGCTTTAGAGCAATGCCTTTTAGTATACACATTAATTGTATGTTATGACAAACGCAAATGATCCATTTTTACATGACATTTTTTGTGCATTTTTCGTCTTTTTGTACTAATAAGTCATTTTTTACCCTTTTCCCGTAATTTTTAAAGTATTCTTCGCCGATTTATTGGATTTTAATATCATTTTAATGGTACTGTCAACAAATAATATTAACAAATGTTCTCCACAAAATCACTCTGTAGCCTATTCTATTTCTTCGCTCAGAAATTGTAATGTCAGCCGCTGTGAGTAAGTTTACCTGTGACGTCTGTCAGCGCCATTGTCGGTTCAGTCGATTTTAGGATCACTAAAGACAGGGATTTCCTGGTAAATAATAGTCCAAAACAAAATTTTAAATGCTAAGTTCAGTTGAATGAAAGGAAGAAGCCTCGATTACATCAGTAACATATCCAGCAACTTGAGTTTATCATCTCAGTGGTTTTGATAATTTTGTTACGAGATTTTTCTTTACTTTTAGGGCATTTTAAAAGCATTCTAAAAGCACTTTATTGATAATTTTTGGTGACATTTTAGGTAATCAAAATCCGCCTCCTACTTATGAGTATTTTTGATTATCTTTTCTCCAACAACATTAAGTAACTGGAGTTAATAATTTTTCTGATGTAGATACGCGAGTACCGATCTGAAGATCATCAATGGTGGTGAAAACATCAGCACGTAACTGGCCGCGTAGACCCACGTCTTCACCTAACATTCCACTGGTTCAATAACCCATCAACCCAGAAAGTCAAGAAAGTCGATGCTTTCATGCAGGAAAGTAAACCGCTTACGTAATGGACGCCATAACAATAAATAACGGCTATCTCCAGGAGCATCGGTACTACGTGGACGTGCCTGAACGTCGCGACGTGTTCCAGGAGACGCGTTTGCCTTTTGTTTTGTTTTTTCCGTCGGCCATAAACAGCAATTGGGCGGGCGATTGAAGTCGGTAAGCACCAGAGCCACCGCTATCACCCACCAGATAGCGCGAAGGAAACGGCGGCGGCGGCGGCGGCGGCGGTGACCTTCGCAGACAAACGCCTGGCGCGCCGCGCTCTGCCGACAGCGATCGTCACGTGCTGAAGCCCTGTTTCAACCGGGAGAGGTGGCACAGTGCATCAACTGATGCCACTGCAGTGCCTCTGGCCAGGAGGTGCTAGGATCGAGTGCAGACGGCGGCCGGATTTTCGACTTTAGTTTGTCAGCTAAGTCGAATTCAGTCGCGGTCTGGAGGAGAATTCTAGCGGCCGGCTGCTCTGATCGGTAGATTCCCGTGGTTTCTCCGACCAACACCAGGCGAATTGCGGAGCAGCAACCTAACAAACGGGCCACAGACTGCGCGCGATCTTTCCTTCCTCTTCCTTATCCTACCTTCATCCCTTACACACCCACTTACACTAACATGCACTACACCACCATAATGCCGGGAGAGCAGTCGGGAGATTAGAGCTTGTCCCGGGTGGGACGGTGCCTCGCTGGTGGGAGATACCGGGTTGAGGGGAATCCACTCTAGTCGACGGTAGTTCGCTGCCGTATCACGCCACCTCCCAATGAAACAACATGCACTACACTTAAGGGACCTAGACATTCTATTCTACAGTGGGACAAAGAACACTAATGTATGAATTACATTGCCACTTGCGGTGAATCCTTAAAAAATAAAAACCGAACATCTAGATACATCTATGGGGCATCGAAATACACCAATATCTCAATTTCATCAGAAATGTGGCATAGCATGTTATTGCCCCAAGGTCTTCAATTCATTCATCTTCAGTATCTCGTTGGGAAAGTCTTTAGTTGCAATCAGGGATTTAACAGGAACAAAGACCTCTAGCCCCCTGCTCTATCCTTTTGACACTATCACAGTAGTGCTCAAAGAAACCGAATCACGTAAAGAAAATTGGCCTTTTTCTATTCTCTCAAAAATGCTCTTTATGGTCTCAAAAATTGGTGATTATATACTTTATGTAGATTTTATGATGTTTCTGATATCATTACCACTATAATTCAATCGATATTTGCAAACCAAGCGGTGTATTTTCAGGATTATATTGTAGATTACAACTGAGAGCGAGGTGATGCGCTTTTTAGCACTACTGTATTAAATGCATGCATTTGCCATTTTAGATTAATCCGGCCTTTGCTCTCTAGGATGAAATAATTTAAGTCATATTTGTCATCTTGGATTTACTGAGAGAGCCCGGCTTTCGGTGGCTTTGTCATCATCAGTCTAGAAATGTACAAATAAACACACATTCTTATAAACAAGAAGAGCCCTTTCGGATGGCTGAGATCTCTAAGACAATAGTGCCGTGGCGATCTCGGACGGAAGGATCGCGGGTTCGAGTCCCGCCTCGGGCATGGGTGTGTTTGGCTATGTCTGTACATGTGTGTCGTCCTTTCACCCCTCATTGTCATATCATTTCCATATCCCCAATGCTGACAACTGTAGGGGATAAAAATCGGCTCGAGCTAAATGCTGATTCCTTGACAAATTACATGCACCTGCCACCGAGATTATGTTACTTGGCCCCAGTAAATGCAGGATGCATGTACACGTGGTCCAAGACGGGCTTTCGTTGGCAAAAAACAAACAAAATAAAACAAGATAAAACAAATTAGACGCTTAAAGATGGAGTACAATAGAGGCATTTAAAGATAGTTTTCGTACTAAAAGAAGGTACAATACTAATAATGAAATTAAAATAGTTAAACTTTTTACTTTCTCGCCTTACGAATACTTCGTAAGAAGATAAAGTTATGTAATCGTGCGCCGGAAATCGAGGAATTTTCGCCGGAAAAACTCTTATAGCAGGGGTCTGGTAACGAAAATGTGGATAAAACCTGTTGCTAAATTTAGAAAAAAAATCCTCTATCTCGTGGTGTAGTCAAAATCCATGATTTGTTGCTTCTTGACACTGCAAAATCGATTGACAGCAAAACGTTCGTCTGTCCGTCTGTGGTCAACGCTAGCGCCCAAACCGTTCGGCCGATTTTCTTCAAAGTTGATATTCCCCGATCGCTCAAGGCCTCTGGAATTTGAAACCGATATTTTAGTATTTGAGGGTACTTTACATGAAGCCTATTTTGAGATTTTCAAAGTTAAAAGAAAATGGATCCAATTTTTTTCATTATATTTTGTTGTTGAATAATGCAAAGAACGTTGAAGGGAATGGCGTAGATATCATTTTCGTTGATAGGTCCAATTTTTCGAAAATTGCAAAAAACTGTTTAAAAACTGCAAAATTGAAGATAGAGATTTTTGCCTCAGACAAAGTCGGTTGTACAACATTAGCACTTCAAATAAGGTCGTGTACCATTTTTTGGAAAAACGAGTAGTGTTTGCGTAAATTGAGATTCAAATTTACAAAAATAAAAACTTTCTCAAAAACCGCTCCAAATTTTTTCTTTAAATTTTCTTCACGTGTGTAATAAGGGACGGTAAATATATAAATAATCTAGTGGTGCTATAGAATGGCACAGACTTTCTCGCAGTAGTTATTTTTCAAATGCCGATCAGCGGATAAATTATTTGGAGTAAGCCGTTCACCGCTGCCTTTCTTGGTCATGTTTGAAAGACATGTTTTTCGCATGTTGACAATTACCGGCTAGAAATGATAGAACCGATACAATTACGTTTTGACTAAAATATAATTGTGATAAATGTACTGGAAATATTTGTATATATTTGTTCAAATTTTTAACTTTTAACATTTTTTTACTTCTCTTCTTGGATTTGTAAAGCGTAAGTACCATCGTATCAATTTTTTCTTTATCATGCATTTACCAATTTATAGGTCGGTTCTATTCTTCCACAGCTCTGTTCGACGCAGGCAGTGTTGGTGTGGCGTAGTGGTATAAGTGCCGGTTCGTTGACTTTGAGTATCGGATGTCGTGTCACGTTACGCAAAACGTTTGCTGGTAAAATACAGTTTTGCTGGTTTATGAAGTAGTGGAATAGCAATAAGGACCTATAGAAGCAGAGCGAGAAAGTATGTGCGTTGGAAGCACCAGTAGTTTAAAACATCAAATGAAATTTCAAAAAGTAAAACAGAATACGTTGAGCCGCTTACTTCGCTATAAGTGAAGAAAGTCGGAGACAGTGCGGAGATTTAAATGTTTCTGGTTTCTGAGGCTGCGGGTGGGGGATAGGAGGAGGAGTTGATGTCAACATGCAGAAAAAATAATTTTTAACATTTTCTTTGATAACATAGAATTGTTATAATCCTTTATCACTCGCCTAAACTAAGGATTTCTAAAATATTTGCATCGCTGCAAGCTTTTTAGTATTGGGAAAAGGAAATAATCGTGTTAAAAATAGTTAAAAGGCGCCAAATTTGATGTCCCATCAATTTAGTATTCAGCATGCCTCCCTGCCATTTAAATTAAAAATTCCTTTATCCAGTTCTTAAATATTGACTTGTTACAAATCACATATTTCAAAATGCATTACTACGTTAAGGACAAGTCTTGTAGCAACTATACTGCAATTCTTCAAACTTTGCCCCTCAAGACCCGTCTTTACGATGGAATATGTCACGGTATTTCGCAATGTTCAGAGACGTGCCGCCAGATACCGCATGATCGCGACCGTATCAAGCAGTGCTTGCGATCATGCGACTTCTAGCGGCATGATGGAGAAAGACGCGAAATGCCGTGTGATCTTCCATCGTGCCCAAAGGGGCTTGAGGGGCAGAGTTAGAAAAATTGCACTATACAAGAGGATATCAGGTACAGCAATCTTTTATTCTGCCAATCATAGATCTCTCGAAGATCTTGAGATTACTTCTAAGAGCCACGACCGTACGTTCATCGCCTGCAAGTACTCACCACTTCGCCAGTTTCCTCACTGCCGAGTGGCTCCTCACCTCACGTCATATCTCGCACTCACCTGCAAACAAAGAAAAGAGTTACTCGAAGCTTGAGGACTCGCATCGGAGTACGTGGCTCATTGCATCAACTGATGCTTTGCTCCTCAAAGCCCGTCTTGACGATGGAATATGTCACGGTATTTCGCGTCTTTCTCAGTCGTTCCGCTACATATCGCTTGATCGCGACCGTATCAAGCAGTGTTTGCGATCATGCGACATCTATCGGAACGAGCGAGAGAGGCGTGAAATGCCGTGTGATATTCCATCGTGGCCATCGGGGCTTGAGGGTAGAGTTATAAAAATCGCACTATAGTGCTGCTGAACGGGAAAGCACTGGGATTCGAGTGCCGAAGGTGGCAAGATTATTCGACACTTTGAGCGAGTTTACTCGCTGTTTGGAGGAGGATTTTAGCGACCGGTTGCTCGGATTGGTGGTTTTCAGTGATTTATCTAATCAACACCAGGCAAAAGCCGCAACAGTACCCTAACAAATGGGCCACGGACCAAGCACGATCTTTTCTTCCTCTACCTTGTCCTATTCTAAAGGCTATAAACTTGAACTTTAGAAATTTTCGAAACTCAGTTATTTCAATGAAAAAGCGTCCAGCACCAATCTCTTAAGCTTAATAAAAAAAACATTCATCTGAAAATTTGGAAATATCCCAGGAGTTTCATGTAAAATACCCTCCAAAATTAAAATATCGGTTTCAAATTCAAGAGACCGCGACATCAGCCAGACAGATTGAGCAATATCAATTTTGGAGATTGGTATTCCCCAATTCCATTCTTCATACATATGAAAATTTGATGATTTCCTATTCTTCCGATATTTCAAAGCTCGTCCCAGTATATTGATATCCAAACGTAAATATTCTCCCTCATTTCTCTTTTCTTCAACGCCATTATTTTCAAAAAAAAATCTTGTCTATTTTCCGTTATTAAACCTTGAAAATAACTTCTCCATATATCCAAATGTTTTCATTCCTCTCAATTGAATCCTAGAATTATTCTTTCCATTTGATCCCATATTTTTGAAGTAATTTACTACATTTTTTTTATTTGCAAGTTCTTAAGTACCATTTTTTCCAAATACATCAACTTATAAGTATACTCATAATGTCAACATCCACTGAAACTTTTTAATATTGATTTTCCATCTACGTCTATCTTCCCAATTTTTCTTTTCAATTTGTTTTCCAGTAAGATGTGACATTTCTTCCTTCCAGGTCTCATAATTTACAATATAGAGAAACAATATTTATCCATTTGTTTCCTTACCAAGCCCGACAATAAGTTTTTCGAATATTCAAGTGTTTTTTTCCCGCAGCATTACATAATTTTCTCTGCACTGCGTAAGCAGAAGCGAGAAAGTAAAAAGGCAATTGATTATTTCGTGTTTCGGGCTTATCAACGGCTATGGTTATTAGTAGGGGGCGGATTTTAATGAAACGTCTTTTTTTTTCTTTTCACTTTAGAACAATGCCGTTTTGTATAGAAATTCATTTTGTGTTATAACAAAAGAATATGACTCATCCTCATAAGTAATTTTTTTGCATTTTTATCGATTTCGACTAATAAGTCATTTTTTACCTTTTTACACCATTTTTAATGCATTTTCGCAGATTTAATCAATTTTAATATCATTTTAACGGTACTTGCTTCAAATAATATTTACGAGATGACACAAATGTTCACCACAGAAATACTAAGTAGTCTATGCGATTTTTTCGTTCACATTTTGTAATGTCAGCTGTTGTGAGTATTATGCAATCTTAAGATTCCTGTGAAGCCTATCAGTTCGGCATCAGTTCTACGCCTTTGTCAGTTCGGCCGATTTCGCTATAAATAAAGGCAGAGTTTTTCTTTTAAAGAACAGTACAAACCAAAAGTTTGCAAGGTGAGTTCACGTAAACAAAAGGAAGAAGCCCCGATTGCATAAATAACATATTCAACAGCTTGAGTTGTTCATCTGAAGTGGTTTTGATGAAATTGCCTTACGTCATGGATCTTTGTTTTTAGGACATTTTGAAAACATTTTACGAGCATTTTATTGATCACTTTTGGCAATGTTTTAGACCATCAAAATCCGCCCCCTAGTTATTAGTCTCGTAAGTGGAGTGCATGTTTTATAGCGGGCGGTGACGGTGATCTTCCCCGTTGCAAGGTGCGTTCTGGACCCGACCTACACGTCTCTTGGCGGAGTTTTCCCAACCCAGGTATCTCCCATCAGCAGGGACCGCGTCAGCAAGGGTAACGAATGGTCTCCCAACATGTGTGGAAGTGTATTGCAAGTAAGTGTATGAGTGAGTAAAGAGAGAGAAAGGAACAAGGAAGAGGATGCAAAGATCGCGTGGTCGGTGGTTCCTGCATTTGCCAGGTAGTGATCGGAGAAACGCGAAAAACTACCAATCAGATCACCTGGCCGTTAGAATTCCCTTCCGGACGGCGGGTGAACTAGCTAGTGTCTAGCTACTGTCGAAAATCCTGCCCCCATCGTGACTCGAACCCTAGGACCGCCCGATCAGACGCGCTGCAGTGTCATGGGTTGCTGCCCTGAGCCACCTCAGCCGCTCAGAGCGAAGAGGCGCGAGCGCCGGGTCACGCGCGAACGACAGAAGAGCGCGGCGCCGGATCTCCGCCGCGCCGCCACCGTGGAAAGCGAATAGGTGCGGGTGGCGGCAGGGAGCGGGGGGGCGGGGAACGGGAATAGAGAGCGGGGGAGGGGAGCGGGGCGGGGAGCGGGGCGGGGAGCGGGGCGGGGAGCGGGGCGGGGAGCGGGGCGGGGAGCGGGGCGGGGAGCGGGGCGGGGAGCGGCGACCGGGGCGGGGACCGGGGCGGGGACCGGGGCGGGGACCGGGGCGTGGAACGGAGCGGAGAGCGGGGCGGGGCGAGGGGCGGGGCGAGGGGCGGGGAGCGAGGCGGGGGCGGGGAGCGAGGCGGGGGCGGGGGTGGGGGCGGGGCGGGGAGCGAGGCGGGGGCGGGGGTGGGGCGGGGGTGGGGGCGGGGCGGGGAGCGGGGCGGGGAGCGGGGCGGGGAGCGGGGCGGGGAGCGGGGCGGGGAGCGGGGGCGGGGAGCGGGGCGGGGAGCGCGGTGGGGAGCGGGGCGGGGGGCGGTAGCGGGGGCGATGGCGGGGCGAGGAGCGATGGGCGGGGGCGAGGAGCGATGGGCGGGGACGGGGACCGCAGGGAACGGGGCGGGGGCCGGGGCAGGGGACAGGGGCTGGGCGCTGGGCGAGGGGCGATGGGTGCGGGACGATGGGTGCGGGGGTGGAGCGAAGGCGGGCAGGCGCCGAAACCGGCTCTCGCCGCCTCGGGCGCACCCACCGCCTCCATCGCCGCCGCCGCCGCTTTCGTGGTTTCAACTACAGACTGTGAGCGGTTGCTCAAACATAAGTGAAGTCTTCTCCTTCTGTCTTGCAAGATTACACATAAGCCCTGTTGCCGTCTCACATTCTGTTCAACCGAGCTCCTCTTTTGGATTACATTGCTAGTAACCGTTCTCAGCGAAATTTTAAATACATTCTCTTTCTGTGTTTCTTTACACTGAGGATCGTTTTCTTGTTATCGATTTCATCGCATGTTCGTACCTAACAATTTAGTTTGTGATCTCTTACCTAGTACAATTTTTATCTTATATTATCTACTACAATCTTGAACCGATCTTATAAAATTCGTTTCTAATTATATCACTTTGTTACTTTCTAACAAACTGCTTACGTAGTACAAAAAATATTGTAACTCGTCAGGAAGAAAATGCTATTTTTCTACAAGTAAACTCGTATTGTAACGCCCTGATGCAGTATAAGTACAGTAGATATATTCAGTGGCGTCCAGAAAGAGCGCGGGCAATTTGCCCCAGGCCCCTAATTTCTTTCACTCAAAAGAAATTAAAACGATATTTATCTCTAATTAAAATTTAACGTTATAAGTTATTTCTGATGTATGGATAATTAATTGTTTATGAATTGGGGGAGGAGTAAATCTGTTTGAAATAAGGGGTCCCCTTGGATCAATTTCCACAGGCCCCTGTTATTTTCGTGGGCGCCGCTGGACATATGTTCCAAATCGTAGTAAATGTAATCAATTGTCTGATATTGTGTCACCTTGAATTTGAAATGGATATTTTGATTGGTGGGGGTTCTTTATAGGATGACTTAACAATTTCAGGGTTTTTTTCTCGAGTTCTATATATTGAACTTTGTAGGCGGTTGACGTAAAGTGCGCTTAATACAATGGCGCAGATCACAATTTCTTTGATCTCTGATTTTTCGAAAAATCGCTACATTTGGGGCTAACGACGCACCCTGAATTCTAAACAATCATTCAACGAATCATTCAGACTGTAGGAGAAAAATATGTTTAATGTGCATTTAAAACGGGTCAGTAATTATAAGTGCCTAAAATGCACTAATAGGGAGGTAATGTGTAGTGGAAAGCTTGGTACGCACTCAAAATTGTCTGAAAGAAGTTTGTTTTATGAGTGCGCATAATATATTTCTAATTTTTCCTGTGATTAACTATGTAAATAAAATGGGATTTGACGAAATTGTTCGATTTTTTAAAAATTAGTTTAACATGTATAATACACAAATACAACTATTTGGCTAAAGAAGGCTACAATGTAATTATACTTTTATTAATATAAACGTTTGCGCTGAATTCAAACGTCGACGAAGGAGGATGAGGATATGCAAGAGGAAGAAGAGGAAGAGAAGGAAACTGAGAAGTTAATTTTTTGGCAATTGAGCTAACTAATTAAATGTGAGAAGTTGCCCATGGGCGTAATCATAAATATTCCCAATATACCCGAAGATTTACTGTAGAAAACTATTCATAATCGTTGGTGAGTTGGTTTCCTACTATTTCATCTTTGCAACTAATTTTCACTTTTGTGTTGCACACACAGGTGATTCTTAGTCACTGAAATGCTTCACTGAATGGGAATTCTGCTTTAAAACACGTATGCTGACATTCCCAACACCAAGACCACCTTCACCTTTGCCAAAGATTTTGCTTATTTATACCTCATTGATATCTCCAGTCTCATCCTTGAAAACCGGTCCGAGTCTCGTTGGTCGCACATTCCATTAATGAATGTTTTCCTAATAAATTATAATTAATATATTCCTAAACTGGAATGGAAATTATTGAATAGGGCAAATAAATTATTCCTAAATATCTGCAAATATGAAAACTTGTTACCGATATTAATATAGTTGTGTATACATATCATACAGCCGTAATAAAAACACAGAAATCCAGCGATGAAATTCATTTTGTATTCCCTACTATAATCAAATCTCTATACAGAATTGTGTCATTTGTTTTGAGTGGGTGAGCGACGACGCGTCCTGAATAAAGGAGAGCTACTCCGGAGGGCAGCTTGTGCGGGGCGCGGCCTCGCCCAAACCAGCGCCGCCTGCGAGGACAGCAGCTGCAGCGCCTCACGGGGTTTACGACGCCGCGCCGCCATCCGCTCGCCCAGCGCCCACTCGCACCCACGCACACCGCCTTGGGGCGCCTCCCTAGTCTCCACGCCCCCTCCCCCGCCGCCACGCCCCCATTCGCCGCCGCCACGCCCCCTCCCCACGCCGCCACGCCCCTCCCCGAGCCGCCACGCCCCCTCCTTGCGCCGCCACGCCCCCTCCCGCCGCAGTCACGCCCCCTCACGCCGCCGCCACGCCCCCTCCCGCCGCCGCAACGCCCCCTCACGCCGCAGTCACGCCCCTTC
This sequence comes from Acheta domesticus, assembly GCA_031308135.1. Lineage (NCBI taxonomy): Eukaryota > Metazoa > Arthropoda > Insecta > Orthoptera > Gryllidae > Acheta > Acheta domesticus. The sequence goes on along the minus strand of JAHLJT010002630.1, from coordinate 95,975,701 downwards.
GCGCCGCCGCCACGCCCCCTCGCGCCGCCGCCACGCCCCCTCACGCCGCCGCCACGCCCCCTCGCGCCGCCGCCACGCCCCCTCACGCCGCCGCCACGCCCCCTCCCGCCCCCTCGCGCCGCCGCCACGCCCACTCGCGCCGCCGCCACGCCCACTCGCGCCGCCGCCACGCCCCCTCACGCCGCCGCCACGCCCCCTCACGCCGCCGCCACGCCCCCTCACGCCCCCTCGCGCCGCCGCCACGCCCACTCGCGCCGCCGCCACGCCCACTCGCGCCGCCGCCACGCCCACTCGCGCCGCCGCCACGCCCACTCGCGCCGCCGCCACGCCCACTCGCGCCGCCGCCACGCCCCCTCACGCCGCCGCCACGCCCCCTCACGCCGCCGCCACGCCCCCTCCCGCCCCCTCGCGCCGCCGCCACGCCCACTCGCGCCGCCGCCACGCCCACTCGCGCCGCCGCCACGCTTCCTCACGCCGCCGCCACGCCCCCTCGCGCCGTCGCCACGCCCCCTCGCGCCGCCACGTCCATACTTTCCTCCGCCTCCGCCAACTTCCCCTCACGCTGCGACGCTCCCTCCCCTCACTCTGCGACGCTCCCTCCCCTCACTCTGCGACGCTCCCTCCCCTCACTCTGCGACGCTCCCTCCCCTCACTCTGCGACGCTCCCTCCCCTCACTCTGCGACGCTCCCTCCCCTCACTCTGCGACGCTCCCTCCCCTCACTCTGCGACGCTCCCTCCCCTCACTCTGCGACGCTCCCTCCCCTCACTCTGCGACGCTCCCTCCCCTCCCGACCACGCTCCCTCCCCTCCCGACCACGCTCCCTCCCCTCCCGACCACGCTCCCTCATCACCCCTTCCTCACCTTCATGCTCCCTTTCCCTTGCCACAACGCTGCGTTTTCTCGCCATCACGCCCTTCCACGACCCTGCTATGCCTCCCCTCCGCTCCCCCCTTCGTACCACTACACCCACACATCGGCCATCCAACTACGCCTCCTCATCCCTGAATACTCTTCCTTCCGCCCGCCTCCTTCCCTCACGATCTCTCTCCCCCACGCCAGTGCCCCCTCCCCACACCCTCTTAGCCCGCCGCCCACGCCCACTTCACTGACGGCGAACCCCGCACCTCCCCGAGAGCGCAGGCGGAGAGGGCGTCGGCGGTCGCAGGCGCCGGGCCGTTCGAAAGCATCCGCCCGAAACGAGCCGACAACTGCTCCATAAAGCCCCCAACAGGCCAACGGCTAGAGCACGCCTCGCGGCCCGCGCCCACAAACAGGATTCGCGGGCACTCTGCGGCGTCTGTTCGGTGGCTGGCAAATAATTCTCCTGCGCTGCAATGCGGCCAGGACGTACTCTTTGCTCCTATGCATCTGCTGCACACGGTGCGCAACACGAAATAACACACTTTTTGTTATTATCTAGAAGATACTTCAGCTTTTTTAATAATACCAAAGCCAATAGCAACAATAGCAATAAGAAATAAAGGCAATAATAAATAATACCACGAAAAAGTAATAATCATAGTTATTTATGCACCAAAGTTAAAGTTATTCTAATGATCGGGCGGCGACAAAACACCCGAGGGCCAAAGACATTCATTCCAAGAAGAGGGCCAAGACATTCATTCCAAGAAGAGGGCCAAGACATTCATTCCAAGAAGAGGGCCAAGACATTCATTCCAAGAAGAGGGCCAAGACATTCATTCCAAGAAGAGGGCCAAGACATTCATTCCAAGAAGAGGGCCAAGACATTCATTCCAAGAAGAGGGCCAAGACATTCATTCCAAGAAGAGGGCCAAGACATTCATTCCAAGAAGAGGGCCAAGACATTCATTCCAAGAAGAGGGCCAAGACATTCATTCCAAGAAGAGGGCCAAGACATTCATTCCAAGAAGAGGGCCAAGACATTCATTCCAAGAAGAGGGCCAAGACATTCTTTGGTTTGGACTGACATTTACAACGAACTCTGTCTTCAGTTATCCCGAAATCGACTGAACCGACAACGGCGCTGAGGCGTAACAGGAACCTTAGATTACATTCTAACAGCGGCTGACATTGCAATTTTCGAGCCTAGAAATCGAATAGTCTACTCAGAAATTCTGTGGGGAACATTTGTGGCAACTCGTAAATATTTTACGCAAATACCATTAAAATGGAATTAAAATCGATATCAGAAAAATGCATTAAAATGAATGAAAAAGGTGAAAATGGCATATTAGTAATAAACGACAAAAAATGGAACAAAATAACATAAAAATGGATCATTTCCTTTTGTCATAAAAAAATTAATTTCTACACTAAATGGCATTTTTCCAAAATGAAAAAAAATACAATTCTTTAAAATCCGTCCCTACAAATGACATTTTACGTAGAAAAAAATGAAACGTATTACAAGGCAAATTAAATTATAACTGTAATGATACCATTGAAAAATGCAATTAACTTTATGCTGAATCATTTTACAAGTTTGCCAGTTGCCTTGAAGAGCCTCTTCTGCAAACAATTCCCCAAACTGTCAGCTTAAAAAAAGGGGGAATAAGGGATTTATCATATTTAATGAAACGTTTTCATTACGTACGGCAAGGAGACTCCGTTCAAAATGTTTTCGGAGGGGGGCACGACCTTTTCGGCCCCACTGAGCACACGCCTGTGGCAGCAGCACAAGCGAACGAGAGAAAGTTTAAATGAAACTTTTAAATATTCTATTACTGGACCCGCTATTTGCAAACGTTATGACGAAGTGACCATCGCCAGCGTCGGTGACTGGAAGATCGCGGTACCGGCCGACGTGTCTCAGGGCATCAACTGATGTCACTGCAGTGCCTAGTGTGACCGGGAGGTCGTAGGGTTCAAATCCCGACGGTGGCAATATTTGTGACACTAGCTACACAGCTAGGTCGAATTCAGCCACTGTTTGGAGGAGAAGTCTTGCGGCCGGCTGCTCTCGTCGTCAGTTTTCCGTGATTTTTCAGATCAACACCACGCGAATACCTGAGCAACACCAACAAACGGGCCAGGGACCGCGCGCGATCTTTCCTTCCTCTTCCTTATACTAACCTTACATTTATTTTCACACGCTTACAATTACAAGCAGTGCAGTGCCACTCATGCTGAATGACCAATCGGGACCTTACAGCTTATCCCGACTGAGGGAAGCCATTTGGCCGCTGTTAGCCATTTGGTGACGCGCTTACCAGTACAAGTGCAGTTTTTCCTTCGACGTGTGGGGATCCGCACGCTCACAATGCAATGGTCTGGCGCGTAAGTGGCGAATTTATCATTTAGCGTTACGCAGGGGACATGTGTGGTAGACCACGGACGCGAGCAACTTTCTCCTCCGTGTGAATTTTTATTATTATTGTTGCTATTACTATTATTATTATGTTTATTATTATTGATGTTATTATCATTATTATTATTATTATTACTATCATCATCATTAAAACATTTCATTGAAATTTATTGTTCTTACAACTGTGATCAACCTATGACGTTTCGGTTACATCTTAACTGCCATCATCAGACATCTTTTGTAAAAAAATATAGTTGGAAACAATTATGTCCAATCTAAAACATTTACAATTTTTACAAAACATTTTAAATTGCGATTTTGCGTAAAATCTGTTACTGGTATTAGTTAACTATTGTCAATAAACACTATCTACAATCTTTACAAAACATAATAAACTGTGATCTTGCCTAAAATCTGTTGCTATTACTTAACTGTTCTTTTGGAACCATCCCAGCATTCGCCTGTTTGACCGAGGGAAACCACGAAAACTCCGGTCACGAGGACCGGCCCGGGGATCGAGCCCGGACCTGCCGACTGCGAAGTGGGCCCGCTACGCACTAAAGGCCCATTCACAATGCAAACATAAGCATAATTGGCGTTAACATAAAAGTTAGGACTACGTCCATAAGCAGACTCATTCACAATGCCTTCGCCTAAGCATTACACGTAAGACGTTAACTTATAAGCTTCAAGCTTCTGTGCTTATGCTTATGTAAGAAATAAGAAATGAACCAATCACAGCACGTTTAATTCAAAATCAAGTATCGAAATAGGATCAAAGTCGATAGAATGAACAAAAGACTGGTTTTCCAAATTGCTTAGTTGATTTTCGACGGTTTTCTGCGTTGTTTTGTAACGTACGAGCTATACTTCGGTTTTTCTTTCTTGGCGCACGGGAGTGTGTCATCAAAATGGAATATCTCACGGTATTATGCGTCGTTCTCCATTGTGCCGCTAGCAGTCGTATGATCGCGACTGTATCGAGTAGTGCTGGCGATCATGCGACGTCTGGCGGCACATCAGAAATCGACGTGAAATACCGTGAGATATTCCATTTTATTAACACCCTCCCCGTGCGCCAGGAAATAAAAACCGAAGTATGAGCACTGAGCCACTTCGCCCGCCCGCCCGATTGACTGATTGATTGATTGATTCGTGTTTCCGGGCGCGTCAACTACTTAGGTCATTAGTCCCGTAAGTGCAGTGCGTGTTTTTTCTCGAGCGGTAGCGATGATCTTTTCCCCGCTGGATGGCGAGATCTGGCGCCGACCTACCGTCGACTAGCGGGATTTTCCCCTCAACCAGGTATCTCCCACCAGCGGGGCACCGCCCTAGCCGGGACAAGCTGTAAGCTCCCGACCGGTCTCCCAGCATGTGCGGTAGAGTAGTGCATGTTAGTGCAAGTGTGTGTGTAAAGGGAGAGGATGGGACAAGGATAAGGAAGGAAAGATCGCGCGCGGTCCGTGGCCCGTTTGTTAGGGCACTGCTTCGGCATTCGCCTGGTGTTGATCGGAGAAACCACGGAAAACTACCGATCAGAGCAGCCGGCCGATAGAATCCTCCTCCAGACAGCGACTGAATTCGACCTAGCTGACGAGCTAGTGTCGAAAATCCTGCCGCCGTCGGGACTCGAACCTAGGACCTCCCGATCAGAGGGACTGCAGTGACATCAGGTTGACGCATTGAGCCATCTCTCCCGGTGCCGCCCGCCCGCGTGTGTGTGTGTGTGTGTGCGTACGTGTGTGCGTGCGCGTGCGTGCGTGCGTGCGTGCGGGGAGGCAAAAAGCGGGCGCGCGGGCGCCGAATAAGGAGCAGCGGCGCCGTCGTAACTCTCTCGCCGCGTCGCGGAGACGAGTCCGCGGGCGCAGCCGGCCGACGCCACGGCGGCGCACAGTGGGCTGCAATGGCCTGACACGCGCGCACCGCATTTCAAGTGGGATTCTGTTAAATAAACGCCTTCAAACTGTTGTTGCGGGCTGCAGGTATTTAATATACGATCTAAAATAACTAGTGTTTGTAAAAAAAAAAGTATAAATGACAGATGGCGCCACTTTAATTTTTACTTTCCCGTAAACGTACGTATACACGCAGTGATATACGTAGTATAGGGAAAGTTATGTAATGCTACGCGAAAAAATGGCCAACTTTCGGTGGAAAAAAGTTAATTGCCGGGCCGTGAAAACGAAAAAGTGGATAAAACCAGTTGCCAAATTAAGAAAAAAAATCCCCTAACACGTGTTGTAGCCAGAAACCCTGTTTTCTAAGTCCTTGATACCGAAAAACCAATTGAAAGGAAAGCGTCCGTCTGTCTGTCTGTCTGTCTGTTCGTCTGTGAACACTGCTAGCGCCTAAACCATACGTACGATTTCTTCCAAAATGGATATTCCCGGTCGATCTGGTTAATAATTATTTTCGTTCTGTTTCGCATTTCAAGTGTAACTAGGAAAACCCGGCAGACGTTGTTCTGCCCTTCATCTCCCTCTTTGCCCTATCATCTCCGTTTCTCACCGTCTCTCCCTCCCTCCCTCACCCTATCCTTGTCTGAATCTGTATGTCTCTGTCTCTGCTACTCTTTGCCCCTCTCATTCACATTTACTTGCAGATTTTGCACGTCTCTGAGAAGGTGAGGTAATATCGGGAGACCCCGTACCAGCAAAAATGTAATAGAATGTTTAAGAAGAGTTTATTCTGTAGATACGGTGTGAGAAACGTTCCTTTGAGGCCTTCGACCTCAATATTTTAGTTTTCAAGACCCTAGAAAGCCTCGTTTATGAGTTATTTAACGATATAGATTCAAATTGCTGCGGAGTGCGTTGCAGGTTGCATTTGACGTGAATATGTAGTGGATATGTAGCGCCATGTAGTGTAGTTACAACAGAATTAACAACACATAAACCTTCTGGGTAAAAAAAAAAACACGGAGAAGTGCCAACTTTCATGGAGATCAGTCCAATGGTGTCCGGAGTTTTGCTCTTACATACATACTAACATACCGTTTTATATATAGATTCTGTTAAAACAACGCGTTCGAGATGTTGTTACAGGCTGCAGGTATTTAATATAAGATCTAAAATATCTAATGGTTGAAAAATAATGTATAAATGACAGATGGCGCCACTCTAAGTTTTAATAATTCTTTCCGTTCTGTTTTGACGGAGATTCCAAAGGCAAACAGGCATAATCGAAATTGAAAGGTCTACAAAATACATTGTAGTAATGTATACCACTGAGTTTTATAGGTATCTAATTTCGAATTTCTTATCCAATTGTAAAATTAAAATGGTGAATCCAATACGGTGAATATATTTCTGAAACTATTATTCGATTCCAGTTTTTAAAGCTGAGAATTCTTATGAACATTAAGGATGCAGATGAAATGCATTATTTTACTTTGCTTTGAATATTTACGAAAGTAAAAGCACAACTTGAAACTTCTTGAATACCCTTTCAAGGCCTTTATTATATTTTATGATGCAAATTTATTTTAGATATTATGTTTGGTGTAGGTACTATTTCAGAGAATTTTGTTTTTTCTTCCAATGCGCGCATTCCAGCCTATTCCAGTGCACTGTGCGGCGCTGGCGACGCGACATCCACAACCACACACCCACGCGCGAAATTGAAACATCGACAGTGATGGCTGAGGGCGTCAACTAGTATCAACTGCAGTGCCTCTGACAGAAAGGTCCTAAAGTTCCCAACTGTGGCAGGCTGACACTAGATGGTCAGCTAGGTCGAATTCAGTCGCCGTCTGGAGGAGAATTCTAGCGGCCGGCTGCTCTGTTGGGTTGTTTTCTGCGCTTTCTCCGATCAACTCCAGGCGAAGGTCGGAGCAGTATCCTAACAAAGGGGCCCCGGACCGCGCGCGATCTTTCCTTCCTCTTCCTTTTCCTATCATCTCCCCTTATACCCACTTACATGCATTACACTAGACACACGCCGGGAGACCGGTCGGGGGCTTAGAACTTGTCCCGGCTGGGGCGGTGCCCGCTGCTGGGAGATCGCGGTCCGTGGCTCACTGTTAGGGTACTGCTCCGGCATTCGCCTGATGTTGATCGGAGAAACCACGGAAAACTACCTATGAGAGCAGCCGACCGCTAGAAATCTCGTCCAGACAGCGACTGAATTCGACCTAGCTGACAAGCTAGTGTCGAAAACCCTGCCATCGTCGGGACTCTAACCTAGGACCTCCCGATGAGAGGCACTGCAGCAACATCAGTTGATGCACTGAGACACCTCTCTCAGTAACTGTCCGTGTGCCAAATGCGAGGAAAGATATAGGAAATGTTTGCAGAGCATCGGAGTCCTCTCGGGCGAGTGATATTGTCTGCTCAATGAAAGTAGCGCTGCGTTCCTCCAGCACACAAATTGACAGTGGTATCGTCATTTATTATTTTATGAATAATACGGTGCACCATAAAAGTCTCTCCGCACCGAGCCAAATCATGGCCTTATTAAAAATTGCATTGATGTTGATAGCAACCTGATCACTGGGAAACATGTGACGGGATAACACTTCCAGCATCTATTCTAATTGTGTGAGTGCGCCAGTTACGATTTTTTGTGACAAGCTGCAGCTAGTACTATCAACATCATTTCTGTTTCTAGCACTCACAACCAAAGTGCCACTGCGGACAGACTTTTCTGAGGCGCAATATATGCTTATAGATGATATTAAGCATACACAATGTCCCGAAATGAAATGGATTGCAACAATGTGGATTATTGAGACCTTGAATCAAATTGGTATAAGAGACAAAAGAGTTCCGAAATCTGAAACTAAACAACGTATGTGCAAAATAATCAACATGTGTGACATAACCTTAAATAGTCACAGATACTCAAGAAGATCTCACATTTTGAAATTTGAAACTTCAATCATTAAGAAACATTAAATTATGATCGGAATCTTCGCTTATTATTGGATTTATGTTAATGCAGTCATCTCTGAACTTCTTAAAATACAATTATTGTCAGGTAATGGAACTCCAGAGGATGTTTAAAAACAGCACGAGAAGTCGAGTCTCCTGAGACGACGTGCAACAAAAGAAAATCTGGAGGAAGAACTTACGGGAAAAGTTCCGACTTTAATAACTTCTCTCTCCGGGAGACGCCGCGTTCTAAGCGTCTAGTTGCCAACGTTTGCCGTCAACAACAATTTGCCAACGTTTAGGCCAGGCACGTCAAACTGCGCCCGCACGAGCTACCTGCCCGCCTGGGGAACCCGGCACTCCTACGGGGTTGGGCAACTTCACCTCTCTCCGCACTCATTTCGCCTTAAAATCCAGAAAGGTGTGTACGTGCTCAAGCTGGAGCGGCGAGAAGCGGTGAATAATGGGTTCATACGAAAATATGTTTGCCAGATTTTTTTCTATCAAATAACCGATAATTGTATCATTCTTATATTCTTCTCCACTTATTACTAATTGATGTTTATTTACTTCCTATATTCTCCCTTACATGAACATCTTTGCTTAGTGACAAGAATGTGTTTGAATTACGAATTATTTTAAAAATATTCAATGGGCGCCTTAACCTCAACACCAACTCGCATACTGTTTCGTGGCCAATGATGTATATAAATACCACTAGATGGCTGACTCCGCGCTTTCCCAATAGGCGGAGGTGAGGCCGTACAGGGAGCCATGTTGCACGGCAAAAGCTTCGAATGTCAATTGCACCCATGAAAGTTCGGTAGATCAGATGCGAGAACCCTTTGTCGTGGAATAATGAACTAAGACGAATGTGATTGGTCGACAGACTAATATATATTCTCGCACGGCTTGTGCGAGACGACTTGACTTGACAAGACGTGCTTGGTCGACAGAATAATATTCTCGCACGGCTTGTGAAATCGTCATTACTGCAACCGATAGCGTGCAGAAATGTATACATTCCGGAGTAGTCGTAGAGAAAGACATTTTCGGGCTGAAGTGGAAATTGCGTTGTTGTAGGTAAGGGGCGTAGGAATAAGATCTTCCAACTGACAAGGTCTGCAGTGGTATCACGACCCCTGCCAAGTCTCTGTCAGCTGGCAGTTATCGAGCTCACGAGTTAACCTCCCGACAACCAATCAACCCTGACACCGCTATCTATAACACAACGACTCAACAAGGAGAGAGCCGGGAGAATGAAAACATTAACACAACGGCGCCACGAATTAACGTGCCAATAAATCAATAACCGTATAACGAACGTGTATTGATTGGATATGTTATTAACTGGCAAGATTGATGGTAGGAGCATTCAATTAGAGGTCTATCGCTCGAACTCGCACCAATAAATCGATAAGCGAAAGAATGAATGACGAGGCAGATTTCTGCGTTTGCTAGGAGGGGGATCTGCGCTGTCGACATTAATCTTGCCAATTCCGTGCCGATGATAATAATGATATATTTCTGCCCTCAAAGAACCAAAACAGTTACAAGAATTACTAAATGATGTTACAATGCCCGAAACTAAAGGAATTACAAAAATATCAGTATCAGATAAAGTTACAATGCCATTAAGTTAAAGAACCAATCTAATGCTAAACTCATCCGTTTTACAATGGTCTTTCATAAGTAGCTTTATCACTTATGATCACTTTACATCAGTCTTTCGTAAGTAGTTAAAGACCTATGTAACTGACATTTGCCATCAATTTTGAAGTCATCAGACCAACTTGAGTGTTGATTAAGAGCCCGTTTGAAAGTTTGGGGAACAAGTCCGTCTTTAAATTGGCTCACTTCCCGTGAACTAATCGTGAACTCTAATTATTGAAAATACTTCAACAATAAATGTTTTCGTTTGAATTATTAAACAGAGAAATGTATTCTTCATGTTTTATTCTAAATTTTATCAAAAAGAAACTATACAAATTTATTTTGGTCGTTATTTGAAGTTAAATAATTTTAATTATTAATAAGATCCTAAGCAGAAGGTTTATTTAAACCATGGTGTAATAGTACGCGTGAGCGTCTATGATATTGTTTTTTTAATGTTTATTCTCACCGAGTTTAGGTGAATCAGGAAAACTGATGTCACTGCAGTACCTCTAACTTCTAATGAAGTTTCTCGAAAACTCAAAACTTTTGTGTGAAAAAGAGCTTCAAATTTCGAATTTAGTGGCGCTTAAATACCATTTTCTTAAAAAACGGCTCCAAATTTTTCAAAGATATTGCCGTTTAGGATGAAGTTTTTCTGTTCTTTAATATTCTTAAAATAATATTTCCGTTCTTCTATTAGGAAACCGAAAAATTAAGGAAATGCTAAAAAATGGAGGGGATAGATGGCAGCTGGCAAAAGTATGTGGCAAGTCCGAATAGCTAGCTAAGACCAAGGGAAATAGAAAACTAATAAGGGAAAATCTGTGCCATTCTGTAGCACCATTCGTTTTATTTACTATAGTTGTCATACAAATAATTGGGAGGCATTACTTTCGGAACGACCCTCGTTAAAATTCAGTTATAACTTGAACTAGAGGTGCAAAAGAATGGCACGACTATGGCATTGTCGTGACTCCCAAAGCTACATGTTCGAGCGTGCGCAGTGAACCGTAAGCCCCGGTGATGTGTTTTGCTTCTAATTGCTCCATCCCGGGCCCGACCGGAAGTGAGCAAAACGCTGTTCCTGTGTTCATCCTCACACGCTCTGGAATTTCCCCCTCTTAGCTACTTCCTTCTTTCTCGGTTGATAAAAACCTCCTCGATTTGAAATATTATTCCCATTCCGGTAAAGAGACATTTTCGTCAAATTTACGCTATTTATTTCCACGTTATTTTATTCTGGAAGGCAATGCCAAAATTTGGAATTCAGTTTTTATTCCCAAACTATAACGATTTTGAACATCACACAGATAAGGGATCAGTTCGCTCAGAGCCTCCGTAGTGAAAGGTTGTGTCGACCGCTCGCTGATAAGCTCAAGGCATAAGTGAGCGCTGCGTTCTCCATCTGCGAGGCCGCCGCGCTAGGTTGCTGTTTAGTGAAAAACCAGTGCTAGTTTCACGTGTGAATTTTCATTGTGAAGAGATTTGAGAGATTTTGATTTGTAATGACTGGTGGCGTGCTACTATCTTGGTGAACATTTTATATTACCCAAGAGGAGTTCGTTTCCAGCCGAATCTATCCTCCCTCAAGAAGGGAAGACTCCCAATACAATGTCCGTTCAACAACCGGAAGGTAAAATGTTAAAAACCTATGCTAGTGCAACATCTCTAGAAATGTTCCCTTCAAAAGAACAGGCGATAGTTATTGAAAAACAAGATGGTTTGACAATCAAAGATTATGTAGGAAAATTGGCAACAATTATTTCACCAAATGATATAAGATTCGTATCACGAATTGCAAACAATAGAATCTGTGTATTTTTGAGTAGTAAAATCGTAGCTAAGAAACTCACAGATAACCATAGTACAATAAAAATAAACAATTTTGAACTAGGACTGAGACCCTTAATCAATAAACAACGAAGAGTGATCATCTCCAATGTATGCCCTGTTGTTCCACACAGTGTAATTGAAGCTGAACTTTCCAAATTAAATATAAAAACTAGTTCTAAAATATCATTTATAAAAGCTGGGATCAGTGACCCTGGATATTCCCACATTATGAGCTTTCGAAGGCAGGTGTTTATAGATCCAAATGATATTGATAAATTGCCTACATCAACACCTATATTCTTTGAAGATACAACATATAGAATTTATTTTTCAACAGACAATGTGTGTTGCTTCATATGTAGTCAAGCAGGTCATTTAGCTAATCAGTGCCCTAAAAAAAGCATTTCACCAGATGGGATAGAACAAATTGATCATTCAATAAGTGAAACTATTCCAAAAGCATCACAGGAAATAATTGACAATAAAACAAATGCAAATGTATTAATACATAATGATAGAAATTTCCCTGTAATCAACAGAATTCAAGTAACTGATGTAACATCTAAATCTGGAACAAAAAATGGTGCATTATACAATGATAATATACAAGAGAAAACCCAAAATAATGAAATGGAAACTGTCTCTGAAGAAACCTACAGTCAAGATCAAGAAATGAATTGTCTACCAGAGAACAAAGACAATAAAGTACCAAAAGACATTTTTAAAGGAACAAAAAGAGTCCACTCATCAACCAATTCACAGGTATCTACAATTACAGTGTTCTCACCCAACGAAACTGATGATGAAGAAATAGAACTACAAAACCCAACTACTGACTTACAAGAAATTACCTTAAAAGTGGAGACAGATGAGAAGATTAAACCAAAAAAGAAAAAAAGAGCAAAAAACAATGATCAAAGATCTGATGGTGAAGAAATTGATGATGCTAATGACTCGAATGATGAAAGTCATAATATAGAAGAGATGCAACTTAGTAATTTATCAGGTGATGAAGTGAAGGAAACAATACAGGGAAGAAAGGAAAAAAGAACAAGAAACACTGACAACAGGACAGAAGAACAAGTGTGGGAAGAAATTGGAAAAGAAATAAACTCAACCAATGAAGAGAAACTTTATCCTCTAAATTTAGACCAATTCAGTAGCCTCTTGGACAGAACAAAAGGAAACCAAAATATAAAACAAATAGTAGATGAGTATACAGATAAAACTGAAGATTTAATCAGAATGTGCAGAGATTTACATGGCAAAATGAACCCACAAATGAAAAACAAATGTACTCGCCTTTCAAAAAAATTACAACAATTAAGGAAAAACAACAAAGAGACAACGAGTCAACCTTCAGCCAGCTCTTCTCTCCATTAAAAAATCTAATTAATGGAAATAATACAATGGAACATAAACGGATTCTATAGAAGACTAGAAAACATCAAAGTAATAATAAACAAATTTAATCCAATATGTTTATGCATTCAGGAAACAAATTTCTCCAATGATCACTGTGCTCAGATCAGAGGATATTGCAACTTCCACAAAAACAGAAATCATTCAAGAATAGCTAGTGGAGGAGTAGCAATATTTGCCTTAGCATATACCTTACCTGAAGAAATTTCATTGAATACACATATAGAAGCAGTAGCTATGAAGATAAAAGTCCCTTATAAATTGACAATTTGCAATGTATATTTACCAAATAGCTACAGTTTTAATGAGGAAGAATTAATCAATCTGACGAATCAACTTCCAAAACCATTTGTCGTGCTAGGAGACTTTAATAGCCACCATATGTACTGGGGATCCAAAAAAAATGACCTAAGAGGAAATATAATAGCAGGTTGGTTGGAAAAAGAAGAAAACCTCATTCTCCTGAATTCATACCAACCTACTCATTTCAATAGCAGCAATGGCCACACAAGTAATATTGACCTCTCTATAGCATCAAATGAAATAGCCCCATCATTAGAGTGGAATGCTCTGAAATATTTATATGACAGTGACCATTTCCCAATAAAAATTAAAATCGCTGAGGCACCTTCATCACAAAACAACATTCCATTAACAGGAAGGTGGATATTTGACAAAGCAAATTGGAAATCATTCAAAGAAGAAATAGATAAATCACTTCTTGAGATGCCAGACTTATCAGATAGTACCACAAATATATCCGCAAATGGTCTCATAAAAACATTTTCTGATCTCATTATTAAAGCAGCAAATAGAGCAATCCCCAAATCATCTGATATCCCCAAAAAGAAATGTGTACCATGGTGGAACAAAGATTGTGCTCAAGCAACACTAGAAGCAAAGAGGGCACAGCGAAGGTACAAAAAGAATGCACATAATGACCCAGATTTAGTGTACAAAATTCAATACAAACAGAAGAGAGCACTAGCGAGAAGAATATATAAAGAGAGTAAGAAGGCATCCTGGCAAAATTTTGTATCAGCATTAACACCACAAGCACCTATTGCAACAATTTGGAAGAAAATAAATAATTTAAAAAATGGTCAGTACAAATCAGATAAAATTGTATTGGAAGATGCTGAGGGTAAATTCCATATGGAACCCTCACACAATTCAGATCTCCTAGCAGCAAACTTTGCAGAAAATTCAAATTCCAACAACTATAATAAAAAATTCTTAATTTATAAGGAATTGGAAGAAAAAAATAACAATTACGATACAGAAGATAATACAAACAACATAAATACAGAAATTAAAAGATATGAACTAGATTTAGTACTCTCCCAATTAAATAATTCAAGCCCCGGTCCGGACTATATACCTAATGTAATGATAAAACAACTTACAGACAAAGCCCTAAAATACCTATTAGCAATATATAATTTTATATGGAAAAGACAGGAATTTCCAGATACGTGGAGAGAAGCTACTGTAATCCCCATTCTAAAACCTGACAAAGTGCCAAGTTCACCTTCCAACTACAGACCTATATCACTTACCTGCAATATGTGTAAAATCATGGAGAAAATTATCAGTAGAAGAATTAGATGGTATCTGGAGGCACATAATATTCTAGCACCTCTCCAATATGGTTTTAGGGAATCACATTCAACAATGGATTATTTAATAAATGTAGAAGCGGAGATATGTGAAGCCTTTTTAAACAAAAGTCATGTAATTGCAGTTGCCATTGATATAGAAAAGGCTTATGAAATGGTCTGGAAACATAGAGTACTTAAAATAATAGAGAATCTTAATCTAAAAGGAAATATTTTAGCATTTATTAAGAACTTTTTGAGCAACAGAAGTATTAGAGTCAGAATCAATAAAACCCTCTCTAAACCAGTGCAAATAGAAAATGGTCTGCCTCAAGGTTCTGTGTTAAGCGTTATTCTGTTTCTGATCAGTATTAATGAAGTGCTTCAAACAATCCACAAACCGGTTAAGGGATTTTTATTTGCAGATGATTTAACCATAATCTGCACTGGAAAAAATATTCAGCACACAGCCAGACTTATTCAAAACACACTCAACAACCTCCAAAAGTGGTCTGACAACACTGGTTTTAAATTTTCTAAAACAAAGACTGAATATATAATATTCTCTAGGAAAAAAGAAGAAAAAAGGGTAACTCTAAAGTTGGATGACAATATTATCAGAAGTGTTCCAGCTATTAAAATATTAGGAATGACCTTTGACAGCAAAATGAAATGGAAGATCCATATTGAAAAGTTAAGAACTGAATGTTTTAGACGAATTAACACCATAAAAGCCCTATCTGCATTACAGTGGGGCTCTGATAGAAAATGCCTTATACAAACATACCAAGCCATAATAAGATCAAAATTAGATTATGGATGCATATTGTATGACTCAGCTGGAAGAGACCTAATTAATAAATTAGAAACTATACAAAATACTGCACTACGACTCTGTATTGGTGCATTTAGGACAAGTCCAACGATCAGTATATTGGTTGAGACTAACATGATACCACTTAAGCTAAGAAGAAAAGAACAAATAATTCTATATGCAAACAAGATGTTGGTAAATAATCAAAATACTCATAAATACCCTTGGAAAAGAAATACCACAGAAGCAGAATATCTAGCACATCCAGGATTACCAAAGCCATTATATATTAGAGCATCTCTTTATACTAAAGAGCTGAATATGACCATCCCCTCACTACTACCTAAAAAGAAGCCTACATTACCACCCTGGAATAACATCACAATAAAAGTAAATATGGATCTAGCAGTATATGAGAAGAGTACCACCCCCAAAGGAATATTTAGAAGTTTATTTTTAGAAATGAAAACAAAGTACGATGATTACAAATCCTATTACACAGATGGATCAGCAATGAATGGGAGAAGAGGATGTGCAATAGTAACAAATAATAAAACATACAGATTCAGATTACATAACACCCTCTCTATATATACCTGTGAAGCGATAGCTATTTTTCAATCCTTACAAATAATAAGAAACAATAGAATAGAAACTAAACATGTAATTTTCTCAGATTCTAAATCAGCACTTTTAGCCATAACAAACACCAATAACTCAAATCTACTAATTAAGGAAATTAGAGAATTAATTACTTGGCTAATTACTAACAATTATACTATAGAACTAGTGTGGATACCAAGCCATCAGGGAATTCAAGGTAATGAAGAAGCCGACAAAGAAGCCAAAAATGCAATTAACGAACCTTTAAACAACACAATAAGATCTCCACAAGAAGAAGTTAAACGATATATTAAGATTAAAATCAAAGAATTTTGGGATTCCCACTGGAGAAACATCGACTCTAATAAACTACAGGAAATAATACAATCAACCTTTGAGAAGTCTGTTATAGTGCCAACATCTAGAAGGGAACAAGTGACAATAGCCAGGTTGAGAATAGGGCATACAAATCTGACACATATCCATTTAATTACAAAAAAACAGAGAAACTTATGTGAAAAATGTGGTGAAGCTTGGACAGTCAAGCACCTTCTTGTATACTGCCAAGAATTAAAAACTGAAAGAGACCAATCTGAACTGCCCAAAAGTATTAGAGACTGTTTAAATACCAAAGTTGGATGTAGACAGACAATAGTTTTCCTGAAGTTAATAAATAAGTACAACTCCATATAAGATGGAATAAATAATATAATATGAATACAAATTGTATATGTAAATTGGTTAATGTAAATATGGAAACTGTTTGACTACTAACCAAAGTATTAATGATTTAAATCATATCCCTAATGGAATCCAAATACAATTTATATATGTATTGTAAATGTAAGTTATGTAATATAAATGTAACGATACTAATAACTGGTATTTTATGGAATGTAAGCAAGACACATACAGGAAATATTTCCATTATGTAATTTAAAATATAGCTCATGAGTATTGTAAATATTTAGTGCAAATTTCAATGTATTAATGTCTGACGATAATTGAATGTATATGTGACCCATAAAAATTTCTCTGATGTAATACGCAATATGTAATGTAAATACAAAATGTATATGTAAAGAGAATTAATGTAAGCATGTAAACTGTCTGATTGCTAACTAAAGTATTAATGATACAAATCATATTCCAATGGAAATCAAAATACAAATTATATATGTATTGTAAAATATAAGTATGTTAACGATTGTTTGATGACTAATTGAAGGCATAAATACAGACTATACTAAATTATGAGAGATATGTAACTATGTAATACAAATGTAACGTTACTGATAACTGATAATTTATTGAATGTCATAAAGACAATATTTTCCATATGTAACTTAAAATATAGATAATGTGAAATGTAAATATTAAGTCCAAATTTCAATGTATTAATGACTGAAGATTAATTGAATGTATAAAAGACATGTAAAAATTTCTCTAATGTAAATCTGTAATGATGTCGCTAATGACCATAGTAGTTAAAAAGCGACATAAAATAAAATTAAATAAAAAAAAAAAAAACAGATAAGGGATAAACTACAGAAGAACCCCTCTAATACGAAACCCGCCAATCCGAAATTTTGGATAATCCGAACAAAATTCGGGATGAAAGAAAGAATAAACCAATTAAATAAAATGCTTATTTGTAGGCTAAATAACGGATTTTATAAATACTTATATTTACCGAGCAGAGTGGCTCAGGGCATTGCAGGCTGAATTTGTTTTTGGGAGGGCCGGGTTCAGTCCCCGTGCCGACCATTCTGACCGGGGTTTTCGTGGTTTCCCTCGCTCACCCAGGCGAATGCTGGGAAGCGCAACCGGCATCGCTAGGCGAATTCGTTAACTACGTGCATTCATGAAGGTTAAGCGAATTCGAAACATCGCGGGTTCGTGGATGGGTGACAGACGAGGAACCCCGGGATGTAATGGCTCCGTGGCCAATTGCCCTTTACGGAACATGCAATGCCCAACAACGCGCCCGCACGCTGCCGGAGCCACCTACGTCCACCGTCGTCGCGTACGCTGACGCGACGCTCCGTCTGTGCGCATGGACCAGGGGTCCTCAAACTACGGCCCGCGGGCCACACGCGGCCCGCCGAGGACATTTATACGGCCCGCCGCGTTTCTATGGTTTAAAGAATTTTTTTCTTAAAATCCGCACTTTTTTTATCATTGTTAGGGTGTCAAGGGATGGCAAAAAATTGATGGTTTTAAAACAACGATGTTTTCCACCAGAAACATCGGTGTTTTTTATTAATTATTTTTAAATATTGTATTTGTTCCCGTTTTGATTCTTCACTTCAAAAAAATAGATATATAGTGTGTATAAGAATTTGTTGATAGTTTTTGTTTTACTATAGTGCGATTTTTCTGAGTCTGCCTCTCAAGGCCTGTCTTCACGATGGAATATGTCACGGCACCTCGAGTGTTTCTCAGTCATACCGCTAGATATCGCATGATCGTGATCGTATCAAGCAGTGCTTGCGACCATGCGGCATCTAGCGGCAGGACCGAGAAAGACGCGAAATGCCGTGTGATCGGTCGAAGGGGCTTGAGAGGCAGAGTTAGAAAAATCGCGTTATATAATCTGGCCCTCCGATGGCCTGAGGGACAGTGAACTGGCCCCCCGTTTCAAAAGTTTGAGGACCCCTGGCATGGACCATCGGAGAGCACTCGTACGCGTGGCCTGCGCCCACAATACACTCGGTCTACGAGAACGAGCTTCAGGCCGCAGTCTACACAATCCTATTTTGTGCCTTGTATTATAGCTCTAATGTATACGTTCAACTTTATTGTGATAACGTGGCTGTTGTATGCACGCTTCAAAGGCCTGTATGTCTTTCCAATCTCTACTGTACATGCGCTGCGGCGCATATCACATTTTCTGTTTGCAATTTTGATATTTTGTACATAGCTTCTGACGAAAATAAAGCGGACGTTCCGTCCCGCGCTGCTTCCGGCGGATCGACGGGACAAATTTGATACTTACGATAAAATGATGAGGTCCATCAACATTACGATGAGGTCAATCAACATTACGATGAGGTCAATCAACATTGCGATGAGGTCAATCAACATTGCGATGAGGTCAATCAACATTGCGATGAGATCAATCAACATTGCGATGAGGTCAATCAACATTACGATGAGGTCAATCAACATTACGATGAGGTCAATCAACATTATGAGTAAAGAAGATTCGCATGATCTGAAACGATACGAAACCAGCTGGAGGCTAAATTAATTGATTAGTTATTTCATGTGCGTCGATTGCTAAGGTGGTTAGTCCCGTGAATGTAGTGCATATTTTTTATCCAGAGAGGGGGCGGCCATCTTCCCCCGCTGGCGAGATCCGGTGCCGTCCTACGTCGGCTTGCGAGGTTGTGAAATGCGGGGCAGAGCCGACCGGTGACAGCCCAAGATAGTGCATGGTGAAACTGTTTCTACTGTCGCTTTAAAATAACACAAACACTTCCGATAACCATTCTGAGTACATTGGAAAATGGAATTTTTTCCAGATAGATCGCGAAATTTTCACATTGAGCGCTGTCTGGAGGAGAATTTAGCGACCGGCTGCTCTGGTCGGTAGTTTCCCGTGGTTTCTACGATCAAAACCAGGCGAATGCCGGGGCGGTACACTAACAAATCCCCTAACCCCCAACACTGCCGCATCCGTGCCCGCTCTACCTCCGCTTCTACAAGTACCACACTACTACAATACTATACTGTTGCGAGACCTGCCGGAACAGAGAGCTTGTTCCGGACTGAGCGGTGACTAACTGGAGAAGATACAGTAGTGTTCAAAAAAACCGCATCACCTCGCTCACAGTTGTAATCTGCAATATAATCCTGAAAAAAGACCACCGGATTTCCAAAAATAGAGTGAGTTATGAAGGTAATGCAATCGGAAACACGGTATGATCCACATAAAATGTATAATTACCAATTTCTACTAATTTTTGCTTGAAATTTGAAAAATCTGTAAAACAAAACATACTGAACACCCATTTTCTTCAGGTAATGCTTTTTCATTGAGCACTACTGTACTTGGGGAAAACCCCGGAAGTGGATGTGTAGGTCGAATCTGAATATCACTTTCCTTTGGGAAATGAATACGGGGATATAAAATGCACCAAACGTACGGACTTTATGCCCATAGCAGCAAAAACGCCGCAAAATACTAATCAACCAATCACTCAAATTCTTGAAAAGGACAAAATGTTTTGCGCACAGACCTTCAGGATACTTTGGTCCACGGGTACGTACTACCTCCAAGGAAGGAGCGTGTGGGTTTCCCTCCCCAGGTGTCTCCCTCGCCGGGGAAGCGCCTCACCCGGGGAAGCTCGAATACGCCAACTGGTTGCTCTTTTATTACATTCCCGTAAACATATGTATAAACGGAGTAATATACGTAGAATAGGGAAAGTTGTATAATGCTGCGGAAATTAGATTTCGAGATTTTAACGGAAATACACGTTTTCGGGTCCCCTGATACCGAAAGAATTTTTATCAGTATTGATATCTTTCATGACCTTACCGCCTGTGAAAGATCTCAATAATAATTGTCTCAAATACACTACTTGCAATGCTTCATAGCACTTAGAAATTTGTATGTACGGGTTTTGAAAGGCGCTGAACAAGCTGGTAAAATTTCATGTCAATCCGAGTATCCAGCACGGTGAGTGTTGCGTGTCAGCTGTTGCAGGCACAAATATAACATGTAAACAATTCTCTCAGATAAGTACTGCGACCATGAGGATTTTCCTAAATACTTGAAACTCTTAACGCCACACGACAAATGAACGGCGCTCAGCTAAACCTCCCCATTTCTTCAGCAGGTGCCTTGGAACATGAAAACGAGCGGCAGTCTGGCTGCGTCGGACCGACGTACAGTTAGTAAGTCTTGTTTGTACAGTCCATAATTTGCTCGAAAAACGTTAATTTTAAGTGGAAAATTAATGCTAATGAAAAACATATTACAAGATAATTGAATTATTCCAGTTAAATAAAATGTAACTTCGTTCATCTAGACGAAACAGCCTTGAATTAGAAGTTCAAGACATTTTGTTGCTTGGAAACCTTCCCAGCGGCCCATACTTCCCGAGCGAATAAATGTGCTGGTGAATTTCAAATTTAAGGCCGTTTCGTCTAGGTGTACAAAGTTATATTTTATTTAACTGGAATTATTCAATTATCTTGTAATACATTTTTCATAAGAATTAATTTTTCATTTAAAATTAACGTTTTTTCGAGCAAATTATGGACTGAAGAAACAAGACTATTACCAACTGTAACGCGCTTACCCGACCGGAGTTCGGGCACAGTCCAATAATGTTTAAGAATGGTAACGTCCCTGATGTCTGAAAAAAAGCTACAGCGGTTCCTATTTACAAAGGTGGAGATCAGTCATTAATGTTTAATTATAGACCAATTAGACAATCATCGGTAATACTGTTAGAATATGAAATTGCCGACTACTAGCGACATACAGGCTGTCCCACCAACTATGGACCACCCCCATAACTTTTAAACGGTTCAGGATATCGAAATGTAGTTTTTGCTGAATAATGTAGAATCATGAGGCAACTAACATGCCATAGAGAAATTATCTATAATATTATTAGTTTTCGATAAATTTAATCATCTTTGATTTTTTAAATGGAACAATATATTTTTCTCACCAGCAATGGATAGATCCTGAAAAGAGGAATAAAATGATGTATCATATGCTAGTATTTTGATAGTAATTTGCGTATAAAATTAGACTTTCTGATATGTGATTTTGAATGAAACGGACAATATTTCATGTAGCAGCCCTTGCCATAGTCGCCTTCGGGGAAAATGGCCTTCGCGACGTCAAGACTGTTGCGTGGAGAGAAGAGACTGAAAGGGGTGGCAATGAGAGAAAAGAGGCCTAACTACGGCAATCCAGGGTCTTAACACAAAAGTCACATTAAAAATTACCAATTTAAACGATCAGAATGAGAGATTTTTTCCATTGATTTATCTGCATTTAACTTGTCTTCTTTAGCAATAAATATCATTTTCAAACTTGAGAAGAATGCAACCACCGTCTGTTCGTTGGTGAATTTCATTTTTAATTAAAATGATCATTCGTCCACTTCGCAATCATACCTCTACTGCCCTTCATACATGAAAAGAAAACAGTACACTTCCGTCTTTTGCCGTGGATTTTCAAGTTTGAGGCAGCACATGTCATGAAGTGAGAAACTCTGCAATCAATATTAGCAATCGAGACTACAGATGTACATTTGTGTTAAAGTTTAGTAAATTGACACTGATAGTCTGTTAAGTGTGTTTCAAAAGTTTTATTGCTTGGTTATTTTGGTACGTGTTGAAATAAGACGTTTATAAAGAGTAAATGCACAGAGAAAACGTCTATCTCTCTACTATTTGATAAATTAATCAAGATATTACAATAAAAATTTTTAAGCATTCATTCCCTTCCCTTGTTTTAAAATGATTGCTGGTTTCTGCCATAACACACTCAGATCGATTTTTGCAAGTTTGAAAAGAACTTTTATTATTATCGTTCTTCCGCTACAAATTATTTTTATTTTGTTCTTTTCGATGAACGTTGCTTTGGAATTTCATTAGAAGAAAAGTTCAATTCAGATGAACAAATGAGAAAAAACATCTTTCTGATCGGTAATATTGACTTTTGTTCATATGATCTTCGCGTCAAGACCATGAATTGCAGGAGTTACGCCTCTATCCCACACGGCCATCCCCCTCACACTCCTTGTCTCCACGAAACAGTCTCGTCGCCGCGAAGGTCTTTCACCGTTCACAAACGGCGACAGTTGCAAGCGCTGCTACACGAAATATTGTCCGTTTCATTCAAAATCACATATCAGAAAGTAATTTTATACGCAAATTACTATCAAAATACTAGCATATGATACATCATTTTATTCCTCTTTTCAGGATCTATCCATTGCTGGTGAGAAAAATATATAGTTCCATTTGAAAAATCAAAGATGATTAATTTTATCAAAAACTAAAAGTATTATAGACAATTTCTCTACGGCATGTTACTTGCCCCATGATTCTGCATTATTCAGCGAAAACTGTATTTCGATATCCTGAACCGTTTAGAAGTTATGGGGGTGGTCCATAGTTGGTGGGACACCTGTATACGGAACAAGAATAACTTCCTAGTTGAACACCAACACGGGTTTAGGCCAGAATATTCTTGCGAAAGTTACCTAACCACTGTTTATCGAAGACATTGCCCATTCACTCGACCAAGGAGAAAGAATTGACGTAATCGTTATAGACATTTCTACAACTTTCGATTTTGTTCCTCACGACTGACTTCTAAATAGAAGTACCGAATAGGAAGTAGTCCTGCAGGTGGTTATCTGGTTTACGGAATATCTCCGCGGACGGACAGGGTAAGTTCGAATTGATGACGAGGTTTATGTGACGTCCGGCGACCCTCAGAGAAGAGTGTAAGCGCCGCTTCCTCTTACTCTCTCGCTACCGCTTACGCAGTTAAGAGAAAGTTATACAATGATGCGCGAAAAAGCGGAGAATTTTCAGCAGAAAAACTCTTATTGTCCGGCTCTGGTAACGATAAGGTGAATAAATCGAATAAATACTAAATTTAAGGGGGAAATCCTCTAGCACATGGTGTAGTGAGAATCCATGTTTTTTGGGTTCTTGATAACGAAAAATCGAATGTCGGCAAACCGTCTGTCTGTCCGTCTGTTTGTCAGCCTGTCTACCTGTCTGTGAACAACAATAGCGGCTAAACCGGTCAGCTGATTTTCTCCAAAATTGATATTCTCAATCGAACTAGCTCATGTAGCGGCCCCTTGAATTTGAAACATATATTTTAATTTTGGGGGTACTTAACATGAAGCTCCTGGGACATTTTCAAAATTAAAAAATGGCTCCATCGTTTGTAATTAAATTTTGTTGTTGGATAGAGTGAAAGACGTTTAAGGGAATGGTACAGGTCTCATTTTCGTTGAAAACTATGATTTTGCAAAAACTGCAAAAATTCAAACTTTTTTCGGCGTCTTCCTACAATTACAATTATGAAAATAGAGATTTTTCCCTTAATAAAATCTGTACATTAAAGATAGATTTTGCAGTAAGGTCATGTACAATTTTCGGAAGTTTGGGCACTTTTCGCGTAATTTTGCGTTTTGCACCGTAACTGTTAGTTTTACGAAGGCTCGAACACTGAAAACACTTCACTATACTGGGTAGAAATAAAATGTTTGAGGCACGTGGTTGTAAATATCTGGGTGCAATAATTTGAAGCGACATCTGCTGGGCTGATCTGATCACGTAAGATATACTGCACACAAGACTTGGAAAGCGCTGCATTTTGTCTACCGCATGTTACGGAAAGATAACAGTAATGCAGACTTACACATCTTTGGTTCGTCCCATAGTGGAATACGGAGTAGCTTGCTGGGATTCTCATAGGGAAGCTCAGATTACAAGATTAAACGGAGAGCAGAAAAAATTCTCGAACAGAACCAACGGGGCAAATGTCAATTGGGAATCATTAGTTACACGTAGAAAGGCGCAGTGTGTGTCCTCTTCAAGGCTAACAAAAAGCAACCGGCTTGGAAAGCTATGAATGAAAAACTTGAAATGCAACGCTACTTAAGTAGGGGGCGAAAATTCACACAAAATAAAACGTAGAAAGCAAAGAACCTTGGATTGGAACAATTTACCGGCAGAGATACTAGCAACCCTTCCCAGATGCACACGAGTTATGCGTTCCAGGGTTCCACAATGGTGTGCAATGACGAGCAGTGAAGGTGAACAAAAGTGCGGGCAAAATGTGATGCACGCAGTTACCGTTGATGTATAACTTACTTGTTACCGAAGGGATATGCGATGAAGTGAAGTGAAGTGAAGAAACGGGAACGCAGGAGAGACGGGAACGCAGCAGAGACGGGAACGCAGTAGAGGCGGGAACATTTTATTTATTTTTTATACTTGTCTATAAGTGATTAAATTTTATTTTTGTTTCTTCATTTGCATTTGAATGATTTATTTTTTCAATACTGATATGTAATGTTTCTCTCAATTTTTAATTTTTGAATTTTCTTTTCTTTTAATAACTACCACCGAGCGAACCCTCAATCTCACTAATAAACTATTTCTGAGTAAAGAAGGGACATGCAGTGTAATGAAGTGAAGGGATGAGTACGTAGTAGAAAAGGACACATTTCTATTTTTTATACTTGCCTATTTGTGTTTTTATTTTATTTTTGTTTGTTTTTTATATTATATAGGGCGTAACAGTTTACTTTCATTATTTGCATATATAGATTATTTTAATTTTTACTTCCTCGCCTACTGCGTACGCAGTATATAGAGGAAGTAGCTGCGGGGAAAATCGATAATTTTTCGACAGAATAACATTAATTGCTGGACCTGGTAACGAAATCCTGGAAAAATCGTGTTCTTCTGGGTAGTAAATTAATTTCTCTAACACGCTGTCTAGTCTGAATTCACGTTTGGTGGGTCCTTTGTACCGAAAAAACGACTTACAGCAAAATGTGTCCTTCCATCCGTCTGTCTGTGAAGAATTCTAGCCGCTAAACCTATCTGTAAAGAATCTGTAAAGAATTTGCACTAAAACTGATATTCCCCGGTCGATGTAATTGATGTCAAGACCCCTTGAATTTGAAACCAATATTTTGATTTTTCGGAGGTTCTTTACAAGAAGCATTCACATTTTCAAAATTTTCTCGAAAATGGCTCCAATTTTTCCTTCTTTAGAGCAAAAGACGCCTAAAAAAATGGCAAGGGTTGCATTTTCTTTAAACCCCTTGGATTTTCGAAAACTGCAACAGTTCAAATATTTTTCATCCTCTTTCTACAACTATAATAATGCAAATATATTTTTTTCCTAAATGAAATCTGTTCATGTTCGATTTTTCAATATGATTATGTTCAAGTTTTCAAAATATGAGTAATTTTTTCACAATTTTGCGTGAAATATTTTTTGCGGTATGTAGCAAAAAACCGGTCAAGAATGTGGTGGTGACCTCATTTTCGGTGAACTCTGAATTTTCTGAAAATTGAAGTTAAAAACGTTTTCGTCATCTTCCTGTAACTACAATACTGAAGACAAAGATTTTTCTTAAAGAATGTACGCTTTAATATTAGACCTTTGTAAAAACTCGTAAAACTTTTTTTTTCAAAATAGTGCGGGTGTAATTTTCCTGGAATTTTACGAGAAATGTATGCAATTTTAAAAACAATATTTTCCCAATGACAGTGCAAATTTTTTCTCGGATAGTGTAGTAATCGATCAGGCTCATGTCGCGGCCCCTTGAATTTGAAACAGATATTTTAATTTTGGGGGGTACTTTACATGAAGCCCCTGGGATATTTTAAAAATTTTCAAAAAAAGGTCTCCATCGTTTTAGTTAAATTTTGTTGTTGGTTGTTGTTGGACAAAGGTGTTTTTAAGAGGATGGTGGACATTTTCGTTCAAAACCCTGATTGTTTTGAAAACTGAAAATTTTCAAATTTTTTCCAGCGTCTCCCTACAATTACAAGACAGATTTTTTTCCTTAATGAAATCTGTTCCTTAAAGACAGATTTTGAAACAAGCTCTGGTACAATTTTTCGAAATTTTGAGTACTTTGCGCGTAATTTTGCGTGAAAGTGCGTGCTGTGTTAGTGCCAGTTGAATTATTCAATAACTCTGGCCTAATAATTTATCCTCTGTATTTTTGCTCACCTTGCGTCGTCTGCTGGGGGTCGAGTCCGCGACCAGATGTCAACGAGCGCAGTCTGCAACCACTGGCATCCCTCACTCTCCTGACAGGAACCACACGCAGCAGATCACTTCCTCACGACACGACACAGCACCACACCGCACTTCGCTGCACCGCACACGGCACACTCCCGCGCCTTCCGCCGCGCGCCGCCGACTGCCCGTTTCCCGGGGCTGACCGCGCGGCGACGAGCGCGCCGCCGCGCCGCCCTGCAGTGCCATCGGACGGCAAGTGGCGGAACTGCCCATGCGCGCCCGTCGGTCGCTCCCGAAACTACATGAACGAACGCATTCACTTGTAATAGAACCGTCACCCACGTATCAGCGTAACCACGACGGTCGTCTATGGCCATCCAGATCACATCGGTACAAGCGAAGCAAAACGAAAACGGACCGAAAACAAAACGAAAGGAAACGAAAACGAAGCGAAAATCGGATAACACTCATCTACAAAATTAAACTTGTTTGTGCCACAACAACTTTATTGGCTGATTTTAATGAGAAATTTTACACTGAATTCAGAAACGAAAGTTATCTGTCTCAATCGCGTAATGTTTTTTGTGACAATTAAGTAAATTTTTTACAGTCTTCATATAATTGAAGTAACTGCTTTACAAGTTTCCTATACTTATTATCAGATTTCTTGCTGCAAAAAAACTGTTCAGTCAAATTCTTGAAGGAAATACATACACATTATTCTTAATCATTTCAAATTTTCATCAGAATTTGCATCTTTCACTAGTTCTTTTATGTGTAGTTCTGCGAATATTCCCTCTTTAATTTTCTCATTCTTTCGAAAACTTCTCTTTCAAATTCAAAATGTTCTTTCCATTTCTGTCCATAACTTTCACGAAATTCTTCATCAACCCTAATTTTTATGAAGAGACGGGAGAAATATCTTTCCTCTGTCAACTAAGGGAACATTCACAAAACTTTTTACACCTGGTGAGAAATATTTACGTGAAGGCCAAGTCTTTTCTAAATCATTTCAAATTTCCATCAGAATTTGCATCTTTCACTAGTTCTCTTATGTGTAGTTCTGCGAATAATCCCTCTTTAATTTTCTCGTTCTTTCGAAAACTTCTCTTTCAAATTCAAAATGTTCTTTCCATTTCTGCCCATAGCTTTCACGAAATTCATCAAACGTAATTTTTATGAAGAGACGGGAGAAATATCTTTCCTCTATCTATTAAGGGAACATTCACAAACCTTTTTACACCTGGTGTGAAATATTTACGCGAAGGCCAAGTCTTTTCTAAATCATTTCAAATTTCCATCAGAATTTGCATCTTTCACTAGTTCTCTTATGTGTAGTTCTGCGAATAATCCCTCTTTAATTTTCTCGTTCTTTCGAAAACTTCTCTTTCAAATTCAAAATGTTCTTTCCATTTCTGCCCATAGCTTTCACGAAATTCATCAAACGTAATTTTTATGAAGAGACGGGAGAAATATCTTTCCTCTATCTATTAAGGGAACATTCACAAACCTTTTTACACCTGGTGTGAAATATTTACGCGAAGGCCAAGTCTTCTGTTCGAAGTGGCTTTTACGATTCCTACTATCCCACTCACAGAAAAGAGAGGAACATTTTGTGAAAGCAATCTGTAAATCTAAAAGCGGAGTAATTACCTTAAATTCTCCACACGTATTCCAGGTAAAACTTTCAAACTTAATTTTATAATAATTTCTTACTAATTATTTTGGATAAAATAATTATTGAACAAATTTCCAGTTTCAACTATTTAGGTTGTCAAGTCGATCAAGATACTAATAAAGACATCAACATTAAATTGGCAAGGTTCCAAAGAATTTGTGGTACTATACATAGCACACTAAAAAACAAGACAAGACAAGATATAAGAATAAAGTTTTATAAGTCTATGGTTCTTCCAATTCTTCTACACGGAAGCAAAAGCTGGGTACCAACAAAAAGAACCTTAAGTAAAATTCAGGCCGCTGAAATGAAGTTTTTGAGGAGAACGCTAGGCTGCACGAAAGAAGATCATATTCGTAAAGAGAATATTAGGGAAAAACTAAATGCTGAAGGAATTGGCCGCAAAATAACTAAATATCGAAATAACTGGTATCAACACACGCAAAGGATGGATCACTCAAGACTACCTAAATTAGCTTTACTCTATCAACCGCTTGGAAGGAGAGACGTGGGCAGACCCAAAAAACGATGGAAGGAAAACTTGTGTAGCCGGAACAGGCTCAAGCCTCGTCCATGAAGTGCAGAAGACGAAGAAGAAGACTTTCATACTGAATCATCTTTAGAATAATCACATTTCCATAGGTTTCTGTCATATTAATACGAGTAACATGGGTAAGTGGAACTGATGGCAATTTATTCTCATTGTGTAGGACGACAGCTTCTAAGTATGTATTTTGATTTATGTATATTTTCTTAAAAATATTCATTTGAGTTATTTGTAATTAGTGTTAATAGTTCTCATATAATGCATTCTCTAACGCTAAGTTGAAATGTGCGTTAATGTTTCCTTCCGTTCCTGTAACGATCAATGCTTGTATAACTGCTGTTTCTGTTTACAGGTCAAATTCCATCAAAAGTTGGTAAAATTGAATAAATGTCTCTTTGTGATATGCGAACCCGTGTGTTTGGCCCAACTCGCCGCATTCGCACAAAGTTTTCTCACCCCTGCTTCCCGCCTGTGACACGAGTGACTTCGCTAAGCTGATATCGCCACGTGCCGCAAGACTTTGCGAAGGCCATTGGCGTGCTCGTTTGTCTGACAGCCCTGTTCTAAAGTGCCAAGCACTGATAAAATAGTATTACAGTACACTGCATCAACTTCTTGAGAAAAAAATGTTAAATGCCTCTAGACTGGGGATGAATAAGGATCCACCCCTTTTGTCGTGACCCCAAACGTATTGCCTGTTTCTTCGTAAAATTTAGATCATGCACTAATTCATTCAGATCTCTTTGTATTAATAAATGAGGCTTATTACAATCCTCAAAGCTTGGATCGTGTTGATTATCATCGTGATCTGCAATGTGCTTCTCTTCTTTACTGGAATTTTCAGTTTCATCGATAGCTAAGATCAGGGCTTGCGGAAGAGGTTGGTATTGTGGTAGTACTTCCTGGTTCTAACGAAGTACGTACATTCCAGCATCCAATTTGTGTTGTCCTTTTCATGCCAAAGGTCTTCAACGAAGTAGTCTGGTCATTCTTTGCTTTGGTTTCTTTAATATATTTATTTACTGGTTATTGGCCAATACCTCCGAGTGTCCATTGTGGGGCTGCCACAGTGCCCTCTAGAATACAAAGCCTGGCGACGGGCAGCCATCTTGCCAATGACGTCACGATGAGTAGGCCCACCAGCCCCGCCGCGGGCCTACGATCTATGCTGAAGTTAATAGAAAGAGCATTTCACAATATATTTGTCCCTGGTACTTCATTTCCCACCAACAGATTTTGGAAACGAAAATCGAAGGATTTATATTTTTAGAAATATGTTGCTTCTATTTCAGAAAAATGTTTCTTTGAAAGAACAAAAATAAAACCTTTCCTACAACTATCAACAAAATTAAAATCAGAAGTTAATAAAAATACACTTTGATTAATTTTAGGAATAGTAATTTATTTTGAAGAAAATCATATTACAATTTACATATATTACTCAATACATATTTTGTGTAACTCAACAAAATATTTAAGTAGTTTCTCAATGCATATGCATACATATTCCTACATTAATACACACAAAAATTATTTTTACAGAATAGGCGATTTAAAGTATTTTGGGACAGAAAATTACAGAAGCAGAATCATGCCGCATGCTAGATTTTGAGTTGACATATCACGTAACAATTATCTATATATTAAAACATACTAGCTGGTACCCGGCGCGTTGCTGCCGCAGAAGAAATAATTGAAGAAATATTCCTCTCCCTCCTCTCTTTCTTTCTCTCTTTTTCCTCCTCTCTCATTTTCCCCACTCTTTCTCTTTTCCATCTGTTTCTTTTCCCCCTCTGTGACTCTTTTCTCCCTCTGTCTCTTTTCCCTCTCTGTGTCTCTTCTTCCCCCACTCTCTAACTCTTTTCCCGCTCTCTCATTCCTCCCTCTCTCTATTCCACCTCTCTCTTTCCCTCTCCCTATTTTCGCTCTTTCATTATTTTTCCTCTCTCTATTTTCCTTCTTTTCCACAATTTTCCCTTTCTTTCTCTATTTCCTTCTCTCTTTTTTCCTTTAATTATTTTCTATTTCTTTCTCTATTTCCTCATCTCTTATTTTTCATCTCTCTCTTCCCTGTCTCTTTTTCACTTTCCTGTCATCAATTTGCGCCGCCTGCTCCTTGTGTTCTCCTCGACCTCGCCCCATAGCACACAGCAACGCCCAGCAACAATGAAGCTCACGTGGATTGGGAATTGCATTTAACTGAAACGCTTTCATGTGCTCTAGCACCATCTAGTGGAGTTACAATAATTGTACTATGCCTGTGTTCTTTCCGCAAGTGCAAGCAATATGTTGTCACATTTTTATCGCAATTGGATGCTGCGGCGGCAACGCATTAAGCACGAACCAATAAACATTGATTTTTATATATTAGATTAATTTTCTGTATAATACTTTTTGTAGCTTATGAAGAACCCCGCATTGCCGGGGTATTTATCATAATTTTGTATTAAACATAAAATGAAATTCCATCTATTCCCGCCCTGTGGCAGAACCTACTCCTATCTATTCTACCGTATATTCCCTCCACGCTATCACGCCTCTCTGCCTTGCTCCAATTTGGAAAAAAACTTCTACACACTACAGCACTTCTCACTAAAAATATTTAAATTTTAGTCCTATTGGGTTTCCGGCCCCCAAACTCTTTCTCTTTATAACTAAAAATAATAAACAAATCTGAAGTAAAAAATTAAATGCATGTACTTACGTTATTCTGTTTGTGGAATTTTATGTATTATATACCAAAACTTACAATAACTTGACACATTATAAATCTTACTCTTTTTCATATTTTTTCTTCGTATTTATATAGAAAAGTTTGAAATTGATCTTGCCGCCTCAATTGACGGTTAGAAATAATTAAAGTAATTTTAATTGGAGTCTAGTACCTGTTTTAGGATCCTTGATAAATTGTGGCTGACCAAAAGGAGCCATTAACCACTTATGCGATTATAATATCTCCAAAAGTCCGAGATCACAGTGAATCTCGGCTTGACAACACTTTTTCTCTTATTTAAAATAACAACCTTCAAAACCAGCGTTGTCACACATTAAATTCCACCAAATACCCATTTACCAATACTATTTTACTTTAATTGTATTAATGCCGAACTGTCATGAATTTAACCGTTCCTTCAGCACCCAAAGGTACTCTCTATATATTAAAACACTTCTCTGAAGCATGCATTCCTCCATCAGTTTCAGAATAACACGTAAATCGCAGTGTCGCTCGCTTAACCTGCAAATACGTAATAGTTATGCTTCATTTACTACAATTAAACATATGTGCATATATACCTTTTTACGGCAATGTTAACCACATTCATCGTAAAATGATATCTTCCAAACATTCAGTCTCTTGTACACTTAATGCACTCACGTCTACACTCAATTAAAATCAATATTCAAGTTACTTTTCTAAATAAAGCGAAAAAAACTATTACTATTACACTAAAACAAATATTTATGGTTAGACAACTGACTGTGAAAAATAAACAAACAGTCCTCTAAATACACAATCCTTTACATTGATGAAAATAATAGAAGATCTCAGACCTCATCCTCTGGTGGCGCGCAGCTAAACTATTGACATTGATCCACTATTGAATCTGTGATGTAAAGCCAGGCGAAAAATGTCCGGAAAAGTAATTATTTTGTGAATATAGTAAGGTTTGCGATTGTAAATCATAGCCTATGTTACTCCAGACCTTTAAAGGAAGCTAATACAAAAGTTTCATTAGTATTGGTTCAGTAGATTCAGAGATTATCGCGTTGTAAGTCAGTGCAATTCTGTCTTTATATATTAGTATAGATATAGATATAGATATAGATAAGACATCCCAGATAACGTAATATTTGAAGCTCTGAACGAAAAACATGATAAGGAAAATTCATTTAAAATACCGAATGAGGAGATCCTGCTAGCAATTAGATTAATGTTGAATAACAAATTCATGTTCAATGATTCTTGTTACAAACAAAAACAGGGGACTCCAACAGGTGGACCCATGAGTTATCTCTTTTCTGAATCGGTTATGCAGCAGACACAGTAATCTTAAGTCAAAATTAAGTAATATTTTGTGCTGGATATGTGGATGATACGTTATTATTTGTTGATGAGACAAAGATTGAATCCATATTTCAACAATTCAATAACTATCACCAAAACTATCACTATCATTATCACCGTTTGCAAGTTCAAAGTATTTTTTAAATACCTACCCTTGAATTATTGTTGGGTATGAAAGTTTTCTCTCTGCAAATAGTTCTGATTCACGCACTCCTTGGCTCTTTCTCTTTGCGAAAGCCGAACACACTAACAGCAGGGCCGTTTCGGTAGTTGCCTTTACAATTGGGCACACAACACTTGAAAGTTATTGTGATGAGCTGTAAATGAAACAATGAGGGTTTGAATAGTTCCGAATTTGTTAACATCTGTTAACTGTGTAATCACGTAAGTCCTAAACACTGTATGATCAATATGCACAATAACCTAGAAGCTTCTTAACACGTTTTTACAAATTGAAGCACAAATATATCATTTGCTTATATTTGCCTTAATTTTAGATCTAAGACGTGAAGTGAACTTAATCAGAAACTACTTGTACTTACCAAGTTCGAATATCCGTAATTAAAAATAATCAAATTGCTGAAAAATCACAACCAACACAACACAGGAACACGCATAACACACGGAGTATCCGGCCGGAGAGTCTCTTCGTGGGCCTACTCGTACTTCCGTCACAAAATCGTCGCCAGGCTTTGTATTCCAGAGGGCACTGGCTGCCATCATTCGGCCTGGACACTGGCCTAGCTCGTTTAGATTGCTTACGAGCACTAGCGGGGGCATTTCCTCCCGTTGCTAGTCATCTGTGAATATGGTTACACCGCCAATACTCGCCATTTCCTCGGTTGTGTTGACAGGGCCCACCCCAAGAAGGTGAGGTTGGCGTTTGGTTGAGAGAGGCTTTAACTTGCGCATCAACAACACTTAGGCCCCTGTGGTAGTACTACTCACGTGCAAATATTCCAGGTGGATAAATACCCGCTTGGAATTTTGGCAAAAACTGAAAAAAAATCCAATTTAGCACATTTATTACCACCATCAACCCGATGGAAACAATTATTTCCGAAAACGACCAAAAACATTGTTGAATATTCAAATTTCGATGCATATCGACTAGAGAGCGATGAGGACAGAGCCTTGAGCATCTTCACAAGAAATCCGGCGAATTTGCGTGAAGTCAAAGATTTTATGCGCGAAAATGAGTGATGTGTATATGGGTATTGTTCCCGAGTATTTGCGCTTTATTCGTCTGCTTATGATCATTCCATGATCATCGTGCTCGAACGCGAGCTTTTCTGTGCCACGTCGGATAAAAAATTACTTGCGTTCGACGATGATCCAAAATCGACTCAATCATGTAGCGATCTTGCACTCGCACCTAGAATTAGTTGAAGAAGCAGAATATTGAAGTGCTGTTGGATGAATTCATTTCTACAAATTCCAAATGAGCATCAGTTTTCGCACAGCGACGTTTCAAGAGTTGATCGATTCCAACTAAAAAATGTTGAATAAGCTACATATTTTTTTACCTTTATCGTATTTTCCTTTAAGAAAACGTAAATACAACAAAAACTTCATAACCCCCTCCTATTGTACTTATCCACCCGAAATTTTTACGTTTCGCCGGACCCGTGTATAATGGTATTAGGAGAACTGTGGTGAACAGGTCGAATTGCTGAAAGTATATTGGTGTACTTTAAAGAAGGCTTTGACTTTTTTGAGATTCCCGTTGCATCAGTTCAACAGCCCGAAAAATGATCTTTTAAGTCTTTCCACACCATGGACACAGCAAATGGCATATGACGAGAACCGTTTGTCCATTCAGTAAAATGCCCTCACAGTAACACAACTGACATGAAGGCCCCAAATCTTGTCCTGATTACAGATGCGACATCGAAAACTAAAGATCAATGTTGCCAAACATCGATCTTAATGATAAATCGACCAAAAACCATTGATGTTTTTAAACTTTCTTTTTTCAAAACGTTTTGAACATCACTACCGTCTAAATCATACGTAAAATTTCTTCCAAAATGGATATTCCCCGGTCGATATGGCTCAAATCGATGCCCTACGATGTTGAAAAACTTTCTTCAAAATTTGGAGGTCCTTTACTTACCTCCCCCGGACATTTTCAAAATTTTCTCAAAAACGGCTCCATTTTTTTCTTTAAAATCTCGTAAGAATAGAATAAAATACACTTATAAAGGCGACATTCCGATTTTCACGGTTAACTCTAAATTTTCAAATCTTGAAATGCAAGTTTGAATTTTTTGGAGACGGTTTTGAGAGAACTTTTTTGTTATTCTCTGAAATTGCGCATATTGCATGCAATATTGCGCGAAAACTACTAAAATTTTCAAAAAAATGTACATGACGTTACTGAAAGAACTAATTATGGACAACAAATTTCATTTGTAGGAAAAATCTCTATTTTTAATTTTGTAGTTGTAGGAAGACGTCGAAAAAGGTCAATTTTTGCAATTTTCGAAAATTCAGAGTTATCAGTGAAAATCGAACCCAGGGGCTTCATATAAAGTACTCTCCAAAATTAAAATATCGGTTTGAAATTCAAGGGGCGGCGAGATCATTCAGATCATCGGGGAGTATCAATTTTGGAGAAAATGGGATGAACGGTTTTGTCGCTAGCGTTTTCACAGACAGACGAACAGACGTTTTGCTTTCAATTGGTTTTTTCGGTGTCAGGGTCCCACAAAACAGGGATTCTGGTTGCACCACGTGTTAGGAGATATTTTTCTTAATTTAGCAACTGGATTTATCCACTTTTTCGTTTCCAGAGCCCTGGAATAAGAGTTTTTCTGTCGAAAATCCGCCGTTTTTTCGCGCAGCATTACATAACTTTCCCTATACTATACGTACGTACGTATAGCATGCAGGAAAGTAAAATTGATGTTCCCGCTGGTCGCGCCAAATCATCGAGTTCGTCGGCGCCTCGCCAGGGGGAAGAGAACATATACACCGGTTTTTCTTCCTTAGCATGTTTGTGTGGGAGGTTGTCATCAAAATGGAATATCTCACGGTATTTCGCGTCGTTCTCGGTTGTGTCGTTAATAGTTCTATGATCGCCACAGCTCGATACAGTCACGATCATGGGATTCCTGGAGGTACAACGAACGACGCGAAATACCGTGAGATATTCCATTTTGATAACACCCCCCACACGCGCCAAGAAAGAAAAACCGAAGTATAGGACGTTGTCGCCCTCTGGCGTTTCCGGTATCAGTGAGGCCACCGCCGCCGTAGGTAGTTACAAATGTGCTCACTAGGGGGCGCTACGACGATTGTACACCGATCGTTCACGGTATGAACCGAATGAAACACGACAGTTTATTTGAATGTGTGTGTGTGTGTGTGTGTGTGTGTGATGTCACGACTCCCTCTGTCTTCAATTGAATACACTTCATTTAATTATTTGTGAAGAGAATGTACGAATAATTTTCAATTATGGCAGAAGTATTAAATGACTGACTTAATATTGAATACGAAACAGTTTTATGGGACTCTTAAAGAAATTCACAACTGGAAAAACTATTTATACTTTCGCCCATGTTCAAATTTACGTACCTTATTATAATGCGATTATTATTTATTAATTTAATAAATAAGTAATTTATTTAATTAATTACGTACCTTATTAATTATGCGATGTCCATCCGTCGCCGAGCGAAGTGTCTCACTGCATAGCGCACTGAGTTCGTAATCGGGAGGTCCGGGTTTGATCCCCGGCCGGCCGTCCCGACTGGCGTTTTCGTGGTTTCCCTCGGTCAAACAGGCGAATGCTGGGATGGTTAAAAAATTCCACGATCACCATCATCCTATCACCTCCTAATTTAATTTTTATTATTATTGTTATTATTATTCACAACGGAGACAATGTTGCTCTCGTCCGTGTGTCCCCTGGGTAACGCAAAATGAGCAACTGTGATCCGCCACCTAAGCGCTGGACGTTGAGAGCGTGCGAATCCCCAATGCTGAGGGAAACTGCACGTCTATGCTGGGCATCGCGTTACCAAATGGCTGACATGCCGAGGGTGGGCGTTGGCTAACAACAACAACAACAACAACAATTTTCATGTATCATATAAAGTCATTTTGGCTTTTTACCGTGGTCTTTTTCCGTTAATTTTTCATATTACGGTCACATTTTTTCATTATTTTTTGTCATATTTTTATCATTTTGATTCCATTTTCGCATACTTGCTTGCAGTCATCTCAAAGAAATTTTTTCTGTCTTCTAATTCTGATCACTTTCTTACAATTTTTTTGTTGTATATAATTTTATGTCTTTCCATATATGTGAATTAGGAGGTAAGCTATATAGATGGAGAAAAGGAAAGCGTAGAAAGTACCAGATGCGAAGGAATTGTTAAGTTTCGTCAGGTTTTGTGCCACGGTCAACTGCTTCTATAAAATTTATTTATTAACTTTAGCAAGTACAATTGTCCTCACAGGACGTGAAAGGAGGTGGTGTAAATTGTGAATATGCTAGATTTTAAACGTATATCTTCAATATAATGGATAAGCTGCGGATTTTTGCCTATTTGCCGAATTTTATCCTTCAATTTAAAATGCAGTATTTTAGGTTACTTATTCATTTCGAGGCATTAGTAGTATTATATTTTAATACACCTAATGCTTCAAAATAAATACGTAACCTGCAATACTGCGTTTCTAATTGAAGGATAAAAATCGGCAAATAGGCAAAAATCCGCGGCTTAGTAATGGATATTTAAAGAGCGGAAAAATTTTGGTTTCGGAAAAGGAACCAAATTTTTTAAGTCATATTTATGGTCATATTTTCATATTTTTAGGTCATAAATGCTTGCATATTTCTAATATTGTTAGATCATAAAATCCGATCCCTAGGTATGATACCGCAGCAGCACCAAGCGCAGAGTTAACGCATGAGGAAAACCGACGAAATTCTCATCCCCCGCCAAACATTCAAAGACGAAATTTGAGAAAAAGGAGTTATAAGATGTCTTTAATTCAAGCTCATTTCCATGCCCCGGGCATCAAAATTTATGATGATAGTGTTTTCGTAAATTGCGGCAAATTCTACTGTCAGATCTGACAAATTGATCATATAGATCAGTCAAGCAAGATTTACATGGATTTGGTATTTCTCTTTATATGTAAAGTAATGGGGTAATAATATTTTGAAAAGGAGAAACTTTTATTTTCTTCAACACAATCACTAATCGGTACATTGTTTACAGATTTATTTCAAAATCATACCAATGAAAATATAGAAATTTTACACATAAATACAATTTGAGGAACTTCAATTTTGGATTTTTTGAGTTTTCCATATTCGTTAAAATGGTGTTTTTTTCATTATGGACTTCACATAAAAAACTTTATTTACATGAATGAAATATTACCAAGAAGCTTTTGAGCGATATGAAGTGTGAGGAGACCCTCGCGATAATACACTTTTTATACAATGCAAAATAGTAGGAAAATGCATACATTTAAAAACGTGTATGAAAATTTCTTTTGACATGCAAAGTTGTCATCACATGCAAAGTTGTCATCAACAGTACAATTCTATATGTCTATCTTTCACACAGAAACTATTATCATCATATAAGTTAATCCTGCTTAACATTCCCAAAAGAGAAAAGTCACTGCCATAAGAATGTCTCATTGTAGCTTAGAAACATCCCCATTCTGGTAATGTTTCAAACACGACCACATAACCGTCAAGATTAGAATCATATCTGACATACACCTTCTTTCTTGCTTTTAATACTCGATGCATAAGAAACTCTACGCAGCGGTCTGTCCCCAAGGAACTTCAAATTTTATTTTGTATTGAAGATAAAAAAAAACTTCGCAGCATTTTACACAACAGTATGATTTGCCGCTAGATCGGTGTATCTATTACATGTACACCTGTCAGAAAGTATCCCAGCATCACGACAAGATCTATCACCAAAATCCTCCGAAAACAAACTCTTGCACTTAGGACATCCAAGCGCTACATTTCCAATTGGAGCGGTGGAGTTCATCCCTCTCGCTAACACATCTCTTAAAGTAACATACAGGTCAAAGGGAGACGTTAATCGATTTCTGTTTGTTTGTAGATTTCGGTAGGCTTCGGGATATTTATTTTTAAACAAATCTGGGAGCAATATATAAACAAATGGCAATCTTTCTTCCAACCAACCGACAGGTGTTCTGCAAATTCTTCCATAACGCATTCCATGGTCACTAAAAAATATAACTACAGTGTTGTTGTATGTGCCAGAATCACCTAACACTTGGAAAAATGTAAGCGTTCTTTCGTCCATGGCTCGTGGAGTATTCAAATCTTGATGGCGAAAATTATTCAACCAGAAGAAAGCGAAATAAAAGTAATTTTTGAAAGTTGTCACAAAACGTAAAGCATACGTTAACATATGACCTGTTTTTGAAATTGGCCCCAGACACAAATTATGACCATATCTATCTTTAACCGTAAGTTTCTGATCTGCAGCAAGGACGTAAGGTCGAAAGTAATAATCTGTTGGTTGGTTTAAAAAACCTGTGTCTCTACTCCATATATTAAATGTACCGTAATTTGGTGAATCTTCAGCAAAAGCTGTCACATAACTGTGGTTTTGAAAATCTTTCCAAATGAAAGGGCAATCATCAAACTTACTCCTGTTTGATGGCCAGCATCCCTTTTTCACCTGCTTAATAGTCATACCAGTTAAAAAAGCCGCAGCGTTTGGAAGTGTGTGGCTTTCAATGTTGTTGTAACCTTGCAAATCCACATATCCCGCACGCTTCAGGTAAGCAACTGTTCTGGGCATTGTTCTCAAGAGATTCAGGCGAGACATGCCATCATACCCCACCATGAGTACATTAAACCAGGCATCATCTTCCGCAGACGTCCTTTTTCTTCTCTTTTCAGCAACACTAGGTTTTATAGGAACTATTCCATGCATATTTACATATACTTCCGTCTCTTTCTCTTTCTTGATTCTTTTGTTACGGTTGAATGTTGTTCTAACGGTGCACCGGACTAGGATAAATTCTTCTTTGTATTTCAGTTTCACTTTTTTTGTAAAGACCTTGCATGATCCGATACTGCAAAAAAAAAAAAAGATTATTGATTGAGATGAGTTATGTCATCTCCGGGACATTCATTATAAATTAATAGAATTTCGAGATAGATTCCTATAACCAGGAGAAATTAAAAAGGAAACTTTACGTTAATACGATGTAAGTCGCTTATTAAAAAACAACATTAAAAATTTTCTTCTATGTACTTATAATATATGGTTATATAAATAAAAACATAAACAATTTAATAATACGACAATATTGGGAAAATAAAAAAAGAGCTTAATGTAGCGTAATGGGAGAAGAACAGAATAGCATTGGAATATGCTGGCGAAACAATAGAGACGATCGGGAGGAGGAGTATTATTGGCAAGTGAAAATGATCAGGTGTTGTACCTCGAAGGAATACAGAAGGAGTAGGATCGCGAGACGGATAAAATTATGTACAGTTGCGAGCAAGTACAGATGTGAGTTAGGCGTCAGACAAATAGTGTGTGCAGGAATTAATCTATTAATGTTTTGCCAGAAAGGAACTAGTAACAGGAATCGAATATGTCTACACAAAAGCCGAGAATGACGGTATTTAAAATGGTGAAATTAACAAAGAACAGTAAGTGTAGAAAATTAGAAGATTGAAGGAATGAAGTAGCATCCCGAAGGATGACTTACACACAAACCCAGGACAACGAGCACAGACCAAGAGCACAGATGTCTTCTACGAAGGGAAGTGCCCAAAATTTAAGTAATTATAAAGACTTTCACATGCGATGCTCAAGGCCAATATTTTCGTAATTCTGAAGAGTAGTATTAAATTAAATAAGTCAAAAATTAAAGTAAATGTGGACACAGTAAATATGATTTTAAAATATAAAATAATACGGATCTGAGAAGATATCAAAATTCAATTATTTTATTTTCGTACATTTTTATAAAGATTAAAGTATATATAAATATCTGTATTTAAAAATTAACAGCAGAAATTAAGTAAAAAGTAAATTACAGTAGTTATTGTTACGCTTCTTTAACATTTATAAATTACGGGTTGTTTTTTCGCAGTAAACGAAATATGTACTACGTATACGTATTACAAAACTACGTAACGTACTATAAACTACGTATACGTTCTATAAAACTACGTATTCGTAAAAAAAGGTTTCCGCCCATTATTAGAATCTTTTACCAGCTGTTTTCTCGTAAGGGCGGTTATTTTCAGACTAACAAAGCAAAGTAAGTGACTTGTAAGTGAGACATGTAAATAATATTGTCTTGTTGTGTAAAAATTTAAAAAAATGAGCTACCCAAAATTAAATGGATGTATTAATCAAAGAGGAATGGCAATATTTGTCTTATAATTGTTATATTAATTATTAAAGAGGGGAAAAGGGAGGTAGTACATCAATATGCAATTTCAAAAATTTGTAAAATTACGCAAAGTACTCATTTTTTTAACAATTATTTTTAAAGAACTAATTTTTAAAGCATATTCCCAGTATCAAAAATATCTATCATCAAAATTGTACTCCTAAAATATTAATTTTTTGTTTGCAATTTTCGAAAATGCAATTTCCGCAAACGGGTGCGCTGAAAATGTGACCAGCATAATTTTCTTTACCACACTTTGCTATAAGGTAACGATGGGTAACATTCCCATGGGCCAAACATTGCCACAACTTCAAAAAAATTAAGTAACACAGTCTGTATCGTAAATTTATTTGCTGTCTGAATTCCCATAGTTAGCTACCTCTCTTAGAAACATTATATACAGTCGTTTGTTGCATTGGGTTACAGTTGCAACCTAAAATGTCCGTAAATATATATGGTGTATTGTGATGCAGCCAAATCTCGTAATCGAAACTTCGTTAATTTTGGATTAATTGAGTTAAAATGAACGATATAGATAAATAAATATGTCATGTCCTTGGCATGCTATGTTGTGACTCAATAATTATTCATTATAAACAAGACAAAATGTATTAATAGCATTTACTACTTGCCATATTGGTCTTGTCCCTACATTTATATCCTTTGAGAAGAAATTCTTACATTGGATTAATTGATATTGTATGAGTTAATGTATCATTTCTAAAGCATTTGGCTTATAAATTGTAAACATTGATTAATTACATTTGATAAAAAATTACCTTTTTGTAGTCGCCATACTTGCACTGTTACTTTGCCAAGT
Source organism: Acheta domesticus (assembly GCA_031308135.1). Classification (NCBI taxonomy): domain Eukaryota; kingdom Metazoa; phylum Arthropoda; class Insecta; order Orthoptera; family Gryllidae; genus Acheta; species Acheta domesticus. Next base: position 95,933,304 of record JAHLJT010002630.1, on the reverse strand, counting down.
AGACAAATAGAAAATCCAGTATCTAAGGTTTGCAAACCTATGATGAAGTTAAAATACGCTAAGCAATGGAAAATGTAAATAGTGGAAAATTTAGTAGGAAAAGGCTACACAACTGTATGGAATTAGTAGGTCCACTTTAAATGACGTGTGTTATGCCACGTGTTTTATCACAATGTAAAACAGTTAATAAAACTTATTTTAGACTATGTTCTCAAAGCTGTATTTGTCCCTGTATAGAGTATTTAAACTGTCAAAAACCTAAGACTAATCATTTTCTGATGCATATTTATGTGATTTTGTTTCCTATCCGACTGTCACACATTTAAACATTACCAGAGACTTGGAAATAATAGTGGTGGCACTGTTTGACCCCTGCGGGGCAGCATTGCCACTTTGCTTTCTTTTAAAAAAGGAATAAAATCTTTCAAATTATAGAAACCGTGACTTCAATATTTTAAAGAAACATCGTACTATTGTGAAGGATTAAAGTGTCAAAATAATTATTGTGAAGATTGATGCAGCTAAGTACAACTTTAAAAGAAACAAAGATGTGGCACTATTACCCCCCGTTACCTTACACAAGAAAAAATTTAGAGCTGCTTTCGCAAAAATAATTATTTAAAATACTTTTAAAAGAGCCAATTTCACGGAAAACTACGCAAAAAATACTATTACATTCGAAAAACTGAACATGTCCTGACTTGAAGATGTTTCTATTGAACTTATTTCATTAAGGGAAATAATTTATATCTTCAATATTTTAATATTGTGAGAATACGGCGAAAAGATATTGAACTTTTGCTATTTTGGGAAAAAATCAGCGATTTCAACGAAAATGAGACCTGAACCGTTCTCTTAAGTGGCCTGTCCGCTATCCTACAACAAAGTTCAATCAAAAAATGAAATCCTAATTTTTATGAAAATGTTGAATATGTCCCAGGGGCATCATGTAAAATACCCCTCAAAATTAAAATATCAGTTTCTTATTCAAGGGGCCGCGACATCAGCCAGGTATATTGGGGAATATCAGTTTTGGAGAAAATCGACTGAAGGGTTCAGCTGCTAGAGTTGTTCACACACAGACGGAGAGACAGACATTTCGCCATCAAACGATTTTTTGGTATCACGGAACCTAAAAACATGGCTTCTGATGACACAATATGTTAGAGGAAGTAATATGTTACATTTTAGAACAAGATTTAGGGGCCGTCCATAAAATCCGTAACGCAAATTTCGAGTATTTTCAACACCGCCTCCCCCTTGTAACGCACTTCCCATCTACATGTAACGCAGCGTAACGCAGCCTCAGACCTCCTCCCTCCCTCTTTAGGGTTACGTAATTTATAGATGATCCCTTATCCAATTTTTCGTTACGAGGGCCCCGCAACAAGAGTTCTTGTGTCGAAAATTCGCCGTTTTTCCCCTTCATCATTACAATTTTTTCTCTGTACTGCGCAAGCATTGAGAAAGTAAAACTGCACTAATTATCCATTCGCAAAAAGTCTGTGTCGCATGCATAGCCAAAAACTAGACAACAATGGTGGTGGAGTATTAACCCTTCAGTGACCGCGCTCAAAAATGGAACGCGAGTGGTCGCGTGGATTACAATTGCAATCTATTTTTAAACTAGTGGTGCTGAAACAGCACGTACTTTCTCACCATTAGTAATGGTTATGTAATACTACTTTTACCACAATTTCTCTCCGCATTGCCACATCTCAGTCATAATTTTTTGTAAAATTCATTTGAAATCGTAGAACATTCGGTGCGAAAATTAAATAATTTCAAGCAATAGATTTTTTATTCAAAACTTATAGTGAAAAAGAGCGAGAAAGTAAAATATATTTCTGGCATTGAATTCATTGTATAAGGTATTCAGTGTATTCACGAACATTTACAGTAGTAACATATAATAGTTATTATTAAACACTATGGTATTGTAATTTTCTACATATATATAAAAGTATTAGTTTATATTATCGCGAACAAAACACAGTAATCATTGTCGCTTCTGTTGTCAGTGTGGCGTTACAACAATGGGTTACAACTACCGACAATGACAGCTCATCTAATCGTTTTCACATTTAAAGAACGCAATTTAAAATGAAATAACGTAAATATAATAAAAATATAATAAATAATAATAAAAAATGCAATAAGAAATATTATACACATTCTAACTTACGTAGCATCCAAACGCGTAATTTGGGAACGGGCGACAGAAAGTTAGCAATCTTTATTTCATATTTATTTCAAAAAAGCTTTAAACAATTGTAAAAGATTAATTTGTAAACGTAGAACAAAAGCTCCAATGTAAGAAACGAACAAAGAGGAATGAAATAATGTACACAGTTTAACATACGTACCATCCACCTTATTCAAAACAGTTGTGAAATTACGATTATGAAGCGAGGAATTTTCAGAGCGGGGGATTAATTTTGACGCCCAATTATTCCACAAATACTCATATTTTCTAAAAATTGAACACGACCTTATTTCAAGATCTGCCTTTGATGAACACATTTCATTCAGGAAAAAATGCATCTTCATAATTCTAGTTGTCGGAAGACGCCGAAAACATTTTGAATTTTTTCAATTTTCGAAAAACCAGTTTTCGATCAACATGAGACTTGCTCCATTCTCTTAAACCTTCTCCAGACTATCCAACAGCAAAATTTAATTAAAATTGTTGGCGAAATTTTTTTGAAAAGTTTGAAAATGTCCCAGGAGCTTCATGTAAAGTACCCCCAACATCAAAATATCGGTTTCAAATTCAAGGGTCCACGACATCATCCAGATCGATCGGGGAATATCAATTTTGGAGAAAATCGGCTGAACGGATTAGTCGCTAGCGTTGTTCACAGACAAACAGACGGACGGACGGACAGACGTTTTGCCGTCAATCGATTTTTCGGTTTCAAGGAGCAATTTTTTTCGAAATTTTGTGTCAAACATAGGCAATTTTTAATTTCTTTAAAGCATTTTTTCTTAAAAAATGCACAACATTTTTTTATTAAATCGAAACCGATAGCACAAAGAACGCTTAAGACAATGGTGCGAGTCTCATGTTCATTGAAATGCCTCATTTTGCGAAAATTTAAAAAAAATAAAAATTCGGCCTCTTCGTACAACTACAATTTTCTTCTTCTTCTTCTTCTTCATCTTCTTAAAAAGTCTAAGACTTGTTCCTTTCCAAGAATTATAACGAGTCTTTCCATCTTCTCCTTGGTCTACCAACTTCTCTTCTTCCCCTCGGCCTTTTGTCTCTAGCAATCCTCACGATTCTTTATTCCTCCATTCTCTCAATATGATCTGGTCTGGTCTGGTACCCATTCCGTAATTGGCTTAATTTTACACACTTCCCTGATGTTTCAGTTTCTTTCCTTATCCAGTAGAGTGTGATTTGTAATTTTCCTCAGAACTCTCATTTCAGCGACCTTAAGTTGTTGTTGGGTACGTTTTGTTTCGCTTCTTGTTTCTGCTGCATATGTTAGTATTGATCTAATTATTGATTTATATATTCTAACCTTCGAGCCCTGTTTTAGATGTTTATTGTACCATATTGAGTAGTTGAGACAGCCAGCGATCCTATTACTCTTTATTATTTGCTCTTCGATTTCTTTTTCTCCGTTTGCCCTGAGCTTGTTAAAGTTATTCCCAAATACTTCATCTCTAGAACTTGTTCTATTATTTGATTATCCATGATCAATTTACATCTAATCGGATTCTTAGCAATTGTCATAGCTTTCGTCTTCTGAGTAGATATTTTTAAATTAAAATTCTTACAAATTTTACTGAATTCATTAAACAATTGTTGTAAGTCATCTTCATTTTCTGCTAACAACAATGTGTCGTCTGCGTAACATACAATATTTATATTGTATTTTCCCATTCTAGATCCCTTTTTTGGTTTTAGATGTTTTATAATAATATTCATTATTACATTAAATAACAATGGGCTTAATGAATCCCCTTGTCTTATTCATTTCAAAGCAGGTATAACAGGTAATATTTTCCCCTGGTTTTTAATCATTACTTTGTTTCCTGAATATATATCGATTATTAGTTTTAAGAGGCTAGAGGATATCTTTTCTTGTTTCAGTATTCTGATGGCATCGATTAGTTTTATATTGTCAAATGCTTTGTTTAGATCTGCAAAGCATAAGAAAGCTGGTTTATTATATTCTAGAGCTTTTTCTACGATTTGTCGGATGATAAATATTGCGTCAGTGCATGATCTACCGCGTCTAACCCCTGTTCTTGTTCTTCCCATTCTATCATATTCATAAGAGCGTTTGCTATATACTTTGTGAGGATTTTCAATGAGCTGCTCAGGAGGTTTATCCCTCTATAATTATCTGGATCGCGCTGGTCTCCTTTCTTAAATAGAGGAATAAGAATGCTTGATTTCCATTCTTTTGGTATTGTTGTATTATGTAAAATTTTATTAATAAGTTTAGTTATTTTAGTTATCTCTCTCCATAAGGTTTTTCCTCCATATATAATGAGCTCATTATTTATTCCATCTTCTCCTCGTGACTACCGATTTCTAAGTGTTCCGATTACTTTTGATATTTCTTCCCATTCTACGTACTGTTCCTTCGATGTAATATCTTCAACCAAGTCTATTATTTATCTCCGGAGTATCATCGTGGAGTGGTTCTCTAAATTATTTTATCCAAGTTTCGTCAGATACTTAATATGTGCTAACAAGTTCATTTATTTCTGTTCTCTGGCCTCTAATGAATCTCCAGATATATTTTTGCCGCCCATAGAAGTCATGCTGAACTCGCAAGTAATCATGCGCAACTCGCTCCAGTAATCTTTCTTTATTTCTCTAATCCTTGCATTAACTTTGTTCCTGATATTTTTATATTCATTATGTGTTTCTGGTGTTCTAGTTTGTTTGAATTTTATATATGCCGATCATTTCTTTTGTGCTATGTCCTTCACTTCTTTAGTAAACCAAGGTGTCTTTTTCTTTTCTTTCTTTTTTGCATTTGTTTCTAATATTCCTACGGCTTCTTTAGCAACTTCGATAATATTTGTTTTTATATTATGCCAAGACATTTCCATGTTGTCTTTATCCAGGTCTGAATTGTGATATATACTGAACTACAATTGTGAAGATGGAATTTCTTCATAATGAAATGTGTTCATAAAAAGATCTTCAAATAAGATCATTTGGATTTTATGAGTATTTTTTGTGTAATTTCGCGACAAACATAATTGCCCGCTCAAAATTGACTACACATCGTCTTCGGCATCTTCTTACAACTACAAATGTGCAAATACATTTTTTTAGAAAATGGGTTCATCAAAAAATGATCATCAGATAAAGTCATGTTTAATTTTTTTAAATTTGTGAGTTTTTTTGTGTAACTTGGCGACAAAATCAACGCTCTCACCAAATTTACTGGGCTTCGTAAATGGAATTTCAGACGGTTGAACGCTTCGTAGTTAGAAGTTGATACACTGTAATAATGCTTACAAATTGCCGTAAATGTGCATGTAAACGGTGCGAGGGATCTTTCAAAAAATTATGTTTGTGTAATTTTTCAAAAAACAATAAAAATCCCTAAAACGAACTTTACGTCATATTAAATAGTGCAATTAGAAAAATTTTGCAGCGATTTATGAGAAAATGACGTTTTGCGAAAATGAATTTTGAGCTGTTTTCACACAAAACTGTTGAGTTTTCCAGAAACTTTATATAACATTATTTAATGCACATGTAGGCATAAATGCAATATGGTAAACAAATCGGCGCTAATGTTAATATTAACGACGTGAGGGAAGCCAAAAAATTCAATTTTTGTAATTTTCGAAAAAACAAAAGAATAGAGCAGTATGGCCTTTATGTCATCCCTTCCAGTACAATAGGCCCTATCCCTACCAAACGTTTAAAGGAAAAAATCGGAGCTGTTTTCGAGAAAAACTTGTTTTTTTTATTTTTTTAAAACAGACGGGTGGACTGACAGACGGACGGACAATCGGACGGACAGACGGTCGCACAGACAGACGGATGGACAGATGGACTGACGGACGGACAGAGACGGACGGACGGACGGATAGACGGACGGACAGACGGACGGACAGACGGACGGACACACGGACTGACAGACAGAGAGACGGACAAACAGACGAACGGACAGACGGACGGACGGATGGACAGACAGACAGGCGGTCGGACGGACAGACAGACGGACGGACAGGCGGACGAAAGGATGTTTTGAAAAAGAAACACTTTTTCGGTATCAGGGGACCCCAAAACTTGTATTTCCGTCGAAATCTCGAATTCGATTTTCCGCATCATAAAGTAACTTTCCTATGTTGCGTATATTACTCTTTATATACGTATTTATACGAGAAACTAAAAAGGTACATGAACCGTATAACTTCTTTACTAATTTAAAGAATACTATGCCCGCGAAAGTTTTTCCATAAGTGCCTGTACTAATTCAATTTCTGTTATTAAAAAATTAGGCCTGTAAGGGACAAATTGATTCTTACCGTCTTGAAGAACAGAGATTTTACTTTCATTTGAAGTGTGTTTTGGAAGAACTTCACCGCGGTCGATCTAACGAATATACTATCTTCAAGTTTTATTTTCGTGCGCTTCGTTTGAAGCGGTGTCAGTATATATAAAGGCGGTAAAAATGAACTTAATATTACAATTCGTAGAATATTAGTAATTTAATTAGTTTATTAGTATTAGAGTTGTTTATGACAAGAATAACCGATAAACAAATTGAAATCTGAATAGAGTTAAAAATAAGGTTTTTGCAAAGAACTGATATTATTCGTCATGTGAATACACTTAGATTTGACAGCGCTTCGTTGCCAACACCGGTTCTGTATAATGTAACGCGAATACTACATCACTCCAACGTATTCCCATTTTTTTCAATTGTCAGCGTAAGAAATGATTGCTGCTTTTGACTATCGAAATGAATGCAGATATTCATCACAGGCGCTTTGTTTGAATTGGACGTTTTCAATAATGGCTTACGTGTTAGCGCAGAAAATGCAATACTTCAATATTACGTAGCTGTTTCCAATAACGCGAGAATGTACAGTTGGTAACAGTCTTGGTTGTACAGTCTATAATTTGTTTGAAAAACACCAATTTTAAGTGTTAAATTAATACTAGTGAAAACTATATTACATGAAAATTGAATAAATCCCGATAAATAAAATGTAACTTTGTTCACCTAGAATAAATGGCCTTGAATTTGAAATTCACCAGCACATTTAGTCGCTCGGGAACTAGCCGCTGGGAAGGTTTCCAAGCAACAAAATGTGATGGTGAACTTCAAATTCAAGGCTGTTTCGTCTAGATGAACAAAGTTACATTTTATTTAACGGGAATTATTCAATTATCTTATAATACATTTTTCATTAGTATTAATTTTCCACTTAAAATTAACGATTTTCGAGCAAACTACGGACTGTACAAACAAGCGTGTTACTAACTGTATTTGCTGTTGTATCACCACTACTTTTATGACAATGTTGGTCACCGTACTCGTAGTAGTTGTCCACCCGACCCGCGAAACGGACTCCGCGCTCCGAGGGGCGGGTGACGTTGCTATAGCAGCACGTGAGGTTCTGGCCTCCACGCACGTACTGCTTCTTCACAGCCCCGTCCACGCGCAGCACGTGACCTTCCTCCAGCGCAGTCACGAAGGTGAGCGGCTTCCGGCGGCTGCACACGATGGGGGCGACCGGCTTCAGGAACTGGCGGATGGACTTGTCGTAGGGGTGCACGTCGGGGATCCGGCAGCTGGGGCTCCACACCACGTAGCCGGCCCTCTCTGCGAACACGCCGAGCCAAATGTTTAGACCATCCTTAGACTATAGGGCGATTTTTCTAACTCTGCCTCTCGAGCCCCTATATCAGTGTTGTCAAGGTCGATGCCACGCGCGGGAGTCCGTGGCCCGAGTGCCACGACGAAATCGTCCCTCTACACAGTTCATAACCCTGCCGCAAGAGCCAACGCCATCACTATTGTAAAATGACGGGGTTACTAATAGTTTCCCCTCCTGACGCTAGTGACGCAGAGAAGCTCGTGGAGTGCATGGTGCCGCGAGGCGTGTCACTGCCACCAGTAGGAGACCTTGACACCACTACTCTATATCCACGATAGAATATCACACGGCATTTCGCGTCTTTCTCAGTCGTGCCACTAGAAGTCGCGTGATCGCAAGCACTGCTTGAAAGGTCGCGATCTGGCGACACCTAGCGGCGTGACTGAGAATGACGCGAAATACCGTGACATATTCCCTTGTGAAGACGGGCCTTCAGAGGTAGTGTTAGAAAAATCGTAGTATACACCAGGTGCGCCAAAATGTTCCCGCATTAGCTGCTTGTCCGTCTAAACTTCGGTTTTCTTTCTTGGCGCGTGGGGGTGTGTCATCAAAATGGAATATCTCACGGCATTTCGCGTCGTTCTCGGTTCTGCAGCTAGGAGTCGCATGATCGCCCGCACTGCTCGATACAGTCGCAATCATGCGACTCCTAGCAGCACAACCGAGAACGACGCGAAATACCGTGAGATGTTCCATTTTGATGAGACACCCCCACGCGCCAAGAAAGAAAAACCGAAATATAGGAAGTCAAACGTTCCTGTGATCACTGTCCCTGACTCCTCTCTCTTTCCCCCTCGAATCCAGATAGAGGTGTTATCGCGGAAGCTGAAGTGGGAAAATACCCTTACGATTTGCTAGAAAAATTGATCTTTGAAGAAATATGTCATTTTTTAAAAAAAGAGTAATTATCAGTAATTTATGCTTTAAAGTTAATGCAGTTTATTAAAAAGTTCTCGAAAAGGTTTTAAATGTTTTCTTTAATTTTCTCCATGGATATAGCCTGGGGCACTTAAAATATGGATCCTCTGAAACAACAGATGAAGCACACAGACCACGCATTTGCTCAGAGATGGTAGCTTATGAATTTCTTACGAAATCGTTTTGATTTCGTAAGAAATCTTCACGAAAAGTACCCTCCAAAATTAAAAAAAGATTTTAATGATCTACAAAACATCAGAACTAGTAGGTACATCTGAAATATTGACCGAGTTTCAGCTCTAAAGCTCCTAATCTGACAAAGATATGTGTGAGATACACGATTAATAGAAGATAAATATCCAAAGGGTGAGGGCATGGACGAAGGCGAGGGCAAGGGCAAGGCGACGAGGGCGAAGGTGAGGGCGAATGAGACGGCGAAGACGAAGGCGAATGCGAGTAAGAAGGTGAGGGCGAGGGTGAGGGTGAAGGCGAGTGCGAGGGCGTGGGCATGGGTGAGGGGGAAGGCGAGGGAGAGGGCATGGGCGAGGGCAATGGCGAAGGCGATGGTGAGCATAAAGGCGAGGGTGAGGGCGAGGGCGAAGGCGAGGGCGAGAGCGAGAGCGAAGGCAAGGGCGAGGGCGAGGGCGAAGGCGAGGGCGAGGGCGAAGGCTAGGGTGAGGGCGAGGGCGAGGGCGAAGGCGAGAGCGAGGGCGCGTGCGAGGGCGACCACTTACTGAGAGGGAGTGGCGTCGAGGCGTCTGTGGCGGCGCCCGCGTGCGTGGCCTGCGAGCAGAGGAGCAGCACGGCGGCGGCGGCGGCCACCCAACCGCACACGCACCGCCCCGCGCAGCCGGCGCCTCCTGCAACACCACGTTACCCATTCACAAGGCGCTTCCCAGAAACTAAAGTTTGTAAAGTATAGCCACGCCCCCTCTGCACTCACTCACTCACCTCCTGCAACACCACGCCACGCCCCCTCTGCACTCACTCACTCACCTGCTGCAACACCACGCCACGCCCCCTCTGCACTCACTCACTCACCTGCTGCAACACCACGCCACGCCCCCTCTGCACTCACTCACTCGCTCACCTCCTGCAACACCACGCCACGCCCCCTCTGCACTCACTCACCTGCTGCAACACCACGCCACGCCCCCTCTGCACTCACCTCCTGCAACACCACGCCACGCCCCCTCTGCACTCACTCACCTCCTGCCACACCACGCCACGCCCCCTCTGCACTCACTCACTCACCTCCTGCAACACCACGCCACGGCCCCTCTGCACTCACTCACTCGCTCACCTCCTGCAACACCACGCCACGCCCCCTCTCCACTCACTCGCCCACCTCCTGCAACACCACGCCACGCCTCCTCTGCACTCACTCACCTCCTGCAACACCACGCCACGCCCCCTCTGCACTCACTCACTCTCTAGGCGCTCCTCGGAAAATAAAATAGATTTCATAAAATGTTGCTTTCACAGCCTGTTGTTTCAAAATGTTATTAATGAACCTAGTCCTCCTTGTGAGTCTTTAAGGTCAAGGTCTTAAGATTTTTGTCCCACTTCAAAATTGTAGCTCCGCAAGGTTGACAGCTGATAGAAGAGTGGACCCTATTAGCCAATCGAAAGTTTCAGTGCCAAAAATATAAGTAGTAACAAAGTTCCGGGTTGGATAACAGCGTCACAGCTGACATGTTATTTTCACTGTATTTAAATTGCACAATGACAATGAGGTGTCGCGGTATCAAAGGCTGTTGCAGTTAACTGGCCGTGAATATGTAGTGGATATGTAGTGAATATGTAGCGCCATGTAATGGAGTTACAACAGAATGAACAACACACAAACCTTCTCGGTGAAAAAACACGTAGAAGTGCTAACGTTCATGGAGATTGATCCAACGGTGTTGGAGTTTTGCTCTTATATACACACCAATATTATGTTTTGTATATACATACATACATACCAATATTATGTTATGTACATACACTTATATACATACATACACGACATACACTACATACACTTATATACATACCAACATTATGTTATGTATATATATATATATATATATGTATATATATATGTCTATATGTATATATATGTATATGTATATATATATATATATTCTCATTTTGCACCTTGCGAAGCTATTCTTCAAAGTTAGATAATGTTGCCTCCAAGAAGGTATTTACAACAACTATCGTCTGCATGTAATGTGATGCCAGATAAACAAGAACTAAATCCAGAAAATTATCTACTCCACACTTCCAAGAATTTAATGATTTGTTTTTCTAGCTAATTGATGAAATTCATGTCAATCATAATCTCAGCTACAAAGCTAACAATGCAGCAGGCATTGCAGAACACAATAATTCACATCTAGCAAAAACTGTAGATTTATGATAACCTCATCACTTAAATAAATATTTCCTTTATTACTAGTGAAATCTATAACAGGACCTTAAATGACACCACTAAAAAGCAAAAAATTAAATGACGTTAATTATTGTCAGCACTTGAATTTCAAAGTAATAACAATAATCACAGATACTAACATAGGAAACGGGAGTTGTTGTCAAAAAGTGAGTAATTCTAACATCCAATGTACCATCTTCACTTTTTACCTTTTCGCCTTACGATCGTTGGTGACTCCGGGCGCGTCAACAACTGAGGTCATTAGTCCCGTCAGTGTAGTGCATGCATTTCCTCGGGAGTGGCGGTGGTTTTCCCCCACTGGATGGCAAGATCCGGTGCCGACCTACCGTCGGCAAGCGGGGTTTTCCCACAACCAGGTATCTCCCATCATCGAAGTATAGCCCCAACAGGGACAAACTCTAAGCTCCCGAACGGTCTCCCGGCATGTATGGTTGTGTAGTGAATGCCAGTGTGAGTAAAGGGGGATAGAACAAGGAAGAGGAAGGAGGGATCGCGCGCGGTTTGCATCCCGTTTGTTGTTTGCGGCATTCGTCCAGTATTGATCGAACTATCCACGGAAAACAACCCATCAGAGCAATCGGCTGCTAGAATTCTCCTCCTGACAGCGACTGAATTCGACCTAGCTGACAAGCTAGTGTCGAAAATCCTGCCACCGTCTGGAATCGAACCTAGGACCACCGGTAAGAGAGGCAGTGACATCAGTTGATGCCGTGAGCCATCACTTCCGGTCCGCGTAACGAAGTTCTTCGCAAGAGAGAGTTATGCAATCGTCCGCAGGGAAACGGCGACTTTTCGGCAGAAAAACTTATTGTCGGGGACTCGGGGCGAAAAAGTGGACATCTGTCGCTAAATTTACAAAACGAAAACCGGGAGAGGTGGCTCAGTGCATCAACTGATGTCACTGCAGTGCCTCGACCGGAAATTTCCGTGCTTTCTTCGGCCAACACCAGACGAATGCCAGAGCAGTGCCCTAACAAACGGGCTATGGATCGCACGCGATCTTTCCTTCCTCTTCCTTGTCATATCCCCACCCCTTACATACACTTACAATAACATTCACTACACTACCACACACGCCGGGAGACCGGACGGAACCTTAGGTCGGCGCCGGATCTCACTACCCGGTGGAGGAAATTTCCGCCGCATTCCGATAAAAATGCACTACACTTACGGCACTAATGACCTCAGTAGTTGACGCGCCGGGAATCACTAACAATCAATCATTGGAAAAAGAAATCCTGTAACACGTGGTGTAGCCAGAATCCATGTTTTGTGGGTCCTTGATACCGAAAATCCAATTACTGCAAAACGTCTGTCTCTGTGGTCGGCGCTAGCGCCAAAAATCGTTCAGCAGATTTTCTTTAAAATTGATATTACCCAATCGAACTGAATGAACTCGTAGCTTCGGGAGTTTCAAACGGATATTTTCATTTCAATTTACGAGGCTGCGACATCAGCCACATTGATTGGGGAATGCCAAGTTTGCAGGAAATCGGCTGAACGGTTTAGCCACTATCGTTGTTCACAGACGGACAGACATTTTGCCGACAATGTTTAGTTACCAAGGACCCATAAAATATGGTTTCTGTCTACATCACGTGTTAGAGGATATTTTTCTAAATTTAGCAATTGTATTAATCCACTTTTTCGCTTTTAGGACCTTGCAATAAGTTTTTCTGACGAAAATTCGCCTCTTTTTCCCGCAGCATTACATGACTTTCTCAACGTCTTCGCGTCAGCGGTAGCGAGAAAATAAAAGCCATTCGCGTGACACGTCCTGTCATCTGACCTTCATTTTCGAGGAAATTGAAGGACGGGCAGATTCCGGGAATGAAGTAACAATAAACCTTGGCCACTGAAATGATATTGCGGCTGCTTATTCTATTTCAATTTAATTCCTTCTAACAAGACGACGAATATGCAAGTGACCTAACGTTTTATTCTTTAAATTAACAGAGCCTTCCTTCCCTACCCTTAGATTCCTGGAAGAACATCTGGTAGGAGAGAATACCAAAGTCGGAATTGGGGATATCAACTTACACTTTTAACTTGAGATCGTTGGCCTGCGAACGGAATCTGGCCCAGCATACATCCAACGTCCATCGCGTTTACTTTCTCATATACGTACGTATACAGCAGGGTTGCCAGATTGGGGAATTTTGTCCCCAAAATGGGGAATGTTTCTCGTTGTGAGGAAAAAATGGGAAACAATTGCGACATCGGCTAGAACGAGCGCAGGCCCAAGAAAATAGGAACATAATATGAGAAAGTCTATGCCATTCTCTAGCACCACTAGTTCCTTTCTGGGGTCCTGTAATAAAGAGTTTCTACGCCGAAAATTCGCCGTTTTTTTCTCGCAACATTACATAACTTTCTACCGTGGTAGCGGTAGCGAGAAAGTAAAAATATTGTATGTAACCTGAATGAAGAGAATAAACAGATTTTTCTTGTTTCTCTTCCGTCTTACACGTATCACTTAAAGGGATTAAGCGTAAGTACTAAATGTATTCACAAGAAAGTTGTATTATCTTATGTCTGTTAAAGATTTTAACTTTCACAGGCACTGAAATTACTTAATTTTTTTCACACATTGCGAGCAACGTGAAAAAAGTATTTGAATATGGTTACACTTGAAATAAACCTATCATCAACTTCAACATTTGAAAACACTTAGAAACAAGAATTCAACATAACTTATCTTACAATTTCTTAAAGTAAAAGTACTAATAAAATCACATAGAAACTAGACACCAGTCTGAATGAAATTTTGATTTAAACACGTACTCTACTATGCCACACAGAGTCACTACAGCAACACTTTCACAACTGGAATGCATATTGAAAAAAGGATTAATGTAATTTTAAAGCTCAAAGTTAAAATGTCCAAAGAAAAACTGCGCAGGCAGAAACGCTTGGCAAAATAATTATTATCCCTAGCATGAAAATTATTTTTCTAAATATTGTTCAAAAAACGAGTTCCGCCCCTTCTCTGAACTGGTTTTTGTGAACCCTGTTGACGAAAAATAAAATAAAAGAAGAATACTACGTACGGACTGCTCTGTTTGGAGACGCCATCAGCAATGACAGTGTGTATTAGAACGTAACAGTAATATGTTCTAGTCTAACAGTATCGCCAACTTAACTCTTTAATAAAATTTACGTTTCATGAAATTAATATGTAGTAATTCAGAATAGAGCAATGCATTTTTTTTATTCAGGCTGGAACACACATCTCGACTAGCCTTCCAAAAAAATTCAGTCCAGAACATGAAAACTGATGACACTCCCGAAAGAGGATCGATAACCTTGGATTGGCAACCTTCAAAATGTTATGTAGGCAGGACAACTGTAGATCCCTTTTGCGTGAGGAGGGGTCTTGCTTTTAGGAGTAATGGATTGGACACCTTTAGACACACACAAAAAAAAACTCAATTGCTTTGTAGATTTAAAGTATGCTTATATACCTCAGAAAATGTTATTTACACAAGAAATGCGTTAGATTTTAACATTGGTCGATTGCATTCGACATTGGGGTATCGATTGGTTAGTCCATAAAACTGGAACTTTCTGCACAGCGTGATGTACGTTGGAGCGTAAGAGGTTTGAGCCTCTGTTCGTATCTCGAACTCGAAATGATAGCAGAGTTTGCTAATCAGCTGGAATTAGCACATCGCAAGCTAATCGATCACTCGGTCATGCTATATCGAGCTTGTTTCCAACCACAGCTGCAGAGTATGCTGCTAATTCTATATTTCCATGATGTAACATCATGTTCTATTCGTAATCTGTTCGTGTATATATTAGTTATATTTATTTAATAATAAATATATATTGAAACATTTTTCTTTATGAGATCGTCCATCAATTGTGTAAGGCTAAAGAGAGGAGAGGGTTTTTGAGGCTGAGTTACTCTACACAGGGGTATGGGGGACTTCTTTTAGTGTTACGAACATTGATATTTATTTTTTCACACTGTTTACTTTCCCGTATACATAAGTATACAGGGAGTAATATACTAGTATAAGGAAAGTTTTGTAATGGTGCGCGAGAAACGACGGATTTTTGACAGAAAAAATTTCATTGCCGGGCCCTGATAGAGAAAAACTGGATGAATCCATTTGCTAAATTAAGAAAAAATCCCCTAACACGTGGTGTAGCCTGAATCCCTGTTTTGTAGGTCCTTGATACTAAAAAACCAATTGAAAGCAAAACGTCCATCTGTCCGTCCGTCTGTGAACACCACTAGCGCCAAAACTAGACGTAGGAGGTTTTTTCAAATTGAAGGAACCCCTGTCGATTTTGCTCGAGTCGTAGCTTAGAGATTTTGAAAAAGATTCTTTAAAATTTGAGGGGACTTTACATGAAGTACCCGGACATTTTCAAAATTTTCTCAAAACCGGTTCCAATTTTTTTCTTTAATTTTTTTCGGCGTCTTTCTACAACGCCAAAATTGAAGGCAGAGATTTTTCCTTCATATGAAATTTGTTCTCCATACTTAGTTCTTTTATTAAGGACATGAACAATTTTTTGAAAATTTTGGCAGTTTTCGCGAAATATTGCGTGCAATATGTGCAATTAAAAAAAATACAAAAAAATATTTACTCAAAAACCACCCATCATTTTTTTGTAAACATGTGGTAATGATAGTCCTTAATGTACTCTATTAGATGATATAAAAGCCATATTGCTCTATTCTTTTGTTTTTTCAAAAATTACAAAAATGTAATCTTTTTAATTGGTCTCTCACGTCGTTAATATTTTCATTACCGACGATTTGTTAACATTATTACATTTATAAGTAAATGTGCTTTAAATAATGTCAGGTAAAGTTTCTCGAAATTCAACCGTTCTCTGTGAAAACTAGGTCAAATGTCCGCATTTTCAGAAACGCTGAAACGCGCTTTTCTCATAAATGGCTCCAGATTTATTTTTCAAACTATAAGAACGGATAGTGTTAATTACACTCTTTAATATGACGTAAATTTCATTATAGGATTTTTTTTGTTTTTTCAAAACTTACACAAATGTAATTTTTTGAAAGATCTCTGTCACCGTTATAATGCATATTTCCAGGAATTTGTAAACACAAGTATATTTGTGAGTAGATGCACTTTAAATGACTTCTAATGAAGTTTTTCGGAAACTCAAAATTTTCTTCGAAAAAGAGCTTCAAGTGGCGCTTAAATGCCATTTTCTTAAAAACGGTTCCAAATTTTTCAAAGAAAATTGCCATTTAGGGGAAAGTTTTACTGTTCTTTAATATTCTAAAATTAATATTTCCGTTCTACCATTAGAAAACCGAAAAATTAAGAAAATGTCAAAAAAATGTACTTTGGGCGTCGATAGATGGCAGCTTGCACGAGTACATGGCAATTCCAAATAGCTAGCCCAGGCCCAAGGAAATAGAAAAGTAAATCGGGAAAGTCTGTACAATTCTGTGGTACCACTAATTTACTTTCTCGCCCTACAAAGTTCTTCGTAAGAAGAGAGTCATTTAATTGTGCGCCGGAAAGCGACGAATAATTAAAATTTTGTTTTACCGAAACGCGAATACTTTCTCGAATTTCTCGAAAAGCGAATATGCAATTGACTACGCACCGAAATCTCATCCAACACAACGAAAATAAGAAACTCTGCAGGTCAATATAAAGAGGAAGTTTCACGCGTTTCAGCACGCACTTCTTTGGCTTTGTGGTGGCAGGTTGAAGCTTACCGCTGTGGCGGATGCCTAAGCAATCCAGGCGAGGAAAGCCACAGGTCAGGCAAAAGCCTAGTGTGGGAAAGCTGAAGCTTGCAAAACACGACCCAAGTCTTGAGCCTCTAGAAAGGAAAAGGATAATTTCGAGTTTTCTTCCGTGTGTATGTGTGCGCACGTATGTATGTGTGTGCGCGCGTGCGTGTGTGTGTGTGTGTGCGCGCGCGCGCGTGCGCTTCCGTTCCTGTGCTGTATCAGCAGAATTGCACAATGTGAAGAGTGACGATGTTGTATCCTATTTTAAGTGCCTAAAACGTCACATTTCATGTCTAATAGTGCCTAATTTCATAATTTTGTTACCTTTTTAGGTGTCTAAATATTCACTTTTTTGTGCCTAAAATTCCGAGGCCTAGTCATACAACGCACTCAGCTCAATTCAGTATAAAAACATAGAAGTTTCACTTTTTGTTTACACTTCCCTTTTAAGGGGTCCAAAGATCTGATGGGTAAGGATTATGTCCCCATGTATACGCTACATGCGCAGTAATACTGTTTCTTGTTGACAGTGTTGTTCATGACTTTTTTAATGAGTATATTTTCTTTAATACGCTTCAAAATTGTGAGATTCTTCCATTAGGTGATAGAATGTTGATATTATTCGTGAAAGTATTTTCCAATATGCCTCGTAAGAAGGCAAATTCGCCGCATTTCGCTTTTTACATGTTTGACTGAGGGTGTAAACTTTTTTATCGCAAGCAGGTTTACTGCAACAACATCAAAAACATCTTCAATGCATTGAGGATAGAAAACGTTTCGCAACATTGACTGCTGTTCATAGGTGCTTCCATAGAAAGCTTGAAGGCACTGCTATTACATAATGGAAACGTAAAATCATCTATACCAGTTGTTACAAATACGAGGTACATTCAAAATATCCGTTAAACCCTTGTCGCAAAAATAAAAATTACTCAAAAAATGCTTATCTAATATATGAACATATGTATATCATTGGATTCGTCTTTTTACGCTCGTCATGATAGACTGAAAGATATGTATAATTCCATTTGAAAAAACCAAAGTTACCTCAAATATTTCATAATATACAAGTGATAAAACAGAAATGAATTCACGTATTAATTAGCCCCATTCCCTCAGGCACTTCTGTGAAAACTGCATTGCAATAACTTCAACCGTTCAAAAGTAACAGGAGGTGCTAAAGTTACGTGACTAATCCTGTATAAAAATATTGGAATAAATAAAAATATTGGAATATATAAATATATTCTTACCAGAAATGATTACAATGAACTTCAAATCTGTACTGATCTCGGGTTATAAGGCTTCCTTTTAGAAATGAAAGCAGGTTTCACAAAATGCTTTTGTTTCTTGGATTCTTGGTACAGAAGAGCATGGGAAAGCTTTGCCAAAGCAAACACTGCCCCATAGGAGAATGTTACGTACCCAGAAAAAAAATCCTTCTCGCACAAATCCAGGAATTGATTCTGAGGGATTGAGAAAAAGTATCTTGGGGTGCACTGAAGGATGATTGTTTCAATTTTTATGGGAAACCATAGAGCTGAAAATTACAGTGACTTGATAAATCGCATGATTAAATCATAAAGCCATGGGATTTTATATATAAAAAATCATTATTTATATTTGCCTTTTTCCCTCTAACCTTGGATCTGTTAGAGATGATCAAGGAGAACTGTTTGACCAACAAATTGAATATTTACAAAAACAATATAAGGGGAGACAGTCACTCATTTTGATAGCTGATTACTTCTGAAATACACTATCGGTTGCTGAAGCGTCGCGCTACCAGTGCTACCAAAAAAATGAAAAGTATGTGAAATTTTTAAATTTTAAGAATTAGTACATAAAATGTGTTTTCCCTCCACACAAAATTATTAAATAGCACTGTAAAATAGAATGTGATGCATTGTAGATTCTCTACAGTGCATACAAGCACTTTCTAATATTATACTTCTATTAAACAAAACGTAAACATAACATTTGGAAAAACATCATTTTAATTGATGATTTGAAATGACATATGTTTCAGAAATCGAATAACAGAGTTGAAAAAATGTTTAAAAGATGCAATTTGGGAAAACACAGGCAAGTCCTGTATATTTATCTGCATTGATTCTATTAGTGAATAGAAGTAGTTCAAATGATTTAACTAAAGTTTCTACACTCTTCAATAGTTTTTTCTGCAACAACACATTCATCAAATTAAACTCCCTGTCTGGGATTCTAACCCGGCATCTTCCGAAGTGAAGTGCTCAGTCCCAAGCATGCCTTAACCACTTCGGCCACTGGAGTGAGTTGTTGACACAATACTTATAAATTAGTCAAAACGTAATTGTGTCAGCTCTAGCATTAGCAAGCAGGTAATCGTCAATATGCGAGAAAAAAGTCTTTTGGGCGACAAAGAAAGGCAGCCGTGATGGGCTTACTCCAAATCCTATATCCGACTAACGAGATAAGAAAAATAACTACTGCGAGAAAGTCTGTGCCATTCTATAGCATCACTAGTTCATTTATTTATTTACCGTCCGTTTTTACACATGAAGAGAAATTTTAAAGAAAAAATTTGGAGCGGTTTTTGAGACATTGTTTTTGTAAATTTGAAGGGCAAATGACGCAAAAACGACTCGTTTTTCAGAAAATTCTACAAAACATTTTTTAAAGAGCTAATTTTGTACAACAGACTTTGAGGTAAAAATCTCTATCTACAGACTTTGAGGTAAATCTCTATTTTTTATTCAACATACTTAATGATTAATGTAGTACATACGAGATAATTAATATATCATTAAATAAAAATAAGATGAACTGTGCAATTGTATTGTATTTGGTTGGTATCATAAAAATTCAGTCAAAGCAGTCGCGGGCCGCACAAAACGATCCGGCGGCTGCATGCGGCCCGTCAGTCGCCATTTGGAAAGCCCTGGCCTAAACCATATGAAGAATGGTTTCAAAATGGAAATTCCTCGGTCTATCTGTAATAAAATACACGTATAAAGATGGCATAGGTGTTTTTTCATTGTGAAATCTGAAATTTTGAAAATGGCAAAATTTTGACGTCGTCCTGCTACTTCAAATTGAAGGTAGAGTTTTTTCCTTCGAATGAAATGAAATTTGTTCTTCATAGTTCTTTCATTGAGATCACGTAGGTTTTTTTATATTTTTGTGTTTTTTTGCGCAAAATTAAAAATTAACAAAAATAAGATTTTTTCAAAAACGGTTCTAAATTTTTTCTGCATAATTTGACGCCAAAAAGTTGTCTGCAGCTGTAAGTTTTTTAAACAGTGGCCTCAACTGGATAGTGTGTGAATGCAAACTGAAGGGCTAAGACTCTACTAATGTTGGCACTTGATACTAAGCCGCTACTTCGTGTTGCAACTGGTGAAACTGCTAAGGTGTGTGGGATATATGACACACAGTCGGCGAGAAATATTGACTTGATACGCCATAAATTCTACAACTTCGAATAGGAATGGTCAGGGAGTGTGCAGGGTTATCTTGCGAAGTTCGATGAGTTGCAAACAAAAATGAATCTACGTAACACGCCAATAGCTGAAGATGATTTATATGCCCGGTTGCTGCAAACATCCCGAACAAATTTGATCATCTTTATGTAACATGGCATGATTTAGCTAAAGAAGAGAACACTTTGGCAAAACTAAAGAAGATATGCCCAAACTAAACTCATAAATGGAATTTGTTACGTAACCACAAGAACAACAATATCATTTAGAACCCAGGGCGTCGGTATGCAAACATAAGAGACTGGATGTAAACATGAAACATGATAACGACCTGTTGGGCCAGGCGCACTAACACTCGATAAACGAGTATACTACATAACAGTTCAATAAAATCAACAAAAGTGTTTTGTATCAAATAAATGGTTTAGGATCTTCTAGAATAGATTTACTAAATAATTACAGAATGGAAATATCAATTAATTATCATTAATTGTGCCATAGTTAAATTAAACATAGGAAAACATTAAATATTTTAGACTATTGATTTCACATTAATACATGGTCAATTAAATTAAATTATTGATACTTGGAACCGTTTTTACATTATAAATACACCCTGTCATGGCCATGAGAACATTTCTAATGTGAAACACAACGTAGATGTTTCATTCGATTGTATACATTAAAATTGCAGTTAATATTATATTGTTTGTCATTTTCTTTTTAAACCCTATTAAAGTGTTTGACGCTTTACAAACAGCTTTTCTCTTCCCTGCCAACAGCTTCACATGCGTTACGGACGGTATTTTTACACAATATGATTCAGAAACCCATTATTAATAAACAAATCCTTTAAAAAATATTTTTAAATTTCCATTGGGAGACGATTTCTGTAGGAGAGGCTCCGCCTTACAGCCTTTAATGACGAGTAGCGCCTGATGCAGAATGTCAAACAATGCAAACCACCTGAAATCGCATCCACCCACAGATGACCCTCAGAAGGCTGCCTACCGCCTACTGTGGTGATTCGTCAATAGTGGCCTGCACACGAAGAAATATTGTTTAACAATAAATGTTGGTATATGACACGGGATTTACTTGAACTTTATTCACTCGGGACAATTATGTCCTTCGACACAACTATTCTTCCTCGTGCATAAAGCTCTACTTGAACCCCTTGTTATATAAACAACTATTATCAGTAGAATTTTTTTACACGGAATATTATTTAAAATACAGTGAAAAGTAATTTCTCTTTGGTCCTATTTGACTATACTGCGATTTTTCTAAGAGCGACCCTCGAGGCCACTCAAATCCCATCTTCGCGATGGAATATGTCCCGGCATTTCGCGTCTTTTCTCGGTCTTCCCGGTAGAAGTCGCATGATCGCAAGCACTGCTTCATACGGTCGCGATCGTGCGAAGTCTAGAGGAACGACTGAGAAAGACGCGAAATGCCGTGACATATTCCATCGCGAAGATGGAATTTGAGTGGCCTCGAGGGTCGCTCTTAGAAAAATCGCAGTATAGCGCAGTGGTAAAGCAAAGCCATCTGCGGCAGTATCAGGTAAGCGCTGGGTGGCCTTGGCTAAATCCTGCATGTGAGCCGCCACGAAACGATTCAATGTAGAAGTTCAACTTACAAAAGTTACCATAAGTCGTAGAAAAAGTGTTTTATGAAACTCGATGTAATAGGTATTAATACACTCGTGTGAAATTTACGATATTCACTCGTCCCTCACCCGTAATATCACACTCTTGTATTAATAACCGTCATTGCATCATCGTTTCACAATGTACTAAAATAAGTTAGATTCAGCCTATGTATTCAAGCATCTATTAGATTTTGTATGTAGTGTCTCAGCTACAAGATGAGGATATTGTTTTGTTTCTCTCACCAAAAATTGTATTGTTCTGTTAATTTAATAGAACATAAACCATCAAGTAAATATCAGTCATATTTATTCACGGTAATCAATACACAGACTCTTGAGATCTTCACAGTAGAAAATAATGAACAAATCCTCCGTGCGAGGCAGGCTTTCAGAAGTTGGTCCGCTCGTAGGCGGAGTCGAAGCTGCGCGAGGACGGGGCGAGGAACGAGGACGAGGACTCGTCCCATCGCAGGGGCTCCTGCACCTGGAGGACACACGGCACAGGACGGATCTCAAAGGACTCACTTCACCGACTGCGATAGCTCACATTCATTGATTAGTGATTAAACTGCAAAGGTAATTAGCCCCGTAAGTGTACTGCATGTTTTTTATCGCGAGAGGTAGAGGTTAGCTTCTCCGGCTGGAGGGTGAGATCCGGTGTCGACCTAAACGTTGGCTAGCGGGGGTTTCCTCAACCAGCTATCTCCCACCAGCAGGGCACTGCCCCTGGCTTTTTGGTATCTCATTTGTTTAAAATCGTTCAATGGGAGCTGAATAGGAAGAGCATCAAAATCGTTCTGGTCACAGCTTGTATATACATATATCTGTGTGTGTGTGTGTGTGAGAGAGTGAGTGTGTGTGAGAGTGAGTGTATGTGAGAGTGTGAGTGTGAGAGAGTGTGAGGGAGAGTGTGAGAGTGTGTGAGTATGAGTGTGTGTGTAAGCTGTAAACAGAACTATTTTGATGCCCTTCCTATTCAGCTCCCAGTGAACGTTTTTAAACAAATATAGTGATATACCAAAAATAGAGAATAAAATATTCAGGGCAAACGCTTGGGAAATAGTAAGAAATACATTATATAGTGGTGCTACAGAATGGCACAGACTTTCCCGTATTACTGTAGTTTTCTATTTTCTTGGGTCTTTGCTAGCTATTCGGAATTGCCACATACTCTTTCTTGCCAGCTACCATCTATCATCGCCAAAAGTACATTTTTTTGTCATTTTCTTAATTTTTCGGTTTTCTATTGGTAGAACGAAAATATTAATTTTAGAATATTAAAGAACACAAAAACCTAGCCCTAAATGGCAATTTTCTTTTAAAAATTATGTGCCGTTTAAGAGAAAATGGCGTTCTAGCACTACTAAAAATGCAAAATTTGAAGCTCATTTTCACAGAAAATGTTTGAGTTTTCAAAATAATCTTTACAAATTGCGGATAATGTGGATATTAAAGATGTGAGAGATCTTTCAAAAAATTTACATTTATATACATTTTGAAAAAACAAAAAAATAACTCAAAATAAACTTTACGCTATACTAAAGAGTGTAATTAGCACTATCCGTTACAAAAGTTTCAAGAAAAAAATTGCAGCCATATACGAGAAAATGGCGTTTGAAAATTTCTGAAAATGCCGAAATTTGAGCTACTTTTCACAGAAAACGGTTGTGTTTTCGATAAACTTTACTTGACATTATTTAAAGCATATATGCTCGTAAATATAATAATGTGAAAAAATCGCAGATAATGTAAATATTAACGACGTGAGAGACAAGTAAAACAAATTACATTTTTGTAAATTTAAAAAAAAACAACCAATAGACCAAAATGGCTTTTATGTCATTGATAGAGTACATTTATCACTATCCGTACCAAAAGTTTAAAGAAAAAATTTGGAGCCGTTTTTGAGAAAATCTTGTTTTTGTAATTTTTTAAAATTGCACATATTGCACGCAATATTGCACCAAAACTACCAAAATTTTGAAAAACATTTACATGACCTTTATTAAAGAACTCAATATGCAGAACCATCTTTATTTGAAGAAAAAATCTCTATCTTCAATTTTGTAGTTGGAGAAAGACGCCGAAAAAAATTCAAACTTTGACAATTTTCGAAAATTCAGAGCTCTACGTGAAAATTGGACCTATGCCATGTTAATAAGTGTATTTTACTCTATTCATACAAAAAATTTAAAGAAAAAATTTGGAGCCGTTTTTGAGAAAATTTTGAAAATCCCCGGGGGGCTTCATATAAAGTACCCTCAAATTTTGAAGAATCTTTTTCAAAATCTCAAAGCCTTGACTAGAATTAAATCGATCGGGGAATATCCATTTTGGAAGAAATCGTACGTATGGTTTAGGCGCTGGCAGTGTTCACAGACGGACAGACGGACGGACGGACAGACGGACGTTTTCCTTTCAATTGGGTTTTCGGTATCAAGAACCTAGAAAACAGGGTTTCTGGCTACACCACGTGTTAGGGGATTTTTTTCTCTTAATTTAGCAAGTGGTTTTGTCCACTTATTCGTTTTCACGGGACGGCAATTAATTTTTTTCCGCGGAAAATTGACCATTTTTTTGCGCAGCATTACATAACTTTCCCTATACTACGTATATCACTCCCTGTATACGTACGTATACGGGAAAGTAATAATGCTTGCAAATTGCTGTTAATGTGTATATTAAAGATGTGAGAGATCTATCAAAAATTTTACATCTGTGTAATTTTGGAAAAAACAAAAAAAATACCTCAAAATAAACTTTATGTCATATTAAAGAATGCAATTAGCACTATCCTTTCCAAAAGTTTAAAGGCAAATTTTTGAGAAAATTTTGGAAATATCCGGGGGGCTTCATGTAAAGTACTGCCAAAAATTATTGAATGTTTTCCAAAATCACAGTGCCTCGACTCAGGCAAGATGGACAAGGATTTCTTCAATTCACTGCCTGGCAATGAACTTTTTTCTGCCGAAAATTCGCCGTTTTTTCCGCAACATAACATAACTTTCCCTATACTACGTATATTACTGTGTATATATGTATGTATACGGTAAAGAAACACAATCTTATTCCTCTATTCCAATATTAAACAACGGTACTATATCTGCCTATACCGATTTACCAAAAATTGAAGGAGTAGTCTGGTGCAATGCTTAGTCAATCTTGCAGTGGTATGTGGTTAATAATTACAGAAAAGTTAAAGTAATTCCAATATCTTGTATGAACACACACGAATAAGGTGATGTTTAAGCAATGTTCTGAAATATTTATTATTAGCTGATTTTATGGAAACAGGGGAATTATTAAAAAACTATTCAGCAATGCAGAATGGATCTTTGTTTATTTGAAGAGTTGCTAGTGTAAATTCTTTGATAGTCCCTATGTCCTCTATTATGATAGTTATTGCTCACAATTATTGACAAAATGTTGATTGATATACATAATTACAAAGTGTGACAAGTTTGTTATAACTTAGGTTTTGATGTATGAGTATTCCTAAAAACCGTATGACAGTTTGATTCACTGATTCATTGTACTTCCACTTTATTGTTTTGGTGTAGGTGATCCTGAAGAAACTTGAAATTGATTAATAGTTGTATCATTGTTTAATTTCAATTCATTTAACTTCAAATAACTTTTAATTGATTTTAAAGATTCTAGATGACAAAGATTTTTGCCCACTTTTAATATATGATATAATTTGAAAGTAAAAAATTAAACATCTCATGAACATTCTATGGTCACTAACAAACTATTAGCACTGACAGAAATTAAATGAATATTAATTGTTCAGACAGAAAGTGAAATAATAAAAATAAATATCTTTGCATGCGAAATTGTTGCCCAATCATTGCAAAGTAGTATTGGTACGTTGTTCTTAAATATGCGTATTAGCAAAATTTCACACAAGATAGCGCACACGACGCTGGTGCGAGTGACGTCACATTACTGAACTTGCTACAAATTAAAATTATGTACATCCTCTACTTCTAAAAGTTGTATTAAAAAATTTTTAAACTCTTCCCATAATAATTGAGATTTCTATGCTGATTTAAAGTGCACGAACTTCTAATCAGTCTCTAATGGTTCAGGTTTCCCTTGTGATAAATATTAATTGAATAGAGTAACTTAAACCTTGACAAATATCTGTTTTAATTAGCTTTTTTCTCGTTCGTTGTTTTACGCTCATCTTCATTCATTTTCAAAATATTATATTCAATAAAATCACAAAACAATTAACCTCAAAATCAAAACAATGAAATGAGAAACAATGAGTAATTGCACATACAAAACTACAACACCCTATTTGACTACTGCTTCACTTCAACATTCTTCCATAAAACTTTGTTTCAATTGCAACCTTCGTTATGTTCTACATCCATCCGATAGTCCTCCATTCCACTACTTATTTGTTTTATGTTCTTCATCCCGTGCGGAAACATCATTGACGTGCAATATTAATATCACGTTCGTCGCCAATGGGACGTTTGCCGTAAATCGTAGTGGAATGAAAGTGCAATGGACTCTGGTACCTTTAGTTTATTGACGTATATCCTGCTCTTACACTACAATATTAAGTTGTTTTGAACATATACCTTGTAACGTGTAACACTCGAGCACCTTGACCCTGTCTCGCTTTGCACAGTAACAAACTTGCATAGAAACGTTGGTGAAAAAATTGTTGTGGCCGTGGTCCGGCACCTTGTTCGTTTGCGGTAGTTTGCGGAATGAAAACTGAGTTGAGATGCCCCAGGGCTTTAGGATCCGAATCATTTGAGGGCGGGAACGAATCCTCATGGCACCGAACCCTGAGTCTCTAATGATTGAATCGTTCAGGCGCATAATGATACAAAAGATAACGTGGATGTTTGCGCTTCCTTCAGAGGTTTCTTATATGTATTATGAATAATTGAACATTTAGAAGACACTTTTCGTATTTCTCTACAAATTAGCCAATTTTTAGGTATGGATGTTGGCGAGCCTAACTTGCAGCTGTACCCGGCGACACTAGCGCCTCCTATTGTAGCACCCTCGAACTTTGTCTCCACTTTTGATGGGGAGTTGCAAGGCCCTGCAGTCGACCGCCATCGACCGGGAAAAATGAAGATTTGGTGATCACACCGCTGTAGGCTTAGACGGCCGACAAAGACCGGTGGTGGTGGACAAAAGCAGACAGCAGGCAAAGACGTGGCGGGTCTAATGTCAACGCTGTTATTTAGATCTGTGTTCTGCTAGCGGTAGCACGAAAGGGTTTTTGTACTGTTAGTGGGAGTTTGATAACAAAAGCCACAGCAGCGCGACTTCGCCACTCGTGGGAAGACCTCCATTTAAACCAATTCTTCGCCAACAGACGAGCCATTCGGAAGAGCTGTAGAGTGGCGCCGTGTGAAGGGGCCTATGTGTCAAGGCAGCGTGACTGTGCCGCTCGTGTAAATACCTCATTTAAACCAATGCTCTGCCAACAGGCGCGCCACTCGAAAGCGCTGCTGAGTGTCGTAATGTAAAGTAATGTAATACCTCTTAGATGGAGTATTCCCCACAAGACACCAACCAATGCTTTGGCAGAAGACGCGCTAATTGAATGCGCTGCGAAGTGGTGATTTGTGAAGGGGCACTGTGTGCCAAGGCAGCATGACTCTGCTACTGGTATGAATGTCTGTATTTAAACCAAGGTTCGCCAGCAGACGAGCCAATCGGAAGCGCTGCTGAATGGCAGCGTCTGAAGGAGCTCTGTGTGTCAAGGCAGCGTTACTGCGCTGCTCGTATGGAATATCTTCATTTGAACCAATGCAGCGCTAGCAGGCCCACCACTCGGAAGCGCTGCAGAGTGGCGCCCTTTGAAGGAGCTCTGTGTTTCAAGGCACTGTGACTGCCGCTCGTTTAATTCTCCATTTAATCCAATGCTTCGCCAGGAGACGCGCCACTCGGATGCGCTGCAGAGTGGCGCCGTGTGAAGCGGCTCTATGCGCCAAGGCAGCGCGACTGTCCCGCTCGTGTGAATACCTCCATTTAAACCAACGCATTGCCAGCAGTTGCGCCACTTGGAAGCGTTGCTACGTGCAGCTGTGTGAAGGAGCTTCATGTGCCAAGACTGCGCGACTGCGCTGCTCGGGTGAATATCTCCATTTAAACCAATGCTTCGCCGGCAGAGTGCATCAACTGATGTCACTGCAGTCCCTCTAACCGGGAGGTTCTAGATTCGAGTCCCGACGACGGCAGGATTTTTGACACTAGCTTGTCAACACCAGGCGAATGCCGGAGCAGTACCCTAAAAAAACGGGCCACGGACCGCGCGCGATCATTCCTTCCTCTTCGTTGTCCTATCCTCACCCCTTACACACACTTACACTAACATGCACTACACTACCACACATGCCGGGAGACCTGTCGGGAGCTTACAGCTTGTCCCGGTTGAAGCGATGTCCCGCTGGTGGGAGATACCTGGTTGATGGGAAACCCTGCTAGTAGACGGTAGGTCGGAGCCAGATCTCGCCATCCAGCGGGGAAAAGATCACCACCACCTCACGAGGAAACACGTACTATACTTACGGGACTAATGACCTCTATAGTTGACGCGTCCGGAATCACGAATTAATCAATCGCCAGCAGACGCACCCCTCGGAAGCGCTGCCGAGTGACGCCGTGTGAAGGGGATCTAAGTGCCAAGGCAAAACGACTGCACCGCTCGCGTGAATACTTCCATTTAAACCAATTCTTCGCCAGAAAACGCGCCACTCGGAAGCGTGCAGAGTGGCACCGTGTGAAGGGGCTCTATGTGCCAAGGCAGCGCATCTGCGGAAGCCACTCGGAAGCGTGCAGAGTGGCACCGTGTGAAGGGGCTCTATGTGCCAAGGCAGCGCATCTGCGGAAGCCACTCGGAAGCGCTGTCGAGTGGCGCCGTGTGAAGGGGCTTTACGTGCCAAGGCAGCGCATCTGCGGAAGCCCCTCGGAAGCGCTACAGAGTGGCGCCGTGTGAAGGGGCTCTACGTGCCAAGGCAGCGCATCTGCGGAAGCCACTCGGAAGCGCTACAGAGTGGCGCCGTGTGAAGGGGCTCTACGTGCCAAGGCAGCGCATCTGCGGAAGCCACTCGGAAGCGCTGCCGAGTGGCGCCGTGTGAAGGGGCTCTATGTGCCAAGGCAGCGCATCTGCGGAAGCCACTCGGAAGCGCTACAGAGTGGCGCCGTGTGAGGGGGCCTCTTACCTGTAGGATGGTGGTGGAGGGGTCGTCGGAGGCGGAGGGCGGCAGGGAGCCGCTGGAGGGCTGCGCGGGCGGGGCGCGCGGGCGGTGGCGCGGGCGCGGGCGGGGCCGAGGGCGGGCGCGCGGGCTCAGGCTGCTGCGGGAGGCGGCGTCGGCCGGGTCCGCGTCCACGTCGGCCGCGGGCCCCACGCGCCGCCACCAAGGCCGCGCGAACAGCCGCAGCTCCGACAGCGGACGCGCGGCGCCGCGCAGGTACGACGGCACCTGCCGCACCACGCCGCCCTTCCCTCCGCACGCCGCACCCGCGCGGCGCGACACCGCACACGCCACACAGCAAACACACACGACACACACATAAGGCATGACACCACACACTCACGCCACACTCACTTGACACATTACAAACACAAGCCACGTAATCACACACGACACAACACACGCGACACAAGACCATACACACGACACGACACCACACGCACGACATGACACTACGTACACAAGACACGCCACTACACATACTCACCACACTCACACCACACACGCATATGGCGCCTTACAATCACGAGACACGTAATCTCGCACTCACACGACACGACGCCACACACATACACACCACACGACACCACACACACGACCATAAACACGACACGACGCCACACGCAGGACATAACACTACTTACACAAGACAAGACACGATACGATACCACACCCACGCCGCACTCACACCACATCACACACACACATGACACATTACAAACACAAGACTCGCAATCACGCACACACAATACACGACACCATACACACGACACATCGCATCACATCACACATGACACATTACAAACACAAGACACGTAATCACGCACTCACACGACACGACGCCACACACATACACACAACTCGACACCAAACACACGACACGACATCACACCTAGGATCCTAACCTAAAGCAGATGAGGTTGGTGAGGGTAAATTAGGTAAATTAGGTAAAATAGATGCGTTGCGCCTGCCCATTTCAGCTAAAATACATGTCTTTCGCCTGCCCACTTTAGGTCAAATACGTACCCAAACTTCCGTGTTCCTAAAAACTGAACATGGCGCACTTGTTGCCAAGGTAGCGCGAGAGCGTGTCAAATAAATGCCTTTTCGCCTGCCTAATTAGGTGAAATCAATACCTTTTCGCCTGCATATTTTAGATAAAAAAAATGCATTTTCGCCTGACTAATTTGGGTGAAATAAATGCATTTTTGTCCGCCTATTTTAGGTAAAATAGATGTCTTTTCGCCTGCTCCTTTCAGGTCTAATAAACGCTAGAAAGAGAAGGCGGGTGGAGAGGCACCTGTTGCGGGGGCAGCGCGACGGGGTATAAAATAAATGCCTTTCGCCTGCCTATTTTAGATGAAATAAGTGCATTTTCGCCTGCCTATTTTGGGTGAAATAAATGCATTTTTGTCCGCCTATTTCAGGAAAAATAGATGTCTTTTCGCCTTCTCCTTGTAGGTCTAATACATGCTAGAAAGTGAAGGTGGCGAGGGCATCCGTTTCAGGAG
The DNA here is from genome assembly GCA_031308135.1 of Acheta domesticus. Taxonomy (NCBI): domain Eukaryota; kingdom Metazoa; phylum Arthropoda; class Insecta; order Orthoptera; family Gryllidae; genus Acheta; species Acheta domesticus. The sequence continues at coordinate 95,902,482 of JAHLJT010002630.1, read as the reverse complement.
CAGCGCGAGGGCGTATAAAATAAATGCCTTTTCGTCTGCCCAATTTAGATGAAAAAATGCCTTTTCTCCTGCCTATTTTGGGTCAAGTAAATGCATTGTTGTCCGCCTATTTTAGGTAAAATAGGTGACTTCTCGCCTGCTCTTTTTGGATCAAATGAATGCTAGAGAGTGAAGTGGGGGCACCTGTTGCGGGGGCAGCGCGAGGGCGTGGGCGGCGGCGACGCGGCGCGGGGACGTCCAGGCGGCGGCGCGCAGCGGGCCGAAGCCGTACTTGGCGGCGTAGGGCGGGTCGGGGTCGCGCAGGGCGTCGAGGCGCGCCGCCAGCACGGCGCTGCGCGGCAGGCGCGCCTGCTCCCGCGGCGCCAGCGCGCGCACGTGCGCCAGCGAGATGCGCAGCGGCGGCGCGCCCGCGCGCCCCGACGCCACCCACATCGCCTGCGCCACACACCGTTCACTCACACGTTGATCGATTGATTACTGGCGGTACCGGAGCGCCACTAGTAATACGGCGGCGTGGGGTGGCACCCGGACGCCACCCACATCGCCTGCGCCCGCCGTACGCGCGCCGTCACTCACACGTTGGTCGATTGATTACTAGCGGTGCAGGGGCGCCACTAGTAATCCGGCGGTATGGGTGGCACCCGGACGCCACCAACACCGCCTGCCCAGCACACGCCGTTCTCTCATTCATTAATCGATTGACTACTAGTGGTTCCGGAGTGCCACTAGTAATCTTGTGGTGTGGGTAACGCCCGGATGCCACCCACACCGCCTGCGCCACACACCGTTCACTCATTCATTGATCGACTGATTTACTAGCGGTGCCGGGGTGCCACTAGCAATCCGACGGTGTGGGTGGCGCACGAATGCCACCCACACCGCCTGCGCCTCACACTGTTCACTCATTCATTAATCAATTGACTACTAGTGGTTCCGGAGCGCCACTAGTAATCCGGCGGTGTGGGTAACGCCCGGACGCCACCCACACCGCCTGCGCCATACACCGTTCACTCATTCGTTGATCATTTGATTACTAGTGGTTCCGGGGCGCCACTAGTAATCCGATGGTGTGGGTGGCGCTCGAATGCCACTCACATCGCCTGCGTACATACCGTTCACTCATGCATTGATCGATTGATTACTAGTGGCTCCAGGGCGCCTTTAGTAATCCGACGGTGTGAGTGGCGTAAAGCCGGGCCTTGACGTGCCACGTTATAAAAACCGAAGTATAGTTCCATACGTGTTACGCATCTTATCTCAGGAGGTGATGGCGATTCCTTCCTCTATGGATGGTAGATCCGACCTACTGCTTCGGCTTGCGGGAATTTATCCCTTCCAAATTGTGGCAATTAATACTGCGATTTTTCTAACTTTGACCCTCAAGGCCCGTCTTCGCTATGGAATATGTCACATTATTTCGCGATGTTCTCAGTCTTGCCGCCAGATATTGCTTCATCACGTCCGTATCAAGCAGACTCCTAGCGGCGCGACGGAGAAAGACGCGAAATGTCGTGTGATATTCCATCGTGGCCATAGGGGCTTGAGGAGCAGAATTAGAAAAATCGCACTAGAGCAATAAATTATTCGACATGTTTCATTCCGGTGTGCTGACACGGCTGTTCCAGCTTGACGCACCTAACTCAAGCTGCGGGGGGGGGGGGACGTCACCTTGTTCTCCCTTTCGTCTTCCCGCTCGCCGCGTCGCGCCGGTTGGAAAGTGGCGGCGGTGGCGGGGGCAGCGGCGGCAGCGGGGGGTGCTGGGGCCGGCGGGGCCGTGGCGAGGGCGTGGGCGGCGGTGGCGGAGGCGGGCGCGGAGGCGGGGCCGGCGAGCGCCGCCGGGGCCGCGGGCAGCTCGGGCCCGCTCTCCTCGCAGTGCGACGAGGAGGAGAGCGAGAGCGCCGAGTGCAGCGGGGCCGAGTACAGCACCTCCGACGGGCGCAGGTAGAAGCACTCGTCCAGCGACGAGCAGCTGCTCTCCGCCTCCACCCGCACCACCACCGCCCCCGCCCCCGCCCCCGCCGCTGCCGCCGCCGCCGCCGCCGCCGGCCCCCGCTGCTGCTGTTGCTGCTGCTGATGCTGCAGCTGCAGGCGCTCCTTCAGCTGTGGGCCAAACGCACACTGAGAGAAATGTTTATAGGTGGACCAGTTAGAAAACAGCCTCGGACTGCGCATGCGCCGAAAGTGGCGGAGGGGAAGGTTCCCTCTTTTAGAGGCTCCACTTAACCGCCTTGAGGAGCTACCGCCGCAGCCTCCACCGCCTCGGCCTGGGCTGGCGGGGAGAAGACAGCCTGGCCTTGACGAACGTTCATATCTTGGGCGCATTGTTGATGAACGAGAAAATGGGAGTCCCTATGTAAGAGAAAGGAACGGACGCGTTTATGCGTAATGTACAAGACATACAGAGGAGACACAGCATGAGCAGATATTGGTATAAGATTACTTAAACCTTATGTGTGTGTATTATGAATAATTGAACATTTAGAAGACACTTTTCGTATTTCTCACAAATTAGCCAGTTTTTGTGTGCGGATGTTGGTGATCCTAACATGCAGCAGTACCCGGCGCACTAGCGCCCTCGAGCTTTGTGTCCGGTTTCGAAGGAGAGTTGGAAGGCCGTGCTGGCTACATAGCTATAGGTGGACCAGTTAGAAAACAGCCTGGGACTGCGCATGCGCGAAAAGTGGCGGAGGGGAAGGTTCCCTCTCTTAGAGGCTCAACTTCCCCTCCTTGATGAGCTACCGCCGCCGCCGCGGCCTGGTCACGGTGTAAGAGATACAGGTGGGTTCACTCCCGGTCTAAAACTGAAGCTAATGTGAGGCTAGTTCTCACAGCTCTCTCTATGTAAGCGCTGCGAACGACTTGGGGGACAAGATGGGGCATTTTGGGGACAAGATGGTGATCCATTTAATAGCTTTGTAACCTCTGGTGGAAGCCACTAACTCGCGAGACGCCATCATGAATGCCCAACTCGATCGTGCGCACCGTACGGATAAGCGAGGAACTAGCCTCAAACTGGCTTCAAAAAGTTTGTTCAAAAGGTGGCTAGTGGACACACCTATATATTTCACACCGTGGCCTGGGTTTATGGGGAGAAGACAGTCTGGCCTTTAAGAACGTCCCGAACCCCAGTGAGAACTAAGTTGCAAGAGCGAATCAGTTATCGTTGCACACGGTCCTTGAGTGAACCTGAGCTCTCCCTCGGGAGCAGTGAGGAATAGCTTCGCCACGCCTCCCGAGGTAATCGACTCCATGATGTTTTTTTCTAAGTGGTCGACCTGTAGATCAGGGTTGCCACTAAGAAGACTTACAGGCCAAATTCCGTGGCTCAAATTCTGGTTAAGCCGCAGGTCGCACCGTAATTTAAGATGGTTTTTACTCTAATTATTGAGATTATAATGGAACAATTATATATTAGGTACGGCTTTTATTCAACATACTTAATGATTAATGTACATATTTTAGGTTTATAACTAATTTTTCATATTTTTCATTTATATTTCATATATTTTGCATTTATAATTACAGTTAAGTAATTATAAAAATATTAAGAATAACTAAAAAATATTGTATTTGGTTGGTATAATAAAATTTTTCAAAGCAGTTGTGGGCCGTACAAATCCGGAGTTCGGCCGACAGATCGCCAGTTGGAAATCCCTGGTGTAGTTCATACAATTAATAACGTAGAATTAATTGACATATTAGATATTGGAAACAAAATTTACTTTGTTTAAAAGATACTTTCACCTTGCAAAGATTAAGTTTAACAATTTGATTAAGTTTAACCATTCCTTTGACCATAATTATAACGTTTCAATCTTCCACTTAGTCTACAAAGGCAAAAAAAATGAATATTTTCAAAAATTTCTATATGATTGTATTAGTATATGTTATGTTTTAATTTTTTTTAATCCTAATTTTCTATCCTCAATGAACATTACTTAATAAAAAGCAGTCTCATTTTAAATCATGTTATTGACTAGCGGCACGACCGAGAAAGAAGCGAAATGCCGTGAGATATTCCATCGCGAAGACAGGCCCTCACGCGCCAAGAAATAAAAACCCAAGCATATACTGCGATTTTTCTAACTTTGTCCCTCAAGGCAACACAAATCCCATCTTCGCGATGGAATATGTCACGGTATTTCGCATCTTTTTCAGTCGTTCCGCTAGATTTCGCACGATCGCGACCGTATAAAGCAATTCTTGCGATCATGCGACTTCTACCGGCAAGACCGAAAAAGACGCGAAACGCCGTGACATATTCCATCGCGAAGATGGGACTTCAGTTGCCTTGAGGGACAAAGTTAGAGAAATCGCGGTATAATCTGCCGAGTGCGTGTGTGTGAGTGCTCACCAGTTGCGCGAGGCGGTGTCGGCCGGAGCGCGGGCGGGCGGGCAGGGGCGGGGGCGGCGTCGGGCGCTGCGCCGAGGGCGGCGGCGAGGGCGAGGGCGAGGGCGTGGACGAGGGCGGGGAGAGGGGCAGGGCGGGGCGCCGCCGCCGCCGCCTGCGCGCCAGCGGCAGCGCGCCCCAGCTGCTCTCCCTCGCGGCCCCGCCCGCGCCGCCGCCGCCGCTGCTGCTGAAACGCCGCGCAGGAGAGGGGCGACCGTCGGTTAGACCTCATTCACAATGCAAACTTAAACGTAACGTAATGCTGTAAACTTAGCCGAAAAATTTACACGTAAAAACAAGCGTTCACAATGACGAACGTAAGTTTCGCCTGAACCAATCAGAATTCAATGTACTGAAACTTGATCGATTCGTCTCTTACATGGTGAAAAAATCTTTCCACCATGGTTTCTAGCTTTTTCTTCGAGATTCCTATCGATTTGCCTTTATATACATGCGAGTAGATGTTGTATTACTCGTTCACTTTACATTTGCAGACGGAGCGCTGCGATCTGTTTACATGATGTCACCGCCGACTGAATGAGAATCGCACGTCTTCCGTTTGTTACTGGCCGTTTAATATGATATAGATGGCGGTGAGCAGCACACAAAACCCCGGTGGGGCAAGAACATAACCATTAAGCAGTAGATAAGTGCAAAGAAGAGATAAAAATATTGTACGTGAATGTTGTGAATAGCCTGTGGTGTGATCTTTTTTATTGTATATTATCTTAATAATTTAAGAGCGCGACTCCAGCTCACTGTCAGAAAGGCATAATTCATCAGCTGTGTCCGTAGCGCTTGTGCTGCCTTCGGAGACAGCTGATTCGTCAGATGCTGATTGACATCGGGGCCATTCGTGTATTCTCGGTTGTGTTCGGGCCTTCACTTTCAAAACAATATTAGTTCCTAATTCTGCCGTCTGCAAATGTAAAGTGAACGAGTAATAGTAGTGCTCAGATTTCCTTCATCTTATAAACAAGAATTCTCTCTCAATTTTTTCCTGTCATACGTAGAAGGATGTCAAGAATAGTATTGTCAAATATGTTTTCCAAAAATCGACCAGAAAGACAATAAAACGAAAAGAAATCAAGCAGAAAACAAACACCAACAGAGCACTGAGCTTAGGGTGTATGCGTTTTCACCAGGTTCTGCCACTAGATGAAGCGTGCATCAGTGTTTCTCGATATATCACGAAGTGCCCTGTATTGTCTCTATCACCAAGTCTACAGGAAGGAGAGTCAACTCCGATGGTGGGGGTATGTACCAAAATCGTCGGCAGCTACTTGAAAAATAAAACAACTAGACTTCTTGCGCTTCAGCGACATCTCGCGGCGAATGAAAGAACCACGAAGGAACCTGTCAAAGCAGCCAATGGCAGCAAAGCCAAGCGTATCCTCGGGAAGCAATATTTATTTACAAGTATTAACGGGATACGCCCTTCACAATGACAATAACCATAATTAACAAATCAATTATTATAAATTTTTTACATAAATACAGCACAAACTGCGTTAACACCTGACAAGAGAGCTGCAATTCACTGCCTTACAATCTTCTAGATGAAGATAACAATGAACCCGATTCGGTTCCTAGTCGGCTAGCACTACAATACTGCACCATTACTACTTCTTTTCCATCTTTATTGTCTTGGATTGAGGCACGACCAAAAACCGCCCCAGCAGTCAATAGGTCAACATGTGCCATTATGCAACTGACCGGCGCCTTCGTAAGTTCCTTCTCCCCCGCGTGATGTCGCTGAAGTAGGAAGGAGTCTAGTTTTGTTTTATTATTTTGCAAGTACCTGCCGACGTTTTTCGTACATACCCCCACCGTACCTCCAACACCGGAGTTGAATCTCCTTCCTATGGACTTCGTGGTCTCTATAATATTTGCGAATGGTGTTCCACGAGTGGTTGCTCACTTCGCACTGAGGCGGCGTCGCAGCCATAGGTGATTGGAGGCGGCGGGAGCAGGGGCTGCGGCGGTGACGGTGGGTCGGTCCCCCATGGCTGCGCTTCAAGCCGACTTCCGATCTTCCAGCGTCGGCCACGCCGGTCGCTCCTCCATCGCGAGAACCAGCAACGCGCGAACGCCTTCGCTTGTTCCTCCAAGGCCTGCTCAAACAAAATGGACCGAGTTGGCTTTCGTGATCAGAAGCAAAGATAATGTATAGCACACGGTGTAAGATATATAGGTGTATTCACTCCAATGATGTATATAAATACATCATTATGTATACGTCATTGATTCACTCCCAGTCTAAAATTGAAGCTTATGTGAGACTAGTTCTCACAGTTCTCGCATATAAGCGCTGCGATCTTTGGGTCTCATTTGGGCAAGGTCGTGATTGGTCGTGATCCATTCGACAGCTCTGAGGCCAGCTGATTTCTAATTTCAAGTCAGTGATTTGTCTCTTCGCGATAGAATTGGTTACGTCTAAAGCGAACAATTACGAAACTGGGTAGGAAGCGGTTTGTAAAACTATGTAATAGCCACGGTTTAAGATGTCATCTTAAGATGTATATCTTACACCGTGACCCAAACCGATCGTGCGCACCTCACGAACAAGAGAGGAACTAACCTCACACTGGCTTCAGAAAATTTGCCCCAAGGCGGCTAGTTGATACACCTAAATATCTTACACCGTGGTATAGTATCAGGAGTGGGGGCTCTTGCGCATCGTATCCGACGTCAGTCCAAGAGCTTCATACACCAGTTTGCATCACAATATTTGCGGGAATTGTTGCAGGAAAATTGTTGCGGGAAATGCAGGCAGTTACCAAAGTTATCACCTCGTTACAAGCCAGTTAATTTATTAAATAAAGCATTTCTTTTAAATATTGTACCTTGAACACCTTCATCGTGTTATTTTGGTTAATCGCCGTTAAAATTTGTTACTTTGTACCACTTTCAAAATGTTCTTCAACACTTCTCCCTCTCCATGCACCATGGCGGCCAGCGTCCGGTCTGGCTTTTCAAACGAAGTATCCGTGCTGTAGTCACGTGGTTCGTGACGCAAATTGGTGCTGCGCAGAACGAGAAAAAATCGGTGCACTGGAGTAACTACCCTTGTCGCTCCACCATGGATAGTATTACCAGAATAGCCCTAACTAGCGAGTCGCTGCACAGGGAGCAGCACTGCTGGCTCCGAGTTCTCGAAGGAACAATGGAGAATGTTGAAATCATCCGAATGCTTGTTTGAGAGAAAGAGACTATTGTCTACGTCAGCTAATAAATACCCATGTAAATCTTGATTTATGTTATTTTATCATTTTGATTCATCATGTTAAAAGTGAAGTTATTTTTTAACTATCTTTGTAACTTCTGGCTGTAGATCGCCAACTCAAAGTGGTTTTTCGTGGAGTTTTTCTTGGTTTTATTTATTTATTTATTTATTTACGTCAAAAACAGTTAAAAACTGCGTATGACGAGCTATGGGGAGAAGTGAATTTTGTGCACGTTTTCATAATTCTGTGGTCTCTATCCTAAACCATATTCTAGTCGAATTTTGAATACAGAAAAGAGAGTTTTTTTCGAGTTTTGTTGACAAAATATTCGCTCCTATATAATAAAATATATTTTCAAAGGTAAATTAGCTATAAATTTCTGCCCTGAACCCTCATGTTCTTCATGAAAGAATAATACTTTTTGCCGCGATAATATGAAAAACGATAATTTGAATAACTATATTTCCCACTGAAATTCAGAAGACGTGCACAAATAATGAAGTTACATTTATGTCCAGAAGCAAAACAAGGGACCATCTCAGCATTTGCTCAAGGATCAGGGAAACTGGACGAAAAACCTGATCGAGATGGGGGCCATCAACCCAGAAACTGTGGTACAATACTTGTTACAGGTTCTTTAGAATTATACAGTCCAAATGATAAATAATTACATTAACTATCATTGTTAAAATTAATTCTACTTTCCTTTTTGATGCTCGGTATAGTCTCGAATTGTATAGAAACAGTTATGCAGCAGAAAAGATTTTACTTGGGACTTAAACTTTTCTATGGAATTTAATCGTTTAATGTCTTCTGGCAAAGTGTTGTAGAGTAATGTACATGAATTGTATGTGAATTTTTTGTAGTGAGCTGTTGATACTGCCACCTGGTGAATATGATTACTACGTCGTGTGTTATACTTATAGACATCGGCGTTTGCTGAAAATATATTCCCGTCCTTAAGTAAGTCATTTTTGACAAAAACTACTGATTCGTAAATCAGGAGACAAGGTAATGGTAAAATTCCTAGATTAATAAAGAGTGACTTACAAGAATCACGTGGGTTGGATTTGCTTATTATTCGTACAATTCTTTTTTGTAATCTGAAAGTCTGTGAACTATAAGATGTGTTTCCCCAAAATATTATGCCATATCTCAGGCGGGAGTGAACATTGGCAAAATATACACAACGAGCTGTATGAAGGCTGACGGAATTTGAAAGAATTCTGAACGCGTAGCATAATGAGCTTAATTTTGTGTTCAATTCATTTAAGTGGGCATTCCATTTGAGGTTTGACTGAATTGATAGACCTAAAAATTTTGTTACATTAACATCAGTCAATGTCACACCGTTCATTTTCAATGGAGTACAGAATTTTTTATTTGATATGGAAAACTGCATTGAAACTGTTTTATTTTCATTTACTTTTAATTTGTTATTACGGAACCAATTTGAAACGTCTGATATTGTACTATTTACGGTTTCTTTGTTGCAAAGAATATTTGTATCATCCGCAAAGAGAACTGTTCTTCCGTTTTGAATCGCTAAGGGCATGTCATTTACGTATAATAGGAAGAGAATAGGGCCTAAAATCGATCCTTGCGGGACTCCACGTACAATTGGCAAAGAACCGGAAAGGTGTGTACATAAAGTTCCATCATTCCAGTAAGGTATTTCTACTCTCTGAGATCGTTGTTTAAGGTACGAACATAGCCAATCTAGAGCAATACCACGGATTCCATACGAAGGTAATTTTGAAAGTAAAATGTTATGATCAATGACGTCAAAAGCTTTTGAAAGATCTAAAAATATTCCAATAGTTGCTTCGTTTTGATCCAATGATGAGGCAACATCCTTAAGAAAAGAAAAAATGGCTGTTTCCGTAGATTTTGATTTCCGGAATCCATGTTGGCAATTTGAAAACGCGTCGTGTTTATTCAGAAAGGTTTCCATTCGCACATAAAAAAGTCTCTCTAATATTTTTGAAAAAACTGACAAAAGAGAAATTGGCCGATAATTTTGAACTTCATTTTTGTTGCCTTTTTTGAAGAGCGGCTTAATCTTAGCTGTTTTAAAAATATCTGGAAAAATTCCGGTGCATAAGGATGCATTAAATATGTGAGTTAACGGGTGTATAATGGCTGGCGCGCACGTCTTTAACAAACAATCCGGAAATTCATCTAAACCGGCCGAATATTTATTTTTTAATTTACCGATTATTTTGAGAATTTCATAGGAAGAGGTTTCGGAAACGAACATAGTGTCTAAGACTTTTAGGGAAACGTCAGATGTTGAATTTTGTGGCTGAAAACCCTTAGTGAGATCGACAGCAATTCTCGAAAAGTATTGGTTAAAGAGACTAGCCACTGTTGCCGGATCGTTCACATCTCTATCGTTATCTTTTAAAACAACATTCTCTATAAGGTTTCTAGTTGGTTTGGTCGCATTTTTTACTATATCCCACATTGATTTTGTTTTGTTATTTGAGTTCAAAATATCCTGATCGTGTTTCATGATTTTAGCCTGCCTTATGACTTTTCTTAACAATGATTTGTATTTTTTAAAGTACAGGAGGAAATCTTGAGATACGTTATGATGCTTAGAAATGAAAGATAGAATTCGTTTGTTTTTACATGATGTTCTAATCCCTTGTGTTATCCAAGAATTGTTTTTGCGTGAAATATTTAATTTTCTTTTCTGAAGAGGAAAGCAAGTGTTAAAATGAAATGAAAGCGTTGAAAAAAAAGAATAATATTTATCGTTTGTATCAATAGTATTATAAACTGCGTCCCATGACTCCTGCAGCAAGTAATCAATGAATAATTTTATTTTACTTTTAGAAAACACTCTACTCATACGTGTATTATTTATTGTGTCATTGTTCGCATTTCGTATAATGGTAAGAATTTGTGCATCGTGGTCACTGTATCCTAAATCTTTTGTTTCAATTTCATGTCGAGTAGTGGTTTTGTTAATTATAATTTGATCGATTGCCTTCTTTGAATTTACTGTGATCCGTGTAGGTACTTTTATTGTAATATCTAAATTGAAGGAATTAATTAAGTTAAGAAACTGCTCTTTCTCGCAAGATTCGACCAGAAAATCAATGTTAAAATCTCCACATACAACAATGGATTCAAAAGAGCGATTGATGACTTTGATAAGTGCATAGAGGAGAGATACAACTAGAGTGCGCGTGACCCTACTGCGCAGGTTTCAACATGAGGTGGTCGTATGTCACGTGACTTTGGGACACCGGCAGCTCGTGTTGTATGCGGTTGTATGTATCTTTGCGTGCTGTTTCTGGTGCTACAGCGTTATTATTTTGCGACGTTGTGGATATTGGTTCACTTCTTACGATCCACACGTGTGTGAGATTTGTTAGAAATCATGGTTCAGTATTGTTGTTTTGGCTGCAACGAGAAGTACGTGAAAGGAGGAGGAGTCACGTTTTCATAGGTAGGTTATTAATTTGTTTTAATATTTTGTTACACCCTTTTAGTTGTGCGAAATAAATATCTAGATGCTGATTCATGCATTTTCGGATGTATCATGGATGATTTTAGTGGATTTGTTGCGCATTCTAGTTTTCCTAAAGATGAAACAAGGAAGAAAGTGTGGGTGCAAAAGCTTAGGAGGGAGAATTTTACTCCTACAAAATTTTCCAAAGTTTGTTCAAAACATTTTGAAGAAAACTGTTTTGATAGAGAAAAGTTTGGAGGTGTTTGGCTTAAAGCTGATGCAGTACCTACAATATTCAATTTTCCCAAACACTTGAATAAGCAAACTGCGAGAAGAAAATCTCCTGTAAAAAGAACAACGAATGTTGGTAAGGTTATAGGAATCTTGAAATATTTTCTGTGTAGAATTGTAATAATTAATGAGGAATGATTTTCTGATACATTTGTCTGTTGTTTCAGCAACACAATCTAGTTCAAAGGCTTCTTCATCTGTACCTTCTGCAGATGAGTCACAATGTGTAAATAATGACACAAACTGAAAGGATTTCTGCGAGCAGAAAGCGTCCTTTGAGGTATATGCTCCTTGACTAATATTCTCTCAACAATAGGATTCCCCACAAAACAATGAAATAGTCTCCTCACAATGTTCCTCAATGTAAATTATTCCAAAATTCTTTTTCTTTTCAAGAAGTGAAATAACAGTTTAACTTTCTGTTAAAATTTTACAATTATGTTGTATTAAAATTTTTGTCCATTTATTTCATAGATATATTGGTGACTTCGTTGATGAAGATATGGACTCTCCATTAAAAGTGAGACAAGTGTTAAAGATAGCTCGTAAACAGATCTGTGAACAGAAAAAAAAAGATTGTGCATTTACGGTCTCAGAATATGAAGTTCAGGAGGAAAATTTCGTCATTGGAAAATCTTCTTACTGAAATCAAAGAAAAAGCACAAATGTCTGATGATGCTCTTCACGTCTTAGAGGTATGACTTTTAATACACTCTCACAGTATGATCTAATTAGGAGTATTTAATTTTAAAGATCTTAAATTTCACTTGTCACATTGAATCTCTGGATGTCTATTAGACGCATAACTAAATGAGAGTGAAAGGTGTATTTGTTGAAGTATTGTGTTTGTATATGATGAACAAATTAAATGCAAATTAAGGTTGTTGATAAACATGCAAATTAAGGTTATTGTTAATATATCTTACACATGTTATCCTTTGTACATTAGAGTGAGGGTATGAAAGACAACAAAATATACTTGTATCTGATACTTTTCTTGATTACCCTAATGAGATGTGTTGATAACGCACTTAGTTATTTTTTGTAAAGTGGTCGTTTAATGCTATTTTCTTATCTTCTCATGAATGTAAATATCTATTTTTAAAAACATTTTAATTAAAAATATCATTTATTGAATATTTTTTATTGATATCATTTATTATTTCTTTCAGACTACTCTCCCAGGTCCCAGTAAGGAATTGGTGAAGAGGTCAGTCTTTGACGAAAGAGGGCAGTATCTTCCAGATCTGAGGTCATTTGCCATGACACTGCAATTTTATTCTTCTAAAGCTTATAATTATGAACAAGAAAACGCTAAAAACCGAAAAATTAAGAAAATGACAGAAAAATGTACTTTTGGCGGTGATAGCAGCTGGCAAGAAAGAGTTTGTGACATTCAGAATAGCTAGCGAAGACCCATGGAAATAAAAAACTAATACGGGAAAGTCAGAAAAAATACAAGAAAGCCATTCTGTTGCACCACTAGTTACTAGTAAACTAGTAAATTCTTTGAAAAATATGTACTTCAGCTTTTAGGTCAAAGACCCCCCATTTCGATCAGGTTTTTGTCCAGTTTTCCTGATCCATTGAGAAAATGCTGTGATGGCCCCTTGTTTTTCTTTTGGACGTGTATGTTGCTTCACTATGCCCACGTTTTCTTGAGCTTACTTGCTAGTATTTTTAGGAGTAACTGTTACTGTTACTGTTTTGTTAGTAATGCAAAGTAAAAAAATTAAAACCTTCAGTTTGTTGATCGATGCAAATAGGTTTTATATAACTCGGGAGGGAAAATGTCTAATGTTTGTAGTTAAAATATTGGGAAGAGCATTTGAAACTCAAGAAAATGAGTGCAGATTGTACTTCTCCCCCATACATCACATACTGTTTTTGACTAAATAAATCAAAATATAAATCAAAGATAAAAAGCCTTTTATTTTCCTCTATAAATCCTTGAAATATCCTTTTGATAACTTGCTATTATAAATGTCACTAATGTAATATGAATGACTGATGAAGTATCATTTTGATAACTTGCTATTGTCACTGATGTGGATCAATAGTAAAATGACTAGCATTGAGTAATAACAGAAATTTGGATTAATGCATCCCATGGAGTTAATTTATTTTACAAATATTTTATTTATAGTCCTATGTAATTGTACTTGTAAATCAGGTTTAGTGGGGTACGCTGTTGAAAGTGACAAGTTGGACAAAAATCGGAATTTTCATGTACTTAAGCAAATAGAGCAGAAAAACTTAAATTCACTTTTCTGCCATAAGCAACATTTCTAGGGTTGTTTAATAAATGAGAAAATAACGCTGTAACGAACCATCTACCGTACGTATAAAAAGAAATAATTTAATGCGAGACGGGTGTTCTTACTGACGCCACCTAGCTGTCCCAAAGTCACGTGACACGGGCGCGAGAGATGTTGATACCCGGCCGGGCCTTCTGCGCAGCCCGGTGCGCACTCTAGTATATCTCTCCTCTATGGATAAGTGTTATCTCTAGTTTTTCTAAGAACAAAATGTAATCTGCAGCTCTCTTTGTTGGAGGCCTGTAGATGCAAAGCAATATCATTTTTAGCACAGGAAGATGTACAACAGAAATTTCAAAAACATTTTCAACGGCATACTCATTGAATTCCGTCAAGGAGATAGAATCAATATTATTTTTAACGTAAATACAAGAACCTCCATATGCCGGACTTTTATGAGATTCTCTTTTTCTACAATAATAGCCTGCGAGGTAAAAGTTTGGAATTTGGAAAATGCTAAGTTCTTTAGGAGATAACCAATGTTCTGTAAAGCAAAGAACATCCATTTGATTTAAATCGCTCTGTAGAGCTGCGTCGATAAACTCAGTTTTATTTGAAAGGGATTGAACATTATGGTGCAATAACTTTATTTTTTGCAAGTACCTACACGAATGTTTTTCTGCTGCATCTGACTGTAGTTGCTATATATTTACTCCATTTTTACCTCGAGTGCGTGGTCGAAGGTTGTAATGTGTCCCAGCAGTCACAGGTTGTGAGGAAATAGAGGCGTCATTGGTAGTGGGAATGGAAGAAACGGGAGTAGGTTCACAGGAGGGGGTAAGAGGGTTCAGAATAAGGGTGGGGGGTGGGGAACGTAAGGAAGGTGAAAGGGATGGATTTTTGGCAGGAGGCTGCGTAGGACTGGAGTTGATGATGTATTGTGCAAGCTTTTCACCGACTGCATGTTTTCCAGCAAGGTTCATGTGGAGACCGTGCCGGGTGAAGTGTTTTACTGAGAGGAAATTCATTTCAAAAAGGGTTACATCTGTTTCTCTCAGTTGCAGTTTTAGTTGTTGGTTTGCGTGCTTAATCTCGCTGCAGAGTGTTGGCCTGTTGTACCAGAAGGGCAGAGTCGAGACTACAATGTTAGTATTTTGGGCGGCACATTGTAATTTGTTTACATGTTGCTCAGGTGTAAAGTTACCGCCCAAATTAATGTCATTCTGCCCTGCTATGATAATGACTGTGTCCTGATTGGTCATTGTCTTTGTGTGAGTGTCCAACTCTGCAGTCACGTCTGCAAACCTCCCGTTAGGTTTAAAAATAGACGAGACTGAGTAGTTGGGGGGTAACTTCCTACTGAGAATGGAGGAAAGATGGCGACCATGGCTGTCAGCTAAAATAAGTACCTGTTTTTTAGGCTCAGTAGGAATGGCTTTGTTTTCAAGTGGGCTAGGATGCGAAGCTTTACGTGTTTTGGTTTTGACACGCTTCCTAGCCTGTTTGCGTTGGTTTGTGCATGTATTTGTCGATGGAAGGGAAGGGTTGTGAGGATCAGGAAGGCGAGGAAAATCTGTTTCATAATCTAAAACACTAAATCTGTTTTGAATTGCGACTGGATGTGGTGTCTGTGTCTTATGTGCAGTCACGGGTGCACGGTTGGGGAAATTCGCAGTGTTGCCTACTTGTGCCCAACCGTCATTGTAGAGAACGACCTCTTCCAGCCTTCGGATATGTTTATCTAAATTACTGTTTACGTTCACAGAGGAAATGCTGAGATGGTCCCTTGTTTTGCTTCGACACAGTAAATGTAGATTTTACCCTCTCAACCCTTTGATAGCAATAAGTTTTTATTATATGATAAACATGGAATGAAATTTATTTTATGTATACACCGCAAATATTAAGATGTTATGTACTAACTTGCCTACGTGCTTTTTTAAGTGTTCTAAAATTTTAAGCATTAAATATTATGTACTAGGCAGTACTGAACTCATGTAGCCTTTAAGACAGACGCCTCTTTCTGTCCCCCAGGAGCGCTAGTGTCGCGCAAGCTGTCAAGCGGATGAATTCTTCTCCCATTACAGCTTCGCAACTGTTATACTAAACTGTGCTATCGGGTGGCTGCACAGATAGCAGCACTGCTGGCTCCGAGTTCTCGAAGGAACAATGGAAAATGTTGAAATTATATGAATACTTGTATGAGTGAGAGAGGGGGGAGGGAGGGAGGAAGAGAGAGCGAAAGAGTGCGAGAGAGAGCGAGAGAGCGAGAGAGTTTTTTTTTGCCCCGACTGGAAGTCGAACGTGGAATTTCATCATGGAGATGTAACACGATGAATAGTCAGAATCCACCCCTCTATACTTCGGTTTTTCTTCCTTGGCGCACGGGGGGGTGTCAATAAAATGGAATATCTCACGATATTTCGCGTCGTTCTTCGTTGTGCCGCCAGGAGTTGCATGATCGCCAGCACTGCTCGATTTAGCGACTTCTAGCGGCACAGCCGAGAACGACGCGAAATGCCGTGAGATATTCCATTTTATTGACACACCCCCGTGCGCCAAGAAAGAAAAACCGAAGTATAACATGTGTAGTGGGCCGTTTTAACAACATTGAGGACCCTTGAGCCTAGGATAATTTGGGGACCCCCTATTCTTACTTTCACCCCCCTAATTTCGATGATGAAATATAAAGAAAATCCTACCGGTTTACATTGAATTTTGTATTTTTTAAATTTTGAAAGTATTTCTTAGTGTTTCTATTTAACATTATTCAATGTTAAAAACTTCATGCACATGATGAATTTAAATTATTCAAAATAATCAAATACTCAAATTTAATCAAAATATTTAGACAAGATTTGTTAAAAAAATTAAACTTCTCATTACTGAATGACATTCTCGCATCAACCAGCAACAGTCCACATTATAAATATTATCAAATGATGCGCGACACCCCTCCGATACGCCAATTCTTTTACGTATAGTTTAATCATACATCACTTTTTTATACGGATTTTTTTTAAAATGTGGTATAATATTTTTTTTTACCTTTTGGCCCTTGAACATTAGGGGACCTGGCCCGGGGCCTTCGGGCCCGTGCGTTAACACGGCACTGGTTGTCTAGTCGGAACCCACGTATTGCGAGTCCTTGACACCAAAAAATTAATTGACGATAAAATGTCTGTTCGACCGGCCGTCTGCGATCAACGCTAGCACCTAATCGTTGAGGCTATATTCTCCAAATTTGATGTACCCCTATCGGCCTGGACGAACTCGAAACTTTGCGAGTTTGACGTGGATATATTGATTTGGGGAGGGGACTTACATGAAGCCTAAATATTTTCAAAACTTTCTCAAAAATTGCTCCAACTGTTCTATTAAACTTATTATTCGCATATCGTAAAGAACGCTTAAAATGGTGCAGGTCCCATTTCCTGGATTTTCGAAAATTGCAAACATTGCAAAATTACAATAGAAATGATAAGAGATTTTCTTCTTAATGAAATCGGTTCTTTAAAATTAGATTCTTAAATAATGTAAATGAAACTCTCTGAATTTTTTTGATAATTGCAAATCGAATGTTCAATTGTTTTTACTCGTCGGAAATGTTGAATTTTGCTACGAGGCTGATGTGAAGGGTTAACAAAAACGGCGTGCTCACTCCAAGGATCTGAGTTCGAATCTCTGCCATGGATAACACACATGGTTGGAAACACTGTTGCAGTAATAATATGCGTAGCTATTACAAATAATGCGCGAAAGTTTGAGCTGGTAGTACCTCTGGTTAAAATCTCGCAAACTCCTATATGCTTATATGCAGTACAAAGAAATTTGGTAATAATACAACGAAAATGGGTATCTTTCGACATAAAAACTCGAATTTGGGCTCCATGGTACCGAAAAAGAGGATAATACTTGTTTCTGAATATAGTAAATAATTTCCTTTTTATAGGTTGGAGGCTGTCCATAAATTACGTAACGCGTATTTGGAGTATTTTAAACACCCCCTCTCAAGTGCACGTTACAACGAGCACTTGATAATTACGTAACGCTTGCGACAAGACCCCCCCCCCGGCCACTACAATAAGTAAAACAAATTATGAAGCAGAAAAACGAATTGTATTAATTGTATTTGTGTTACATATAAGAATTAATGATAATTAATGTTTGAAATAGTTGGCAATGGGGAGTGCATATAACAATAAAATTGAGAACAATTTCTGATGTATTAGGCTGACAATACATTATATTGCATGGAAAAGACTGTTACGCCAACGAGGTGCACTAAATGTGAGTACATGAATATCATTTCCTGACGCAGTACTGAGGAGCGTCTTGATTCTTGAATCCTGACAGGTCATCATGATTCACCGGTCCTCAATTCATAAAAACAGAATTGATTCCATCAGACACATTCTCATTTCTCTATTGTTGGCTCAATACTAAAACATTCTCTGATTTGTCTCCACTTACACTATCATCTGACATCTCACACACATCACCTTCAAAAATCAAAAGTTTTATCAAATCATGGTTCTCTGCAATATTTTTTGACATTTTGGAACGATGAAAGTAGAGAATATAATAGATATACGTAACCTAAAATTATAAAAAAGAATAATAAATTTCTACAACTAATTATTTTCGCTCTTATGACGCGATTTGTCTAATGTAAAAGCTAACATTACAATTTTCAAAGGTACATTCATAATGTCAAGTGTAGCCAGTTGAAAATATCAAAAATAGGTACTTACACGTTCACGTATCACTACAACTTGAAGAATCACATCCAGAGATGTAGTTTAATGCTTTGTAGATTTGTGAATACTTTTGTATCACATACGTGTCCAATGCGAATAAAAGTATTATAAATATACTCCTAGCAAAACCTTGCTCGGAGTGCACACTCGTACACACACAAACAATACAGCTTGTGAATATTCTATCCCACGCGGTTTTCGTCAGTGCTGCCATCTACTGGAAACAGATGGACTATATACGTATACTGCGATTTATTGCGAAGTCTGCTCTAGCAGATTTCGCTTCAGCTATTGATGGTTTCATCCAATCAGGAGCTTAAATGTCGCTACAGTGACGTCACATTGGTGACGTTAAAGCTGCCTATTGAATGAAACCCTCAATAGATGATATCTGCCAGAGGCAGAGTTGAATAAATCGCAGTATAAACAAAAGGCTACTGCGGCCAGCAAGCATGGGGTAAATATACTTGGGTTTTTATTTCTTGGCGCGTGGGGGCTTGCTTCAGCATGGAATACTTCACAGTATTTCGTGTCATTCTCGATCATGCCGCTAGGAGTCGCATGTCCCCCTCCTCATTACATCGCTAGGTCCCTTTCCGTAAATGTTTCGAAGCGAAGAAATGCCATTTAGCACTCACATTGAAGACTTCTTTGTGAACGCATAAATTCGCGTTTTGTTATACTAGGCACTGACCCCATCCAAAAAACGTGTCTGTTAGCACTGTCAGAAACTTACTTGAGAAGTGTTGTGAGTTAACAAGGAAAGGGTGAATTGAATTCGTGTCGTGTTTCAGGCATCCAGTTTAAATAATTTAAACAAATATAAAAATTATTTTTAAATTTCTCTTAAGTAAAGCACAAACAGGTGCATAGTAGCTAAGGCATTAATTCACACTCTGAATTATATCTTCAAGTCCAAACGAATAATTTTTTTAATCACACTGGACAACGAAAATTCACATGCGTCAAATTTAATTTTTGTCTCATGTAGAGTGCAGAAGACGGCAAACGATGGGCGATGATAGCAGAAGAAACCAGTGGCGCAGCGTCAGGGGACGCTAAGATGCTGAGCATCTCCACATGTGGTGAGGTTCCCTTTCCCATCCTCACCCTTCACCGAGAGATTCCCGAGTCTCTTACGCTAGCGAACGACTGAGCAAAGAAGCGTATGTACAACTTGCTCGTTTGTGCACGAGAGCGCAGCACACTTGACGTCAGTGAAATATTTTTCTTTCTCACGTGTGATGCTCTGCTTGGTCATGGGCACAAAAAGGAGAAATAGTGTTTGTCTACCAATTCTTAATTAATATCTAAGATGATGAATTCTTCATTAAATATATTAAATATTATTTTGGTCTGAAATGTATAAATTCACAAGTGATCTCATTGCCATTCGCGCATGAGAATTAAAGCTGAGCCATTGCATAATTTGCTTTCAAGAAGTCTTCTAACATCAATTTGTTGAAGTGTTGTAACATTTGTTTCGATGACGTAGGTTCTGGAGAACATTAAAGATCATGATGTGTTCAATTCGCGTTATTTTTGAGCATCCCCAGACGCGGGAGTCACGCTATGCCACTGGAAGAAACAGAAGACGAACTTACTTGGTCAGTTTCTTTATTACTCACTTCAGGTGATACGTTACGGTAAGCAGACCAGCATTGTATCTCCGCAACTATAGCCGTAGGAGGCTGATTTTTTGGAATTTGCGACATTTTTTAATTCTATTTCATACGTGCATCACCATTATCGATTTGGCTTGGGGGCACTTTTAACCCCGTTATTCGGCTTTGTCCTTTCGCGTAATTATGAAGTAAAGGCAATTTTAAAAATAATATTGAAATATACCTTCATCCTTCACTTCGTAATACGTTGTCGTGAGTTTGACCTGTTCCGAATTTATAGAAAGATGTGGGCGCCAGGAACAGGTGACATAAACTAATACTAACTTTTCCCTATTTAATTCTGTCAAAATTATATGGGCATCCAGCTAGCTTGGGCCGATGGATTCGGATTACATGTATTCGCTATCGCTAAGATAGCCGATTACCTGATCTGCCGACTGTACAGCCTGGCGTGGAATCTGAAATATGGAAATTCTCTGCTTCCAACTAATTAGAAGCTTATGATTGACAAATGAACAGACTCTTTTCTTTTTCCAAAGAACAAAATTTAACAATTTATTCAATGTTAATTTTAACAGATTACTTAATGGCCATGACCCCTTTTAAAAGATATTATTTTAATATACTGCAGTATATGTTACCGTCTTGCCGACCCGCTCGTTCCGAAGACGCTTCTCACTTGGCCGATGAATCCGAGTCGCTCTTCTGTCTTCTGATCTTGCGCGGTTGCTGAAGTATCCAGTCCACACTGCATAAAATCTAGCTAAGTTCTTTCCGACGCTTTAGGTTTATAATCTTTCACACGAGTTTAATAAAATACTAATGTTCGAACTATCGTCCGGTGAACACCCAAAACTGCCCAAGTCCGCGGATGTACTCCGGCAAATAATTTCTAAGTCCGATGACGACTGTTACTTTTCGCACGAAAATGTATAAGTCTCACTTTCAACTACAAGGTCCGCACACTATTTGCACTCCACGAAACTCAAGAGCCGAGTTCACGACCTACACTCCACCACTCTGAGTCAGACTGTAACGATCTGCACTCAACGAAGCTCCAAGTCCGAATGAATGTTTTTCTGTATTTTGCAACCCTTGATGGGTCGGTAGCGTCTCACGTTCTATTTTTCCAAAACACGGCGGTAAACACCAGAAAGTCTAATTGCCCCCCGCCAACCCGCTCATTTCTTACAACCCCATGTAGCCGCGCCTTCGTCCGTCATACGTTTTTCGACCAATCACATATTCTTTATTATATCGATCTAGCCAGCGTTCCGGCACCTACGAGGCTTGCAGCTAGTTTATTTACCTGCCCTGCACCATAGCAACCCTCTGCGCTGGCGTTACTAGGGCCGGATATCGCCATTTTACAAGTCCATTTAGTCGCCCCGTATACAACTAATATTATGAATAAACCATGTCCCGTTCTGGTATATCACAATATTTACTCAAAACAGCTGCAAATTTTGTCTTTAAATTTTTCTCTCGGATAGAGCGAAACCTTATAAAAATGGCGCGGATCTGATTCTCGATCCGATTTCGTGAAGCCACTGAATTTTTAAAAATTTCCGGTTACAAATAATGAGAGAAAGTAGGTACTGGTGAAGCACCACTAGTTTTTATGTCACACAATGAAGAATATTGTAAGAGGTAATGTTATTAAGTATAGTCTACAGGAAACTGTTCTCCGATTAAATATTTTTACTTTCCCGTATACGTACATATACACGGAGTATATACGTAGTATAGGGAAAGTTGTGTAATGCTGCGTGAAAAACGGCGAATTTTCGGCAGAAAAAATTCATTGCCTGGCCCTGATACGGAAAAAGTGGTTAAAACCAATTGCTACTTTAAGGGAAAAAATCCTTAACACGTGTTGTAGCCAGAATCCCTGTTTTGTAGCTCCTTGATACCGAAAAACCAATTGAAAGCAAAACGTCCCTCCGTCCGTCCGTCCGTCCGTCCGGTGTCTGTGAACAACATTAACGCCTAAAGCATAAGTACGATTTCTTCCAAAATGAATATTCCTCGATCGATCTAGTTCCAATCGAGGCACCGCGATTTTGAAAAACTTTCTTCAAAATTTGGGGGTACTTTACATGAAGCCCCCAGACATTTTCAAAATTTTCTCAAAAACGGCTCCAAATTGTTTCTTTCAATTCCTCGAAGACTAGGGCAAAATATACCTATTAAGATGGCATACGACCGATTTTCACGGTTTACTCTGAATTTTCGGAAATTGGATAAGTTTGAATTTTTTCGGGACCTTCCCGCAACTACAAAATTGAAGATACAGATTTTACTTTCAAATAAAATTTGTTCTCCAAAGTGAGTCCTTTCATTAAGGTCATGTACATTTTTTCAAACTTTTGTAGTTTTTCTCCAATAGTGCCTGCAATATGAACAATTTTAAAAATTACAAAAACAACATTTTCGTAAAAACGGCTACAATTTTTTTCTAAAACCTTTTGGTAGGAATAGTACTAAATGTACTCTATGCGTTGACATAAACGCCATAATGCTCGTTTCTTTTGTTTTTAAAAAATACATTTTTTTTACTTGTCTCTCACGTCGTTAATATTTATACTAGTGGCGATTTTTACATTATTATATTGATGAATACATGCACTTCAAATAATGTCATATAAAGTTTCTCGAAAACTCAACCGTTTTCTGTGAAAATTAGCTCAAATTTCAGCATTTTCAGAAATGCTCAAACGTCATTTTTTCAAAAACGACTCTAAATTTTTTCTTCAAACTTTTCGAACGGATAGTGCTAATTACACTCTTTAATACGGCGTAAAGTTCATTTTGGGATACTTTTTTGTTTTTTCAAAAATTACACAAATGTAATTTTTTTAAAGATCTCTTACACCGTTAATATGCATATTTCCATTAATTTGTAAATACTATTGTATTTGTGAGTTAATGTGCTTCAAATGAGTTCTAATGAAGTTTTTCGAAATCACAAAAAATTCCTGTGAATAAGAGCTTCAATTTTCGCATTTCCAGTAGCGCTTATACGCCATTTTCTTATAACCAGCTTCAAATTTTTCAAGAATATTGCCATTTAGGAGAAGGTTTTATTGTTCTTTAATATTCTTAAAATAATATTTCCGTTTTACCATTAGGAAACCGTAAAATTAAGAAAATGTCAAAAAAGTGTAGTTTGGGCCAAACCAAAACACTAATCCTTACTGAATATATGTTAAAAATAATAATTCAAGCATTTCAAAAATTTTGGATTTAATTCCGCGTTCAATGTTATACCATTGCATACGGCAGTTATAATTTTTTAATGCAACTGCGGGGGCCGATAAATTAAAACTCCCGCTGATGATACACAAGATGGCGACATCAAAGAATAATCAGTGCAGCTTTGCTGCGCCTCTATCGTCGAGAGCTGATTTTATTACTGCTTGTCCTCTGTGGTCCCTGGTTCGATCCTGACTAGCGCGACCGGTCGGACACCGGAACGGACAATTCTCTGGAGAATTCGGGACGAGAGAGGAAGGTGGCAAAGATTAACAGAGTGAAAACTCCGCAAATATATCCGTTTCACAATGTTAGCCTGCAGGCGAGGATTGTTCACGTATTTGAGGTATCATTATTTTGTATTCTAATCGGATGAGATGAAATCTTCAACCTTGAAACTTACCCCTATTTCCAATTCAGGAACAGCTCTGCTCGAACTGTTAGCAATAAAAACGAAAGGCAAAAGCATAGTTTGCCTGATCTGCCCTATGACTACAACGCTCTGGAGCCAATTATTAGTGCAGATATCATGAAACTTCATCACAGTAAACATCATGCCACATATGTGGCCAATCTGAATGTCGCTGAAGAAAAGCTGAAGGAAGCCGAAGCCAAAGGTTGGATTCGTATCCTTTGCACTCACTTGTGAGAATTACCATGATATTAATATTCAGTGTTTTGTTGTAGGTGATGTCAACACAATTATAAGTTTGGGACCAGCCCTGAAGTTTAACGGTGGTGGTCATATCAATCATACTATATTCTGGCAGAACTTGTCACCAACAGGCGGCTGCCCTAGCTGTAAATATTCCTTTGCTCATTCTTGTGTGGCGGCTATATAATTTGTCTTTCGACTTCGTGTTTGTATTTAAAATTTTTCAGCTGAGCTTGAAGCTGCAATTAAGAGGGACTTTGGCTCATTGGATAACCTGAAAGCACAGCTTTCTGCAGCTTCCATTGGTGTCCAGGGTTCAGGATGGGGCTGGCTTGGATACAATAAGAACTCCAAAACCTTGCAAATTGCCACTTGTGCTAACCAAGACCCCCTGCAAGCCACCACAGGTTTGTTGTATTGCATTTGTACTACTGGATCTGTTGAAGTTAATCAGTGTTACAAAGTCATGTTCCTGTCTTACTTTTGCATGAGTAAATTCCTCCATTTAAATGTGAAAATAGATTTAAAAAAACCTTTTTCATCAAATAATATAAATGCTTCAAAACAATTATTTTTATGAAAGGCTGGTATGATTTAAATAAAATGATTTGTTTTTAAATCAATATTTGTTATTTGTAATATTTGAATTTTAAATAATTGTAAAATAAAAATTACTCAGATGAAGACTTGCATCAATTACAAAGTTGATTTAAAGAATAGGTTATATTTCTTATAAGTAGGGGTCAGATGTTTATGACCTAAAACTGTACGAAAATGGCAAGCATTTATGTCCTAAAAAATATGACTTAAAAATTATTTGGTTGCATTTTTGAAACCATCAAATTCTTTTCGCTATTTAAATAACCATTATGTTGAAAAATTAATTTAAAATCTTTTAAAATCTAGCACGTTCACAAGTCACACCTCCGTTGGCACTCCGTGAAGACAAGTCTACTTACTAAAGTCATTAATTAAATTTTAAAGAAGCGGTTGATTTTGGCACAAAAACCTGACAAAACAAAACTAACATTTCCTTCGCAACTTACGCTTTCTATGCTTTCTTTTTCTCGGTCTAGATAGCTTACCCTCTTATATACATGTTTGTAGGAAAGACTGACAATTATATACAACAAAAATTGTAAGAAATTAGATAAGATTAGAAGATATGAAAAATCTCTTCGAGACAACTACAAGCAAGTATGCAAAAATGAAATCAAAAAGATACAAAATGACAAAAATATGAAAATTGATGAAAAAATATGACCATGTGAAAAATTATTGGAAAATCACGAAAGGTTAAAAAAAGCCAAAATATGACTATATGGGATATGGAAATTGCATTATTTTAGTCATTGTTGACAAACTCGTGCTTATCGTAATTTTTCACGAAAAATAACGCAAAGAAAAAAATATCATGTCATAAACATGTCAATTTGTAGTAGAGTTACATAATAGACTTAAATGATTGATTAATTTTTTCGAGCATTTAATTGTCTGTAGATAGAAACTAATTTAGCAGCAATACCACCCTAAAACACACCAAGATAGTTTTGAGAAAAACATGTTTAAAGCTTCAATAGTACCCAAACTCTAGATTTGTATTAAAATTGTTGGTAAAGCCACTTAAAGTATATCTTAAAAATGATGAGTGTTAATGAAAACAGTTGTTAATCTTACTATATTTCATAACATTAATCTTTTTCTTTATGTGTTTATTGATAAAATTCCATTTCATGTGGGAACCATATTTCCTACTGACCGTTACAGGATTAATGGGAACATGTGCCAGTAACAACCATTATACCACATATTTTGCAGTAACAGGACAACTATTAAGTAGAATTTAATATTTCTCAAACTGTCTAACATTCTTATAAGTTTTTGAATAGCTATAAGATGAATTCCGTCCAACAGAAAATGCTTTTGATTAGGGCACTATTGCACAAATGATAAAAAAATTTCTTTCAATGAAGTCTTTTTTAAATCATGCTAATAGATAGTGCCTCAAGCTTATTTGGTAATGGGGATGCAAGAGGTGTTTCAAGAGCTTGAAACTATAAGTAACCCAAATGTAAAGGTTTCTGGGTGCACCAAACCCTTCAAATATAAAGTATTTTTATTTAATTTTTTAATAAAATTACAATAATTTAAGGATAAATTTAAAAGCTGATGCTTTAATAAACTTTTCTCTGCTTTTCAAGTCATTGAGGAAAAATAGATCATTTAATGATTTTGGCTTAAAGTAAAAACATTTAAATCAATTTTTTATAAATCTTCTTTAAATCAAGAAGATCATGATTTTTTTCCAGCCCTTTGTTTATCCATTATACAAAGTGTTGCCAAAAACAACAAAATGACTTATGCAAACCAGAACTAACATGATTATTTTTTCTCCAGAGAATTATGGAATTTTAATGGAAGATTAATACAACTTTATTTCACTGCAAATACATTCGTAGTGTTTGCCTCAATAAAAATTTCATTAGAACAAAATTCAAAAGGAATACTTTCATAATGAATATTTTTTGTATTTTGAAACAATTTTTGAAAATTTTTAAAATATAATAATAAATAAACAAAGTGATCCAAATAGAAACTGCCCCCACCCCTCTTACCAGAAATTTTTTCTTCTTTTCATTTTTTCATCCCTTTCATACGGATGCATAAAATTGATCTCTTGGATTGTTTTTACTTAATTATGATTATTTATGTTTCAGGCTTGATTCCTTTGTTTGGCATTGATGTCTGGGAGCATGCATACTATCTGCAGTACAAGAATGTGCGAGCAGACTATGTGAAAGCAATTTTTGATGTTGCTAATTGGGAGGATATCTCCCGCAGATTTAAGCAGGCATCAGGGTGTTAGAATTAATTGTGTCAATTTCTCAAAATGAAACTCATCATTCTATGTGATACTCTTCAGAAAAATTATTTTTTAGAATTTGTGGATAGTTTTGTAAAACTTGAAGTCTGAATATGTGCACTGATTACTTTATAGTCCCTACAATGTAAGTTTGTTTATTATTGTTGTTGCTTAAATGAAGAAAACAGGATATTAATTCACATCTGTAATATATGGTAAAGAGTGGATACAAATCCAAACCAATGTACACACTTATGGGCAGAATCTGCAATAAACATTCAATAAAAATGCATCATTAATGTTTTATTTTATAAATTTCTATATTCATAGCCAACACAAATACTACACGCCGGTAACTATAGTGCTGAAGCAAGCACAGTACAGGGGTTGCAGGTTCAAGTCCTACATAGATTTGGGCATTGTTTCAGCATGATCACCTTTTCTAGAATCACTTGTCATTCCTGGTCAGCCTGGGCGCCTGCGCATGCATGTGAGGGAAGTACTTGCAAATGCCTCAATGTCAGTGGACCTCCCTGATCCCTCAGTTTGTGGCATGGGGTACTTAATGCATCATCTGCATACACCCTTAATTCCTTGCCGAGATCACTATGTATGGTCTGTGCCTGTATGAGGAACTAGTTTACAATAGTGTGATTTTTCTAACTTTGCCCCTCAAGCTCCTATGGCTGCGATGGAATGTCACACGACATTTCGGGTCTTTCTCAGTCTTGCCGGTAGAAGTAGCATGATTGCAAGCACTGCTTGATACGATTGCGATCATGCAAAATCTAGACAGAAAGGTGCGAAATACCATGACCTATTCCATCGTGAAGATGGGCCTTGAGAGGCAAAATTAGAGATATCACAGTAGTATTGCACATAACAAGGTATGATAAAGGTACTTGACCTCACCTTGATGTTCAGGGAGCTCTTCCATGGGTAGAATTCTCAGGGGAGTGGGAGATCCTAGTAGGTCCCTGAGGTGTCAACAGATGAAAGTCTATTATTTAACTTTAAAAACAAACCTATTGTTAAGTTTTTTGTAGCACCTCGTGCCACCCACAACTCATCTTGCTGACAGCATTTGAGTGGCTATGTAGGACCTAGATATTTAATCAAATATGTATTTTTGTATAGAAATATTTCATCAATTTTCACACCTTTGCAGAATGAGAGAAAATAATTTAATCCTTTCAGTAAAGAAAATTTTTTAGAAGCTATTAGCAAATGACAAGGAAACTGTTCATAATGGCATCTCAGAATTACAAAGTAAACTGCATTTGACATCTGTTGACCACACATACTGCTTGGGACTCATCAGCGTTCAAAGTATATTTTTTTGTGATACAGTGGAGCATTTCCAATTAATTTCTTATCTCTTTACCTCCCTTTGTTACATCACACAAGAATTTAGACAAAACTAAATTCTTTCATTGTAAATTTTTTGGTAGATATTTGGTTTCTTCTTTGTGTAATGCAACAACTCCAAAAGGAATGGTCTCATCTGATGGAAAAACCTATAAAAATTGCTGTAACAATAAAATATACTAACCGAAAATAATTTTTAGCCCTAACAAAATAAAATGAATGCAAATTGTTTTTAATCTTACACAATTTATTTTCACTTGCACGGGATTGATGCATGTTACATATTTAGAGGCCAGGGTTCAAGCATGCAGTACAGAAGCAAGGATGTATTCAAAATCATCCGAAGTTGCCTTACTTAATTGAAACATGACCCCTTGAAAATATATATTTTTATAGATGGGTAACTAAAAAGAAACTTGCATTAAAAGATAAATACCTATTATGACAATATTTTTCAGTTTGGAATTCAGTGACAACAATAGTGAATAAATTGTAACGAAAAATTAATTTATACATTTTCAGACTAATGAGATTCAATTAACCCAACTAGTCCATTTACCATGGTATTAGTTTTTCACTTTATGGGTAAAAGAAAACCAAAGATACTTATACATGTGTTATAATTTTCACAATTAATTAAAATGTGTGAACTTAAGTTATTTCAAAATAATGATAAAATATCTGGATTACTAACAAATAATAATTATATACTGATGAAAATGTTTTAGAACATGATACATATAAAGAATACAAAAAGGATCTCCTTTTCATTCTAAGAAATTGCCTTTGAGAATTTTCAGAAGAAAAACCCACGTTAAGCACCATTCTGTAGCAGAAAGGTAGAGTCAACAGCAATTAAGTAAGAAATCCAGGCTATTCCATTGCTCTTTTATCTGAAAGCAATCTATCATTTTTCAATGTTGCTGATTATGCTATAATAGTATTAACAATAAACAGTTTGAAGTAATTAACTGACTCGATACTGTTGTGATGTTGCGCGACTTAAGAACTCAATCATGTAATTAAAGTAGCTGTATTTGTGCCTCACTCTGAATGAAAGGGATTGCAAAACCACACAGATGGGAAAAAATATTAAGAAAAAAATTTAAAAAACACTTGTTTTCAGTCAGAAGTGACATACCGTATTTACCCAGATATAAGATGATGTTAAATAAAAGAAGTTCCCCTAATTTGAACAGGTGTTCCACGAATTTATTTTTTATTTTTTATTAATCATTTCTATTCAGTTAAAACAAAATTGCCCAACTGACTAGAAAACTGTCTTAATGAGAAGGTTAAATATTTTTTCATGGGCTTTCGCTATTTGCTTGTTTCTGTAAAATCATCGTAGTTTTTCTCACTAGCATCTACATATGTATCCATTCTTTCTTTGTTTCTCATTCCTTACTAGGTTGGTCTCTGATTCTCCCTCTCATCCCCAAAAAGATGTTCACATTAAATTTGCATTCTTTGTCTGCTATCTGATGCTATTGAAAAACATTCCCTTCTGTGCTATCAATTTTCTTCCTTTCTTGCACTTGTTCGTGATCTCTACTTCTTTAACAAACACGAACTTCATATTTCCATTCAATTTGCTTGATCAAGTTGTGAACTGAGAATTTGTTCAACTCCACACCACCTTTTAAGGTGCCACAGGAGGAAACAGCAAAGTTACTAATATTTGGAAATTGTTTTTCAACAAAATATTTTTTTTATTATTTGATATCTGTGGTTGGATGTAGAATGCATACTTCTACCAAGGTAATTTTTTTTCCATTTCATCTCTTGCTTAACGCAGATTCGCACTTGTCAGTTGTCGAACCAAGTGTCTGCACAGCCTCGTCGATCAAATGCATTGTGGAACAAAATCTTACAAATTTTATTCATTTTCATGTTGTGATTCACTTATTAAAATGCAATTTGTTTGATATTCTCTCTTTACTGTGGCATTCAAAAATATTAGTATGATTTGTCTGACAAATCTGCAGAGAATGCAAAGAATAAATCCATGAATACATCTTGTATTCATCATCTACGCATGGTATTGATACATCAAAATTCCAAGTTTCTTGAAGTGAAAAGTTGGTGTAAAAACAAAGATTGAAACCTACTAGGATTAGAGAGTGAATATAAGATGACCCTGTGTTTATCAAATGTGATATTTAGGAATAATAATCTTATATTCCAGTAAATATGGTAAATGGAATTTAAGAATACAAAGAACAGTGCGGAAATTGACATCATTACATTAAAAAACATACATATCTGATTCATATTAATTGCTGAGTTACATAAAATAGGAACCTTAATATACAAAGACCAATAAGTCAGTGGTATAGTATGTATGAAACTAAAAATATTATAAAAAAGGTTTAAAAACAGACAATCAAAATCTAATATCACATTTAAATATTAATTCTAGTATCACATATGTTACTGAAAACAGTCATTCAAAAGTTAATTTACGAACGGCAACAGTATTTTCTCATGTTTCTTTTTCTACTATATAGTGCAGATTTAAAGATAAGTAATCTTTATAAAACATACAGCAGATTAATTGTCTAGGAGAAAAAAGCCTAGATCATTTTCAACTGTCCTTCAATCGTAATTTTGATTTACTAACTTCTTGTGCATTTATTTCACTAATTTGTATGATCTTAGCCATTTGACCTTCTTCAAATTTTATGTCAAAGAAACAGTTGAGTTTCATTAGTATCTCCCGTGTCCTCTCCAGTTTCTGAAACAAAGGGCAGCCTCTGAGATGCAATCACTAACCCAAGGAAATATTTCACTTCATACTACTTCAAGCAAAACGGTACTACCACAGTTAAAAATCAATTTCCCAAAAAGCTAGGAGGAATGGGATAGATTATAAATCCTAAATAACAAAAGAAATTAAACAAAAATCACAATTAGAATAAATGACAATTAAAATAACATAAAATTTGATGTTAATGTAATACAATCATTGGGAGTAATACTGTATAATATGATGTTATAAATAGTCATGTAATATAATCTGTAACGTAACCAATTGATGCATACATCATTGAGGTCGCCGACAACCTTTCTTGTAAAAAAGGGACCTTAAATAAATAAAATAAAAAATAAATCAGTGACCTTACTTCATAATTTATTACAAGCATTTTAGCATTTTACATACTGTTCGGGAAGGTATGCTAATATCTGATACATTATTTTCAGACGGTGTGTTAAATTTATGTTTTTTTCTAAAGTTAAAATGAAGCATAAGAAAAGTCTTTGTCAATAAAATAATAATAATAAAAAGAAGAAGACGAAAAAGAAGAAGAAAGGTAAGAAACAAGTACGCATCCTATCCTTCCAATGTATCCTCCACATTACACTGCTTTTATATCAGAAGATTACTAAAAATTCAAGTGAAATGACACCTCTTTCCCTTCTCTGTTAAAAAGTGAGTGCAATCGTGCTTGTCTGTACTGTGCTTGTCTCATTCATCGTCATGAAGGTTTTGGTAATATCCTAATTGAATTCAGATTAATGGAAATTAAACGAAAAGATGAAACATGAAAGCGGATAATGAACCACTAAGCAGAAGTTCTAAAAGTACATGTACCGGAATTTGTAGTATATACAATGCACACCTTTCTTAAAAACACAAAAGAAACAAGCAATTAAACACATCAGAAATGAACATTTAAATTCAAAGTACTACATAAAATGTTTTTGCCCAGAAAAATATAGTAAAATTTAATTTTTCAGCTATTTTAATAATTACCTTGACTAGCTTTTCCTTCAGTAAAGGATTTTTGGGAATGTCTCTTTTTATTTTCTTGAATTCTTGAGCAGACATTCCAATTATTTCATCAAGCACCTAACAAGTAAGATAAAAGTTTAGAACAGACACATATACTTCTATAACTCTTTATACTTCATTTTATTCTTTCCTATTGTTTCACTTTTCCTGTAATGTGAACATATAAATAGAAAATATTGTCATGCATAAAACCAATTTAAGGAGCCTCAAACAGTTCAATCTGCTCTTCTACCATAAGGTTACAGAGCACTGCTAGCAAGATTCTATTGAAAGTCACTTACAACTAAATTCAGTAATGATCTTTTGCATGTAGATGCGTCAAATTCTACTGACATGCTGAGAAAGGTTCAATAATGGGTTAAAATATCAACAGTCAACATTTAAATATGAGCTGAATGCATGAATCCCTGTGGGTTGTAACATGTAGGTTGTAACATAGTGAATTTGTTGCAATATTTTAGAAAAGATAAAAATATTTGTATCTTTAAATTAAATTGGAAATTAAAACTATGTTAATCACTTCATTTTATAGTAATAGTTTGTTTTTCAAAGTTTGCCTTCTTTCTAGCATAACATTCAATTTCTTTAAAGTCGGCATGCTCTCAGTTGAACATTGTTACTTACTAAATTTTCTGAACACTGTTTAGAAACCTCACACATAATTAGTTACATCCCTGATCATTGCATCAAATTATGACTTTTTGGAAAAGGAAGATGAATTCTATTTTAATAATGATTCTAGATAATTTTATCTTAATGAAAATGCTAATCATTTAATTTCTTTTCTTTTTTTTCCAAAAAAATCTTGAGCAAACAAAACTCTAGAACACAAAGGAAATCTAGTCATTGCAGCAAAAAGCCATGCAGAAGATGCATCTGAATAGGACTGGATTGAATTAATATGAAGGAGATAAAGAACTGTAATGGAAAAGTCTCCCAAATAAGAGAAGTTAAAAATGAGTAGCAATGAAAAGTGTGCTGGAATCAGTTTGAATCCCAAGTTTACTATAGAAGGTAAATGTTAGAGCCCAGATGTTAGGCAAAATGCCTACACATTATTATTATTAGAGATATCATACAAATAATGTAATGTAAGTTCATATAAAGGTATTTGTGTTGTTAACAGAAAATAGGATTTCGCCTAGTGTCATGCCATTTTAGCTCGTATGCCTTTTAAATTCTTAATACGATAACACTTGAGGTTTTGTCCACACTTGAGTCGTGTTTCTCAAATATTTTTTAAAACATTTTTTTCTTTAAAGACATTTTTGATTTTAAGAAAATGTTGTTTTTTTAATACTTAACAGAGGCCAATTAGCACAGGAATCACTCACATCTGATCTTACTCAAAACGAATAAGAAAACAACACAGAATTAAGAAACTCCAGACATCTTTACATTTCCTGAAGTCACAAAGTTCAATGAGCCTTTAGGAGAAAAGGACTTTAAACTACATAAACACACATTAGTAAAACAGTGTTGAAAGAATCCCCCCATGTATGTCTTTTCAAACAACATTTACTTATCGGCTTCATTTCTAAGAATTTACTAGGTATCAGACAACAGCATGATGCCCACAGGTCACCTCTTTCTGTTTTCCTGATATTTTTCCCAGCAGGAAAAATTTCCAAGAGCAGTTTCCCGGCAGGAAAATTGGGTGTGATGTGTGCCGTTAGCAGTGACGCACTGAGTACGAGAATATAGAAATGACATCAGACGTGCAAATTTTCAGATTACCATTGAAAGCATTTGAAATTTTCATTCAAAATTGAAACTGTTCCAATTTTTTGGATTTTTCCAGTCTTCCTGGGTTTCGAAAGAAACTATTAAACCTCTCACATGGCCACAAGCTCCTTAGTTTTCCATCAATTTAGGTGTATTTCAAAATTAGTAATAAAAAAATATAAACAGTAAATCAATTTTCTTACTTCGAAAAATAATATGTGTGCACAAACAAACTCAAGAAGACATAAAAAGCAAACGTAATTACAATGGAATATGTGGAACAATTAAGAGCTCATGTATGGCTCTGAAACATGGGTAATGAAAGAGAGAGAAGTGAAAACTACAGGTGGCACATATGAGATTTCTAAGACACTTCATGGGAATCACTAAAAGAGACAGACTGAGAAAAAAAGACATCAGAAAGAAATTGAAAACCAAAGGTTCAGAAGATAAGAGATAGAAGAGTCTCAAAGAAGCATTTCCAGAGAATGAACAACAACAGATAGCCAAAATTAATCTGAAAGAACACACCAGGAGGGATCAGAGATAGAGGCAGACCACCAAGACGACAACACGAGGAACACTTGGAAGACTAATAATCTCCCAAGAATACTGAAATAAACCAATAGAGCACAATGCCTAATTTCTGGTCAGTTCATGATGATGATGATGATGAGTAATATAAAAATTAAAATATAAAATAGTATTATGAGCAAATATTTTTGAGCAACAAATAATGTATTTTAAAAAATATTCCAACTATACAAACTTTGAAAAATTAAACTGAAAAGAAGAAGAAGAAAGAAAGAAAAAAAATATTATGTTATGGTATTTTCAGTGGGCGAGACAAGGGAACTAAAATTCTGAGAAATTTTATTTCATGTCATTGTCAGAATCATTGTTCACAGCATACTACTTAATTTTGCTTGGGGATACTTCTAACAGCCTAATTTTTAACAACTAATCATAGAAAAATTATGCAAAATAATAAATTTTCCATTATCATTGCCTCAAAAATGGTAATTATTGCTGCTGTTCTGGTTACAAAGAGAGCGGTGCCGATCCACAGTGGCAAAGATTGTTTAGGCTGTAGTGTCATAGCGATCTTGCACTCAAGGATTGCGGGTTCGAGTCCTGCCTCAGGCGTGGTTGTACTTGTGTACGTCCTTTCACCCCCTGTCATCACTATGTCATTACATAACGTTAAACCCAATAGTGGTTGTTAATGACCTTGATGTGAACGCGACTTAAAAAAGAGAGAGAGACAGCAGTATAATTTTGTTGGTAACTACAAAGTACATTTTAAAGGACCACTCTTTTTCACTCTTCCTTTTTACTATTCGCTGTGTCACATAAATACACCATTCTTTCATTCTGTCTGAGTTTAGACTCGAATCATTCACCCGTTTGCTTAAATGGCCAGCCATTTCCCTGTAAAATTTCTGCATTTTGATTTCCCTGTATTTTCCCAGTTTTCCATTTTTCCAGAAATCAGTCACCCTCGACATTATTAAGAAAATTCACTCTCCCAGCCCTACCAGTCTGAACAGTATATGCTTCAAAATCACAACTGGGTTATTTCAGGACATCCAGCAGGCTTAAAAAAATGTTAGGATGATTTTAAGAGGTAAAAAAAAATTAAGTTTCGACTCACATTGATACAAACATTTTTACTTTCTCACCTTACTTTTGGATTATGTAAGTTGTAAGTTGAACAGTACAACTGTCAGCTACAATGTAAGTTAACATTGAGAAATCTTTTTGTTTTGAAAATGTATCTTAAAGAAGACAGAACTTAAAAATGGAAAATTCAAAGAAAAATATTAATGTTTAATCAATGACAACTTCTTAATGACTGAAGAGATCTATTTATGTGCCCACCCCACACTATGTAGTGGTATACAGTTGTTTCATTTAGAATGGGTTCCATTACATAAAGTATTATGTTGCCCAAATGTGTTTAAACATTGATATCCTCCTTAAATAAAACATACCGAGTGACTCAAAATAAATAACCTAAATAAACAGCTACGGAATGAAGAGGGGTCAAAGATTATAATTTTTTACCAACGAGCATATGTTGGAAAATTTCTTACAACGAAGTTACGTACATGACATTATCATGGATTGGAACACGAACAGGGTGGCCACTCATTTCCTGGAACAAATTTCTCTGCATATTCCCGGTTTTACAGGTAATTTTTCCATACTTTTTCCTAATAAAATTTGTAATTTCAAACTAAAAATATGCAAAAGGCAGCATGATGGGCAGCTCTTTGATTTTGCTAGGACAAACTACAAATGAGCAATATTTTCTCAACAAATAAAAAATTGAGCAAAAAGTAATGATATATTTCTGTTTTTAAGAAATAATATCTAGTTTTATAGCGCTCTCAGAATTTTCTCTTCTAATGATTCTTCTACAAATTCTCTGATTTTTTCCTGACTTTTCCAGAGCAATGAACTTCCCTAATTTTTCCCAGTTTTCCAGTAAGTGATCATCCTGACAATTCATACTCTGGAGTTCGGCAGGTAAACAAAATATCTGCATTAGAGGGTGATCTGCCAAACAATTAATAAAAAGTTGCTTATCAATCACAGGCAAATGTTGCATTTGTAACTTTGTGATATAAAATTTGCCACTATTTGTTCACTGGCAAAAACGTGATCATCTCCAAACCCCTTGCCACCCTCTGTGATTGTACAGTAAACCCTCGTTAGTACGAACTCACTTAACATGAATTTTGCCGCAACACAAACAAAACTTCGCTCCTGGCTAGGGATTACGGTTATACGGAAATTTATAATACTCAGATAACACAAATTTTTATAACACAAACTCTGATTATTTTGGTCCCCCGGAATTCGTGTTACTGAGGGTTTACTGTAATATACATTAGAAAACACCCTGAAATTTACAGATTTATTTACTTTGTAGCACAAATGCAAAATTTACTTGCATTGTATCTCTGAAAGGCCTTTGTTGCCACATAAAGTCATTATTAGATAATAACGAATGGAAATAGTTTGTGCTCCACCTTCAGGCTACAATGAACACAACAGACTTTTTTAAAGAACAGCTTTTCATTTATGTTCTTTCAAATAAAAATTAAAAAATCAGTTGCTTTCATTGTAGAGCGAAAAACATATCCTCAAAACATCGGTCAATAAACTTCATTTAATGAAAAATAAAAACTTTTAAATGTGTGATTATGAGATTTTGTTACTATACTTGGGTTTTTCGTTCTAGGCGCACCAAGGTCACAGACGAAAAATGGAGAGGGAAGGCTTTCTCCAATAGGGAGCTTCCACTTCTCTAAAGTGTTGACAAAGAACACAACAAATTTCGCGAACGTCTTTCTCAACGGGCTTCGTGGCCCCAGACATGTGCTTACCACGTGCTAGCCGCGTGAGTGTGTGGCAACACGGCGTAACAGCTGACGAAATGTCATGTGCCAGGAAAGAAAAATAAAAATGAAAACTCATGTCTGTCAAAAAAATTTCTATGTTCAAATTAAATTAAAGAGTCTTACCAGAGGAGAAAATTGCGCATCCACAGTGGCAGTCCCATCCTGGAGCTTCACAGACAAGCTCCATCCCTGCCCTGCTTCCACTTTAAGCTGAGATAGCAGAGTCATTATAGTGCCTTTGATCCTGTGGGTCCCAGATGTCTTCGAAGGAGACTTAAGAATATGCATGAGATACTCAAATGGCTCTGGTGACATCAATGAACTCGGCTTGGGGGATGAGACCGAGTCATGGTTTGTGTTTGACGGCAATATCACTGTACTGGAAGATGAACTTGAGCTACTAGTGGATGGCTTACTGCTGAGAGAATTACAACTGGAAGTAGCCATTGCTTCTGGTGCCTTGGGAGGGATTTCTGTCTCTTTGTTTAGGCAGGAAGGACTACTAATGGCAGGGCGGAGATGTGATCTTGATTCAAGAAAAGCTCTTCGGTCACCCACTAAATCACTGCTTTGGTCTGACACAGTAAGCTTAGATGGTCCTTCATTAGTTACTTTTTTTGTTGATTTAGCATTGTCAGCCAATAAAGAAGGCCTCTTTACAGTACTTGTTGCACAACGTGGAGAAAAGTCCATATGAGTGGGTAAAGATTTTGGAGAAGATAATTTGTCAAGATCCTCAAATTTATTAATGAAACTTGAGTTGTGTGAACTTAAATATGCATCTGCCCAATCTTCATCATCTCCAAACACATCTGGAGGAGATGAAAAGGTTTTGTTTGTGGGTGGCTGTTGATCAAAAGTTCTAGGCCTTTGTTCTTTGTCTGGGGAACGTTTAGGTGTGCTTTTATTGAAAATCATTTTCTTTAAAGATTCTTTACCCTGCAATGGATTTGAGTGTTCAGATAAAAATTGTACTTTTGCGTTTGAATTTTTACTTGAAGTAGCTGTAGAAATTCTGGAATTCTGCATGGTAGTTGGTGACCCCTGATTACCGGAAGCTGCTTTCATTTCTTGATTTATGCTACTTAGTCGCATTGTACTACCGCTATTACTACGGCCTGAACTGAAACTATTTTTTTGTTCTGGTTCTGGACCAGACCGATCAGCATTTAACTGCTTACATTGCATATTATTTTGCGGCATTTGAGGCCATTTGAAAGAACTAGTTGGATTTGCAATTTTTGAAGTGGAAGGTTCACTTATGTTGACATTTTTCACTACAGGAGTTTTTGATGAAGACGAACTGGAAGCAAATTCCGATGAAACATTAACAAATTCACTCATTTCCTCTTCCTCCCACTCCATATCAAAAGCATCAATGTAAGCGTCGTCTGCAAGAAAGGGATTACTTGACTTTCTAACTTCTTTGTGGTTACCACTCTTCTTAGAGTTGTTGACCGGTACTTGAGGCACTTTAAACACAGAGCTTCCTCCAGTTGTTGATGAAGCATTCTGCCTACTTTGCCCTGGACAATTTTTGGTGGGAATGTCATTTGCGAGCCTGGATGTTGTAGATGTAGAACTAGAACTAACTGCAACAACAGTTCTTTCCTCTGCTAGTTCCAAGAATGCATCATCTCCCTCTGCCAACAAATCATCCACAGTCCAACCTGTACCATCTAAAGATGTATTAAGAGCATCCTCTGAAGTTTCCTGCGTTGGCCTGTTTCTGAACATATCGTGTATGCGTTGCTGGGTCATCCCCCTCCCTGACACATCACCATTGAACTGTCTTCCAGATGGGCCGACGGGAGCTGCAGGAGTGGCAGCAACTGATGGGGTGTAAGTACTCCTTTGGGTATCAGAAACTGCAGGGCCTGAAAGTTGGGTTGCTAAAGCCTCAGAAGCATTTGAAAAGGGATCTTGGTTTTCTGGAAGACCCCTGGAAACACACGAAATCAATCTGAATACAAAGTGGCCAATTAATTCATATTCTGAAATTCCCTTATATTTCTTTGACTTCTACAACACACTTTCATTCCATTTCAGTCTTTTTTTTTATCATTACATCACAAAATGTATATATTTTCACATAATTTCTCATACTATATATATTGTTAATTGCACATTCATAATTTCATGATCTAAATAAAATGACATTAAAATTGTGAATAGATGAAGGGGACTTCACTCCTTTCACAAAAATTTTGCCATCATGTCTAATTCAATACAATAACAAACTATTAATACACCAGGAGTACTAAGAATATATATTAAAAAATTAAAACTTTAAGACATTATTAGCCTGTTGTTTTTTTTTGTTTTTTTTTTCATTCATAGTTCCTGTAAGATCAGATTCCACTACCCACTACTTCTATGCTCATTAAAATCATAATTTTTCGTGCTACTTTATATATGTATAAGTTTTGTGTGTGTGTGTATATATATATATAGAGAGAGAGAGGAGAGAGAGAGGAGAGAGGGGAGAGAGGGGGAGAGGGGAGGGAGAAAGAGGGGAGAGAGAGAAGAGAGAGAGAGAGAGATAATTATTACCATTAACCATATTGCTACGATAATTCTTAAAGGTAAGCATCCCTCAGAATTTGAAAACAAAAATTAACCACATATGTCACATAGAATTCACATTACACAAACTTAAATTTTAAGGAAATTCAATAAGAGTATCGCACCCAAAACTTACAATGCTCGCGCCAAAATATTCTCCATATGGTTAACTATTAAAAGAGAATCCACTTCTCCACCAATCAATTTCACATTCTCTGGTTTCAGGAAAAAAATGCCTCTTCGGCAATCCACAGGCCC
The DNA here is from genome assembly GCA_031308135.1 of Acheta domesticus. Classification (NCBI taxonomy): domain Eukaryota; kingdom Metazoa; phylum Arthropoda; class Insecta; order Orthoptera; family Gryllidae; genus Acheta; species Acheta domesticus. Next base: position 95,862,573 of record JAHLJT010002630.1, on the reverse strand, counting down.
AATTATCAAAATCTGATGGGAAAAAAAACTCTTTTTAAAGATTCTCGCTTTTTAAACTTTACTCTTCACTTTCTATGTCAACAATTTACAATCTTAAAAAGAAATGCTTGTGTCCCTATCTTGTAACAAATTAGCAGAACAATATTAGACACTTGTTTAAAATCATATTTTCACACATCCTTCCACATATACACATGCAAATTTGCAATCACTGAATGTTATACAATTAACATTATTATTGAAACAACATTAATTTTGAGAATATTTTCATCTTACACAATTTTAAGGTGTACTTGTGAAGTGAGATATGAGGTCCTTTGCCTTCTATTAACTGCTTAGTTTTAATTTTGTTCATTCTTCCTCTTTGAATTCTCAAAATTTAATGTCTAAAATAATTATGTGTGTTCACATTAGCATACGCACAAATTAGCACGTTCACATAGCTTGTAGCATTTCAATTCACTTAAACTAAAATTAACTGATTATAACTTATTAGAACACAATTTAGTTCAATAATTAATTTTTCATTTCAGACTATTAAATATTGATTCTTTCTGGAAAATTATAACTAATTCAATTCTGCCAATTCCCTCTACCCTAAACATTTAAACAAAGCAACAATATCAATGCACTATACCTTGGTTCCTGGTAAGATATGTTCATTGAGCATACGTAACGGCCTATACTCAATAGCCTCCGCCTGCCGTTGTCCATCACACAATTTTAGCTTCAACATTCGCCCAGCTCGGGGTTCCCATGACTCTTGTTTCTTTTCTGTTATTTCTACATTTCCTATATCCACTTTACGTATTTTCTGCATCTGGCTATAAGCAGGTTCAGTGATGTTAAGCACAGATTCAATCTAAAAATATAAAACAGCTATTACTTTTATAAAATATAAATGAAAGTATATTTCATTCTAGAAAGGCAAAATTAAATGTGAAATACTGTGTTTTCCGGACATTAGTAATACAGAGTTTTCTTCAAGTTTCACCCTCTAACCTACAAGGGTTGAGGCAATAGTTTACATAATTAAGTTTTAGAAGATCCTCGTGCAATGCACACAGCAATTCAAGAACAGAACTAATATAGTGATGAAATAAAATTTGAACAAGTAATGTCATTTGAAATTCTTTCATAAAATTCGGACACAAAACTGTAAACTTATAAACTTGTCCATTGCCTAAATATCAACAATTAGATAATTAATTCATTTAGAAATAAATAGTCAAAAAAGACTTTGTATCATTTATTCTTCCAATGAAACTCCAAATGAGATCACTACAGTCATCCACTAGTGAATACACTTACACATAATACTTTTTGCCTTTTATTGTGGATTGACACAACATTGTGTGTATTTATACATCTACTACTCTTCAAAAACAAAAAAAAGGGAAAAAAAGAAAAATAGAAACCAATTCATTACATCAGGGTCTGTTTACGCTAGAAGGTATGTAACTATTTTTTATGAAGGGTAGGAGAAATGAAGTTGACAAGTTCAAAGTTCACTTTTCATATTTCAAGGGAAAATTTTTACTGCTGGTCGGATCTTCTTTATTGGGGAACACTCAATTTTCATTCAGTTTTCTATAAACTAAAGCATTTTATTTACACTATGATACATGTACTGCAAAAGGTTATATTTCAGTATTTCAAAACAAATAAAACCCCTTTTCCTGGAAATGGATTAATCCTATTTATTTCTCTTAACCTTCATTCATTAAAATTCCAGAAAAGACATTGAAACAATGATATGACACAGCAAACAATTTCTACATAAGAAAAGTGTTAATCTAAATTGAAGTTCTCTACCTCATACATAATGAAATTTATCAAATTCATGAATTTATTTTCTGCACTTCTTGACACAAGTCACATTAAATTGTAAATGCATTGTGAATGTAAATTTGGTATATCCTCTTCATAAAGATGTATAGATATATATATATATATATATATATATATATATATATATATATATATATATATATATATATATATATATATATAATGTTTACTTCTTTTCCAACAGTACATCTTCAGTAGTTTGTTCCAGTCACTTCACTCAGATGTCTCAAGTCAGGTGTAAGGAACGAAGGGCAAGGAAGGTCAAAAGTGATTGTAAAACTCACTAGCAACACACACCTGAACAGCATATTTTCCTCTTAAAGTTATTTTCATTTGATTCTGCAAATTAGGTGGCAAACTACCTCCACTGCTATCTCGTAGGTCTGAGAGTTCCCATTGTTTTCTCACAAATTCTTGTAAATCTGACACACTGTACTGAAACAAAAATATTCACATCATTTTGAAATACGCACAAACAAAAAAAAAGGAATTACTGCAATTATTTTAGCTGACAGTACATGTGAATTTTCATCTCTGAAGTATTCCACACATCCCGTTAACCAATCACGAGTTACAGTGTATGACAGTGAGGCAAGATAAGAACACATTCTCTCCACTTCCCGATTAATAGGCAAAGGCTGGGCCATTTTAAAACATACGCTTCTCGTTCATTGCTTGTCACAAAATCAAAATTTGCTCAAAATCCCGCCTTTCCATCATTCCAGCACACTATTCAACTCACTCATCGCGCCGATTCGCGCCTTCTAGGAACGTTCAGATTCGATTCCGGAATCGATTTTTGGGATCGGTATTCGATTCCTTTTCTTCGATTCTTACTGGAATCGATTTCAAAATGCCGGAATCGAATTTCGAACGGCAAATTTTGGCAGCTTATATTATAATCAGTCGAAAGAAGAGAAGAGAACAACTTCCTTCTCTCTATAATCTTGAATGAACTGAAGAGTGAGTTCTTTGTTTTCAAGAGACATTCTGAAAATACATAACCTTAAATGAAAGCTATTGCATTTAATTGTTTCAGTTATATAACTTATTACGTAAATTTCGAAAATTGGCATTACCATAAAAATAAAATAAGAATTAGGGAGAACTAAATATTCTTCTCTGGTCACTACAATACACCTAATAGAAATGGAAATAATCACACGTTCATTTTTACTAGTTTCCATTATTTATCTTAATAAATGTGTGTATAGAAAATTGATATTATCGTAAATATATAATAAAAGAATAATCTGCAACAAATTCGCATTAAAACACGGACGGGCGATACAAAATAACTCAGAAGACTACCAAACAACTCTTCCGGCTCGGTATTCCGGATGACTTCGCTATGAAATACACGTTCTTTGAAGGAAGCGCACGAGAAAGACGAACGAGATTCCCGTCAGCTCTGGGAAGCTTGCGCTATTGCATGCGTCCATCGTTTTGACGAAAGGACGCATGCCCCAAACGCATGCGCTACGTGCGCTAGACGCATGCGTTGGACGCATGCGTAAAATTGAACGAAAAGACGCATCGTGTGGACGCGCCTTATAGGCGCTATTATAAGGCGCCTTATAGAGCTATTATAAAGTTGCCCAGAATGACGCCAGAACGTTTGGCGAGAAAGTGTTGGTCAGAGAGTATAAGTGGTGTTGGGTGGCAATCAATGCTGTGCGCGTAAGCCATTCCTAGATAATTAGTAAGTTTTTGGCAGTTATCGAGGTGCCTGTGTCTAATCACATTTGTTATTTACAATGATATTTGCTTTCTTTCTGTTTATCTTGGTTCTGGCTAAATTCGTCGATAAATTGGATTTAAAAAAAGCACTATTTTATCAACACATCAATCGCTACATTTTTTTAACGGTTCGAAGTAAATATTATCATGACCTTAGCGATGATGCTAAGGTGCTGTTTTATAATAAAATGAAATGTTCCAACAAGGTGACGGGAATGGTAACAATTATATAAAAAATGAAATGTATGAAACATTTGGTTCCTCGTGCCCTTTCATCGATAACACTGGTCACACATATTTTGGTGCTTCAAATATCAAACTTTTTCCTGGGTATTTCGATGTCACCGACTCCAAAATATACATTTGTTGTGCCATATCAGCTCTAGTTTTGTAAATACAGAATTACCATCATATACCTCATTTCCACCCTGTGGGGGCTAGAATTTGGGAGCATCAATGGCATGTGGACATAAAATATTTACTTTACTGGTGTTAATTTTTTTGTAAAATAAAATAAATTGTTTTTTATAAATTAAATATTTTATTTAAATAACTGGAAATCACATAATTTCTCATCTAATTGGTTTAAAAAAATCACAAAATCAACTATTCATTCAACACACAATGATTTTTTAAATAGATTTTTTGGAGTGAGAAATGCCATAGCAGTCTCGCTGCATATTCCAACAGTAATCTGCCATAATATGTGTAACCCATTTTCCTTGGTGTCCCTCTTCCGTTGGTGAACATATTGGTGAAATCTTTCACCCTACTCTTGATTTAGATCATCAACCGAAGGAAGGCAATCCAAGTGTTATTAGACTGTGATGTGCGTAATGCTAATACTCATTGCAGCCAAGCATGTGGAAATTGAAAAGCATTGTTTCTACTAATTGTGAAAAGTTTTCTGCTTTATGCTTTCCTAGAAAATGTTTTCAAAAATAGAACAAAAGAAGACCAGGCATTCGATCAGTCGAAACTGGCGGCTCGTGCTTTATTTATTTATTTATTTATTTATTTACGTCAAAAACAGTTAAAAACTGCGTGTGACGAGCTATGGGGAGAAGTGAATTTTGTGCACGTTTTCATAATTCTGTGGTCTCCATCCTAATCCTTAGGTTGCACAACCTCCAGATAATGGAATAAGATTTCATAATACCTTAAGAATATACATTTTCCTTTTAATTACATTCAATATTCAAGATACTGTAGCAATATCGATGTATATGAAATCATTTTGAAACCAAAGAGCATCCAGCTGGCGTTTCTCTCCGGTGTCTGATGCCTTGCCGCGAATTGCACTACACTCTTGGCTCTCGGCGGCTGTGTTACTGGGTTTACTGCATTTACTCTTTGACCCTTCGATTTAACACGACGAACAAAAGGCTTTTTGGTTGCCCAACCTGGTGGGTGGCGCTGTCGGGCGCTGGGCGGCGACCGAGGGAGCCTCAGGGGAATACTGACATTTCATAAAGAAAAAGTTCCTTTTATTAAGCTGGCATTACACTTACACTTGCTTTTTTTGAAAACGGCGAGCAATCTTTTTTCGCTAGAAAAGTTGCCAATGTAAACACTGCGGCAATAAATATTTCTGATATTGGCAATATTTGTTGCTAAATATTTCGGTCGCAATGTAAACTTGTGTGTTTCCGTCCTCGGTGAGATATTGCCGGCTGTTGCTGTGACTAGAACTGGATTGAAGTTGAGCAAGATATTGCTGGAAGAAGCCATTGATGACCACAGTCACTTTCGCAGGAAGTACTTTTAATGTAGTTCATAGACTATGCTTTTGCAATGTAATAAGCGTTTTTTTCGAAAAAACGGTATGTGGGAAAGGTTTAATAAAATAAAGAAGGAGTAACAAATATTCAAAACCCTCCATGGTTGATTATCGAATGGTTCAAATTTTGGTTCGGCTAAAGATGTCCCCTGAGTATTATTTTTTACGTTAAAATTATGAAGGTATTATTCTAATTTAATCAATTTTAATCTATTCATCAAGATTCTTTTAATCAATTTAATCTAATCTATCTATCAAGATTAATCTATAATAAATCAATGATAGGTAATAGTACTATTTTAAAACTTTTCACCGAATTAATAATTGAACTTTTTATAAAAAGAAATTTACTTTGTTCCCACGTGATTCGAAGTCCACGAAAACATTTCGTTTTGTGAAAAATATTGAGACTTCTGTGCCGAAATTTCACAAGCCCTCTTTTCCTTTCTGTTTAAAATACAGTCACACTTCTCACTAATCGCCATCGTTTCTGTATCTCTTCATTTAGCACCATAAGTGCGACCTCAACTCGTATTTTTCTGCCTTTTACTCGCCATGTCGGAAAGTGGGATATAACCTCAAAGTTCACGCGCCATTTTCCTCGTGACGTCACCAAACACGGCAACAGAAGATTCTAATGTAAAACGATCGGTTGTATCTTGCCGGAAGATACGATCAGATCTTTCTGACAATATATTGTCTCTCGTTGCTCTTGCTAGTGTAAAGATGACCGATGACCCTATTCCGTTCTCGGATTTCATGGAATTTAACCTTAAAATTCGGAAGAAAACTCAAGACATACTTATTAAAGAGGGAAAAAATAAGGGATGTTTTTATTTTCAAAATTATTTTGACAATTTTTACAGTAAATCTTAAGTTTTTAATTTTAAATTACCTAGGAAGGCCATTGTAACCGTCAATAGAATAAGACGCAATTCCACATCACTAAGTTGTAGTTTATCAAGGAAAAATATTATCAATGACTATTTCACTCATGCCTGTCCGTGTCGTAAGTAGTCAATGCTAAGCAAGGATATATTCAAATTAAACCAATCCCAGATGTTTATCGCCATCACTTTGTTTACCTTTTTTTACCGCCGTAAAAACTTTTTTTACCTTTTTAAGGTAACGATAGTAATTGTTTCAGGCCCAAAATAGCTTGTGCGCATCAATATAATATTAAAAAGTGTTGTTTTGGTAATGTTTAAAACTTTGAAATCTATTATTAAAGATTCAGTGCCGAAAAACAGTGAAAGGAGCAGAGAAAGCGTGTGGAAGCAATTTCAAGAATTTTGTGAAGAAAGCAAATACAAATGGACAGCACAAACTACAAATGAAGGAATTACACATATTTTAGGCAATTAATATAGGAGAAGCAGGAAGACACAGCGGTGGAGTATCCTGTTACTTCAAGCCCACATTAGCGCCAATAAGAATACTACAAACGACCACAAACATCATAACAGTCCAAACTAAACTATTCACAGTGATAGCAAGCTACTATCAACCGGGATTTCAAATAAAAAAATATAATAGAAGAACTAAACGAAGCTCTTGCGAAAGCAGAAGACAACCCAATTTTACTTGCAGGAGATTACAACTGCCGCACCGATAAAAGCTCACACAAAACGGAGCCACTATTAGAGTACTTACAAGAAGAAGGTTTTGAACTAATAAACAATCCTAAACACCCAACGTACATATGCCACAACGGAAGCAGCACAACAGACCTAGTATTCCTGAACTCAAGAATGAAAGCAATGACTAAATCTATGCAATCAACCATCATACAACTCCCGTACAGAAAACGCCTGCAAGTACTCACAACGATAGAAACAAAAACTATCACAAAGCCAAACCCAAAACAACCACAAGGGAAAATAGGAAAACAACTGGATCTGTCAAAAGTAGAGAATTCCGAAATAAGGAATGTAAAAGAAATAATTAATGAAGGGAAAATCGAAGAAGCAACAACGCGGATAGAGCGAATAATGAAATCAGCCCAAGTACGATACACACAAAAGAAAAGAAGATCCAAACCACGGTTCGAAGCAACAACGCGGATAGAGCGAATAATGAAATCAGCCCAAGTACGATACACACAAAAGAAAAGAAGATCCAAACCACGGTTCGATTCCGAATGCTACTAGGAGAGGCAAAAGGTCCTACAACATCTACACAGATTACAAAACATGGAAATCGCTCTAGACACTAGTATCTACTCTCAAGCAAGACGAAAATACAAAACGCTTCTGAGAAGAAAACAAGAAAATCACACAGAGCACGGGGCTCAGAAAATCATAAATTTAACGGAAACCAACCCATTCGCAGCTCTCCAGCCACGGAAGACGTTTTTCACTCAGGCAATTAAAATGAAGGAATGGGAAGAACATTTAAAAGCCATTCTCAACACGGAAAACACAGAGCAAGCATACAACCCAATCGAAAAAAGTCCAGAAAACTTGTACCCAATAACAGAGGACGAGGTAACAGAAACAATACAAGGATTGAAAACCGGGAAAGCGACCGGACCAGACGAAACGTACAACGAACATCTAAACGAAGCCATACACGTACTAGCAGACACATGGAGGGATCTATTCAATAAATGCATAGAAACCGATCAAATCCCCAGCAGCTGGAGAACATCTATCATCAAATTAATTTACAAAGGGATAGGAAATGCACAATCCCTGACTCGAACAGAGGAATAGCCCTGAGTAATACCATCGCCAAAGTTTTCACGAAAATAATCACTAAAATAATGACTAAAGAAGTTGACCACAGAGGAACAACTTGGATTCCGGAAAGGAAGATCAACACTACAAGCCATCTCCATTCTGCAAGCAGACATACAAGATACCCAAAGGAAAACTCTATGCAGCATTCATCGATTACAGAAAGGCATTTGACTCCATAGTTCGTGAAAATATAAAAGGAAAACTGTAAAATATGCTTGGACCAGAAAACTATTTCGCAACCACCACAATAAACATGCTAAAACACGACACCATCACCATAGACAATAACATTGAAAGATCTAAAGCAGTTACTCAAACTAACGGGGTACTACAAGGAGACCCTCTGAGCCCCCTATTGTACAACATCGCAACAGCTGATATAATACAAGCGGTAACCACAGGAAAGTACCAAAGCATACCTCTATGCCGACGACATGGCCTTATCCTCCAAAAACCACTAAGATCTACAAAATAGCTTAAACAAACTCGCAACATGGGCCGAGGAAAACGGACTGAAAATCACATCAGCAAAAGCGCACAAATCTTTAGAAGAGGGGGAAAGGTAGCGGAGAAAGAAAAGCTTATGAGTGGAACCGAAAAATTCGAAGTAGTTAATGACTATAAATATTTAGGAATTACCATGCAAATATCAGGAACCACCTTCACCAAACATGTAAAACAAAAGCAATCGTCGCCGTAGCTGCAACGGGAGACGTCAGACAAATAAGAGAAATATCCCTACAAACGGCGATGAAAATTTTCAAAACAAAGATAATACCTATATTAACATTTGGAATCCACAAAATAGGAGAACACCTGAAACTGAGAGATCTAAAAGTATTAGAAAACATCAAGGCACTGTACCTGAAGAAAGTAATAGGCGAATCAAAATACACACCATCCAGATACGTATATCTACTGACCACATAACACACCGCCAGTGATCTATGCGTGTGCAAACTGTGTAACGAAAAGTGTACCAAGTATCATGTGCTTTCATGCAAGGAAAAACAACAAAACAATTACGGAGCTGAGCTCCGAAGACTGAACTGTAAACTTCCATGCACACTTGGTGCGCATTTCTTAATTATTATTATAATTAATATACGAAGATTAGATGGTGAGTTGTACAAAGAAAATGCTATCAAAACTATGTGGAACGTTACAACCAAAATTATTCAGGAAAAATACTTTAGTGAGTACACACGTGTGTTCAATTCATTCGAAATTGACGAATTCCGCTGCTAATTCTTCTTGTATATCTTCCATTTCAAATACTCCCACGGAAGACTAAGACTTGGAAAACAACTTCCTATAATTATTGTGGTTTTAATAAATTTTCTTGTAAGTAGCATTGTTATATAATTGTTTTTTGAAAGCTTTATTACCATAAAATTGATACGTATTTGAAATCATTTTTCTGCATTAAACTGCTATTCAAATGTTACTTGATTATAAGTTATTCCAGGAGGCAGTGATAAGTCGGAGTTGAATGAAAGTTTTTCATTTTTCGGTTGTAATTTTGAGTAATTTCTCTTTTTCGTAATTCCTGTGATTTAAATTATCCTTTCAAATCATGTAATTTGTTAATTCGTGAGTCACACTGAATATAACTTGAAGTGCTGTGATTTTGGCACGGGCAATTTTCTCTCCCTTTTTCAATGGCTCACACACCGTTACTTATGATAAAAACAATGTACGTACATTTCAAAGTGTTGTTAATTTTATTTTAAGAATAAACCGCGAAATTTAATTGTAATAGTAAGGTAAATGTTTTTATGTGTATTACATGTCTATGTACACTAAAGGTTTAAGCCAATAAAATTTACATTCATATTCTATATTCCTCCATGCCACTGATGTGAAACCCATATGGAAAGCTTTATGCAATCAGCCCTACATTGTTCTTCCCCGTTGCCAAGCAGCATAAATATTGGGCATAATTTTAATAGATGAGAAAGACAATTCAATCCACAACCTCTGAAAAAAGTGTCCTTTGGCACGGGCAATTCTCTCTTCCTTTTACAATGGCTCAAACACCGTTGAGAATTATTGTGTTGGAATTTTTGTTTGCGATGCTACTAGTGAATTGCCCGCATGGTATTGTTGGACAAGAGCGCGATCTATTTGAATATGAAGATTTGACGACTGAAATGGTTCCATTTCAAGGTCGTGAGGGTGGTTATACTCCAAAAGCGAAGAAAGGTAAGGAATCATACAATTGTGTGACGAACATACAATTGTAATGTGAATGTGTCATGTGAATCATTCAATAGTGTGATCAGTACATTAGAATGAGTAAGGTATTACACATACACGGTTTCTTGAACCCCAGAATACCTACCCCAACTCCGTTGCCAACGTTAGTTGAATTCAAAATAATGATAGAAAGGAGCAATGTCGACAAATATGAGTATGATCACAATTACTCGCAATTCAAACACTAAATCGTAACAAAGTGAGAGGGAGCTTCAAATAAATGAACTCCCCGCCTGCCTATGCCCTAACCCTGTTCTAGTGTTAAGTAATTAAAAGCTCTGTAAAATCAATGGATTGAACAGACAGAAAATAAAGCTGTTAAAAAAATTGCTCGCTTCCATGCAATAGACGCTGTTTTGCTTCGAAAATCGAGTTAGACCGTCCCTTTGTCAACGTTTCCACTCCCCTCGCATGTAGCTAAATGAGGAATCAAGAAAACGCCCACGGATGAAATTATACAGTTGTTAAATATATAATTTATTTACTAAGCAAAGAATTATACATCGGTTTTTTCTTTCTTGGCGCACAGGGGTATGTCAATAAAATGGAATATCTCACGGTATTTCGCGACGTTCTCCTTGGTGCCGCCAAGAGTCGCATGATCGCCAGCACTGCTCGATACAGTCGGGATCAAGCGGCTCCTAGCGGCACAACGGAGAACGACGCAAAATGCCGTGAGATATTCCATTTTATTGACGCCCCCCGAGCGTCAAGAAAGAAAATCTTGCCCGACCGAGAATCGAACCCGGGGTCGCGTCATGGAAAGCGAGCAAGCTGACCATTGAGCTACACATACAGTCCTTTAATGAAGCACTTGTGACATTTTCAACATTTTGTGGAAAATGGCTGATTTTTTTACTTCCCCGTCTCGAGCAGTGTTGACAATCATACAACCCCTAACGGCACGACCGAGAACGACACGAAATACTGTGAGATATTCCGTAGTGAAGATACGCCCCCACGCGCCAAGAAATAAAAGCCCAAGTATAAGTACCAATAATTTTAGACGTAGGCCAACAGTTGGTCGCATTGTTTAACTACCTTCCCTGCGAACTGAAACGCGACTTGCGTTTCCCGTCCTTACGTTTCACCACTCTATTCCAAACTTTGCACTGTACTTGCGAGAATCCTAAAAGAACAATTTGTTAAGAAATTGCATCAATTCATAAAGTACTTTTTCTAAACTAGATGAATCATACGTGCCGTTCAATTCAGTTTTATTAGTAAAAATAACATTGATACGAACACGGCAATTTCAGATTCGGCTGGCGAAAGTTCCATTAACCCTTCAGTGGGCGCGTGACTTTCCAGCCCGCCAGTGGGCGTGTGGCGTATACCCGTACTCCAGTATTAGCAGCTGTTTTGTTAACAAACCCTCTGAATTTTGACACTTAAATAGTTATTTTTATAACATATTACTATTATTCTTCTCATTCTAACACTAAAAAAACTGACATGAACAAGGCAATTCAGTTATAAAAAATTTTTTGAAGAATCCAGAAAAAAAATGTTTATTGTCGTTAATCACTTTGGAAATTTTGGAAATGGCTCAAATGTTAAAAGTTTCAAAACAATATATACACATATCGTTCAAATGGTCTTGCACATCCATTTCTTGCTTTTCTCACACCATCTACGAGTAGAATTACTGCGACTTCTGCCGCAGACATGACAGTGGCCATGGTCGCTTGGAAGTTTTCTTGCCTCATGACTGTTCATCTCCTCCTAACAATAGTTTCAAAACTACTGACTTATTACTGAATTACTGACACAAATTCCACCCCCCCTCGGTTAATAATTTGCAACCATTTCGTCAAATAACTCTAACGGCCGCTAACTTGTCGAACGAAGTTCTGGTACTTCTATCCCTCACATTAAATCTTAGAATTCTCAATAAAAATCTAAATATCTTCAGGGTCATTGCTTCTATACCTGACTCTATATTCTTGCAAAATATGCTTCTATACCTGAACCTCTGAAATCGTCCCAATATTTTGCTGCAATTTCTTCTTGAACTTTCATGTGATCCAATAAGAAAAATTATTCCAATAAGAGCTCTAATCTGCGTATCATCCACATCATGCACCTCTGTCGCGACTAAAACGTGATCTTACCTTCTCAATATAAATGTTAGTATTTCTGGAAAATCAAACTTATCACATCATTATTTATAAAGAGACATATAAAGTCAGTAGCTTCAACTAGCCCTTTGGTACTTTTCTTTGGTCCTGGTAAAAACAAAGTTATATTGTGAGATCTCGAACGAACATTTACGCGTGGTTTCACCTTATTCCAAGTTGTCTTTTTTGTCTTTGCACCGAAATAACTCATTAGTAACGGAGTCTCTGTTTCATTTTCATCTTCTTCTGACTCTCTTTGTTCAGTCTGAGAGTTGTGATCACTAATTTCAAAATCTTCTGTAACTTCATCATCATCATCATCACCACTGTCATCTTCATCGAAATTTGAATCTTCTTCTATTTCCGAAAATCAGTGCGAATGACATACGCATCCGAAGTTTTTTCTTATTATTTCTTTGTTTAGCAGAATTCATATTTCAAAAGAAACACCACACTAGTTTCAGATTGCTAGTCACAGAAGTATAATACAGATTACATACTCAGATAAACACCGAAGGAGCGAAAGACACGACGGACGGACGACTGACACAAGAGGCAACTGAGGGACGTCAGTGGGCGCGTGGAGTACGACGGTGCTCCATTCAAAACAAATCTGTTATCGTGAGAGAGATAAGCGGTTTTGATGACATCCATTTCCGCCATGCGATTCCTTACAGTTGCAAAGTCAGCTACCGCGAACGACAGCTCCAAGCATTAGCTTATACAAAAGAAATGAAGGTTTAAAATTATGTGGAGTACACTGGTACTCCACGCGCCCACTGAAGGGTTAAGTATTTCCAGGCATTTCCTTTTTCAGATATTGCCTTTCACTGTGTATTTGATACGAATCCAGCGATGTTCGTTAGTGATCTTTCAAATGTTTACAGGCCCCAGAGTGCCGCCATCGAAACCATTCTTACAAGTTGCGCAGGGAAGATATATGTTATTCTACATCCCTGGAGTAAAACACTGTTCTCTATTGTCTTTCCAATTGTGGGTACGTATAATAAAAACAATATAACTGGTAAATAGGAATTTCTTCACCACGTTTACCACAAAATGCACGTGAAGATACTCTTATTACTATGTACTCTCCGTAAATGTATTCTTCTATTTTCTATAACCAAAACTTCAGTATTACGGTGACGTTTTTCACAATGCAAAATTTTCAAAAATGTATTATTTATTTATTTATTTATTTACGTCAAAAAACAGTTAAAAACTGCGTATGACGAGCTATGGGGAGAAGTGAATTTACAGAGACGGCCTCGATATTATAGCTATTGCTAGCAAATTGCCCCGGTTAATATTAATCACATTATCTAGTGATGCTCAACATTACATTCCTACTTGCATTTTTTTCTAATTTTTGAAAATTTTCGAATTCAGAGACTCTAACCTTTAATTACTGGCGTCTCTTTCAGACACGTAATTACTCGCTAATTACACTTGAGTGCGCAAAGAAAGAAACGATTGTTGGGATTAACAAATATTGCGATAAATTAATGTTATTTATTAAGAAAAAAATATAACTTATTACATAAAACAATATTTCGTGTTAATTACATGGTATCTATGAAATTTACAATACGAAATATATTGTATGCCTCTAATTAGGTATACAGTTGCACAAGGCGTATTGTAAAGTTTTAGGTCACGGAACGTACCCCAAATTAATTATTAATTTAATAGAAAAAGTTATATATTTATAATTTAATAATTATAAGTCTGTTAATAACAATAACACCGGTAGCACTAAATCTATGAGAATATTAAAATAATAGAAAGTAAAAAAATTAGAGCAATATATTTTCTTGAATTTTATAATAATTTTTTTACATTGGTCGAAATGATAAAATGAAATGGACAATTATTTAATTTTGAGTTGGTCGAACTAAAAACTGAAGTTGCCAAGTGTTAGTGCTCTGCTTTTTGTTTGTTTGCTTTCCTACTTAGTTCCTGAGGAAATGGAGCTCCGTTCCACCGCATTCTGCCAGAAAATCAAGGCAATGTAAGGCAATGTGAATGAATAATTATAAAAATACATATCTATATTTTACATAATATATTTTATCCTTATTTCATACCATCATACGTAAGAATTGATTTCTACGACGTCTACGTTGAAAAGAAATGATTATTTTCTGTATTTACACTATTACTGGCGCGTCGCACACAGTGCGCCGAAAACGTTTTAGAAAGAATTCAGCTAGCTTACTCCTACGACTTGCAACGCAGCAGTTGAAACACGAATTCAAACTGTTCGAGAAACTCAGAAGAAAGGTTAGCGGAAGAGATAATGCAATGTAATGCTCGTATTGTCGTCAGGAACCAAAAGAATGCGACTGGGGCACTCAGTGCGCCATATTTTTCTACAGATGATAAAGTTGTTTCGAGAATGTTATCAGGCGTTATGTCCGATTTTTACCCTTACAATCGACAAAAAGTAGGGGAAAATAGAAAACAATTACTTTTTCCTCCGGTTTTTAAGAATATCTCATGTTCTGATGCAGATCATAAAAAGAGCTAAATACAAATTGCAGCCCTGTAGTCTTTACAGTTTTCCAAATTCAATTCCAATTTCAATCTTTTATCTAATAATTTGCACCCGACAGCTCTATATAAATAAAACAATTTAATGGTTTCTTAAAATTAGGTTATTTAGTTAATTTTCGTATTTTTTCTGTTTATTAGAAAAGATAAATAATGAAGAACAAAATTGTAATAATAATATTATAATCTATTGTAATTCGAATATTGAACGAATTACGATTCTAATAAAAAACAATGAGTTTTATTCTTTATCCAACATACCAGAATACTTTCGTTGCTTTGATTGTTTAATAATAGAGCTACCACTTGTTTCTCTACTGGCTAATTTCCGTATTTGGATGTATTTATGTACAAGCTGAAGTATTATCTAAAGAAATTGTTGAAATCAGCAAATCTCTTACTTGAATAATAAGATTAATTTGGTAATTAATCGTTATGTTATGTTCCTGTTCACCATTGCTTTTATCCGTAGTTTCAAAGGATCACAAAAATGGGTGGATTTGAATTCTATAAATGTAAATGGTAATATGTGCAATTTCTTTATTTGCTTGATTCATTTGGTGTTGAATTCCTCGCGCTGTGTTTGCTATTGTTTTTATTTGTAGTTTCAAAGGATCACAAGTATAGTTGGATTTGAATATTATAAATCTGATTGGAAATGTGTGCAATTTCTTTGATTACATTAATTATTAAGCGAATAGACATGTATTTATTGCGTCTTTCCCAAAGTTACAACCGTGAGCCCCGAATTCACACGACAATATATCGATCCTATAGATGCTCACCATATATGTGTGTGTGTGTATAAAAAGAAACGTCCCTACCCACGTTGAGTGGGCCACGTCAGGGCCGTCGGGGAGGTAGAGAAGGACAGTGGAGGGAGCGGGCAGTCGGCTCGCCGGGGTGTCGTGTAGGGAGTTGAAGTACGTCTCCAGGATGCGCACCGGCCGCCGCCGCGACACAGAGGCGCCCTGCCGATGTGCCTGCCTCCGACGTCGCGCCTTCCGCAGCTGCCGCAGCCGCCGCCGCGTCGCTGAAGTGCCCCTGACGTTGCCGCGCCTGCCGCCGCCGCCGCGTCGCTGAAGTGCCCCTGACGTTGCCGCGCCTGCCGCCGCCGCCGCGTCGCTGAAGTGCCCCTGACGTTGCCGCGCCTGCCGCCACCCGCCGCCGCGTCGCTGTAGTGCCCCTGACGTTGCCGCGCCTGCCGCCGCCGCCGCGTCGCTGTAGTGCCCCTGACGTTGCCGCGCCTGCCGCCGCCGCCGCGTCGCTGAAGTGCCCCTGACGTTGCCGCGCCTGCCGCCGCCGCCGCCGCCGCGTCGCTGAAGTGCCCCTGACGTTGCCGCGCCCTGCCGCCGCCGCCGCGTCGCTGAAGTGCCCCTGACGTTGCCGCGCCTGCCGCCACCGCCGCCGCGTCGCTGTAGTGCCCCTGACGTTGCCGCGCCTGCCGCCACCGCCGCCGCGTCGCTGTAGTGCCCCTGACGTTGCCGCGCCTGCCGCCGCCGCCGCGTCGCTGAAGTGCCCCTGACGTTGCCGCGCCTGCCGCCGCCGCCGCCGCGTCGCTGAAGTGCCCCTGACGTTGCCGCGCCTGCCGCCACCGCCGCCGCGTCGCTGTAGTGCCCCTGACGTTGCCGCGCCTGCCGCCGCCGCCGCGTCGCTGTAGTGCCCCTGACGTTGCCGCGCCTGCCGCCGCCGCCGCCGCGTCGCTGAAGTGCCCCTGACGTTGCCGCGCCTGCCGCCGCCGCCGCCGCGTCGCTGTAGTGCCCCTGACGTTGCCGCGCCTGCCGCCGCCGCCGCGTCGCTGTAGTGCCCCTGACGTTGCCGCGCCTGCCGCCGCCGCCGCGTCGCTGAAGTGCCCCTGACGTTGCCGCGCCTGCCGCCACCGCCGCCGCGTCGGTGTAGTGCCCCTGACGTTGCCGCGCCTGCCGCCGCCGCCGCCGCGTCGCTGAAGTGCCCCTGACGTTGCCGCGCCTGCCGCCGCCGCCGCCGCGTCGCTGTAGTGCCCCTGACGTTGCCGCGCCTGCCGCCGCCGCCGCCGCGTCGCTGAAGTGCCCCTGACGTTGCCGCGCCTGCCGCCGCCGCCGCCGCGTCGCTGTAGTGCCCCTGACGTTGCCGCGCCTGCCGCCGCCGCCGCGTCGCTGTAGTGCCCCTGACGTTGCCGCGCCTGCCGCCGCCGCGTCGCTGAAGTGCCCCTGACGTTGCCGCGCCTGCCGCCACCGCCGCCGCGTCGCTGTAGTGCCCCTGACGTTGCCGCGCCTGCCGCCGCCGCCGCCGCGTCGCTGAGGTGCCCCTCTGACGTTGCCGCGCCTGCCGCCGCCGCCGCCGCGTCGCTGTAGTGCCCCTGACGTTGCCGCGCCTGCCGCCGCCGCCGCCGCGTCGCTGAAGTGCCCCTGACGTTGCCGCGCCTGCCGCCGCCGCCGCCGCGTCGCTGTAGTGCCCCTGACGTTGCCGCGCCTGCCGCCGCCGCCGCGTCGCTGTAGTGCCCCTGACGTGCCGTGCCTGCCGCCGCCACCGCGTCGCTGAAGTGCCCCTGACGTTGCCGTGCCTGCCGCCGCCGCATCGCTGAAGTGCCCCTGACGTTGCCGTGCCGCCGCCGCGTCGCTGTAGTGCCCCTGACGTTGCCGTGCCTGCCGCCGCCACCGCGTCGCTGAAGTGCCCCTGACGTTGCCGTGCCTGCCGCCGCCGCGTCGCTGAAGTGCCCCTGACGTTGCCGTGTCTGCCGCCGCCGCCGCGTCGCTGTAGTGCCCCTGACGTTGCCGTGCCTGCCGCCGCCACCGCGTCGCTGAAGTGCCCCTTACCCAATTCTCTATTTCCGTTGGTCTGGAATAACTATTTGGACGTGTCACTTACTCTTTCTAGCTTCCATCTATGGCCCCCCAAAATTCATTTTTTTTTACATTTTCTTAACTTTTCGGTTTCCTAATAGTAAAACGGAAGTATTTTAAGAATATTAATTGAGAGTAAAACCTCATTCTAAATGGCAATTTTCTTTAAAGTATATGGAGCCGTTTTTAAGAAAATGACGTTTAAACGATACTGTAAATTCGAAATTCGAAGCTCTTTTTCCCAGAAACTTTTTCAGTTTTCGAAAAACTTCATTTTAAGTTAAAAGTTCAAGATCTCTTTTGGATCTTCTTGAACTTTTAACTTAAAATGAAGTTTTTGGAAAACTGAAAAAGTTTTCAAAAATGTGTCCAAAGTGTCTTGAACTTTTACATCAATCTAAGTGACAACCTTACAAAAGAATTTCATTTTAAGTTATTTGAGGCACATAAACTCACGAATACAATAATTTTTACAATTTGGGGGAATGTGCATATTAACGGTGTGAGAGATGTTTAAAAAAGTTGCATTTGTGTAATACTTGAAAAAACAAAAAAAATACCCCAAAATGAACTTTACGTCTACGTATGAAGATATGTTATCAGACATTATTCAAAGAACATGTACGCACAAATATAATAATGTGAACATTGAAGTTTTCGAAAACTCAAAAGTTTTCTGTGAAAACAAATTTCTTTGAAGCTTCAAATTTCGCATTTTTAGTAGCCCTTAAACGTAATTTTTTTAAAAGCGGCTTCAAATTTTTCAAATAAAATTGTTATTTAGAACGAGATTTTACTGTTCTTTAGTATTTTAATATTAATATTTCTGTTCTACTATTAGGAAACCGAAAAATTAAGTAAATGTAAAAAAAATGTACTTTGGGCGGCGATAGATGGCAGCTGGCACGATTGTGGCAATTCCTAAAAGCTAGCCGAGGCCGAAGGAAATAGAAAACTACTACGGGAAAGTCTGTGCCATTCACCACTAGTTTCACGTGTAATAACCTACTGTAATGAGTGTCAATTGCTTGTTTCTGTTCAGAATAAAATAAAATATTACAAACGACAATAAATATGCTTTACCTATTCTAGAAATATTCCTCGCCCGTTTCTTAGTCGCTCAAAAGGTAATGCTTCTCATCGAAAAATCTGTTTTTTAGACAACCACTATTAAAAGCGACTCTTTCAGAGCATGCCTAGCGTGTTAAATGTTCAAATTTTAGCACAAGTGCTAAAAGTGAAGCGATTCTAAAGTGTTCTGATAAATCAGTGAATGCAACGGAGAAAATAAAATATTTTCGTCTGATCAGAAGGACCAAAGTAACTAAAAAGGTAAAAGGTCAAAAAGGACAAAAAGTCAGAAAAGCTGTCTAAAGACTGTGAATGACACACGTAGTAAAAGTTGTTTTATTCCGCTTGTAGGATTGCGCCACTCGACCTATTGACCTTGAGCCGCAACCTTTTCTACTCGCCAAATAAAAGGTCACTTTAACCACTTGTATAATAAATAACTATTATCATCTAGTATAATAAATTACTATTAACATGCCAAACTTTTCATGTTTCAGGATGCAGCCCTTGAGGAATGGCATGATATGGGCTGCTCTGAAGCTGATTCAATTGGTTGGATGTGGGTATTCGAATGTGTACCCGACAAAATGAATAAGTACCGGGTGTTTGGAAAGCTGAATTCTCGCCCAATTCTAATCGGCGAAATAGTTTCCTTAGCTGGTAAAGTGGGTAGAATTTTACACTGTCCGAAATTTAATTTTCGATTGAGGTTTTCAGTTCTAAGAGGGTAAAACTAACACTTCAAATCGAATTATAGTTGTGTTCGCTTTCCTTTTCATTCATTTAGGTACTGAATTGAAAACAAACGACCTAATCCGCTCAGATTACCTATTGTTAGGTTGATTGCAATTTTACACAATTACACAAGAGATAAGCTACTCATCAGTCATGCAAACACTTGCACAAAATGTTTTTTGAAAGTACTGTATTAATAACATTCCAAATAAAATAAATTGTTTTTCGAAGTAAATTTACAACTTTTAGGTAATTAAGTTAATGTTCGAAAATTTTATGTCATTTTTGAAAAAATATTGAAACTGAGGTTGAGGTTTCATGGAATGGACGGTACACTAAAAAATTGTTATATCTGTTTCATATTCGAGGGCCCGCGAAAACGATTGGCGAATATCCTATGAATGGTTTAGGCGCTAGCATTATTCACAGACCGACGGACAGATGTATTGCCGAAAACCATTTTATCAGTACCAGGTGGCGGATACAGGAGGGGCCATGGAGGCTTGGCCCCCTCCCAAAAGGCCTATAGTTCTCGTTTACCTTCTTTTATTTTTGCAAAAATTGATTTAAATATTTATGTTCCAATTATGTAATTATTTAAAAAATAATATTGTATTGTGTCATATCTACAGTACGTAATTAATATTCACTACAATAACAAATTTGTTCATTATTTAAGAGGAATCCACGATGCCACCCCCGCGCCCACAAATGATTGGCTGGATCCTGTAGATTGGCCCCAAGGAACCTGTAAAAGGCGAATTTCCACAGCGAATTAGAGAAAGTTACATACAACGTAAAGGAGGAAAAATAATCCACGTTTTTGATATCAGGGACTTATAAAACGAGTTTTGCAGTCGAACTTGAGCTACAGCAGTATTACGTTCTCGGATTATTGGAAAAAGTTACGTAATATTGTTAACATTGCAATATGCAAATCCAATTCAATCAATTCAATCGAAGCGCCTGAGAGGGATATATGGATTTTCTTCGATAGTCAGCAACATAATTCATTTTTTGTTTCATTGTACAAATAGAACAAACATGAATAAATTTCACTTCTTACATTATTTAAGCACATTACACTGAAAATCAAGAACAATTTTACAAAAGCTTGTCTCAATTACAACAAAGTGAGCTTCCAAATTTTACATTCCCATATAAATACGTATATACGGAGTAATATACGTACTATAGGGAAAGTTATATAATGCTGCGGAAATCCATTTCCAGATATCAACAGAAATACTCGTTCTGGGGTTCCCTGACACCGAAAAAAGGTTTGTTTTTTTTTCATTTTTTTTTCAAAATGTCCCTCCGACCGTCCATCCATCTGTCTGCCTATCCGTCAGTCCGTCTATCCGTCAGTCCGTGTATCCGTCAGTCCGTCTATTCGTCAGTCCGTGTATCCGTCAGTCCGTCTATCCGTCAGTTCATCTATCCGTCAGTTCGTGTATCCGTCAGTCCGTGATCCACTACCGCCTAAACCACGCGTACAATTTTTTTCCAAACTGAATGAACCATTGTCAATCTGGCCAGAATCCAAGCACTGCGATTTTGAAAAACATTAATTAATTTTTAAGGGCACTTTACATGAAGATCCTCCGAAAATTTAAAAATTTTTAAAAAACAGCTCCATGTTTTTATTTTTCCCTATACTATACGTACGTACGTACAGTATAGGGAAAGTTATGTAATGCTGCGCGAGAAAACGGCGGATTTTCTGCAGAAAAACTTTTATTACAGGGCCCTGGTAACGAAAAAGTGGATAAATTCAGTTGCTAAATTAAGAAAAAAATCTCCTAACACGTGGTGCAGCCAGAATCCCTGTTTTGTGGGTCCTTGATACCGAAAAACCAATTGAAAGCAAAACGTGTGTCCATCCGTCCGTCCGTCCGTCCGTCCGTCCGTCTGTGAACAACGCTAGCGACTAAATAGTTCATCCGATTTTCTCCAAAACTGATACTCCCCAATCGATCTGAACGATCTGGCGGTCCCTTTAATTTGAAACCGATATTTTAATTTTGGAGGGTACTTTATATGAAGTCCCTGGGACATTTTCAAAATTTTCAAAAAAATGGAGCCAACAATTTTGACTAAATTTTGTTGTTGGATAGTCTGAAGGTCATTTAAGAGAATGGCGTCTCATGTCGGTTGAAAACTCTGAATTTTCGAAAATTGCAAAAGTTTGAATGTTTGTCGGCGTCTTCCTCCAACTACAAAATTGCATATAAAAATGTTTCCTCCATATAAAATTTATTCTCCAAAGTGAGTTCTTTCAGTAAGGTCATGTTTAGTGTTTTGAAAATTTAAGTATTTTTTGCACAATATTGCGTGCAATATGTGCAAAATTATTTTAAAAAATTACAAAAACACGATTTTCTCAAAAACGGCTCAAAATTTTTTCTTTAAACTTTTGGTAGGGATAGTACTATATGCACTCTATGAGATGAAATAAACTCCATATTGCGGTATTCTTGTGTTTTTTCCGAAATTACCAAAATGTAATTTTCTTGACTTGCTTCTCACGTCGTTAATATTTACATTAGCGTTGATTTGTTGACATTATTATATTAATGAGTACATGACCTTTAAATAATGTTAAGAGAAGTTTATCGAGAACGCAACAGTTTTCTGTGAAAACTAGCTCAAAATTCCGCATTTTCAGAAACGCTCAAACGCCATTTTCTAAATAATGGTTCCAATTTTTTCCTTCAAACTTATGGAGCGGATAGAGCTAATTACACTTTTAATATGACGTAAAGTTCATTTTCGGATTTGTTTTTGTTTTTTAAAAGTTACAGAAATATGATTTTTTTAAAAATGTTTCACAAATCGTTAATATGCACATTACCAGCAATTTGTAATCATTATTATATTTATGAATGTAAGTGCTTCTAATGACTTCAAATGAAGTTTCTTGAAAACTCAAAAATTTTCTGTGCAAAAGAGCTTCAAATTTCGCATTTTTAGTTGCGCTTAAACGCCTTTTTTTATAAAGGGCTACAATTGTTTTTAAATAAATGCCTTTTAGGATGAGGTTTTTTTGTTCTTTAATATTCTAAAATTAATATTTCCGTTCTACCATTAGCAAACTGAAAAATTAGGAAAATGTCAACAAAATGTACTTTGGGCGGCGATAGATGGCAGCTGGGTTTCTCAATACTTATCAAAACTACATGTTCAAATAAGGCCATGCTTAATTTGTTGAAAATACGAGTCGTTTTTCCATAAATTCCTGACAAATAGGTTTCCAAACAATTTTTAGCACTGTTTTAAAATTCTCTTAAGTTTGAAATTCTCTTAGGTTCAAGCTTTCTTAGGGGAGTGGACGACTAATTTTTACGCCCAATTACTCCATAAATACTCATATTTTGAAAAAATTTAACATGATCTTATTTAAAGATCAAACTAACATGAGACCTGCACCATTCTGTTAAGCTTCCTCCTAAGGTCCAATTTAATAAAAAAATGTGCGTTTTTTAACAGAGATGGTTTAAAGAAAATAAAAATTTTCCATGTTTGACAGAAAATGTCGCAAAAAATACTCATGTTCTTGAAAAATTGAACATGACCTTATTTGAAGATCTGTTTTTATGAAGATTCTTTTTAAATAAAAAAGTGTATCTTCATAATTATAGTTACAGGAAGACGCCGAAAAACGTTTTAATGTTTTTCAATTTTCGAAAAATTAAGAGTTTTCAGCCAATATGAGACCTGCGTCATTCTCTTAACCATTCTTCATACTATCCAAAAACAAAATTTAATCAAAATTGTTGCTGCCATATTTTTGAAATGTCACAGGAGCTTCATGTAAAGTATCCCCGAAAATTAAATATCGATTTCAAATTCCAGGGTCTCGACATCGGATCGATCGGGAATATCAATTATGGAGAAACTCAGCTGAACGGCTTAGTCGGTAGAGTTATTCACACACAGACGGACAGACGTTTTGCCGTCAATGATTTTTCGGTATCAAAGAGCCATAAAACACGGATTCTGGCTGCACCATGTGTTAGTATTTTTTTTCTAAATTTAGCAACTGGATTTATCCACTTTTTCGTTTCCAGGTCTTTGTAATAAGAGTTTATCTGCCGAAAATTTGCCGTTTTTTCGCGCAGCTTTACATAACTTTGTCTTCTTAAGAATTTACATCTGAGGCGCGAGAAAGTAAAACATACGAGAATACCTGTGTCATTCTGTAGCCCCACTAGTTATTTCCTCCTATTCGTAAAAGTACAAGAAACAGTTACGAAATGCCGCAGAAAATCGATTTCGAGATATCAATTTCCTCAAGAACGGCTCCAAATTTTGAAACTTTTTTTTGCACGGAGAGTGTTAAATGCATTGAATAATAAGGTATACACATCATTTTGATGTGTTCTTTTGATTTTGTCAAGACTTACATATGTAATTTGTTAAAATATTTCTCACACCGTTAATATTTATAACTTAATCTTTGTTTACACATGATTGTACTGTAAGTACAAGAGTTTGGAATAATTTACAATGGAAGTTTCTCGAAAAGTCAAAAACGTTCTGCGAAACTGATCTCAAACTGCGCATTTTCGTATACGTTTAAAGAAAGCAATCAACAAGTAAATTTGCTTACGTCACACTGGCAAGTCTGGTTTGAGGAACATGGCAAAGTATTTGTATTAATTCCGTAACCTTCAAGTACCCTGGATACGAATCTTATTTAACAACGTAATGCAAATTGGAAAAGCGAATTCCGGCTGCATATAGTATTGGCTACCTGTTAAACTTATGGTGTAATTGACATCTGTTTGTATTCAATTCTTGAAATATTCTTTTTTATTCAACAGGAACTTTTAATGCTTGCATTGTATTTACAGGATATTTATCACTGAATTAAGATTTGTAAGATTGAAGTATTTTACTTTTTGCGTTTTTCAGATGTAGCCCCTCCCATTATGTCACATTTATCAACCTCGGGTCCTGGATGGGTATTAATATGGGTCAGGTTTACAGACGAAGAGTATCCCAGCATATTGGGTATTAAAGTGAGATTCACAGTAGAAATACTGCAAGATGGCGGCAAATGGGAAGCGAAAGAAGAACCCTTTAATAAAACTAGTATTTATACAAATAAAAGATTTTTTAATAGAGTACAATACGCTGGAGATAGGGCCATGCAGTGGCCCGTACACGAGTGTCCACAGTGGCCCAAAACTAAGATGTTCTGCCTGCTATTTACCGACAAATTTTCTTACTCGTCGGATTTCACGACACCACAAAAAATCGATCTCAAATCGTTAAAAGGTTGGGGAACGGCAAAACTGCCGGAAAAACCACCGCCCACGGACCAAAACAGGAAAATCTTTTTCACGGTAAGTAGAATTATCTGCAAACCATTATATTGTACGAGTGAAATTGTGAACTTGTGAGCAGGAGAGGTACTTCAGCTACATTGCACTTTATTTATTTCACATAAAAAGTTAAAAACTTTGGTACTATGGGGAGAAATGCAAAATGTGCATGTTTCTTGAACTCTGGGACGTATTTCAACTCGTATATTAAGACTAACTATGAATACAGGTAAAAATGAGCATTTTTGACAAGAATTGATATGAAATTAGTGGTGCTACCAAAGCACAAACTTTCTCGTTTTATTTCTAAATGCTACCCAATATTATATTTCTGCATAAAGCAGCAATTTTTCTCGCACCGAGACACGAACACAGATCCTCAGATTTAACTTGCCGGCACTCATACCACTACGCCACACAACCGCCGTACGGGACGAACTAGAGCAGAGGCATAAAATGGTACTGTGTACCCATTCATATAAAACACCCTCAACAATCCAAATATCCTTTAGAAACTCCCAAATCCTCCAGTCTATTCAGATCGATCAGAGAATGTCAATTTTGGTGACAATCGGCTGAACTATTTAGACACTACAATTTCCACAGACGGACTGATAGCCGCTTGTTTCAAAGGTTGATTGATAGTGATTCCGGGCATATCAACTGCTAAGGTCATTAGCCTCGTAAATATAATACATGTTTTTCTCGGGACGTAGCGGTGATCTTCCCCCCTCCGGATAGCTAAATCCGGCGCCGACCTACCGTCACCTAGCGGGATTTTCGCCAACCAGGTACTTCCCACCAGATGGGCATCGCCCCGGCCGGGGCAATACCTAAGCTTCCGACCGGTCCCCCGGCATGTGTGGTATTTAATAACCTCGGCCATCCGGGGGGACAAGTCATCTACACTTTCACATTAGACAAGACTTAATTGTTTCACTTCCAGCATTAGTGAACCGAAAACCTGAGAAAATGTGAAAAAGTGTCTGTTGGGGAACGAAAGAAGGTAGCTGGAAAGAGAATAATGCCCAAGCGGGAAGTTAGCCCAGGTGAAAGAGATTAGAAAACAAAATAGGGTGAGAAAACCTGTTCCATTCTATAGCACCACTACTTTTTTCTAAATTTAGCAATAGGATGTATCCACTTTTTCGTTACCAGAGCTCGGCAATATGGGTTTTCTGGCGAAAATTCGCCGTTTTCCGGCGCTTGTTTACATAACTTTCTCTTCTTATCAAGAACTTCGTAAGGCGAGAATATAATTATTTCTGAACCGTTAGGAATATCTAAGTTGATCCCATGGATACTGGTTATATTGTATTTAAATTTAATGTTGATGTATACATTAAGTTACTTAAATCGGTTAATGCAGATGCACAGAAATACAATAATTCATTTTATTGTACATAAGTTTTACAAATCCAACAAGAGATGTAAAAAATTGTTTAAAAGTTGAAAATTCGAAAATCGCATACAGACGCCTCCAGTTTTTTTTATCATCATTAATGGTATTTGTGCTTATAGTAATGGTGGCTCGCCACATTTTCAGTAAAGGTTTTGGATTTCTCAATACTTTTCTGCGGCAATAGAACTCGGATAAATAATACCCCCCAACCAAGGCTCGAACCAGCGAACCTTCCCTCCGAAGAACTGACCCACCTCTTTCCACAATGAACCGGTTGCTTGAGTTTGGTAAATAATCGATGTAACAACTATAAGATTTGAAGTTCGTATATCGTGCTTGAATCTGTGTTTAAATATTGGTAAATTTTTTTTCCAATCACATTTTGGCACGAATTTCAGATTTTTACATTGACTATTTCACTCATGTCTGTCCCCGTCGTAAGTAGCCAATGGTAAGCCTGGATATATTCAAATTAAACCAATCCCAGATGTTTATCGCCATCAGCTTGTTTACCTTTTTTTATCACTGTAAAACCTTTGTTTACCTTTTTAAGATAACGATAGCAATTGTTTCACCTCCAAAATAGCTCTTGTGCATCAATATAATATTAAAATGTGTGGTTTTGGTAATGTTTAAAACTCTGAAATAGAATCAATTATTAAAGATTCAGTGCCGAAACACAGCGAAAGGAACAGAAAAAGTGTGTGGAAGAAATTTCAAGAATTTTTGTGAAGATAGAAAATACAAATTGACAGCACAAACTACAAATGAAGAAATTACACATGTTTTAGGCAATTAATATACGAAGATTAGATTGTGAAGAGTACAAAGAATATGCCATCAAAACTACGTGGAACGTTACAACCAAAATTATTCAGGAAAATATTTTAATGAGTACACACGTGTGTTCAATCCATTCGAAAATGAGAAATTCCGCTGCTAATTCATCTTGTACATCTTCCATTTCAAATACTTCTATGGAAGACCAAGACTTAGAAACCAACTTCCTACAACTTTAATGATTGTGCTTTTAATAAATGTTCTTGTCAGTAGCCTTGTTATAATTGTTTTCCGAAACTTTTATTACCATAAAATTGAAACATATTTCAATCATTTTCTGCATTAAACTGTTATTCAAATGTAACTTGATTATAAGTTATTCCAGGAGGCAGTGATAAGTCGGAACTGAATGAAAGTTTTTCATTTTTCGATTGTAATTTTGAGTAATATTTCCCTTTTTCGTAATTCCTTTGATTTAAATTATCCTTTCAAATCATGTAATGTGTTTATTCGTGAAATAGTCACACTAAATATCACTCGAAGTGCTGTGCTAGCCGGTAAATTCACTCCTCGCTACGCGAGTCGTGAATTTACCGGCTAGCACAGCACTTCTCGTCATATTACTTATGATAAAATTGGTTTTAATTATTTTTCACTATCGTTTACATTGTTTAAAAACCTGGAAAAAAAATTATGTTACAGAATGTTATGAGACACATTCTTATGGTAAAATCTGAGACAGTACTCCAACGTTATCATGTCGAAAATAATTTTAAAAATTTATTTATTGTTTTCTATTTGAATTTGGCGACAAAATTGGTTGTCAAATCTTCAAATGCAACTACTTTTCTCCATCCCTCCAATTTTTTTCAGCCTGGTACATGCAATAGAAGCTGAGGAAAAATAAAACATGAAAATCACGTTTCTCATTGTATCTCTGCAACAGATTGCCTAGGAATCTTAGGGAATTGCTACGTTTTCTATTCTCTTTCATAAGAGTATCGCAATTATCGATTTGATTTGAGCAATTTTCACCCCCTTATTTGGCTATACCCTTTAACAACAGGATTTATCCACTTTTTCGATATCAGAGCTCGGCAAAAACAGTTTCTCTGCCGAAAATTTGCAGTATTCCGGCTCAGGATTACATAACTATCTCTTTTTACGAAGAACTTAGCAAGGCGAGAAAGTAAAAAATCGCTCTCGCGTATAATAAAATAAACTACTTGCAAAGGTAAATCAGCTACGAATTTAGACTATTATCCCTAGTACGTTACGTGTAAGAAACGACTTACTCCCGCGATATATTGGAAAAAGCACAGGCCTACGAAATTGAATTTTTGTTTTGCGGCACGGGTTTTGAAACGTCTCTAAACATAATTTTCATGTGCTGAATTCAAATCTGCTTGCCAGTTTTATCTATCACATAAGGATTTCGTATCAAACAGAAAATAAATATTTAATTTTTAATAATTTCTTGTCCATGAATATATTTTGAAGTTCGTAAAACGTTGTAATAATGTCATGTTGTAATATTAATTGCGCTAATACAGTAGTTTAAAATGAATAGTGAAATTTGAAACTCACCGCAGAAAAACTTATTTTCTCATCCGCTTTGTTGAACACAAACGCAGAGTTAACTGGCGGGTGTGTAATCTATTATTAAACACCAACAGTGGTCTGCCATTTTTATGTAAAGTTGATCAGGTCAAGTCGTAAGGTAAGTAACGTTAGGTTAAGTCAAGACCGGGATGTAAGAGCCATCTGTGTAAACGTGGAGCCTTGGAGGATATCGCAAGTTGATGGTTTCTAGGTCGTATGATTTAAGTTTTAACGCGGTCTCGTTTCCGCCTTTTTTGATGCAAAGTTGATTGGGTCAGGTGTTGGGTAGGGCTGATACTAGTTTGGCGTAGTGCTGCAGGGTGCTCCATTGAAGTTACTTCCCAGCACCTTCGCATACGTTAATAGTGAGGTTTGAGTTTTAAGTCTCTGTGATGTCTTCATAAACCTATTCAAGTGGTTTCGATCCACTCTCTT
Organism: Acheta domesticus; assembly: GCA_031308135.1. Classification (NCBI taxonomy): domain Eukaryota; kingdom Metazoa; phylum Arthropoda; class Insecta; order Orthoptera; family Gryllidae; genus Acheta; species Acheta domesticus. Next base: position 95,833,352 of record JAHLJT010002630.1, on the reverse strand, counting down.
ACTCCTTTCCCAGAATTTGAAAGAACTCCGCGGCTATTTAATGGCTCTATTTCTGCTTTTGCAGTTTCATGGCCACTTTGGGGTTTGACTTAGCTTCACCAGTAATTATTCTGAGGACGTTGTTTTGGAAAACATCGAATATAGTGAGGCTGGTTTTGCTTCCTAAGGAGATGACCTCCCTGCCATATTCAAGTACTGGGCATACATATGCCTTATAAGACGTAGCTAATATGACTTTTGTAGCTCCCTACTTGGTAGCGGACTTCTTGAAGTGCCGTGCCCACAATTTAAGGTTAGCGACTACATCCACAAACGTTTCTTTGTCTCTTGTGTCAGTTGAAACGATTCAGATCCACTCGAAATACCGGTCTACTTGCGGATGTTTGCCAACCAGGAGATCTTCTTCCTGCCAGTTCCCCGTCTACCCTGAACATTCCCCTATCATTATCAGTTGCGAAAGTTCATTTTCGTGTTTCTAAGTAAAAGAACAAGATACAGTTTCTCTAATTTTAATCATTTTTAATATAATAATAATAATAATAATAATAATAACCAGGGACCCAGAGCCGGCAGTAGCTCGAAGCCATCGTCAGAGATGAACCCGGGATGAATTAAAGAAAGTGATGTGGTGCTTTTACTACGCAAAAGCGAAAAATGAGGGCTCAGAAATAGAAGTTTTCAAGGTATGGAGAGAGCAGAACCCAGATATGAGACCTCCCCTAGACTCAAAGAAGCTTGCCAGTCAACGACGATGCATAGTCAGCACTGGACAATTTACAGCAGAACAACTTGCTGACATTGAGAGAAATGTGGAGTATGTACTACGCTCGAACTATCCACATGACGAACATGTAGAACTTGAAAATGATGATCCCGTGGAAGGTTCATCTCATTCCAGTGAAACACGTCAGTGGTGAAAATTCAACTGGCAATGAATTACACGATAAGGACATGATGCGAAATCTCCTTCGGCGCGAGATAGAAAGAGTTAGTCAACTTCCGTTAATGCCAAAGCTAAAAGAGTGATAGAAACAGTGAATTCTGTCTTAAATGAGGTGGTAGAGACCCCAGGCAGAGATCTAGATATTGCTGAAATCAATCACATAATATATGCAACTGGATATCTAGTATCTCAGATAATTTTGGGGCCAGCCAAGAACACCGACGGCCGACACCAAAACAGAGTAAACAGCTCTGTACCCCCATGGATGAAGAGAATTATGAAACGGATAGCCGACCCCCGGCGCGAAATATCACTCTTAGCTGAGGCATCTTCTAAATCAACGCACACCTCTAAAGTTCAACGAAAAATATTCAATGTTGAACAAAAATACCAAATTGAAAATGACACCAGCAGGCTAATGGTAGTTGAGAAGCTAAAAGAGAAAATTCAAGCATGGGCTCAACGAATTAGACGTTACAAACGCAGAATAGATTTCCGTGTACAGAATCGGTTGTTTGAAACATACGCGAAGAAATTCTATCGAAATCTGACTCAGAAACCGAATGGCAATGCTGTCACTCCTTCAAAAGATGATGTCGAGGCATTTTGGGCAGCAATCTGGGAAGAGAGCAAATTCTACAACAAAGATGCATCTTGGCTTCAATCTGAAGTTGATGCTGCAAATGAACTTGTGGAAACAGTGGAAGATGTTCACGAATTTTCGGAAGAGGACCTCTTCCACGCAATTAAGAACATGGAAAACTGGAAATTCCCCGGGATTGATAAGATCCAGATTTATTGGATTAAGAAACTAACAGCATTACATCCGCATTTAGCAAAGGCTATTAATAAAATTTTAGAAAATCCAAAGGAACTCCCGGAATTGCTCACACGCGGCATCACGTATCTGCTAGGGAGACAGGGAAAGGCTGCTGAAAGGGAGACAGCTCTTTGGCGAAGAACTACAGGCCAATCACTTGTTCGCCAGTACTGTACAAAGTTATAACTTCAGCCATAGTTGACAAAATGTACAGACATCTAGATAAGAATCATCTAATGCCAGTTGAACAAAAAGGATGTAGCCAAGGTTCTTATGGTTGTAAGGAAATCTTGCTACTGAATAAAGTCATCTTGAATGATGTAAAGAAACGAAAACGTAATTTGAGCATGGCTTGGATTGACTACCAAAAGGCCTTTGATAGTGTACCACACGATTGGATTTTGAAGACCCTGGAGATATATCGATTTCATACTAGACTTGTTGAATTTTGCAAGGCTAGTATGAAGTCGTGGAGTAGCAGGTTACTAATACAGAGCAAAAAGGAAGCAGTAGAAAGCAGAAGTATTCAGATTAACAGGGGTGTTTTTCAAGGAGATTCACTAATGTTCAGGAAATGGAGGGCAAAAAGCTTCCAGATGGAAAATTAATAGGAGGAAAGCACAGATTGACACACATATTTAACCAACTTCTTAGATCCCAATAAAAGTAAATATAAAAATTCATTGGGCTAGTCAAGAGGGTTTCTGAGATGAGCGTACCTAAAATAAGCCAATTTAACCTTGCCAGTATAGGCGGTACCTGCTCCCCTTAAAGGGGGAAGAAAGAAGCCAGAATCAGAAGCAGTTCTAGTAGCTGCTCAAGATCAGGCGTTGAGAACACGACATTATGATAAAGCGGTTCTCAAAATTTCCCAAGATGACAAATGCCGAATTTGCCAGGAGCAAGTAGAAACCATTGATCATATTGTCTCAGCTTGTCCAATTCTAGCAAAGACCGAATACTTAAAAAGACACGACAGGGTGTGTAGTTACCTCCACTGGCAGATCTGTACCGCCCTCGAAGTTCCAAACACATGCCTCAAGTGGTACGAACACTCACCAAAACCGGTGACATCGGTTGGATTGTGTACAATATTGTACGACCAACAAATTCAAACGGATCGCACGATAGCAGCAAACAAACCGGATATTGTTATCCGGGATTTTGAGAAAAATCGTGTCTACTTGTGGATGTTGCTGTACCTTGCGATCAAAATGTCGTAACCAAGGAGGCAGAGAAACGTCTTAAATACAAGAGTTTGGAAATTGAGATCAGCCGAATGTGGGGCGTAAAAGCACAGGTCGTCCCGATAGTTATCGGAGCTCTGGGATTTGTTCCGCAAAATTTGAGTAAGAACTTGTCTAAACTCCCCGGTAATTCAAAAGACTGGGAAGTGCAAGAAAATGCTTGATTTGGCACAGCTCATATTTTGCGTAAAGTATTGTAGAGGCACTGACAGTCCCTAGATCTGCTTCTTAGGTAGCTGGTTGCAACCTGGAGTAGATTTTGTACTCAGCCGACTCATAACATCCGTAATCGTGATATAGAGCAATAATAATAACAATAATAATAATAATAATAATAATGTCTTTATTAATGGCGAGGCTCAGGCCATAGGGCCTGCTCTTCCGCCTAACCACTCAATCTACATTGATACAGAGTAGTAATATTTTAAGAGGGAGAGGGCCAGCGTCTGGGAGAGAAAAACTAGGGACCACCCCGGCATATGCCTTAAGCGATTGAGTAAACCCAGAAAACGTCCATTAGGATGGCGGCTTAAGGCCGAACATTTTAAAAAACAAAGAGAGAAGTGGAAGAGAGTAGAAACACATATGGAAATGAAGAAAGTCCGGTAGAGAAAGAGGAAAGGAGAGAGACTAAAAGGGGGGACAACTATATATTTATGACTGTGAGTGCAAAACAAGGGACCATCCCGGCGTACGCATTAAGCGATTGAGTAAACCCAGAAAAATCTCAATCAGGATGGCGGCTTAGGGCCGAACATTAATAGAGCAGAATATGATATACACAGTAGTGAAAGAGAACAGAAAGAGGAGGGGGGAGACATAAAGAACTAGTGGTGCTACAACAGCACTTACTTTCCCGTATTAGAGAAAACAGCTACGTTGTACTGAAATATTGTACTGTATGCGCTACTAAAATTCTAGCGATTATTTGACAACGTCCAATTCAACCAAGAAGCGTCAAACTCACTGTTTCCATCGCAGTGTTCTCAGAACTATGTGAATTCTACAACTGCACAGAAGTAGAATACAAAAGTTTTGTAAACCTCTATTGGAAAAAGGAACCTGATGTCCTGGATAATATAGAAATGCATTCCACAGGGTCATGGTTAGCCCATAAATTCCCAGTGTTGCATTTTAGCAACAAGGCGCAATGAAGCATACTTTTAATTTTCAGCAATGCTGTTTTGGGCAACAACACATCCTATGTTAGGTGCTTGAATAGAAAGGTTTGGAGAACAAATTGGTAATGTGTGTTGGTCGTTATTCGTGTAATTATTGCTTCAGTGTTAATTGTATTATTCGTGACTTTGAAGATGGAGGGAAAAAGACGCCATCCAAGAGAAAAAAGGCAATTTTTTTTAATGTAATGACATTTTTTATTAGCTGAATGATTAATGTGTATTATTTTCTATTTTAACACGTGAATACTGTTAGTTGCTCACATCTACAATTATACGGCAATTATTGTTCTTGCATTATGAATGTTGCGAAAACGCAACACTGGACACATATGACCCCGTTATTATACCTGTAGCAACATTGTTTTTTTTTCAAGAACCTTACTACTGACGAAAGTTTTAGCTATTCTGGAAGAGAATTTGAAGGCATATGAAAATTCTGATAACTTTGTAGTAGTTTTTGCTCCTTCTGACTTTAGGATAGATGACAGATAAGAATACTGATAAAGATCTTGTTGTGACATACAATTTGATAGGTTAACAGCTAATTGCAGAAGGGAAATGATGGTAAAGAATAACAAATATATAGAAATATCAGATTGTTTTCAAGTCATCGGCGCATTAGCCTGTCACAAAATGAAAATGAAGGAACAATCAATTATTACCAAATCAATTATTATAGTAGAAAATGTTGTAGAAAAATGTTGTAGAAAATGGAAGAATCATAATCTTTCAAATAAAAAGAAATGAATAAAGTAAATGGAAAGAGTCAATGATGTTGAGACCAACGTTTATTGAGCACCCTCAACCTCCTCTGGAGCTCTTCAGTTTGTTTTTTCATATGATCAATTACAACTTATAATAAGGCATAGTGTGATATATGCTATTCTTAAAATCACTTTGTGATTAATTTTTTGTAGCATACTATTTGGGAGAATAGGCCTTGTTGTGACGAAGTAATGATACCCTACTACGGACGATATGGTCTGAAACACATCAAGGGCAAACCATTTCACTTTGGTTATAAAATTCGAAATCATATTTTGAGATTCGATTGATTGATTGATTCAGAGCTCGTCAACAACTAAGGTCATTAGTACCGTAAGTGTAGGGCACGTTTTTTCTTGGGGTGTGGTGATCTTCCCCCCATTGGACAGCGAAATCCCGCGCCGACCTTTCATAGACTAGATGGGTTTACCCCAACCAGGTATCTCCCACCAGTGGGGCACTGTCCCAGCCGAGACAAGCTCTGAACTCCCGAACGGTGTCCCGGCATATGTGGTAGCATAGTGTATGCTAGTGTAAGTGTATGTATTTGTAAGTACGACATGAGGATAGGACAAGAAAGGGGAAGGAAAGAGCGCGCGGTCCGTGACCTGTTTGTTAGGGTACTGCTCCGGCATTCGCCTGATGTTGATCGGAGAAGCTACGGAAAACTACCGACCAGAGGAGCCGGCCACTATAATTCTCTTCTAGACATCGACTGAATTCGATGTAGCTAGTGTCGAAAATACTACCACCGTTGGGACTCGAACCTATGACTTCCCGATCAGGGGCACCGTTTGTTAATGATAGCTTAAGTTTTATACTATTTAATAATGTTTATTGCTGATTTCGTGCGCCACAATAAAGATTCTACTATATGTAACGAGTTTATTTGCAGCAGCAGTCACTTTATTAAATAAGTGTAAAAAAGGTTGTATCTGCCTAGTGTTGCGTTTTCGCAACACTAAATTTTTGACAATAGAAATACTGGTGACTTGTATATTGTTATCCTACACATTTATAATTATAGTATCATGTTCTATAAATATGAAATATGTTGCCAACAAAAAAAAGGTCTGGTCATATATGGATTAGAGAAGAGTATTCTAAAACCATGCAACAAAATATATTCTACTCACTACAAATGGTAAAGCATTTGGTGCAAAACTAAATATTTTCTTGCAAATATCAACATAAATTAGACAATTATAACTCCTTTTCATACAGCTACATCAGGTCACAACAATCACATGTAATTCACAGATATTCGCGAGCGCAAAGTGAATTCCATTGTTGTACATCCTGCATTGTCGCTTTTCTGAGATCTATTAATTCTTTTTACTTCTATTTCAAATATTTCAAAATAAACAATTTCTAAAATATGAATGTGTAAATATATAACAAAAGGTCGTATGTAATAAACGACCAAGCTTCTTCGCTAGCTATTCGGAATTGCCACATACTCTTTCTTGCCAGCTACCATCTATCATCGCCAAAAGTACATTTTTTTGTCATTTTCTTAATTTTTCGGTTTCCTATTGGTAGAACAGAAACATTAATTTTAGAATTTTAAAGAACACAAAAACCTTGCCGTAAATGGCAATTTTCTTTTAAAAATTATGTGCCGTTTAAGAGAAAATGGCGTTTTAGCACTACTAAAAATGTGAAATTTGAAGCTCATTTTCACAGAAAATTTTTGAGTTTTCAAAATACCTTATTTGAAGTTATTTGAAGCACTGACACTCACAAATATAATCATCTTTACAAATTGCGGATAATGTGCATATTAAAGATGTGAGAGATCTTTCAAAAAATTTACATTTATATAATTTTTGAAAAAACAAAACAATAACTCAAAATAAACTTTACGCTATACTAAAGAGTGTAATTAGCACTATCCGTTACAAAAGTTTCAAGAAAAAAATTGCAGCCATGTACGAGAAAATGGCGTTTGAGCATTTCTGAAAATGCCGAAATTTGAGCTACTTTTCACAGAAAACGGTAGTGTTTTCGAGAAACTTTACTTGACATTATTTAAAGCATATATACTCGTAAATATAATAATGTTAAAAAATTGCCGATAATGTAAATATTAACGACGTGAGAGACAAGTAAAAAAAATTACATTTTTGTAATTTTTGAAAAAACCAACCTATAGACCAAAATGGCTTTTATGTCATTGATAGAGTACATTTACCACTATCCCTACCAAAAGTTTAAAGAAAAAATTTGGAGCCGTTTTTGAGAAAATTTTGTTTTTGTAATTTTTTAAAATTGCACATATTGCACGCAATATTGCACGAAAACTACCAAAATTGTGAAAAACATTTACATGACCTTTATTAAAGAACTCAATATGCAGAACAAATTTTATTTGAAGAAAAAATCTCTATCTTCAATTTTGTAGTTGGAGAAAGACGCCGAAAAAAATTCAAACTTTCACAATTTTCGAAAATTCAGAGCTGTACGTGAAAATCGGACCTATGCCATGTTAAAAAGTGTATTTTCCTCTATTCATACAAGAAATTTAAAGAAAAAATTTGGAGCCGTTTTTGAGAAAATGTTGAAAATCCCCGGGGGGCTTCATATAAAGTACCCCCAAATTTTAAAGAATCTTTTTCAAAATCACAAAGCTTCGACTAGAATCAGATCGACTGGGGAATATGAATTTTGAAGAAAATCGACCGAACGGTTTAGGCGCTAGCGTTGACCACAGACGGACAGACGGACGGAATGCCGTCAATCGATTTTTAAGTATAAAGAAGCAACAAATAATGGATTTTGACCACACCACGAGATAGAGTAGAGAGGGATTTTTTTCTTAATTTAGCAACTGGTTTTATCCACTTATTCGTTTTCACGGCCCGGCAATTAATTTTTTTCCGCCGAAAATTGGCCATTTTTTCGCGCAGCATTACATAACTTTCCCTATACTACGTATATCACTCCGTGTATACGTACGTATACGGGAAAGTAAAAAATGGGGAAATTTGTGAGAAAAAGGGTAGTAAGAAATGAGACGTCCAGTGAGAGAGGGAGCTAACTCACAAAATAAAAAAAATCGACTTTTTGACATATTTCATGTTTAATCTTTTATTTATTGCGTAAATTTCATAAATGTATCATAACCCACCAACACTAGCACCAGAACATCAGATGTATTTGGTACATTCCGTATTCAATCCACCATAATAATTCTAAGAAAAGTCTTTGGAATATAAGTATAAGATTATTATATATTTGATGTAAATTGTCGATTTGACACATAAATTTCACGGGCTTCCAGTATCTCATGTTTTGAAAGGGAACCCAGTGGTAACACTAGGAAGAATGAATGTTCTTCATTAGGAAACCACGATTCCCGTGACCGGCTGAGAAGGCTCAGGGCAACAACTTTTCCCACTGCAGTGTCTCTAAGAGAAAGGTTCTAAGTTTCGATTCCCGGTGGAATCTCGGCACTAGCTAGGTCATTTTCAACCGCTGACTGGAGAATTTTAGCAGCTGGCTACGCATTTTCTAGCTGCCGGTTTTTCCATTGTTTTCTCCGATCGATACCAGCTGAATGACAGATCAGTGCCTTAAGAAACGGGCCACGGACAGCGCACGATCTTTCTTTCCTCATCCTGTCCCATCCTCTCCTCTGCTCACAAACACTTACTCTTAAAGGCACTACTGTTTACATCGGGAGACGAATCATCAGCTTGGAGGTTGTCCCGGCTCGGATGGTGCTCCATTGGCGAAGATACCTGGAATGGGAAACCCCGTAAGGCGACGTGTAGATCGGCGCCAGATTTTACGTCCCAGCGGGGAACACCGCCACCTCCCGGGCTATAACGTGCACTACACTAATGGGACTAATGACAATAGTAATTGAAGCTCCTGAAAAAATAATCACTGGATGTGTGTGTCGGACAGCTCGGAGAAAAGTGGTAAGAACGCATTCATGATGCAACAAAATGGACAAGACAAGAAAGTAGTAGTAAGAGGAACAGTAAAGAAGAATGTTGGTGACACGACAGGGAAATCGTTACCCAAGAATAAACAATGCCCTCTCAAGAATAAACTATATGCTAGCGGACGATGAAAAACATGCAAATATTCAAATTCAAGGAATTTGCAACAGACAAATCGTATCTTCGTAATGCCGCCACAAGAAAATAATACAGTCAAACTTGAATACTCTGAATGTTGGAATAATCACAAATATAATCAGTCCATAGATTGGTGAAAAAAATCTTGCTTTAGGGCTGTGAATCTGTAAAATACTTTTAAAATTGCTAAATCATATTTTCCCAAATAAACAAGATTGAAGAAGTCTTGAAGATAACCAGGAAAAATCGTCCCCTTTATTATACAAATAACTAGCGTACCCGTGCGAGATCTCTCGCATGTTAAACCCCACCCTTTCCCTATCCATTTGTCTATCATTTCCATTAAGAAGGAGAGTCGTTAATGAAACGTGTTTATTTGTTTAAAAATGTATAAGAATAACTTCTAATGTACCTACTGAATATCAAACAAAAATAATAATACAATTGATGTTGAAAACAAATTTTCAATAAAGGTTTATTCAGTATTATAGAGAGATATTCTTCTTTAAAAATAACATTTGAAATAATTATTCAATCTTCCTTGAGAGTTAGCTTTTCGCTTTCCTTGATAGTCATAAAAATATTAGAAAAAGTTTTTACAGTTGAGAAAGCCAAGTTAAGTACGAAAATACCGGATCGGGAAGTTACAACCCTACTCTTTACAATATTATTTAAGTTTCCTCGTTTTTTATGAGGAACAAAAGGTGTTTTGGACAGTCAGGGCGCCAGCTTGCTGGGGTGCGAAAATTGAAAAATTATATGTTTACTAAAAAGTATTGGATTATTTTCTGCGTTCTTACGTACCTCAAGAAAAGCAATTCCGAGCCAAAAAATAATCAAATTTATATTTTCATCTTTGAGTACAAAAAACCCTTTGTTTCCGTTAGAAACAGTTTAGTAGGCTTAGAATTCACTTCGGTACATGGGAATGTTGCTCAAACAATGTTTGCGTATTGAATGTCTTAACGAACCGACATCTTGAGTTGAATATCAAACGGTATTTTTATTTACAATATGAGATTGCAACTGGGCGTTGATAAATGTGTACCATGATTCCACCACCATTTAAATCATGCGTTTGGACTGCGAATGTTGGCAGTTGCCGAGTGACTTGCGCTATTCATTCTATAATTTTAAACTTAGTTGTTTTTAAATTAATTCATGTAGTATTTTAGGCTAGCGCGTTTTGATTTTTGTTTTTCATTTATTTCAAGCTATTTTACTTTAGCTAATTTAAAAAGATTGTTCCTTGTGTTGTGCCATAGCACACTTTTTACCCTACTACCACCGCGTTCCCGTGCGAGAACTCTCGCATTTCAAACTCCATATTCATCCCTATCCTTCTATTTCTATTCTAAGATCGAAAATTTGTTAACGAAATTTGTTAACTGTATAAAGGTAACTCGCGATGTACTAATACAATATCAAATACAAATAATAAACAATGCAATTGATGTTTTAAAAAAATTATCAAAAAAGATTTATTCAGAATTATGGAGAGTTTTCTTGGAACAATTCACAACACTTCCTTAAAGACAACATTTGAACTAATTCAATATTCTTTGACAGTTAACTTTAAGCTTTTCGTGATAGTCACAAAAAATATTAGCTTTTTACTTATGAGGAAGCTACGTGTCTGAACCGGCTGACATGAAAATCATCGAATCACTGCTGAAAACGAAAATACTGGTATAGGTAAAACACAAACACAGTCTTCGCTCTTGACTGTATACCCATATCCCTCCACAATTAGGTCTACAGCACTTGTAGGCCACGGCTAAACGTTAATTGAATAGTTTCACTACACGCATAAGAAACATCTTCATAGGTATCAAGCAACTATAATAGTACTTTAGTTGTTGCTGGAGAGCAAAACTTGAATTAATGATTATACAAATAAACCTCGTCAGACTGTACAAACCACGGTGTACACAAAAAGCGTAAATATAAGATGGGGGAATCTAAACCTTCTAAATGTGTCGTGAAACGATGACGACCAGCCACAACGGGTGAAATATACAGGTGGTTTTGGTAATATCGAAACGCCGAACCGAAAACTTAATTCAGAGTCCGAGAATGTCTCATCTTGTAGATTATAGTGTAAAAAACGTTTCTTTGAGGCCTTTGGCCTCAAAATTTTAGATTTTAAGTCCATAGAATGCTTTGTTTAGGAGTTATTTGACAATATAGATCCGAAAACATTGGAAAGTGCTGCGGGTTGCATTTTACATGAATAATTATAAGCGTTTTTTAAACAAATCCTTCATATTTTTAAAAGTCAAAGTGTAATTCGTCCCGTCTCCGTGAAATTATCTTTTTTAAAGAGACCTCAGTTATAAAGATTGGTTGCGCGTGAGAGCCGCAACGGAAAGGTATACTACTGAAATAATCGATACTACTGAATACAGGAGACGATCGATAAAACAAACTCAACGCAAAACTCAATTTATCTCAGTACCATACCCTTGTGGGTCAGCCCCCCCTCTCACCCCCCAACTCAAAATTGCCGTTATATGGTCTCGAAGCTTTTAAATATTGTAACAGTTTGTTTTTCTTAAATGTACAGTAACTCTTGATGAAGAAGAAGAAAAAAAGTCTTAGAACCGTAGAGATGAAAAACGGTAAAAATTAATGGAACATTTTAATAAAATTGTTTCATATAAATTATGGTTTCTGGTTTCTGTTTTAAAGTTTTTATTTTATTGTATACGTACGTATATATGGAGTAATGCTCGTAGTGTAGGGAATATATAATGTTGCGCGAAAAAAACGGCAGATTTTCAGCAGAAAAAATTCGTTGCCAGGCCCTGATCGAAAAAGTGGATAAATCCATTTGCTGAATTACGAAATAAATCCTCTAACATATGGTGTAATCAGAATCCCTTTTTTGTTAGTCCTTGATACCGAAAATCCCGTTGACAGTAAACTGTCCGTCCGTCCTTACGTCCGTCCGTCCGTCCGTCCTTCCGTCTGTCCTTTCGTCCGTTCTTCCATCCGTCCTCCTTCCGTCCGTCCGTCCTTCCTTCCGTCCGTCGTTCCGTTAGTCCTTCCGTCCGTCCTTCCGTCAGTCCGTCCTTCCGTCCGTCCGTCTGTCTCTCCGTCCGTCCTTCCGTTAGTCCTTCCGTCCGCCCTTCCGCAAATTTCGCATTTTGCGTTCCTCTTAAACGCCGTTTTCTTAAAGATGCCTTCACATTTTTCAATAAAAATTGCCATTTAGGATGAGGTTTTAATCGTCTTTAATATTCTTAAAGTAATATTTCGGTTCTGCCATTAAAAAAACTGAGAAAATGTTTAATAAAAATATATTCTGGGCAGCGATAGATGGCAGCTGGCAAAGGTATGTGGCAAGAGACAAAAGCAAGACCAGACCAAAGAAATTAGAAAACTAACTAGTACGAGAAAGTCTGTGCTATCCTTTAGTGCCACTAATTTAATAAACTAAGAAAGCTACAATATTGCATACTTTCTCGCATTATTTCTAACTACTCAACCATATTATACTACTAGAAGATGCAAAAGTGTTTTCAACTATCGAAAAATATTTTCCGCACCGAGACTCGAATTCAGGTGAGCCGAGCTAACTACCGTAACCCATACTACGCTACAGAAGAGTCTTAGTTATTGGGCCGACGCTGAACCCAATATTTCTAACATTCAATTTTTACTATTTCGAAAATATGGAGAGTTTACCAAAAATGGCACTAGCACCTTTACCGTTACATACGTGAAGAAAATTTAATGAAAATATGGTGTGGTCTTTTGAGAAAATAATTCTTTTAGAAGGCAATGACGCCGTCTTTAAGAAATTAAGCAAATTTGGACATCTTTAATTTAACTATCCGATTTGATTCTTTAATTTAAAGATGTCTCTAACCCTTAATGAAGCTTTGAGCAAAGCTTATCAGACTCTCAAATGCTCGATCGAGAGAGGTGACTCAGTACATCAGCTGATGTCACTGCAATGCCTCTGATCACGAGGTCCTAGGTTCGATTCCCGATGGCGACAAGATTTTCGACACTAGCTTGTCAGATAGGTCGAGTTCAGTCGCTGTCTGGCGGAGAATTCTAGCGGTCGACTGCTTTGATCGGTAGCTTTCCGTGGTTTCTCCGATCAACACCAGGCGAATGCCGGAGCAGTACTCTAACAAACGGGCCACGGACCGCGCGCAATCTTTTCTTCCTGTTCCTTGTCCTATCCTCAACCCTTACACACACACACTTACACAGACATACACTACACTACCACACATGTCGGGAGTCCGGTCGGGAGCTTAGAGCTTGTCCTGGCTGGGGCGGTACCCTGTTGGTAGGAGATAACTGGTTGGGGAAAACCCCGCGAGTCCTCAGTGATCTTCTCCTGCCGGATCTCGCCATCCGGCAGGGGAAGATCACCTCTACCTCCCGATGAAAAAAAGAATGCACCACACTTACCTAATACTAATGAACTCAGTAGTTGACGCGCCCGGAATTACTAACAATCAATGAATCACATACTCGTTATGACTCTATATCGGACCTTTCTGTAAACGGATCTTAATCTGTGATTCCCGCCACTCCATCACTGAATTATTTTTGTAGTTCAGAGTTTCCGCTTAGAAAATTGAAGAAAATGAAAAACTGTAAGTCTTGCGGTCCGGATGGTATTACATCCGATATGCTAAAGATAGCAGGGGAGACAATAATACCATATTTGGTCAGACTTTTCAATGTATCAATCAACAATGAAAGTGTACCGGATGATTGGAAATCTGCTTTAATAGTGCCAATTTTTAAAAGTGGACAAAAATGTGAAGTGCAAAATTATAGGCCAGTTAGTCTTACGTCAGTAGTCTGTAAATTGTTTGAAAAATTATTATCTAATTCGATTAGAAATCATTTGGATCAGACAGAATGGTTTTTTCGCGGGCAGCATGGCTTTAGAAATGGCTTTTCTTGTGAAAGTCAAATTATTTCCCTTACTCAAGACTTGTCTGATGTAATTGATTTAGGGGGAAGAGTGGATGCAATAGTTATTGATTTTGCCAAAGCGTTTGATGTAGTACCGCATGACATACTGATATTGAAACTTATTGATGCTAAAATTGACAGGCGGGTAATAGCATGGATAAGTGAATTTCTTCGCGATAGAAATCAAAAGGTTCGAATTGGACAGCATTTATCATAAAAGGGTAACATTACTTCCGGAGTCCCTCAGGGCAGTGTCATTGGCCCACTGTTATTTCTTATCTTTGTAAATGATATATCGCAAAATATAACGTCAAAAATTCGACTCTTTGCCGACGACTGTATATTATATAGGGAAATTACAGAACAGCACGATATGTTTCAACTACAGGAAGATTTAAATAAGATTAATGATTGGGCAAGAGCTAATAAAATGACTGTAAATGGAAATAAAAGTAAAGCGATCACATTTTGTAGGGCCAGAGACTTTCATACATTGCCTTATCAGCTAGGTAATGACGTAGTTCCGCGAGTCTCAAACTGTAAATACCTTGGCATCCTCTTGGATAGTAAGTTGGGATGGGAGAAACAAACTAACTACGTAGTGGGTAAAGCTTGGAGGTCTTTGCATTTCGTCATGAGAAATCTTAAAAAATGCAATACGAAAGCAAAAGAAATCGCGTATACCTCGCTTGTTAGGCCAGTAATGGAATATGGAGCTAGTTGTTGGGATCCGTACAGAATAGGACTTAAGAGCTTAGAGAGGATACAAAACAGAGCGGCAAAATACACTTTTCGGAGGAACATACCTCCACGTTGGGAATCGTTAGAACATCGGAGAAAAAGGGCTCGACTTTGCGTAATGTATAAATCTTACACTGGTGGCTCTGCATGGCAGGAAATACGGGGAAGGCTAGATAAACCAGATTATTTTAATAGATTTGATCATAAATATAAAATTAGAACTAGAATTCAAAGAACGGACGTAGGCAAATTCTCCTTTGTAAACAGAACAATCGTAGATTGGAACGATTTGCCTGCGACAGTTTTTGAGCCCTTTCCTTGCTCAGCGCGTGGTTTTAGAAAAAAAGTATAGGAAATTAATCAATAGGGTGAAAACGTGCAGTGAAGTGAAGTGAAGTGAAGTGAAAGGTGCGATTATGGGTAGTAAACTAAAAAGTATTGAGCTATTAGTATTTAGGTAAAGTTTTATGAGGTGCAGTGACGTGAAGTGCAGTGAAGTGATGTTAACGAGTGTTTTTACGTGTTAGAAATGTAAAAATTATTATAAGTATTGTATATTATTATGTTGTAGGTAAAAGTGATTATCCATATTTGTCTGAATATGATTGTGAGTGAATACTTGTAGGATGGTGTGTATGCGAGTGTTCCTTTGTCTTTGTATGATATGTATGTAAGCGTGTATGTTTGTATGTATGAATGTTGGTGTGATATGTAAGTTTATTTACTTAAATGTTAGTATATATGTAGTTTCATTTGTTGTATATGTATAGGCATGTAAATGCAGTTGCATATTCTAGGTAATGAAGAAGATAATTCGTTTGTTTTTCATATTGATTTTTTATATATTGTTTTTATAGTTAATTGTGTTTCGTAATTTTAATGTACTTTTGTGTTTCTGTATTCTGCCACCGGGCAACATCAGCCCAATTGTAGAATAAACCCTATCTATCTATCTATCTATCTAAAAGCAGTTATGATACTTATCTACTGTACGGTTGTCGCGGGAAATAATTTTAGCATCATATTGTAACAAGATATTGCCGACCTGGATGGCCGAGGTGGCTACAGTGTGCCGACTCAGCCCCTCGGTCTGAAGGGTCGCGAGTTCGATGTCTTGCGAGTCTGCTGACCGCAGAAGAGCTCGCAAGTGTGTGTCTAGTGTAAAGGTAATTAATATGTCCCGATGAGGATTATAGTGGGTAACCGGCGCGGATAGCCAAAATTGGCATCCCCTGAAAACTGAAAAAAGCCCCAGGAAGAAAGAAAATTGTATTTTGATATTCCTTGTACACGTGTGCTAACTTGGTCCTTTTGTACTTCTCGTAATCAAAATGTTTTCTTCAAACTCTTGCAGTTGGAGACATTTCGCATCCCGTTATATTATCCTCTGTCAATATATGGCGAAAAATACAATATCGTACTAAATCATTATAATTGCGATCCTTTTAGTGATTGCCCAAAATTCAATGGGAAATTACCATCGGAGAGCGATTTTGACGAAGATTTGGAAGAAATGTTGTCGGTAATATAACTTAATAATCAGTAATTTAAGATATTCTTTTAGGAATTAAAGTACAGATATGCATTAGTATAAGTGTAGTTGTAGATATTAATTGACAAGTTTTAGTTTCAGTTAATGATTCGAAATTTTATCTGCAAGGGCTCCATTTTCTCAAGATAACATATATCAGTAAGAATAGAGTAAAATACACTTATTTAGTTGGCATTGGTTCGAATTTCACGGTTAATTCTGAATTTTCGAAAATTGCAAAGTTTGGATTTTTTCGGCGACTTCCTACAACTACAAAATTGAAGATAGAGATTTTACCTTCAAATAAAATTTTTTCTCGGAAGTGAGTTCTTTCATTAAAAGTTCATTATAGTTTCATTATAAGTACTTGTACTTTAAATATTATGATATAACGTTTCACGAAAATTCAACCGTTTTCTGTAAAAAATATCTCAAAATTCCGCATTTTCAAAAACGCTTAAACGCCATTTTCTCACAAACAGCTCCAATTTTTTTCTTCAAACTTTTCGAATGGATAATGCTAATTGTCCACTATAATATGATTTAAAGTTTACTTTGGGGTATTTTTTGTTGTTTCAAAAATTATTATATTAATAAGTACATGTGCATTTTAATAATGTCATACAAACTTTCTCGAACACTCCATTGTTCTCTCAAAATTCCGCATTTTCAGAAACCCTCAAACGCCATTTTCTTCCATAAATGGCTCCAAATTTTTTCTCCAAACTTTTGGAAGTGCTTTGGGATAGTGCTAATTGCACTCTTTAATATGACGTTAAGTTCATTTTGAGGTGTTTATTTGTTGCTTTTTTTTTCAAAAATTACACAAATGTAATTTTTTGAAAGATCTCTCACACCTTTAATATGCACATTTCCAGCAATTTTTAAATTATTGTATTTGTGAGTGTAAGTTCTTCAAATGAAGTTTTCGAAAACTCGACATTTTCTGTGTAAAAGCGCTTCAATTGGTTAACCGTGAAAACCGGACATATGCCACCATTATAAATGCATTTTACTATATTATTACAAGAAATTAAAGAAAAAATTTGAAGCAGTTTATGAGAAAATTTTGAAAATGACGGGGGCTTTATGTGTAGTACTCAAAATTTTGAAGTAAGTATTTCAAAATCTCGGCGCCTCGAATGGATCAGATCGACCGGGAAATATCCATTTTGGAAGAAATCGTTTAGGCGCTAAGGGTGTTTACAGACAGACGTTTAAAAAAACATTTTTTGGTGTCAGGGAACCTCAAAACGTGTATTTCCGTTAAAATCTCAAAATCGATTTTCCGCAGGATTGCATAACTTTCCCTGTACTACGTATATTACTCCGTATATACGTGTGCATACGGGAAAGTAAAAATTGAAGATAGAAACTTGTCCTTCAATTAAAATAGTAAGATATTTCATGAAGGTCAGTACATTTTTTTGAAAGTTTTAGTAGTTTTCGCGCAATATTTGCAATTTAAAAAAATCACAGCATGATTAGCTCTACAACGGCTCCAATCGTTTTCTTTAAACTTTTGGCAGGGGTAGTGAAAAATGTACACAGAGAGGTGTCACAAACGCCCAATTGCCCTATCGAATTTTTTTTTTCAAAAATTACAAAAATGTCATTTTTTTACTTTTCTCACGCCGGTAATATTTTAATTAGCGACGATTTGTTCACATTATTATATTTACGAGTACATGTGCTTTAAATAATGCTGTAAAGTTTCTCGAATACTGAACTGTTGTGTGAAAACTACCCCCAAATTCCGCATTTTCAGAAACGCTCAAACACTATTTTCTCATAAATGTCTCCAAATTTTTTCTCCAATCTTTTCGAACGGATAGTACTAATTGCACTCTTTAATATGACAAAGTTTATTTTGGGATTTTTTTTCAAAAATTGCACAATTGTAATGTTTTTAAAATATTTTTCTCGCCTTTAATATGCACCTTTCCAGCGCCTTTAATATGCAACTTTGTAAACCTTATTGCACTTGTGAGTGTAAATGTTTCAAAAGACTTCCAATGAAGTTTTTCGAAAACTCAATAGCTTTTTGTGAAAAAAAGTTTAAAATTTATAATTTACATCAATGCTTAAATGCCGTTTTCGTAAAATCGGCTCCAACGTTTTGAAAGAAATTTGCCATTTAGGGCGAGGTTTAAATGTTCTTTATTATTCTTTGAATAATATTCCCGTTATACTATTAGGAAACCGGAAAATTAAGAAAATGTAAAAAAAAAAAGTACTTTGGGCGGCGATAGATAGCTGCTGGCATGAGAATGTGGCAAGTCCGAATAGCTAGCCGAGACCAGAGGAAATAGAAAACTAATACGGGAAAGTCTGTTCTATTCTGTAGCACCACTAGTTACATATGTGTAGAACTTTTAATGATTTTTTTTTCCACAGGGCCCTATGTTCGACGAGGAGCATCCGTCAGCCCCACGTAGAAGACCGATGCGACGGCCTTGGCCGAGGGAGACTCAACTCTGGGTTATCTTCATAGTTTTGTCCCTTTTCATCATAGCTGTAATTCTTCCACTTCTTTTCTTCTTTGCGACGAGGTAAGTATAACAACATTCGCATAGAAGATCTTACGGCCCTTTTTTAATTAATAAAGACATAAAAGCTTTTTATTTTTACATTTTCGAATATGTAGTATAGGGAAAGTGTCGTTGTTGGAACTCATTTGAACAGTGCGAACTCAGTTTCTGAAAGAGAGATCATCACTCATCAGCCCGGAATAATTCAGAAAAAACGAGAACCGTACATTTGGATCACCTAGGCGAGTCGTGGTTTGGAAACTTGGAAAAAAGATTTGATTTGGAAAAACCCACTTTATTTTTCAACATAGTTTCCTTCTAGCATTTGGCCCAGCATGTTTCCATTATTTTTATGCCATTGAAGAAATAGGTTTTGTCCTGCGAAATACACTGTTGCAGCAGCAATCAATCCTTCATTTGATGAAAATTTCTGTCCACCAAGCCAAATGTTAAAGTTGGGGAAAAAAAGATGTCACTTGGGGCTAACTCCGGTGAGTATGGTGGATGAGGAACCAATTCTAATTCCAAATGATGCAATTTTGACATCGTGCCTGGTGCTGTGTGGGATGGTGCGTTGTCTTGATGGAACAGCACTTACTTGTGCGCACATCTTGACTGTTTTTCAATCAATTCCTGTTTTATATGATTCAATGGTGCAGCGTAATAATGCCCAGTTGTAGTTGTGCCTTTTGCAAATAATCTTAAAGGATTACTAGCGAAATACCAGCCGTTGCCCGGGCTTTCTTTATATGCAATGCTTGTGTAAGAGGAAAAAGATATATTTTATACTAGCACGACCCAGCAAACGTCCTGCTCCCTCTCTCTCTCTCTCTCCCTTTCCCTACCTCTCTCTGTCTCTGTGTCGCTCTGTCTGTTTCTCTCTCTCTCTCTCTCTCTCTCTCTCTCTCTCTCTCTCTGCATACAGATGGTGTGCACGTTGGCCTAGCAGCGCCCTCCTTTGTGTGATAGGTCAGGTCAGTGTTATGCTATATTCAGTCTGTGTAGTACCGTCAAACGATGTGGAAACGTGCAAGCAAGTGGCGGTATGCCTCATCGACGCCAAAGAGTGAAATTTCAGCCTCAGAGTGGGTTCGAACGGGGCAAAATGATCGGTCTCCGAGGAAGCGGGTTTGTCGTTCCGTGGAATTCCGGTTCAAAATAGGCGCGCTGCTACGACAGTCATGCGAGTATGGAAGAAGTGGATAGAGGAGGGTTGTACGCAGCGACGTGCGGGGACCGGACCACACAAAGTGACCACAAAGCGAGATGACCGTCGTCTTGTTCTCATGGACGTAACCGACAGAACAGCGTCGTCCACAGTGTTGACTCGACTTTACAACGGGTGATCATGTTTGCGTCGACGGATCGACGTAGTCTGCTGAGAGCCGAACTGGTAGCACGCATACCACTTCGTTGTATTCCGTTGACCAGGAAACACCAAAGCCTAAGACATTAATTCACATGTGAACGTGTTCACTGGCGTGCTGAGTGGCAAAATATAGTGTTTTCTAACAAGTCCCGCTTCGATTTGTGATACAGCGATGGTCGCGTACGTGTTCGACGCTACCGTGGTGATCGCAATCTGCAAGCTTGTATTGTTCCGAGCAGTAGCGGACAAATAGTCCGACAGCGGACAAATTTCCGAGCAGTCAAATGTGATGGTTTGGGGCGCCATTGCCTACAATGTGTGATCTGGCCTCATACGTATTATGGGCAATCTGAATAGCAACCCCTACATCAGAGAAGTTTCAGAGCCCGAGGTACTACCCCTCTCGCACGCAGTTTCACATCCCATATTTCAGCAGGACAATGCGCGACCGCATGTGGCGAAGAATGTGCAAGCTTTCTGCGAGGAACGACGGGTATCACTGCTTCCCTGACCCCGCACGTTCGCTTGACACGTCGCCTACCGAACATGTCTGGAATATGATTGGTCGGCAACTTGTTCGTTCTGGTCCTCCTGTAGCCACTGTAATTGCTTTGTGGTCAAGCGCAGAAACCGCCTGGCAGTGTGTTCCCCAGCAACATATACAGGCTCTCGTTAAATCCATGCCACAACGTTTAGAGGCTCTGACGGCAGCGCATGTCGGCTTCACACCGTACTAAATACTCATGGTCAAAATGCAGATGCAGTTCTGTAATTCTAATCATTTGTATTTTGTGATATTCCTAATCTGTGACATAAATTTCATTGCAATAGTATGTTTCATTCTTGGTGTTGCAATTTTCACAAACATCGGTGTATTTTAGTTGTAGACAGACGCCGAAAAAATTCTGAACTTTTACAATTTTCGGAACATTCAGGTTTTCGACGAACATGAGACTTGCACCTATCTTTAAAACGTCGTTCACACTA
The DNA here is from genome assembly GCA_031308135.1 of Acheta domesticus. Lineage (NCBI taxonomy): Eukaryota > Metazoa > Arthropoda > Insecta > Orthoptera > Gryllidae > Acheta > Acheta domesticus. The sequence goes on along the minus strand of JAHLJT010002630.1, from coordinate 95,812,202 downwards.
TCCAGCAAAAAATTAATCAAAAACGATGGAGCAAATTTTTTTTGAAAATTTAAAACATGTCCCGGGGTCTTCATGCAAAGTACCTCCCAAAATTAAAATATCAATTTTAAATTCTAGAGGAATTGACATCAGCCAGATCGATTAGGGAATATCAGTTTTGGAGAAAATGGGCCTATCGGTTTACCCGCTAGCTTTGTCCGATAGCCCGCTACCCGCTAGTTACGGACAGACAGGCAGACATTTTCCCGTCTTTCGATTTTTCGGTATCAAGGACCCACAAATCATGAATTTTGGCAGAACCACTTGTTGGAGGATTTTTTTCTAAATTTACCAATTGGATTTATTCATTTTTTCGTTACCAGAGCCCTATAATAAGAGTTTTCGGCCGAATATTCGTCGTTTTTTCACGCAGCATTACATAACTTTCTCTATACTACGTAAGCGGTAGCGATAAAGTAAGAGGCTTCAATATAATATAATATAGTGTCTAATTTGCCCTTTACATACAGTTCGTTTTAGCAAAAAGTGCATCTCGATATCTCCAATAAATATTAATGATATTCGACAGAATAATGTTAAGTAAGCCACTGTTCATAATAAATTATTTTTATTATACTGCAAAATCTGCAATTCATGAAACAGAAAAAGGAAAGAAAATATATTTTGGGGTGTAAGTCTAAGGGAAATGGAATTGACCCCTCAGCCACCTGGTATTCCCTCTGTTTCTAGATAATATCATTTCTGCTTATAATTACAGGGCTGGATTTAGAGCTGCTGACGATATGTGGACAAGTTGGGCAGAAGCTCCAGGAAATCTCATCGTTGGAATGGGCTGTAAGTATCTAGGCTGATTTTTTATTTCACTTTTCGACGTATAAAATTTATTCTTGAAAATTCATATATCAAATTTCAGAGACATTCAACTATTTTTTTAACTTTATTTGTCAGCTGTATTCCAGCTCGTTTATGTTTTTTTATAATCATCACCGATACTTGCGGTGGTTACGGCAAAGTGATGATCGAGAGTGCTCGTGGCGAAAATATCGAGGATTCGAATTCAGATATTTGTCGGAAAGGGGGTAGCGGAATAAGATATGCAAAACTGCCCCCGGGGGCTAAAAATTTTTTTATTTTGAAAATCGTAATTGAAGTGTTTAAAAAATACGTTTTTCGCCGAATTTAAGTCAATTCACCCGGAGTACTTCGTACAAATGAATAAAACGTGTTTTTTTAGCTTCTTATATAAGTTTTAATTTTTTGAACCACGTTTTCACTATATTGACTAATTTCCTATGTTTTTTTTCTAATGAAAGTTTTGTAATTCTTTTCTCTGATGAAAGTTTTGTAATTTTGATGCGATTTTTTACATTAAAACTGCCGCAGGCAAATCATTCCAATCTACTATTGTTCTGTTTACAACGGATAATTTGCCTAGGTTCGTTCTATGTGTTCTTCTTCTAATTTTATAATTGTGATCAAATCTATTAAAGTAATCCGATTTATCGAGCCTTCCCCTAATTTCCTTCCATGGAGAGCAATCAATATAAGATTTATATAGTGCGCAAAGTCGTGCCCTCTTTCTCCGGTGATCTAAAGATTCTCAATGCTCAGGTATGTTCCTCCGAAATGTGTATTTTTCCGCCCTATTTTGTATCCTTTCCAAGCTATTTTTAAGTCCTATTTTGTACGGATCCCAACAACTAGTTCCGTATTCCTTTACCGGTCTAACAAGCGAAGTATACGTGATTTCTTTTGCTTTTTAATTGCATTTTTTTCGCAAGATTTCGCTTGAAGAAATGCAAAGACCTCCAAGCTTTACCCACTATGTAGTTTGTTTCTCCCATCCCAACCTGCTATCCAGGAGTAAGCCAAGGTATTTACAGTTCGATACTCGCAGAACTACTTCATTACCTAGCTGATAAGGAATCCTATGAAAAGCTCTGGCCCTACAGAATGTGATCGCTTTACTTTTCTTTCCATTTATAGTCATTTTATTACCTCTTGTCCAATCATTAATCTTATTTAAATCGTCCTGTAGTTCAAACATAATAATAACAATGACATAACAATGATAACAATGAAATACAAGAAAATTCTCTATGTACAAAATATAATACTGTATGTAAGTACTTACAGCATTTCATGTTTTGTGGATGAATTGGATAAAAACTAATACAATTATATTCCAATCAGAAAATTCAAAGTAATAAAGTTAATCTCCGACAGCATTTAACCCTATGACTGCTCGCCTCGCACAGCATGTCAGCTGTGCTGAGTCGTCGGCTAGGGGTGTAGCCCGCGGTGCTGATCTCTTCGCGTGGTTCCGCGGCGCCGTCAGGAGGGGAACTGACCAGACCCGAGAACAAGGTCACTATAAAGTGTCACTACTGATCTTGCCCGAGAAAATATATTGCAGCTCAATCTATTTGCAATGAAATAAAGTCTTAGAACCTTAGGACGACCTCAGAAGTCGCACTCGCAGAAGCACAATACGCCATCTTGATGAAAGGAAGCGAACACCCGAAGGGACGTCCATAGCACTGGGGACACGGGGAGTCCCGGACGCGCAAACACGTTCATAGAACACGGGACACGGATCTCACCGGAGGTGAGGCACGCTCATATCAGTCAAAGGGTTAATTATAATGAACTGTAATCACTGGAACTAATGTAATCGCCGAATCTATGTCAACGTCAAAGTTCGGCTGGGTGTCATTTTTGCGCTTGCTGGAGTGATTTCTACTCTTTATAATTTAATTCTTACAATTTTTTTCTCATTATTTACCTTTGCAATAAACATAAAATAAAAATGAAATTGAAAAACTACGGAAACTAATGAAAAAAAACTCATTTTAAATTATAAGTAAGAAATTACTGCATTTCTGTGTTATTCATATTGAGTTGTCGCATGCAAATTTTAAGACAAAAACTTGAAATTTTGGGAAACTGTAGAGAATTTATAGCGCTACATTTTGTATTTAGCCTTTTTTATTATCTGTACTAGAATACGAAATATATTCTTAAAAAACAAAGGAATAACGTAAGTTTTTCTACGATTTCCATCTTTCATTGTTGATTGTAAGGGTCAAAATCGGACATAAATGCCTGAAAAAATTCTCGAAACATCTACATCATCTGTAGAAAGTCTCAAGGATAATTAAAGTCAATATTCGTAAGCGCAAAGTGGTTCAAAAAATTAAAACTTATATAAGAAGCTAAAAAAAACACGTTTTATTCATTTGTACGAAGTACTCCGGGTGAATTGACTTAAATTCGGCGAAAAACGTATTTTTTAAACACTTCAATTACGATTTTCAAAAAAAAAAATTTTAGCCCCCGGGGGCAGTTTTGCATATCTTATTCCGCTACCCCTTTTATACTTAGGTTTTGTTTCTTGGCGCGTGAGGTCCTGTCTTCACGATGGAACATCTCACGGCATTTCGTGTCTTTCTCGATCCATCCGCTAGACGCATGATCGTGACCGTATGGAGCTGTGATGGCGATCATGTGATATCTAGCGGCACGACCGAAAAAGACGCGAAATGACATGAGATATTCCATCATGAATACAGGCCCTCATGCGCCAACAAATAAAAACCAAAGTATACTTGCTTGCGTCATTGATTAGTGTTTCCGGGCCCGTCAACTGCTAAGTTCATTGGTCCCGTAAGTGTAATACATGTTTTTATCGAGGGAAGTATCTGTGATTCTCCTCCGCTGGACGGCAAGCTCCGGCCACGACCTACACGTCGGGTGGTAGGGTTTTCGGGTAGTGGGGTGCTCTTCGAGAATATTTTTTCACACAAAAAAACGACTCGCTCTTACGTAAAGCAATATTACTAATAGATAGCGAACTCACGTCACTAAACTTCGCACTAAGCACGCCACTAAACTATAATAATGATTAATTTAAGTTTTGCGACTGAACCACCTGACAAATACCAGTTCTGGAAACGAGAAATTCTCCATGGGAGACATCGCCACGATCTGGAGCAGCCCCATGTCAACTTGAAAGCGTCGAATACCGGGCTTTCCCGTGGCGATCTGTTTGCCGAAACCGAGGGACTGATGATAGCAATCCACGATCAGGCCATCAACACAGGAATTTATTATAAATACATTCCTAAAGATTCAACTCTGGAAAATGATTTATGTATGTGTTATCTTTACAGCGAGACAATTCAACATATCACATCCAGCTGCAAAAACATAGCTCAAACCGATTACAAACCCAGGGATGACCAGGTAGCCAAAATTCTTCACCAAAGGATTTGCAAAAAACAGAAAGCTTCTGGAAAACAAGAGCCATATTACAAGTACACACCAACAAATGTGATGGAAAATCCCGTTTGCAAGTTATATTGGGACAGAACCAAAACGATAGAACACAATAGGCCAGGCATTATGCTAATTGATAAAATCAACAAAACCATTAATTTAATAGATATCGCAATCCCAAACACACACAACCTTCAGTCTTACCACTCAGAAAATGTTTCCAAGTACACTAATTTACCAATGGAAATAAAACAACAGTGGAAAATAGAGAAAGTTTATACGATAAAGTTTATACGATCATTGTTTCCGAAACTGTCATCCCAATATGTTTGCGTAACAGTTTACAACAGTTGAATATGGCAAAGCCATTGTACATGGAATTACAGAAAGTTATTCTCAACACATGCGCAACAGTCAGAAAGTTCTTCAACAGTAGTATTAGTCACGCCTAACACTTAATCCTACCTCGACACCGAAAAGGGCCGTTACTTGGCAAAAGCCCGTACGGTTTCCTCAATACTGAGACTTTATCCAGAGACATAACCGCGAAATAATAATAATAATAATAATAATAATAATAATAATAACTCCACCTAGGGAGTACACGACCTTGGAGTTGGTGGTGGAGCTTGAGTACCCCCATGAGCCTTAAAGCTATGTCAGTGGTAGCCTAGCTACCGGTAGGGCCTCCCTTGCTGAATAGGTTGAAGGTGAGGGGTCAGACGAAGAAGTACTCCATTTTGAGGAGAGTGGGAAGTAAGTAGAGAGGGAAGGGTCATGAACCTTTGGACTTCCTGTTGTCGGCTCATAGAGGGTACAGGAGAGAAACTGGGTTGGCACACCAGGCCACTGATTAGAGTGGAGGCCCGAACCTTGCATTAGCCAGCGAAGGAGGCTGCCTTCAGCAGTCAGTGAAAATCCCGTAGGGTTTAGTAATGCCGACTGGCGATCGGAGGGACCCCTTGCTGGGCCCTGCGGGGGGATGCCCCGAGGCCACTGTGGGTCGCAGTAACGGATGGCAGGAAACAACCCGAGGGTTAAGTGTGATCTGTGAACTCGAACTTGCGTCCTGCGAATCCTCAATTCAAACCAATGAGCAAAATGGATAGAACAAGCAATGTAATGAATCTTAACGTGCCTTGTTCTACCAATGTCCCATACCTGCTCAGAAACCGAGCTAATGTCACCTTGTCGACGTCTGGCCATCCCACGGGTGTTAGTCCCAGGGACCCAGAGCCGGCAGTAGCTCGAAGCCATCGTCAGAGATGGACCCGGGATGAATTAAAGGAGGTGATGTGGTGCTTTTACTATGCAAAAGCGAAAAATGGGGGCTCAGAAATAGAAGTTTTCAAGGTGTGGAGAGAGCGGAACCCAGATATGAGACCCTAGACTCAAAGAAGCTTGCCAGTCAACGACGATACATACTCAGCAGTGGAAAATTCACAGCAGAACAACTTGCTGACATTGAGAGAAATGCGGAGTATGTACTTCGCTCGAACAATCCACATGACGAACACGTAGAACTTGAAAATGATGATCCCGTGGAAGGTTCATCGCTTTCCAGTGAAACACACGTCAGTGGTGAAAACTCATCTGGCAATGATTTACACGATAAGGACATGATGCGAAATCTCCTTCGGCGCGAGATAGAAAGAGTTAGTCAACTTCCGTTTGAATCTCGCGAACCGTTGAGGAGAATATACGAAAATGCCAAAGCTAAAAGAGTGATAGAAACAGTGAATTCTGTCTTCAATGAGGTGGTGGAGACCCCAGGCAGAGATCTAGATATTACTGAAATCAATCACATCATATACGCAACTGGATATCTAGTATCTCAGATAATTTTGGGGCCAGCCAAGAACACCGACGGCCGACACCAAAACAGAGTAAACAGCTCTGTACCCCCATGGATGAACAGAATTATGAAACGGATAGCCGAAACCCGGCGTGAAATATCACTCTTAGCTGAGGCGTCTTCTAAATCAACGCACACCTCCAAAGTTCAACGAAAAATATTCAATGTTGAACAAAAATACCAAATTGAAAATGACACCAGCAGGCTAATGGTAGTTGAGAAGCTAAAAGAGAAAATTCAAGCATGGGCTCAACGAATAAGAAGGTACAAACGTAGAATAGATTTCCATGTACAGAACCGGTTGTTTGAAACAGACGCGAAGAGATTCTATCGCAATCTGACTCAAAAACCGAATGGCAAAGCTGTTACTCCTTCAAAAGATGACGTCGAAGCATTTTGGGCAGGAATCTGGGAAGAGAGCAGATCCTACAACAAAGACGCATCTTGGCTTCAATCTGAAGTTGATGCTGCCGATGAACTTGTAGAAACAGTGGGAGATGTTCACCAATTCTCGGAAGAGGACCTCTTCCAAGCAATTAAGAACATGGGAAACTGGAAGTCCCCCGGGATTGATAAGATCCAGATTTATTGGATTAAGAAATTAACAGCACTACATTCTCATCTAGCAAAGGCTGTTAATAAAATTTTTGAAAACCCAAAGGAAATCCCGGAATGGCTCACACGCGGCATCACGTATTTGCTACCCAAAGCGGGAGACAGCTCTTTGGCGAAGAACTACAGGCCAATTACTTGTCTGCCAGTACTGTACAAACTTATAACTTCAGCCATAGCTGAGAAAATGTATAGACATCTAGATAAGAATCATCTAATGCCAGCTGAACAAAAAGGATGTCGTAAAGGCTCTTATGGCTGTAAGGAAATCTTGCTACTGAATAAAGTCATCTTGAATGATGTAAAGAAACGCAAACGTAATTTGAGCATGGCTTGGATTGACTACCAGAAGGCCTTTGATAGTGTACCACACGATTGGATTTTGAAGACCCTGGAGATATATCGATTTCATCCTAGACTTATTGAATTTTGCAAGGCTAGTATGAAGTCGTGGAGTACCAGGTTACTAATACACAGCGGAAAGGAAGCAGTAGAAACCAGAAGTATTCAGATTAACAGGGGTATTTTTCAAGGAGATTCACTATCCCCTCTGCTGTTTTGCATTAGTTTGATCCCACTATCGAGACAGTTGTCGCAAGCTGACTTTGGTTTTAAGCTCCATGGTGATGAAAGGCCAGTATCACATTTGTTTTACATGGATGATCTGAAAGTGTTTGCCAAGAATGAAGCGATTCTCTCCCAAATGCTGTCTGTCGTGAATGACTTTAGCAATGACATCTGCATGAAGTTTGGTCTTGACAAGTGTGCAAAAATCAATTTAAAAAGAGGGAAACTCACAACGTCTGAGAACATTGAAATTGATACGCACACTGTGATTCAAGATCTTGAGCCAGGTAAAACTTACAAATATCTGGGCATTGAAGAATGTGAAACCATCTCGAATGACAGAATGAAAGAGAGAATTCGTAGGGAGTATTATAGGAGAGTGAGACTGGTCCTGCAGTCCGCTCTGAATTCCAGGAATAAAATATCAGCAATAGGTAGTTTGGCGGTACCTGTAGCCGAATACAGTTTTGGACTAGTGGACTGGACTGAGCAAGAAATTCGCACCATGGATCGAAAAACCAGAAAACTGCTAACAATGCATCATGTTTCCCACCCTCGCGCTGATGTACATAGACTTTATGTGGCACGTAAGGAAGGAGGAAGAGGCCTCAGACAAATTGAGGCCTCCTGGCACAACGCAATAGTCGGGTTGGGGAAGTATGTAGTCAGCCATCAAGACGACCCTCTAATGAGGCAGGTCATGAAATCTGACCGAAGAATGGGAAACAGGGGCATTGTTAGTGTAGCAAGAAACATTGCGAAGAAAACTAGGCAAGACACGTCGAATAGCACAGACACTGAACTTCTGATGCTGCTAAACATGAAGTGTGAGACACAAAAAATGTTAAAGAAATCGTGGAGAGACAAACCACTCCACGGACAATACCTAAAAAGAATGGACAAAGTGCAGATCAATAAAGATCAATCATTTATGTGGCTTAAAAGGGGAAGGATGAAGCCAGAATCGGAAGCACTTGTAATAGCTGCCCAAGATCAGGCCTTGAGAACACGACATTACGATAAAGCGGTTCTCAAAATTTCCCAAGATGACAAATGCCGAATTTGCCTAGAGCAAGTAGAAACCATTGATCATATTATCTCAGCTTGTCCAATCCTAGCAAAGACCGAATACCTTAAAAGACATGATAGGGTGTGTAGCTACCTCCACTGGCAGATCTGTACCGCCCTCGAAGTTCCAAACACATGCCCCAAGTGGTACGAACACTCACCGAAACCGGTGACGTCTGTTGGATTGTGTACGATATTGTACGACCAACAAATTCAAACTGATCGCACGATAACGGCAAACAAACCGGATATAGTTATCCGGGATTTGGCGAAAAAATCGTGTTTACTTATCGATGTTGCTGTACCTTGCGATCAAAACGTCGTTACCAAGGAGGCAGAGAAACGTCTTAAATACAAGAGTTTGGAAATCGAGATCAGCCGAATGTGGGGCGTAAAAGCACAGGTCGTCCCGATAGTTATCGGAGCTCTGGGATTTGTTCCGCAAAATTTGAGTAAGAACTTGTCTAAACTCCCAGGTAACTCAAAAGACTGGGAAGTGCAAGAAATTGCTTTATTTGGAACAGCCCACATTTTGCGTAAAGTATTGTAGAGGCACTGATAGTCACCGAATCTGCTCCTTAGGTAGCTGGTTGCAACCTGGAGTAGATTTTATATTCAGCCGACTCATAAGATCTTTAGTCGTGATGTAGTGGAATAATAATAATAATAATAATAATAATAATAATAATAATAATAATAATAATAATAATGAGTAGAGGGCCGGTCCGGGTAGCCGAGATTGTTAAAGCAGTAGTGCTCCAACAAACTGGAGGTTGTAATTCCATCGAATGACGGAAATGTAATTTCCAAAATTCAAAACACAACATGAGATGGAAAGGCCGGTCTTTAATATATCGCTTTTATATAACCTTCCTCGTTCTATCTGCTCTCTCATTCTCTATTGTCTTCCTGCGGACAATTGTAGAAGCCCATTTGGACATTGCTTGCACTAAAATTCGATTAAAATGTAGGCCGATTCGACTTTAGATCAGCTGGGACGTCATTATCCAATTGGGAGCTTCAATATCCAAAATAAAAGTGTAATGAAGCTTCTGATTGATTAACTGCTTCTGTTCGTAGTTGTAGCTGTTCGTAGAGTAGCCGATCGCTGTCAATTCGCTGTAAACGGAGTACATGCATTCACATGCGGGCTCCTCGATTTGGAAATGAACTCTGTGACACCCTCGGGCAGACGACACACCAAACACTGGAAAAATACCTGCGCACAGTGTTGGATTCGATTCGGACCCTTGGAACTGTCCCGAAACGAAATGTGCGCTCGGTCGTTGCGACGGGCAAATTCATTTCTACAGTTGTGCTCAAAAAGCCCGCATTGCCTCGCTCACAGATGTAATCTGCAACATAATCCTTAAAATTCACTACTTGATTTTCAAAAATCGAGCCAGTTATGAAAGTAATGGAATCAGAAACATCATATAATCCACATAAAATATATGATTACCAATTTTTGAGAGCGTATTGGATTAGGAAAATACAGAAAGCCCATTTGCTGTAGGTGATGCAGTTTCTTTGAGCACTACTGTAGCATTTTAATGAAACGTCGGAATTTTAATTAACACATTGATGACAAGTGGTAGTTATTTTTAACGTATCCTTATGCTGTGCGGTGGTTATTTATGAATAATCTATTGCAAAACAATATTTTTTCTTTATAGATACAACAGTCGCTTGGCAAGGTGAGCGGCCAGCATGGAAATACGAACGAAGAGAATAAAACTCATCAGTTCTCTCACTCATCAGTGAATAGAAACTTGAGCTCTAAAAATTGGAGCACATCACAAAACAGCTTTCCGTTCAATTTTAAGTTAGATTTATCTTACTTTTCTTACTTCATGTTGTTGCCAATGAGTTATAATTTTGAATGTTAGTGTCAGTTTTAATAATGGGTTCTCAAAAAACTAAATTGAACCCTGAAAATTAGGGATATTTCGGTAAACTGGTTTACGACGTGCTAATAATATTTATTTCTCAGATGATGAATTATATTAAAATGAATTATATTAAACGACGTTACGTCAAAGAACTATTTTAACAAATGAATTATTTTATCTGTTGCCAGCAACAAGATAAAATAATACTATATAGAGTAGGTTACCGTGCGTTTTAGTGCTTTTTGTGAAACCTCCCATTACTAGGAACTTCCATGTTTTCTGCAATCAAAACAGATGGGTCGGTATATTAAACTGTTACATTGTATTTTTGTACCAGATATTATTTGAATACAATTATTGAGTACTTTTACCTTTATTTTAATTATTATATTAGTAACTACAGTAAACTATACACAATGCCTTAAGTTTTTTCAGGGTATAACTGCACCAACAGGAGAAATCATATCACAAACACTTGTTTCAAGTAAAAGCTTTCAGGACTGATCAAGAAGACCTCCTTTTGAGAGTACCAAGTCGGAGGATCAAGTCTCAAATTCAATTACCGTTGCAAATAAGATTTCTTTTACAACTGAACTGAACTTTGTGTCGACTTTAAATTACTATTGTTATTAACTATACATTTATGGGCCAACCATGGCGCATCAATATTTCTTAGTTAAAAAATAGGAACTCCTACTTTTGACTACAGCTTATTGAATGGTACCTCAGGTGTTTCAATAGAATTAAAAAAATTCAACAGTTGAGCGCATTCATTGAACATTATAAATAACAATGTCTATTGAAAAATATGTTATAATTTCACCAGGAAACATATGCATGATCTTCAAATTTTCAGGATCCATATTCTCATTTGTTAGAATGAAAATTGCTCGTTAGGAAAATCATTTTTAATCCGACTGTCTACATTCTTGACAATCGTACACAAATCATGAGCAAATGAGATTCTGCCTTCACTATCAACTTGCACATTTTCCTTTTCCAATATTTTATAAATAAATATAAAATTTACCTCATGCTAAATCATTATGAATATGTACTCCCATGTTTTCATTCAATTGCAATTTTTTGACATTTCTCAAGACGGAAGATTTCTTATATAAGCATTTATGTACTTCTGGCAATAAATAATATTTTGTGCTTCTTTCAATATTATTATGATACTATATTAATTCTTTTATATTAATATACATGATATATTAATTAAAAAAACTATTCTGTTGAGTTTATAAAAAAACACATTAACAAAAGGAGAGTAACGTGTGTGGAATGTGTAACATCGTACCTGATCAACCCAATTCTGTAACCTCGGATGTACACAAAAAACTAGTGTTTTTCCATATGTACTAATACATAGAGTTACTGACAGAACCGATAGAAGTGAAGAACAGAGTTCGGTTCCTATTGACGCGCTGGAAAGACTCACTTGCGGCGCCATCACTGTGCGCGGCCGACGCACTTTCCTGTGGAATTGTGACGCTTCGCTACGCGTGTCCCAGTTGAGGACGAGGCCCTCGCGTCAACATAAAACATCCTTGAGTCTGTCCAACGTATAATTGAATAGTTACCCCGAATACAGATCTAACCCACAAAAAGTCAAAAATTGATATTTCAGTGGAATAGTGACCTATTAGACGTAATACGCAGCCCCCTCGATTTTGAGTGCGCACCGGCTATTCAAAAATATATTATTCTTTAGGTAAAGTTTTCCTATTGGCGACTAGTAATCTATGTGCAGCAAGATGTCGGGTCGATGCGAATATATTATGAGCGGTAGTGCCTTGACTACAATTTGACTTCAGAGTGATTTGCAGTTCATAATATATTGATGGTATGTAAGTTTTTTACAGAAATACATTAATTTACACTTATTAGAGGTTTTTTCTATTTCTTGAAAACTTTTCCTTTTGTGGGTTAGATCTCTATTTGGGGTAATTATTCAATTGCTAACGCATTTTATGCAAATACTCACCTTCAAAGTCGTTGGGCGGGTAAATTTCTTTCGCCGTCTTTCTTTTAAAACCATGTCATCTTGGCATTTAACTCATACACAGCTCGACCTAATTAGTTTTTTCTCATGGCATCCCCTAATTATTTCCAGTTTGTTTCTTTACGCAGATCGGCTAAGAATAAACCATTTAAACTCTCCATAACACACTCTTACTACAGAACCTACACACGTCATCTTGGCATTTAACTCATACACAGCTCGACCTAATTAGTTTTTTCTCATGGCATCTCCTAATTATTTCCAGCTTGTTTCTTTACGCAGATCGGCTAAGAATAAACCATTTAAATTCTCCATAACACACTCTTAAAACAGAACCTACACACCTAACCTACTCACGAAGAAACACTGCGCACTTTCCCGCTCCCTCGGTGAACCGTTCTCGTGGTCCGCGCGACAGAACCGTGCACCGAATCCTGTTCTGCAATTCTTTTTTAATTTGTTGCGTCTTAATTATTACTTTATCGACGCAACGCATCTCTTAGCCCCTGAGCGAGCGTTGAGCGCTTGTTGCGGAGTAATCCTCCATTATTACTTAGGCCCGTTAATTACAGAGAGCACTGTACGTCTCGTCAGTTGTCAAGAGGGCCGCTAGGTGGCATCTCCGCGTACGCGCCTCACACCGCGCGCCCCTGCGTCACTACCCAGCGGCCAGAATTGGGAAGGAATGAGGATGTGGATAGGGTTTAGGGCACTTCATTGGGGTTGAACTAGGGCTTGTGAAACAGGTAGACTCGTTTTGTTGGAACAAATTTTACATGAGATGGACGGGAATTGAACCCGGACTTCCTTGGTGGAAATTGCGAGCGACTTCGCTCTTGAGCCCCGAGACATCTTAAATTCAGCCCTTAATTGGCCTGCAAATTATATGTACATCAGTCGCGGTTTGTGAATTTCTAAATGGGGAAGGCTGCAATTTCTAATTCTAAATCTCCAATTCTGTTTTATATTCTGAATTTTATTTTGTATTTAGCAACGACTTTACTGAGAATTCGAATCATTGTGATAATGTCTTGACAGATCAATGTCTGACAATGTCATATTCAAATGTCATATTGACATTTGAAATTCTACTGCGATAATTCAAAGTAAACAAAGCCAATTGTACATTGATACAAGTGCACCACAAATGTGCTCAACAAGCACATTGATGTAGATGTCACCGCTGTCAGTTGCCTGAAGATGGTCCCTCTTTTCAAAAGTAATTTTGAACCCTTTACAAGCTGCAAAGGATCATAAATTATACATCAAATTAAAGAGATTTTAAATATTAGCATGAAACCAAAAAAGGAAATGTAAAATTTCAAAATTTTTGCCTTTCCTGAGCCCCTTAATTATTTTGTGCCTTGTTTTATTTGTATTTGTTGTCTTAATTATATTGTATCTTGTGTTAATGTATTTGTGCTAATGTATTTTTTGTTATTTTTAACTCTTTTGTATTTTATGTTGTTTTGAGTTTTGTTTATATTAACTAATTATTTATTTTATTTAATAGGTAATTATGACACATTGATACATAATTTCAATTCTTTTAACTATGTGGCTAGGCTGAAGGCCTTTAATCCATTACAATACCTACATCCTACCGCATTCTAACCTTTCGAATTCTGGCATTCACCCCTAATGGTCTCTTCATCGCATCAAAGCCGCGGAAAGGAGACCATAAGATACGGCTGAGGAAAAAACCCCTGAAGGGGGAAAATCCTGCCGTCAGAAGACGAGTACATGCTAAACTACTAGTTTTTATTTTCTAAACTATTTATTTATTTCCTGGCGTGGGCATCTTCTCCATCCCGTCTTTGGCCTCCTCAGCCCCTGAAATCAAACACCGCCACAGAAGATCGCCCGCACCACCGCCTCTCCGAACAATTTGCTACTGATTAACTTAATTATCGCTTACTGATTAATTTAATTAATACTGGCTAATATACTAATTAATATTAATGATTAGCATTATTGATTACCTTACTAGTTAATTTAATTATCTCTTGCTTATTGAATTAATTATTTTATCTCCAGTCTAGGCTCCGCTCGTACTACTAACCAAATACTGTTTTCCCACTCCCTGATTACCGTTTCCCTGATAGTTCGAACCTTTCCTAAAAATATTCCTAATTCTTTCATGAAGTGAGATCTATTATCAGCTAATATATTTTGAGCGAGAGTTATGTTTCTAAATTGGAAGCCATAGTTCCTCATTCCCATCCATTTTCCTCTCCAAGTTTCTGTAGCGCAGCAATTTAACAGAATGTGGATCCAATCGTCTCTATCACCGCACAGTACGCAGATTCCATTGTCATTCGAATCCTTCATTCTATGTTGCATCCACCCCCTAACCTAAACCACGCGTTTTTGCATCCCTTTTAAGTGTGTGTACGTAACTTTCGCATCCCCATACAGGACTCGTGTGTATTTGTACCACTAACGAACATTTTTCTGCCGATGCTGCCAGAATATCTTGCCTTTTAATATCCGAAAGTCGATCTGAAATTAATGGTTCTATTTCCCGTGTTCCCCTATTCTCAACCATTTCAGGAGAAACGTCTCCCAGACCTGCGCGTTCTAGTACCCGTTTCACTTTATACGACCAATATCGCTGATCGTTTTCCTGTAATTGCGCTCTAAAGCACCTGCGAATAAGCGTGTCGGACTCTTCACTTGCTAATCTAATCCAAAGCTTAATGGCTTTCATTTTTAAATCTTTCCAAATTCCTACACTACCTACCTCTCTTAAGACGCCGACATTTGCTGCGAATCTAGAGACTCCAAGAATTAATTTATAATAATCTGTTTCGATACTTTCTAATCTGTCTATTCTATCCACTCCCCAGATTTCCGCCCCGTAATTCATTGCTGGGAGCACTAGTGATTTAAACATTGTGTCGCACACCTTTAAGGGCAATTCCGGTACTCTACGCATTACGCAACCGATTTCTTTGAGAGCAATTCTTCCTTTACTATGAGCCGCAACTATGTGTTTATTCCATCCCCCGTTCATAGAGAATTTTGCACCAAGATAAGTAAAAGTTTTAACACGGTCGAGTTCCTCCTGTGCGTAATACCATTTCTCTTTGTTACCCAAATAAACCCATTCTTGAAGACCACAGTTTTTGTTTTTTGAATATTTACTTTTAGTCCCCATGCTACACTATATCTTTCTAGGATGTTTAAACTCGTCTGTAATCCCTCAATCGTTTCCGAGCATAGAACTAAATCGTCCGCATAAAGTAATCCGGGAATTTTCAGGCCATCAATTGCCGGTGCAGATGTGTCGGTTTCCTGTACCCATATCAATAAATCATTTATGTACAAGATAAACAACAGCGGTGAAAGAGGATAACCCTGTCTTACCCCTACTGTCGATTTTATTTTTTGCGTTGTACTTTCGTCACCGCACTTGACGCAGAAACTAATTAATCAGCTAAATAAGCTTAATATTAACTAATTAATCAGCCAGAGTTTAAAACAGTTTTGAAATAATTAGTATTAACAGAAACCTATTGATTACTGTACTACCTATTCTAACAAAATTTATTTGTAATGAAATATATTTTCGCGATTGTAACTATTGAGCTGTGAGTATCCACAACAATTTATAATCCTGTAAGCAAATAAAAAATAAAATTGAATTGAATTGAATCACTCTCTTTCATTAATCCTATGGGTTCGCCAAAATAAATAAATAAATGAATTCACTTGGCGCCTCTCTTATGACGACAGACTCGAAAAGGAGTATGGCATAAAAACATAACTAAACATGTGGCCAAATATTTGTTGAATGAACATGGCCGGAGTATGTTGGGTTCCATTGTGGAATGTGGTTGAAGACATCAGAGGAAAATATCAATGTAACCTCAACGTATCCGTAACTGTGACTTATGTTTAATAAATATTCATGTATCTATCTAGAAACAACTTCTTCATGCTTCTGCGTTCCTATTGTAGTCTTTGCCGTATGTTAAGTTTGCAATGTATTTGAGGAGACACCATCTTGAAATATCACACTTAAGTAAGTAAATATAACAAACACATCATTGCCATAACCTCCGAAATCTTTTGATTCTAATGGGTATTTTTATGAAACAAGAACGCTTACTAAAATTATCATTCTTTTGCAATTTTTTCTTTAAATATCTCTCTCTTAAATAGAGCAATTTTCGCTTATAAATATCTTAAAAGTTTGCTTTTCATTATATATTAAATTGACTCCTTCGAATGTTCGGAAATTACAAAGTTTCCGCCTTTTCTCCACGTCTTAATTATTGTTAGCGATTTTTCTTTTACTGCAATTGATTCTTTTATATTAGCTTTTAAAGATGACTGTACAGTATTTTCAATTTATTCGCGTTATTTTGAGTAAAATTTACATTTTTTGCTTCATGGTTTAAAGCATTTCAAGACATAAAATCTTTAAATTATCTGTGATAAAGTTTCAGGATATCTCAAAAGTTATCTCTTTTCACGTTTCTCGTAATCTTCAAAGTTTTTGTCACAAATTTTCATACGAAAAGAGGCTTGCTCATTTAAGAAATGGACATAATGTGCTGTTATTCAAGAAATTTAGTAATGAGAGTATCCAGAGAATGTGCTTTAGTTTAAATAGATAATTATAAAACGCAATGTAAATTATATATTTTAATTACGTGATTTTTACCTTAGCAATAAAATTTCAGTAATAATTGTGTGGTCAGTAATGATAATTGCATTGGTCTAATAACTTGATTAATCAACTCTAACAAACATCATTCCTGAGAGTACTTTGTTCAGTAGGAGATAAAAGTTTTTCTAATCTAGCAATATATAACTATTTTATACTCTTTTTTTGACAAATCTGATATACAAAAAAAATCTCTTTTCTCCCCTTACCATTAGGATAGTTTTCATTCCAATGTGATTTCGTGATCACCTCGGTAGAAACTCTTGATTGGTTCTTTATTAATTTAATATTGGGGGTTTATGATAATTACTGGCAAGAAATGACAATTCTAAGTATAAGTATATTTCTTTTTATTGCCTTAATTTATAATTTGACATCAAGAATGATTCTTAATGTTATTATATAGTTTAGGTGACGCAATCTGATACATCTAACCAGTCAATTCTTCAGATCTTTGCTTTGAAAGGAAATCAAAAATGAAAGGATGCTTTTTTATAAAAGAAAATATTCATGTTGGTGTTGGTGACATGGAGGAATATAGAACAGGAGGGGAAACTCTCGCTGTTTGAGAGTATGGACTAGAGGATTCGCTAGCATCGTTTCCATGTGGCGACATCTATTTTAAGGTACATGCGTAATTTCAAAGCCTGCTTCGGTTATTTGCTCGTCAGGTAGCGGTGCGAGCTTATGAACCTTCTACCATTCATTTCATCCACTAATTTATTTTTTTGCTGAAGAGACGGCGATGCCCATGGCAACGTGTTTGTTTGTGACATTTCGTTTGCGAGCTTTGCAAAGTGTTGCAGATGACAACGACTAAATGTTGGGCCCAAGGATGTGCCAATGTTGTTCGGCAGGATAAAGGAAATAAAGTTTCTTCAGGTTTTCCTCCGAAATGGGAAGGTGAGTGAAATATGTTGAGTTATGATGAGTTACTGTAATTGAACGGTATTTCCGTCTAGTGTTGGGCTATTTCATGTATCGTTCCGAACATTTCAGATACCTTAAGAGTTTGATGTCATTATTTTATAGGCCTAAATTTTAATTGTGTACCACCTTGATGCTTGAGAATTTCGGGTGTGGTGTTCCTGCATTACATATTTCAAATATATGCTTTCATTGCAGGTCACTCAGATGCACCAAGTCTGTAACCTGAAGCATAGAATCCGATCAGGGGGAGAAGTAAGAGAAGAAGAGATCTGAATCACATGAAAATATCCTTGAGTAATTCACTTGAATACCACTGATTCATAAATAAATAGGCAAAGCAACGGTAGTATTTCAACCTCAATAAATAAGTGTTTATTTATACAAATTTTTTCACTAGCTTTGCACAACAAATGGATACTCCTTTGCAGTTCTTTGTGTTGAATTTAAGCTTTTAAATCTTACCAGTTTATTACCCTCCAATTACATGGTTTGAATGAAAATGTGATGAATTACAAGAAAGACCATGTGTTTTAAACTAATAATATTCATATTAGGATATGTAGCTTCTTCAAACTATACTGCAGATCTGGAAGAGGTTAAAAGATCAGGAGGTCTGAATGACATGTTTCTGGATGTATAATTATGTATTTAAGAATATCTTCTCCTATCTACAACCTAGTGGAAAGAATTTCTCTAGGTTTGTTATAATTTTTAATGGTGTTGTCAAAATAATTGACTGTGTATGTAATTCAATAACTTCACATTTAACAATCACCATTTAATCAGGATTAATAAAATGTATAAATATGTTACTGTTGCTGTTACGGAATTTATACGAATTTTTAGTGTAATTGTTTTAAGGTTCTTACGTGAATGTTAGGTTTAATTAAACTATTTTTAATTATTGAACATCAATTATCACAAAAATACAGGTAATACACGCAAATATGCAGGTAGATTGTATTTTCCTTGCAAGAAAAGTGTCATGAATGCAGTGTTTGATTGATGCAGTGTCATGAATGCAGTGCAGAATTGATAGAGATGTCTGCTTAACGGGAGTCATGAACTAGGATCCAAGAGATACCAAATATTTCCTTTGTGGCAATTTATTTCTATGATTATGTGGTGTATTAAGTTTCTTAGTCATGACATAAATTGATACTAAAACAAACTACATCTGATCCAAGATGTAAATAAGTTTATGTTGATATGATATCATTTCTGCCAATTTTACCACATAAAATTGATTTGTTTTGTGTTATAATATGAAAAGATGGTGGAGATACAATTATAATTTTATTAACACAGATACTATACTTGTAGGTCAAAATCTATTTAAATAGTAATTTGATAGTGTCTACAATACCAGATTCTTCTTCTTTTGTATTTGTATTGTACTTATGTGATCATGTAATATTGTTTTCAGAATAAATTTTATGAATACTATACAGAAAAAAAGTTTGTTTTTATTAGTTGCCAATTTATTCTTCCCTTGCTCAAATTTTGTATTTTTTATACAGCGCGCCAATATCGTAGTACGTGCTGTTATGGAGGTTATTATTTACATTGCCCAAAAAGTAGATCGAGTACCGTGCACCTGAGCTAGCTGGTTCAGCGATCAAGAAGTATCCATTCTGGCCACAGAGTGCAGTGTTGTCGATTTAACTCCTGTACCTTATTGTAGATGGTGCCACACGAGTTTCCACTCCTGTTCTATATTCCTCCATGTTGGTGACATGAATACATTAGTGGTGAAAACAACATAGCGGAGAGAAAACATGATCTTCTTCTGGTTTCTCCACTGCTGAATAAGGCAGTCTTCAAAGCAATTTTCATGGTATGTTGTTTCCAGAGCTTTTCCGCAGAATTATCTTCTTAACCAAATTCTTCATTTGACTTCATTACCATCAATGCTGCAAACCATGGAAAATTGGTTTTAGTAAAAATAATTCTAAATAGAAAACTAACAAAACTAAACAATAGCAACAAATGTTCATTGAAAGCAATATTTATTCAATGTTATTGGCACTGATATGAAGGAGTTGGTATCATTAAACTAATGCACAACTAAGTAGTAAAGTCTACCAAGTACATACAATTGTAAAAATGAGTTGCAAATAACTATCTTTTATAAGTTCTATATGGTTATTTACGTTCATATCAAAACCCATTCAGTTGTTTTTACAGTTTTTGCCTGTCTGGCTGGAATAACCTTGGGAACTACAAAACCGTTTTAGACGGTAATCAATATTCGCTGAAAGTACAAAACTAAACATCTTGATGAAAATGCAAATTAAATGTTTTACAATTGATAAGATCTTTTCTTGAGCCCACATTTTGCTAGATGTGAGAGGAGTGGTTATTTAGACGACAGGACTACTATATCAAATTTGTAGCTCGTTTGTTATGCAAAATAATTTCAATTATATGGAAGCATACATATCTGGTAATTAGATTTGTCAACAAGGCTCGTCGCCAACGTTTATTCTTAGCACAACTAATGTTAGTAATGGAGGAGGGGTAGGTATGCCGGGGGTCAACAAAACCTGCACGTTGTAGTGGCCTCTATAGCAGGACCCTGACATTCATCTTAAACTCATAGTGTATCACGAATTTAGTATAGTAATATAATGTACAACTTCAGAATGTGATATTACTAATTGATACTCTATGCGAGTGAATTACAAGGGTGTACCTCTTTGCTTATTAATAACGTTAAATAAGAATAGTTTGTATTGACAAGGATGTGTTATATTGTTATCAATTACAAGGTGACATACGAGTAGAACAAGTGACGGAGGATAAGTGGGTCTTGAAGAAAAATAGATATTACAGGCTTCATATGGAAATGGAAAAATTAGGAAGAGGGTGGGGTATAGCAAAGAGGTACACCCGTGTAATTCACTTGAATAGAATATCAAGTAATCAATAATTCCACACATAGTTGCAGATTCTAGGCTTTGAACAGGTGGGCTAGAATCGAAAAGCGACGAACCAGCAAAAAAACAATAGAATGGACAAGAAGATCTTATCTTGTAGATTACGGTATGAGGAACGTTTCTTTGAGGCCTCTGGCATCAAAATTTTAGATTTTGAGGTCCTAGAACACTTTGTAAAGGAGTTATTTAACGATATAGTATGAAAAAAAACCCTTATGTGTGTTGCGGGTTGCATTTTACGCAATTATTTAGATGTGTTTTTTAATCAAATTCTTCATATTTTCTATGTGCAATTCTTCATGTCTCCGCGATATTCTTTTTCTTTAGAGACCTCATTTATAAAGATTGGTTCAGAGTCGCAAAGGGAAGGTATACTACTGAAATAATATAGGAGACGATAGTTTGCATTGACAAGGATGTATTATATTGTTATTAATTACAAGGCGACATATAGAACAAGTGACCGAAGATAAGAGAATCTTGAAGAAAAATTTAAATCACATGCTTAATATGGAAATGGAAAAATAAGGAAGAGATGGGGTATAGCATGCGAGAGTTCTCGCACGGGTACGCTAGCAACACGTATGTTTCCATACAGTTAAGTAAAACACGCACCAAAAATACCATATCGTTATTCTAAACAAATAATGTGCCCCTAACACAGTCGCAACGCTATCTACGAGGTACGTAAGTTTCCACTATATTGCCGGTATTCCGCGTCAGCAACGCTCTCAGTCCCTGTAGTTTATTTCTATTGCAACGTCTTTGGAAGGAAACAATTTGCAGAGCACTGATCAGCTAATTACACTGAATTGAAAAGAGTTGTTCTCGGCTAGATCACGGCGACCCGGAACCGAGTGTACGTACCTGGCGGTCGCGTGCCGCCGCTGCCGCTGGACGCAAGCAGGGAAGAGTCGCTCTCGGCGAGTCGGGACCGAGTGTACGTACCTTGTGGTCGCTGGCGTTGGGCACAGCCGGGAAAGAGTCGTTCTCGGCGAGCCGGGACCAAGTGTACGTACCTTGCGGTCGCTGGCGTTGGGCACAGCCGGGAAAGAGTTGTTCTCGGTGAGCCGGGACCGAGTGTACGTACCTTGCGGTCGCTGGCGTTGGGCGCAGCCGGGAAAGAGTCGTTCTCGGCGAACCGGGACCGAGTGTACGTACCTGGCGGTCGCGTGCCGCCGCTGCCGCTGGACGCAACCAGGGAAGAGTCGTTCTCGGTGAGCTGGGACCGAGTGTACGTACCTGTCGGACGCGTGCCGGCGCTGGCGCTGGGCGCAGCCGGGGAAGAGGCGCGCGCAGTCGCCCAGGCGCAGCCCCGCGTCGCCCGCCGCCTCCGCCCGCGCGCGCAGCTCTCGTCCCAGCGACAGCCCCGCCCACGCGCTGCGCACGCACATGCGCACGCGCACGGGTCACAGCAGCTGTTCCCCAACAGCTGCTTGCCTACCCGCCCCTACTCCCACCCTCCCATCGGGAGAGGGGCCTCAGTGCATCAACTGATGTCGCTGCAGCGCCTCTGACCGGGAGGTCCTTGGTTCGAGTACTGACGGCGGCAGGATTTTCAACATTATGGTCCGATTAAAATAAGTTGGTGATTGACAGTTGCGAATGGAAAGGAGCGACGTTGACAGGTTGCGTACAACTGAGCATGTGTTCCCGGGACACGAAAATACACACTTGAATTAAATACTTATTAAAGTACTCAACTCGTGCACTCATATTGTATGAAGCTACAGCTTCCGAAGCATAACTGACAATCACCAACTTATTTTAATCGGACCATAGCTTTTCAGCTAGGTCGAATTCAGCTGCTGTCTGGAGGAGTATTCTAGCGGCCGGTTGCTCTGATCGGTAGTTTTCCGTGATTTCTTCGATCAACACCAGGCGAATGCCGGAGCAGTACCCTAACAAACGCGCGCGATCTTTCCTTCCTCTTCCTTGTCCTATCCTCTCCTCTTACACACACACTGACACTAATATGCAGCACACTACCACACATGCCGGGAGACCGGTCGGGAGCTTAGAGCTTGTCGCGGCTGGGGCGGTGCCCCGCTGATGGGAGATGAATGCCGTGCATGGGGAAAACCTTGATAGCCGACGTGTAGATAGGAATCTTGCCATTCAGCGGGGAAAGATCACTGCCACCGCCCGTGTTAAAACTCGCACCATGCTTAAGGGACTAATGACAGCGGTTGACGTGGTCGGAAATCAATCAACACACCGCCCGGGTACACCCTAACAAAATTACTTTTCTCCTAATTCAAACTCTCGATTCCTGTGCCTGGAAAAGAGTTGACGTCTCTGAAAGACCACCAAGGAGTATACTTTGATTTAAACACAACTTCACTTCAAGGTCACGAGATCATCGGATAGGGGGACGCCCTCATCCAATCAGGAGTTTCGTTATGACTCACAATTTTGGTATTGGAGCTCCCGGTTGGATCACATTGTTTCCCTCTCCGTTCAGGTCGTGACGTTGAAGTGGAGCAGTGTTTAAATCGGAGTTTAGCTTTGTTTAAATCAGAGTATAGCTGTGTTTAAATCGGAATATAATCAGTGAAGCTGTGTTTAATTCGGAGTATAGTAACCCACAGGAACGGCAGAGACAGGCAAAGGAGGATGGCCTACAATTGGCGGAGGCTGTAAGCTGTGTTTAAAACGGAGTATAGCTGTGTTTAAATCGGAGTATAGTAAGTGAAGCTGTGTTTAATTCAGAGAATAGTAACTCGCAGGAACTTAAAATTTTAAGTAATGGCGGTGAAACTGGCTGTTAGTTCTCTTAGTTTGGTTTGGTTTAGGGGAAATTCTCTCCAATATGGATAATATACAGTAACGACACCAGTAGTGGCTATTGGGTCAATTGTGGCTACTTAAAGCATGAAACACACACTCACAAAATGGACACTTTCCACTTGCTTCAAAAGTGAGAAACTAAGAGAAAATGACGTCTGGTGGTGAGAGTTAGAATGAAGGTTCTTTTTTTATTTTCCCTTATTTTATGTTTACAGCATAACCTGAGATCATCTTTTAATATTGGCATTGCAATAATAAAACATGAACCGTGTTTTTAAACTCTTTTGACTTATTTTTTCAATTTTTATATGGTAATTTAAAGCAATCATCTTAAAGTCTACTAATATTGCCGATTTGTGTATAATGCGAGACTACGTTATAAACTATATTTAATAATATTTAATTTAAAATGATTGATTAATGCTTCCGGGCAATTCAACTGCCATGGTCAATATTCCCGTCAGTGTAGTGAATGTTTTGTGCATCTAGAGGACACTGTTCCTCCCCCGCTGTTGAGTCCCTAGATACAGAGAGTAGGGCATTCCATTGTTCCACCGATCCCGCCAGTTTATGTCCAGTTGTCAGGAAAATTGGAACTGTATAATGTTCTGTATGTTGTGAATCATGAATCCACCCGAAATCACTATTAATATTCTTGAAAAATCTTCATAATGTCACCAATTGTCACAATTTCCCTTCAGTTCCTGATTGGTGCCTGGCGGGATTTTTGGGTGACAGGATATTAAATTGCGGCGGTTGTGCCAGACTCTGGTTCTAGGGACTCTATACCCGCTGGATGGGAAGATCCTGCGCCGACTTACACGTCGGCTTCCGAGGTAAGTCCTCCTCAATGAATCTCTACCACCGGCTCAAACTCTAATTTCCCGACTGGGTTCCTGACATGTTTGGCAATGCATTGCGTGCAAATGTAAGTGTAAGGGAAGAGGTTAGGAGGAGGTTAAGGCAGTAAAGATTGCGCGCGGTGCCCGGCCCGTTTGTTAGGTTAAGGCCCCGGTATTCATCTGCTATTTATCAGAGAAACCACGAAAAACCAACCATCGGAGCAGCCGGCCGATCGAGTTCTCGAGACAGAGGCTGAATTCGACTTACAGTAGTGCTCAATGAAACCGCATCAACTCGCTCACAGATGTAATCTGCAAAATAATCCTGAAAACACACCACTTGATTTGCAAATATCGAGTGAGTTATGAAAGTAATGGAATCATAAACATATAATCCACATAAAATTGATGATTACCAATTTCTGAGAGACTAATGGATTAGGAAAATACGGAATGTCCATTTTCTTTAGGTGATGCGGTTTTTGTTAGCACCACTGTAGCTATGTAGCTCGTGTCAAAATTCGCCTCCGTCGGGACTTGAACTCTGGTATCCCCCAGCAAACGAAGCTCCAAAGAGAACAGCATTCCCACATAGCTCCCTTCCGCTGGCACTACAACTTTCGGTTACTACAAAAACACATATGTCACTATTTAGAACTATTTAATTGCTAATTAATAACGCAAATGTAATTTCATTGCTCTTCAAACTCCGGAGTAATTAATGATGAACTAGTCCTTAAGAGTTCAGCTTGCACGCCACATTCGGCTACCACAATAACAGATGTGTCACTATTTAGAACTATTTCATTGCTAATTAACTACACTTAATTACTTGCAAGTTTGAAGATACAATTATTTTTGAGCAATTAATTAGAAATTAAATAGTTCTCAATAGTGGCACATTTGTTGTGGTAGCCGAATGTGGTGTGCCAGCTGAACTCTTGGGGGCTGGTTCATCATTAATTACTACGGTGTTTGAAGAGCCAAACAATTTTTGCATAATTAACTAGCAATTAAATAGTTCTAAATGATGGCAAATGTATTTTTGTGGTAATCGAAAGTCGTAGTGCCAGCGGAAAAGAGGTTTCCCGCCGAACAGTCGCAGCCGGGTGCTCACCTGATGTAGCGCGCGAGCAGGCGCCCTGTGCTGCCGAGTTGGGAGCTCAGCTGGCGGCCCAGCGTGCACACGCCGAACTCCACGCAACGGTCGCTCTCGCCCGCGCCCGCGCCCGCGCCACCGCCCGCGCCGTCGCCCGCGTCCTCGGCCTCGCCCGCGGGCGCGTCCCGCGGCGGCGCTCGCGAAGACGGGCGCCCCTGCGCGGAAACAGCCCTCGCAGTCGCTCTCTACAGCGCACAACTCTTCACAGCACGGAGGTACAAAATACAGGGTGTCCGGGGAGGAAACGTGGAAACTTCGCAAATAAGCGGTGCTAAGTTAGCTGTGCCAATGACCGTGGCCGCTGTAGAGAACAAAGCTGTGCCATTTTCGCGCCTACTCTGTTGAGTCGGCTGTGCCATTGGGCGTGTGGGCTGGCTGCGTCACTTATGCCATTGAGCGTGTGCGGTGTTGAGTGAGCCGTGCCAATGACCGTGCGCGCTGTAGAGGACAAACCTGTGCCATTTTCGCGCCTACTCTGTTGAGTCAGCTGTGCCGTTGGGCGTGTGGGCTGGCTGCGTCAGTTATGCCATTGAGCGTGTGCGGTGTTAAGTTAGCTGTGCCAATGAAGCTAACTTAACACCGCACACGCTCAATGGCATAACTGACGCAGCCAGCCCACACGCCCAATGGCACAGCTGACTCAACAGTGCATGCGCTCAATAGTATTGATGACTCAACAGCATACGCGCTGAATGACAAAGATGCCCCAACAACTCACGCACTCAATGACAGATGATTCAACAGCGCACGCACTCATTGATACAGCTGACCTAAGAGCGCACGCATTCAATTACGTGAATGACTCGACAGTGCTAGCTCTCAATTGCATAGCTGGCTATACAGCGACCGCTCTCACTGGTACAGTTCTTTCAATATAGCACGTTCTCAACTGCGAAACTGACACATTAAATTACGTGCTTAATGTCACCGCTTACTCAACACGGCAGACGCACCAAGACAGATGACTCAACACAGCACGCACTCATTATCCACAGCGCACGCACTCAGTGCTCAATGTCCCTCATTGTAACTCAAGGAGGGAAGGAACATAGAACAAATGGAACAATAAACAAATAATGTGACATGTATAAAATAAATATATTTAGTAGAAAGACACTGAATGAGTTCGTAGGCTTCCGCGGCCGGAGTCATTGTATTCTTGGCTGTCCGGGATGAGCCGCGTCTCAGTCGATGGAGCTGACGTTTCGGTCACCTTGCTGTGGCCTTCTTCAGAGCTACACTGCTCAAGCAAACTGCTTGAAGAAAGTCAGACGCGGCTCATCCCGGACAGCCAAGAATACGAAAGACACCGAAATCCCTGTAATGAGTGCAAATGCAAAGATATACCACTGAAATCCCTATAATGACAGCAAATGCAAAATTATACTAAATTAATGTGGACCAAATAATCTTGTACAAATTATGAAAGGTTTTGTTTTAAAAATTCATAAAAGATTAAACTAGCCAATTCTAGAACGGAGCAAGGGAAATCTGGAAATATTGTAGTTTCCCCTAGACTGAAAAAGAACTATGGTGGTTTAAATTCAAATTCTAGTGTTCGAAAAATGTTTATAATAAAATATCCAGTCGAAAGGTCCAGTTGAAAGATATTTTTTCGTTTGTTGAACTAAGAAATAGTCTACAGAGAACAAAAATTAGTTATGTACGTTTTATTGGCTTGTTGGGTTAAAGGGTAACATCAAATTGAAGTATTTAGTTTCATAAGGGCCTAAGTGCGAAGTACTAGGTTTATGGAAAACATAAACTACCCAAAGAACCAATTGCTGCAGATAAACCCAGAACTATGTGTTGTAATGTATTGGTCATAATATGGCTTTTGGCTGCATCTTGAACTTTCCCAGAATTGTTTAGTTAGGCTCAAAGATCCATTGAGAATGATACGCTGAGAAAACATGGTTTTATCACTTTGATCCTTATGAAACCAATTGCATAAATTGTTAATCATTACAAACTTTATGGAAAATAAATGAAGAAAACGTTAGATCACCATTATTTGTATTTTATATTTTGAAAAGTATTTCAAAACACTACTTCGATTTTCTTATCTAAAATACATAGTTTCATGAGCGTGCCTGTATCTAAATTATTTTTTCAAGAATTTGAACCAACTCTGAAATGTTGCCGTTCTATACGTACTGTAAAATAAATACAGAGAGATACTGAGAGAGATACAAACATACTGAGAGAGAGAGAGAGAGAGATACTGAGACAGAGTGGCAGATAGTGAGAGAAAGAGAGAGACATCGTGACTAACCGGATGACGCCGCTTCGAGGGCTGTGATGTCAACGTTTCGGCTTCTTATCGTGGTCATACGACGATGAGAAAAATCACGATAAGATGATCAAATCGTCTGCATCGCACCCTTCGACGCGGCCTTGTCCGTGGAGCCAAGAAATTTCGCACGTCTCTGTTTAAGTAAGCCTTCGACATCAAATAGACTGAGAGAGACACGGAGAGACAGATAGAGGCAGACAAAAAACAGAAACAGAGGCAGAGAGAGATACATAGAAACAGAGAGATACACAAAAAAGAAACAGAGACAAAGAGGTAGACGCAGAGAGACAGAGACAGGAAAAGAGAGAGACAGAGAGAGACGGAGACAGAGACAGTCAGAAAGAGACAGATACAGATAGAGAGACGGAGGCAGACAGAGACAGAGACATTCCGACAGAGTCAACGACAGAGAGAGACGGAGACAGAGACAGTAAGAAAGAGACAGACACAAATAGAGAGACGGAGGCAGACAGAGAGAGACGGAGACAATCCGACAGAGTCAAAGACAAAGAGAGACGGAGACAGAGACAGTGAGAAAGAGATACAAATAGAGAGACGGAGGCAGACAGAGAGATGGAGACAGTCCGACAGAGTCAAAGACAAAGAGACCGAGATACACATAGACAGTAAAAGACACAGAGAGAGACGAAGACAGAGGCAGACAGAAAGAGACAGATACAGAGAGAGACGGAGGCAGACAGTCAGACAGACAAAGAGAGACCCACAGAGCCAGACACAGAGACACAGAGAGAGACGGAGACAGAAAGAGACAGAGAGAGACGCAGAGGCGTGCGGGGCGCAAGCAGCTGGCTTACCTGCGGTGCGTGGGCGTGGGCGCTGGCAGAGGGTGCGGGTGGCAGCGGCTGCGGCTGCGGCGGCTCGGGGGGCGCGGGGTCGAGCGTGGGCACGCGCGTGAGGTCCCTGCGGCGGCGCGCCGCCACGCCCCACAGCGGCGGCCCCCGCGTCAGCGCGATCAGCCCGCCCTGCGCACACCCCCCACGCCTACCCTCACTCCTCTGTTGAAGCTGCATTCATTTCAACGCCCACCCTTGGCGTGGAGCCATTTGGTCAAGCGCGTAGGTGGCGAATCACTGGTGTTCATTTAGCGTTACACAGGGGACACATGAGGTAGATCACGGATTCGAGCAAGTTTGTACCTGCTGTGAATTATTATTATTATAATTATTATTATTATTATTATTATTACTTTTATTGTTATTATTATTACTATTATTATTGTTATTATTAGTATTATTATTATTACTATTACTATTATTAGTAGTATTATTATTATTGTTATTATTCCACTACATCACGACTGAAGTTGTTATGAGTCGGCAGAAAACAAAATCTACTCCTGGTTGCAACCAGCTACCTAAGGAGCAGATCTAGGAAATATCGCTGCATCTACAGTACTTTGAGCAAAATGTAAACTGCTCCAAATAAAGCAATTTCTTGCACTTCCCAGTCTTTTGAATTACTTGTGAGTTTAGTCAAGTTCTTATCAAATTTTGCGAAACAAATCCGAGAGTTCCGATAATGATCGGGACGACGTGAGATCTCAATCCTCACATTCGGCTGATCTCGATTCCTAAACACTTGTATTTAAGGAGCGTTCATGCAAATAACAACATGTCCATCAAATCAGGTTTTTGAGAAACATGTTTCATAAAATTACAAAGAACTAAAAATAAATTAAAATATGTGTGCCAGCCATGATCATCTTCTGAACAATCACAATTATCTTTCAGTTCTTCGCTACCCCTTACAATGTGTTTTTTAGCTCAAAACAAATTGTAACGAAGAAATACCATTCCATGCCAGGAGTATCTGAATAATTATCTCCATTTATTTCCGAAAAGTTCAGTCAATAGTCTTGCTATATTAAATCTCTTTGCCAATGGTATATCCCATACAAGTGACAACTGCTGGAGACTAAATTGTACCATATTTGTTAACGAAAAAACATGTTTCCAAAGGTTCAAAGTAGGATCTTCATTACATCTAAAATATTGCTGTAGGTAAACTTTGACTGTGTCAATCTTCTCCCCTTTCATTGTTTACTGATGATTCGCTTCACATTTATGATGTTCTGTACGTTCTTACTACTCAAAATTTTTGTGTCCTTGAGATCCCAGTCGTCTAATAGATAAAATAGGACGCTGTGGTTAAGACTTCACAGATGGAATGAACAATGCGGCATGAGCAATCACGTGTTCGTGAATTTGGACATCTTTTTTGTTATTCGGATGTTCTTTATTGCTTGCAACAACGCTGTGAACATACTGGATTTTGCCTGAACCTCGTATGCTTACAAGTAAAATTATTAGGGATAAATTTACTTTTTCTCCTCCACATCAGGACATAAGATGCAGTTGATAGTCAGTATTACTGCAATGCTAATTCAATTTTTTTCGATGGACATATTTGTTATTGCATGAACGCTCCTCATTTAAGACGTTTCTCCGCCTCTTTGGTTACGACGTTTTGATCGCACGGTACAGCAACATCTACAAGTAGATCAATTTTTTCTCCAAACTTGGATAAAAATATCCGGTTTGTGAGCCGCTATCGAGCGATAAGTTTGAATTTGCAGGTCGTACAATTGAATAGAGTCCAATAAACGTCACTGGTTTTGATGAGTGTTCGTACCACTTGGGACATGTGTTTGGAACTTCGAGGGCGGTACAGATACAACAGTGGGATGTTATTATTATTGTTGTTTTTATTACTATTATTATTATTATTATTATTATCATCATCATCATTACTACCATTACTACTATAGCACTGTTCTGCTGTACCTGTAGGACGGCGAGTACTGCCATGTAGGCTAGGAAGCCCATGGCGATGTGTTTGGCTGCCGACTTTTTCTCGTGATGATCTTCCTCCAGGCTGTAGCAGAACACTTTTATTTTACTAAAGCAGTACTGAAGTGGAAAAGAAATCAAGTTTCTCACATTGTGATGTATGTCTTTAACTGGGTTAATAGGAAATGTGGAGAAACAAAAATAGAGGCAGAAGAATGAAAGGTAATATCAATACAATTAACCATGAATTGGCTAGCCTGGAACTAAAGTAATCTATGGTACGAATACACAATGTGACTTAGACCACTTAAGAATTGACTAATATTAAAACCATCTTCCAATACTAAAGTGGTACTTTTACCAATACTAAAGTGCTACAACGACAAATGGCACATATACCACTTTAATATGTGTAGATGCTCACAAGTCGATGACATCGTTAGTGGTGACCGCTGGGTGATCAGACGAAATAAGGGAGGTAATGCGACAAAATTCATCTGTCACATTTCACCTTTTGCATTCAAGAATTCAATCACACAACGCTGTCTTTTACGAACATCGATGTCGGCCATTTTTCAAACGACTGCTGTGCTGCCACTTCATTATACAGAAATTTAATAGTCCAGTGTATTGTAGAAAAAGGTTTGAGGAATAGGGGCAAATTCAAATTTTACACTTAAGTAATTTCATTTAAGTAAAAAAATACCAGGCATTACTTTCTGACTGTCTCTTGAAAGTGCAAGTGAATCACGTAACTTTAGCGTCTCCTGCAATTTTTGAACGGTTGAAGTTATTGCAATGCAGTTTTCACAGAAGTGCATGAGGGAATAGGTATAGTTTATACATAAATTCATTTCCATTTTATCTCTTGTTTTTTCGAGATATTGAGGTAACTTTGTTGGGGTTTTTTCAATAGAACTATACACATTTTTAGCCTATCATGACAAGCGTAAGAAGACTAATCCAAAGATATACATATATACATATTGTCATATGTTAGATGAGCATTTTTTGAATAATTTTGATTTTTGTAACTCGTGTTTAAAGGATATTGTAACGCCCCGAGCGCGCGTTAACAGGGAGAGCGCTGCGCGACCTTGGGTGTGGACTGTTACATTCAAAATATCCTATAAATACGAGTCGCAATAAAATCAAAATTTCTCAAAAAAATGTGTATCTAACATATGACAAAATGTAAATCATTGTATTAGTCTTTTTACGCTCATTTTAATAGATAATAAATGTATAGTTCAATTGGAAAAAAGTTACCTCAATATCTCATAAAAAACAAGTGATACAACGGAAATGAATATATGTATAAACTAGACCTACTCCTTCATGCACTTCCGTGAAAACTGCATTGCAATAACTTCAAGCGTTCAAAAATTACAGGTGGTGCTAAAGTTACGCGACACGCCTGTATGCTGCGATATTAGTTCGTTATTGTGCCATCGCGCAACTTAAATAGTACATTATGTGTGATATTACGATACGAGCGAGGAACGAGCGAGTATCGTAAACTTCACACGAGTGTATTAATACCATTACATCGAGTTTCATACGGTACTTTTTCCACGACTTTTTCAATGAATAGTTTCGTGTCAATTGATTCAGCCAAGGCCACATGCCGGAGAGCTACTTAAATCTACCCTGTTGCTGCTACCTGTTGCTACCCTATTGCTACCTAAAGCTACCCTGTTACCCCGGCATGCTGCCGGGGCTGTGGTTACTGTCCTCCTACTGGGGAGTACTGCGCTAGTCAAATAGAATCAAAGTGAAAATACGATCCACTTTATTTTAAATAATATACCACGAAAAATACTAATAATAAAAGAAATTAAAACTATTTAGCGTAATATAAATCAATACAATTTTAATATACAAAATCGAACGAAACATTTTCTAAAACGATTCTCAATGATTAATTTAGTGTCAACACTTGGTTTGTAAACTTCTGTGGGTGGCCAAGAACCTGTATCACAATGAAAACTGTATTGAAATGACTATTATTATGCAACTGGTTGCAGCCATCAAATGACAGCATTATACAACGGGAGTAGGAAAAGGAATAATGGGAGTACAAAACGAACTCAGTATTGCTAAGCATCACAACTGGTTATCGATGGTTAGTAATTCCAAGAAAATGCAATGTAAATTATCTATGTAAAACAAGATGTGAATAAAATTATTATTATTATTATTATTATTATTATTATTATTATTATTATTATTATTATTATTCCTCTAAATCACGACTAAAGATGTTATGTGTCGGCTGAATATAAAATCTACTCCAGGTTGCAACCAGCTACCTAAGGAGCAGATCTAGGGACTGTCGGTGCCTCTAGAATACTTTGCGCAAAATGTAGGCTGTTCCAAATAAAGCGATTTCTTGCACTTCCCAGTCTTTTGAATTACCTGGGAGTTTAAACAAGTTCTTACACAAATTTTGCGGAACAAATCCCAGAGCTCCGATAACTATCGGGACGACCTGTGCTTTTACGCCCCACATTCGGCTGATGTCGATTTCCAAACTTTTGTATTTTATTTAATTATTATTATTATTATTATTATAAATGGTGGTGTGTGGCTCACTCGTGCTCGGCGTAATGGTGCTCCTGGTGCAAGTGGTCGGCGTGGTGCACGTGGAGGTCGCCGTGGTGGTCGTGGTGGTGGTCGCCGCGCGGGTGGTGCGGCGAGTGGTGGTGGTCCGTCAGGTGGGCCAGTGGTTCTGCGTACGAGCCCAGCGACCCCGCCGCCGCCGCCAGCCCCGTGCCCAGCGGGCTGCCGTACCCCGCCACGGACCCTGAACGACACAGCGCAGCGAAAGATCTAGAAAATGCTTAGTGATCCAGGAAGGAGAACGTTGCGGCTGTGTGCGATGGTTCAAATTGCGCGCCTAACCGCCAGCGCGCAGCGGCGGTTTGCGGAGCAGCGAACCAAGGAAAGTGCGGGCGAACGAGGAGCGGGCAGCCAGCCAGCGGAGCCCCAGGGCGGAGGCGAGGCTACGCCACAAGGCCAAGTAAAAGCGGGCACCGCCACCGGAGAGGCAGGTATACTGCGATTTCTCTAACTGCGTCCCTCAAGGCCACTCAAATCCCATCTTCGCGATGGAATATGTCACGGCATTTCGCGTCTTTCTCAGTCGTTCCGCTAGATTTCGCACGATCGCGACCGTGGGAAGCAGTGCTTGCGATCATGCGACTTCTACCGGCAAGAACGAGAAAAGACGCGAAATGCCGTGACATAATTCCATCGCGAAGATGGGATTTGAGTGGCCTTGAGGGACGCAGTTAGAGAAATCGCAGTATAGTTTTCCGAGTCGAGTTCCTGGTGATTGATAGAGGTTTACGGCTGTGTTTATGAGATTTGAACCCGGCAAGTGTACATTCGACATTCTAACGGCTTATTGTTGAACTCTGCTAGTATTGGTACATCTCCAGGATAACGGTAACTTTGCTTCGATTTGTGGACTTTTTTTTGGGTTACCGGAATGATATTATTGTACTGAAATTGTCTCTGGAATAAAAGACTATGTTACTTGATTCCTGTGTTTTTCTGGACATAACAGAGAAGATAAAGATTCATTGATTAGGACCGGAGAGGTGGGTCAAGGCATCAATTCATGTCACTGCAGGGCCTCTGACCGGGAGGCCCTAGGTTCGAGTCCCGACGGTGGCAAGATTTTCGACACTAGCTGCATGGCTAAGTCGATTTCAGTCGCTGTCTGGAGGAGAATTCTAGCGGCCGGCTCCGCTCATCGGGAGTTTTCCGGGGTTTCTCCGATCAACACCAGGCGAATGCTGGAGCAGTACATTGCACACAAGCCGCGGACCGCGCGCGATCTTTCCTTCCCATTCCTTTTCCTATCCTCACCTCATCACTAACATGTGCAACACTAGCACACTTCCTGGGAGATAGTCGGTAGCTTAGAATTTGCCCCGGCTGGGGTGGTGCCCCGCTGGTGGTAAATACTTGGTTGGGGAAAACCCAGCTAGCCGACGGTAGGTCGACACAGAATCTCACCATCTGGCGAGGGAAGATCACAGCCATTGCTACGAGAAAAATATGCACTACCCTGACGGGAATAATGACCTTAGCTGTTGGCGTGCCCGGAATCACTAATCAATCAATCAAAAAATGGTTGAATAGTGATTCAGGGTGAGTCAACTGTTAAGGTTATTGGTCACGTTAGTTTAGTGCATGCTTCATCGCGGTAGATGGCGGTGATCTTGCCTCGCTGGATAGCAAGATCCGACGCCGAACTACTACAGGCTTGTGGAGTTCTTCTCCCACCAGGTATTGCCCACCGGTGGGCCACAGCCCCGGGCATTACAAGAACAGCAAGGGCTTCCTAATTTTGGGAACGTTTAGAGAATTAACCATTAGGTGTCAAAATTCTTAAATTTCTTAACATTTCCTGCAAGACCTTTTGTCGCAAGACCTGAGGCTCTTGGTGGAGGCGGAAACATCCACCCAAACTCGGGTTTCCCGGCGGTTCTCACGTCGCTAGCGCCAGGGTGGGTGCAGTGAGAAGGCGGTGCTAAACCCCGTGAAGCCGCGCTCTTTTGGAAGGTGTCAGTGCCTGCATTTTCCGTTAAACCGTAGGGTATAAGCATGCATCTGTAAGCTGCATTTTAAAAGTTAAGATATAATTTATTCTAACAAAAAGTTTTTACATAAAGAATGAATAAAGAATGAATTTACATAAAGAAAACAATAAAACAAATCAAATCAAGCTCAAACAAACAATTCGATACAAATTATTTTCATGGAAATTCAAATTTCCCGCTTGGAATTTTTCTTTTTGGGCGGAAATGGGCGGATTTACAACCATCTAACGGCGGATGTTTGGACAAAACATCTGGCAACCCTGCCTAGACTGTTTTACCTTTCTCTGCACCGCTTTTCACGGCCAAGAACACCTTCAGGATGATATCTGGAGCCCGCCGGGACGCAGTTACCCTTCGCGAGAACCTCCCCAATGAAGGCTGCCAGCTCGGAGCCAAAAGCTTTTCTGGCTATCACCGAAGTCAAATAATGTGTACACCACTCACAATACTCCGGGACAACCCCTTCCTTAATAACCCATAAGAATCTGCACTGCCACGATGAAGCCAAGTGCCCAACTGGGGTCCGCCTGGACTAAGGCGTGGAGCGTTATTTTACGTGCAGAGACCTTCATGCCTTAATTTACCGTTAATACCTTATTTTACGCTTGACCGTTAATGCCTTATATTACGGCGAGAGACTCGGGCCATCAGGCCCGCTCTTCCGTCTGACCACGCAAATTTCGTTATGCTCCTTTCACCAACTAGAAGAGAAAGAAGGTATCAGTTGGGCGACAAAACAAGCAATTTGAATTTAGCTCAGAGGCTTCTTTTAGGCTTGAGAATATTTTACATGCTGTATATCTACTACATGGGACTGTCGGCTGCACTTCCCCTCCAAAGGATGGCAGAATTTTCCGCCCTTGAAAACCCACGGCGTTGTTAGGGTTTGAACCCGCAAAATGGGTACAACAGTCCGATGTGCTAAACGTTATACCACCGAACCTGTCTGTCTGTCTGTCCGTCTGTCTGTCCGTCAGTCCGTCCGTCTGTCCGTCCATCAGTCCATCCGTTTGTCCGTCCGTCTGACCGTCTATCCGTCTGTCTGTCTGTCCATCTGTCTGTCCGTCCGTCTGTCCGTCTGTCTGTTTGTCTGTCCGTCTGTCTATTTCTGCTTTTCTGCGTGTGAAGGGAATTAGCCTGCAAAGCGAACGTAATAAAAAGTACGCTTTATGATGCAACTATCTCAACTGCTGAAAACATTAAAACAGTTTCCATGTATTCATCTAGTGCAGAGATTCTCAACCTTTTTCTTGCATCGACCTCTTTCAAAAATATTGTTGTATTAAAAATATTATTAAATTTATCACACAGAAGACGAGGAAGATCCAGAAGTAATGGAAGGAAGGAGTAGAGAAGGCAATGGACAGAAGAGGATTAACTGCAGTGACAGACTAAAATGGAAACTGGGATGCGAGAGACGCCCAATGGTGTAAAATACTCGCAATACTACTACTATTATATTTATGTCTGTAAATGTATAAATAAAACGTAATAAATATAATATAAAATATATTATAAATTCAATGTAAATATCTAATATAAAAAATAAAAACTTCAATAAATATATTATTTTTTTGTTCAAATCTAATGATGCATATAAATAGTACGCGAAATGTCCTCTTCCAGTATTACTTGAAAAATAAAACCTTTTTCTTTTTGATAAATATTCTACCAAAAAGTCAAAAGAGTACCCGAGTGTTAAATTACTAATATTATTAGTGATAATCAAATATACATG
Organism: Acheta domesticus; assembly: GCA_031308135.1. NCBI lineage: Eukaryota > Metazoa > Arthropoda > Insecta > Orthoptera > Gryllidae > Acheta > Acheta domesticus. The sequence continues at coordinate 95,775,130 of JAHLJT010002630.1, read as the reverse complement.
ATTATTTGGATTGTTCTCTTCATTGACATTTCAACCCTTTCTTCTATAATATATAGTACAGATAATCACAATACAAATGTTAATTGCACATAATAATAGGAGATGCATTCTCAATTCATTAGCTGAGTTTCTATTCTTCATTGTTGTGCAATGGTTACAAAATATCGAGTGTACTTTATGACTTAGCCATAAAATTTCTGTAATGAATGATGCGGAAAATATTTTATTGCGATATAATGTGTCGAATATATAGGGACATATTTTTTTAAGTTTTCTAAACATAACAATAAACGATGATCACGAAAGAAGATGAACGAATTTGTAATTAATTATTAGATGTTTTGTAGAAAACAATTAATCAGAAAATGATTTAACGTCATTAATACTTTTTTGGTAATTAATGGGATCTTGACTATGCAAGTCATTCGACAGTTCATATACAGCTATTGATCCCTAGTTGACTTCTTAATCTTCATTGACCCCATTTAAATATTTTTGAGCCCGAAGGGTCGCTATCCACCATTGGCCAATGATTTACATTTGTGTTGTTGTCTTTTATTTTCACGCACTTAGTGAAGTGCGGAGGGGAAGTAAAGTCAGCTGTCCCATCTTATGAACATGTTCATATTTTTTTGTGTAGAAAGCATACAGTTTGACTCCAGCGCCTCTAGCGGCAGAATCGTTCACTAACGGTAATCGGCCATGTCGATTTTGTGGTTAGGTGTGTCAAGGTGCAATTGTATGAAGATATATTGTGATAAACTACCTCTTTTCTTATCCCTGCCTTCCAATTGTTATTCTCTATGCTCCTCATGGTTAATTAATACTAAATCAAGATCATAGCCAGAACGCAGGCACAGAAATACTTCCACTGAAAGTACTCGGAAGGCGCAATTCAGTTGTTTCCTGGTACCCCCCCCTGGCGGCGGCTTGTGGAGATTTATGCAGAAAGCATAAAGTCTGGTACAGACCGTGTATGCGCAACTTTTTGGCTTTTATACGTTCAGTTTTAGATCTTTACGTTCCTATACAGAAACTGCACGAAAAATGTACCGAGTATATCGGCTTTAAGAGAAGCTTTAAAACAAAATTCAAATCTCCTGTTTCGTCGTCCTAATGATGATTTCGCTGTTAAATGACGAAAGGAGCGCGTCGAAATTTGCGCGGTCAGGCGGAAGAGCAGACCTGATGGCCTCGCCACGTAAAATCAGGCAACATTGCTCGATTCATCCAGTCGAGTGTCGCTCACTGTGGGTGTATGCGAACGACACGAGGAAAACAGCTGGAAGTAAACCCGGCTGTCTCATATTATACATTTACACTACACATTTACTGATCCTCAAACCTAAAAGAACAAAGTTCAAATCTCATGTTTCGTCGTCCAAATTATGAGTTCGCCGCTAGATGGCGAAAGGAGCGTAACGGAATTTGCGAGTTCCGGCGGAAGTGCAGGCCTGATGGCGTTCCGTCGCCACGTCAAATCAGGCAACATTGCTCCATTGATCCAGTGGAGTGTCGCTCACCGTGGGTGTATGCAAACGGCACGAGGGAGCTGCTGGCTCCGGCTGCGGCGGCGGCGGCGCTGTCCTTGGCGGTGGGGGCGGCGGCGGGGCCGGGGCCGGGGGCGGGGGCGCCGGGTTGACGGTCCTGCAGCGCCGCCCCCGCCACCCCGTCCTCCCCCGGGCCCGGCGGCGGCGACAGCGGCGGCGGAGGCGGCGGCGACGGAGGCAGCCACCCTGCGCAGTCAACCACCCGACGAAAGGACTAAGGCTGGCTTTATACATTTAACGTGACAAATCAAAATAACTTGCAAAATATGCAACGTACAAAAAATGTCAAAGGCAAAAAATTAATATCTATAAGGGGAACATCAGTCAGACCTAAAATCAAACTTCCACGCTCGCTCCTTGAGGGTGAGGTGGGAGCCAACTTTGAAATCTTAAATGGGAACCCCCACTTTTTATTGCAGATTCGGATTCTACACTAAAAAATACATACATAAGTTTGGTCTAAAACAGTGTTTGGTCGAGAGAGACGATCCAGACATGTTATAGACAAATTAATATCTCCAATGGGAAAATCTGGCTGAAATAAAATCAAATCTCCCTCCCCCGCTTCCTAGGAGTGGGAGAGGCAACTTTGAAATCTTAAATGGAAAATTTCTCCCATTTTTACTTTCCCGTATACGTACGTATACTCGGAGTGATATACGTAGTATAGGGAAAGTTATGTAATGCTGCGCGAAAAAATGGCCAATTTTCGGCGGAAAAAAATTAATTGCCGGGCCGTGAAAACGAATAAGTGGATAAAACCAGTTGCTAAATTAAGAAAAAAAATCCTCTATCTCGTGGTGTGGTCAAAATTCATGATTTGTTGCTTCTTTATACTTAAAAATCGATTGACGGCATTCCGTCCGTCTGTGGTCAACGCTAGCGCCTAAACCGTTCGATCGATTTTCTTCAAAATTGATATTCCCCAGTCGATCTGATTCTAGTCAAAGCTTTGTGATTTTGAAAAAGATTCTTTAAAATTTGGGGGTACTTTATATGAAGCCCCCCGGGGATTTTCAACATTTTCTCAAAAACGGCTCCAAATTTTTTCTTTAAATTTCTTGTATGAATAGAGGAAAATACACTTTTTAACATGGCATAGGTCCGATTTTCACGTACAGCTCTGAATTTTCGTAAATTGTGAAAGTTTGAATTTTTTTCGGCGTCTTTCTCCAACTACAAAATTGAAGATAGAGATTTTTTCTTCAAATAAAATTTGTTCTGCATATTGAGTTCTTTAATAAAGGTCATGTAAATGTTTTTCACAATTTTGGTAGTTTTCCTGCAATATTGCGTGCAATATGTGCAATTTTAAAAAATTACAAAAACAAAATTTTCTCAAAAACGGCTCCAAATTTTTTCTTTAAACTTTTGGTAGGGATAGTGGTAAATGTACTCTATCAATGACATAGAAGCCATTTTGGTCTATCGGTTGGTTTTTTCAAAAATTACAAAAATGTAAATTTTTTTACTTTTCTCTCACGTCGTTAATATTTACATTATCGGCGATTTTTTTACATTATTATATTTACGAGTATATATGCTTTAAATAATGTCAAGTAAAGTTTCTCGAAAATACTACCGTTTTCTGTGAAAAGTAGCTCAAATTTCGGCATTTTCAGAAATGCTCAAACGTCATTTTCTCGTATATGGCTGCAATTTTTTTCTTGAAACTTTTGTAACGGATAGTGCTAATTACACTCATTAGTACAGCGTGAAGTTTATTTTGAGTTTTTTTTGTTTTTTTCAAAAATTATATAAATGTAAATTTTTTGAAAGATCTCTCACATCTTTAATATGCACATTATCCGCAATTTGTAAAAATGATTATATTTGTGAGTGTAAGTGCTTCAAATAACTTCAAATAAGGTATTTTGAAAACTCAAAAATTTTCTGTGAAAATGAGCTTCAAATTTCGCATTTGTAGTAGTGCTAAAACGCCATTTTCTCTTAAACGGCACATAATTTTTAAAAGAAAATTGCCATTTACGGCTAGGTTTTTGTGTTCTTTAATATTCTAAAATTAATGTTTCTGTTCTACCAATAGGAAACCGAAAAATTAAAAAAATGACAAAAAAATGTACTTTTGGCGATGATAGATGGTAGCTGGCAAGAAATAGTATGTGGCAATTCCGAATAGCTAGCGAAGACCCAGGAAAATAGAAAACTAATACGGGAAAGTCTGTGCCATTCTGTAGCACCACTAGTTCATTAAAGAATTTGATTTAACGAGGTTAAATCAGCGCGGAGGATTTGAAGCCGCTGGACGTAGTACATGAATACAATTAATCGGATCGTCTCTCGCTCAAAAAATGTTTTAGACCAAACTTACGTTTTTTCTAGTGTAGAATACGAATCTGCAATAAAAAGTGGGGGTTCCGATTTAAGATTTCAGATGGCTCCCGCCTCACCCTCAAAGGGCGAGCGAAAGTTTGATTTTAGGTCTGAGATGTCCCCAATGGAGATAAGGATTTTTTGCTTCGACATTTTTTTTGTACGTAGCATAGTTTTTGAGTTATTTTGAATTTTCAAGTTAAATGGGACACCTGTACACAGGGTATCCGGGGAGGAAACGTCGAAACTGCGAAAATAAGCTAAGACCATTTTAGACATATTTTGCCTAAAAAAAACTACTTGGATATTCCGCATGGCTTAGCTGCAATCACCACTCAAAAGTTGGTTTGTAAAAACACTTTCTACGCAAATATTTGCATCACATATGAACACTCCATCGCATATGAACACTCCAGAAACACGTAAATGGTTTATTTTTAACAAAAGAAATGGATATATTTATTCACAAAGAAAAATTAAACCAGAAAAAGCAGTCGAGTTGTGTAAATTGGGTATTTTTTTATTTCTCTGTGGGTACTTAGAGCTCCGGATTCTCCAGCACTGCTCGGTACGGTCGCGATCATGCGACCTCTAGCGGCATGATCGTGAAAGACGCGAAATGCCGTGAGAGTTTTTGCAAGACGGGAAATACAATGTCGTAATTCGTAACAATTGTCGTCAATCAGGAATAACGTATCTCCAGAAAAAATAATTTTTGCGAGTCGAACAATCGAAAACACGTAAAACTAGTGACTAGTTGAAACTGAAAACCTCTAACAGTACCTAAAAGCTATTATTGGACATTATTGAACAGAACATACTTCTGACTCCATTTATGTTTTTATGAGGATTACCAGATATAAATGTGTTTAATACATGAAATTTGATTGTGTCATAAGAATATGTAAAATACATGTCTTTATCTCCAAAGTAGGCCTAAAGTATAGCTTTCTGAACCCGCAATTTGACTACATATTTATATTGATTGTATTACAAATGGGAAATTATTGCAATTATATCACTCTGTAGACAAACAACTGTTTTCGTGACAATATAGCCTCAATGTACACATAACCTCCAAATTCTAAACTAATATGGTAGTTTATTCCTGTCGTATATGAGTAAAAATTAACCATGAAATTTCTGCCTTATTATATTGGTACTAAAGATATAATTTTCATTATTTTCATTCTCATTGTGTATTAGTGTCGAATTCGCGTTTAGTGGTGGCGGCGAAAACTACGTCTAGTGTAAGCTATGAACACATTTGTCGTAAACGACAAAACATGGAGAATGACGAAACCCGTCATTGGATGCCAGCGTATGCGCAGAACAATTCTCTCCAGAATTCAAATTCACGACTTGCAAAAACTCTCTATTCCATCGTGAAGACAGGTCCTCACACGCCAAGAAATAAAAACTCAAGTATTGCGGCACAGCATAACCGAGAAAGACGCGAAATGTCGTGAGGTATTCTATCATGAAGACAGGCCTTCACGCGCCAAGAAATAAAAACCCAAGTATAGCGGCACAGCACGACCGAGAAAGACGCGAAATGCCGTGGGATATTCTATCATGAAGACAGGCCCTCACGCGCCAAGAAATAAAATCCCAAGCATAGCGTGGCGGGCGTGGGCGAGCGCTAGCTACCTGAGGCGTGGTGGGCGTGAGCGTGGGCGTCGTCGGGGGCGTCCTGGGCGAGCGCCGTGGACGCGACGGCGGCGGCGCACAGCAGCTGCAGATGCAGGAGGCGGTGCGGAGGGCGCGCCATCCCTGGCCTTCTGCAACACACGACCAGCTGCCACGCCCACTCGGGGGCAACTAGAGTCCCTAGATACAGAGAGTAGTGCGACAGCCGCCATTTATACTGCGATTTTTCTAACTTTGCCCCTCAAGGCCCATCTTCACGATGAAATATGTATGAGGTATTTCGCGTCTTTCTCAGTCCTGCCGCCAGGTATCGCATGACCGCGACCGTAACAAGGAGTGCTTGCGACCATGCGACTTCTAGCGGTACGACGGAGAAAGACGCGAAAGACGCGAAGGGGCAGAGTTAGAAAAATCACACTATAATATCCTCTCAGCCGGCAATCCCGTCACGCACCAATCAGGAACTGAAGGGAAATTATAACATTTGGTGACTTTCAAGAATATTAAAATTGGTTTGGAGTAGATTCATGGTTCTCAACATACATAATACCATACAGTTCCAATTCTCCTGACAATTGGATATAAAATGGCGGGATCGGTGGAACAATGGAATGCGCTACTCTCTGTATCTAGGGACTCAAGGGGCAACTTGCAGGCAGCACTGCCCAGCGGTAAAAAGATGGGCAAGTTGTTGAATGGTCGCCAGGGACGATCGCCTAGAGTGCCATAACTGCGGTGTTAGAGACGAAGATTTGCTCGCAACGCTACGGCCCTCACGCAGCACAGTCACACTCGTAGAATCACTTTATTAATTGTAAATACTTGTCAGTTTCAAATCGTATGTTAAGTTCTTACAAGTACAATGTTCACTGTATGTTTATGTATCCTAAAGACTATATCCAAATACTAACAATTATCACTGACTTTTCAAAATTTTCTTGTAATTACTTGTAAATAGTAGCTTTGTCTCATGTTAGGTTCTTACATGTACAATTTTCATTCAATGTTTATGTAACCTTAGGATACATCTCAGTATTAACAATCGTAATTGTTTGTTTTTTTAAATTTTTTGTTTCAATAAAGAGTTTTTGTACAACACCAGTTTTTCAAAAACGATTTTGTTAATTAGTATATTAAACTGGCATAGGGACTGGCGTCCGAGTACCGGTCTTCCTACTACGGCTAGTCCGACGCTTTCGGCCAAGTACACTTTAAGTTATACGATAAACGCGTATACTTCTACGCCTATACTGCGGCACTTTCTTTTTTTGATTGATTGCCTGATTACTAGTGATTCCGGGCGAGTCTACTGCTAAGGACATTAGTCTCGTAAATGTAGTGCATGTTTTTCGTTGACAGGTACCGTTGATCTTCCGCTGCTCGATGGTGAGATCTGACGCCGACTCGGCTAGCGGGGTTTTCTCCAACAAGGTATCTCCCACCAGCGGGGCACCGCCCCAGCCGGGACTATCTCTAAACTCCCGACCGGTCTCCCGAAGTGTGTGGAACTGTAGTGCTTGTAAGTGTAAGTAAGGGATGAGGATAGGACTATGGAAGGGGAAGGAAAGATTGCGCGCTGTCTGTGGCTCGTTTGTTAGGGCACTACTCCGTCATTCGCCTGGTGTTGATCGGAGAAACTACGGAAAACTACCGATCAGAGCAGCCGGCCTCTAGAATTCTCCTCCAGACAGCGACTGAATTCGATCTAGCTGACAAGCTAGTGTCGAAAATTCTGCCGCCGTCCGGACTCAAACCTAGGACCTACCGGGCAGAGGCACTGCAGTGCCATCAGTTGATGCCCTGAGCCACCTCTCCCGGTACATCGTGTCATGATTCAAGTATTATTGTCTTATTCATAAGGTTTGAAGACGCTTCTTAACGGCCAATAATATGCAGCCAAAGTACCTCTTTATAACCTATGTGTAATAAAAATGTTATGTTCCCGCCTGGCCGCTCCGGGCGCTGACGTTCGCGCTCAAGACAACGGCGCAGCAAACTATTTGTCCTGACGTAATCTAATACTACATTATGACTTTTCCGCCATACCACTTACTTACGAGTACGTTGACTACTCGTTTACCACTTACTTTCGTACTTGGTTGTTTTTGTTTTATTTTCGAACGCCCACCCTTGGCATGTTAGCCATTTGGTGACGCGCTGACCCGTACAGGCGCGCAGTTTCTCTCAGCTCCCACAAATTAGCGGTGCTACGACCGCACATACTTTCTCGCATTATTCGTAAATGTTTGTTTGTTTGTTTTCCAACGCTCACCCTTGGCGTGTTAGCCATTTGGTGACGCGTTGAGCAGCATAGGCGAGCAGTTTCCCCTCAGCGTGTGGGGATTCGCACGTTCACAATGGTCAAAGAGCGTAAGTGGCGAAACACTGTTGCTCACTGTATCATTAATTTATTTGTATACTTGAATGAAATTAACAGGATAGTCAGTAACGCTGACTATAATAATAATAATAATAATAATAATGTAAAAACACATGGTATAAGTGATTTTATTTTGCTTGTAGGATTGCGCATTTGGCATAACTGTCCTGTATCGCAACATTTCCGACTCACGAAATAGAATGTCCCTTTTACCACTCGTATTATTTAATTATCATTCATTTTACATAAACAAACAACTTGATTGAGTGATTCTACATCATTCAGACATTCTGCTGTCTCAGATGTTTGTTGATGAACGCAGAAAATAAAGCACATTGACCTAAACGCACAGTAGTCCAGTCAAATAGTATCTGACCCAGGAATAAATTCCGGGTGTTTTTTCTCAACGGTTCTATATCCTTTTAATAGTGCTGAATTCGAATTTGATGTTTGCCACCTCCAAAAAGATCGGCTTCACAAAAAAAATTGCAAGAAAACCTAACAATTTTGTCACATTTTTAATTTTTTGCTCATATCTTGAAAAACTATGCCTGCTATCGAAACAATTGTGATTTAAAAAATTAAAGTAGATAAAATGTCCTACAAAATGCATGCATTAACTTTAAATTTAAAAAAAGTATAGATTATTTTAAAAATCTGAGGACGAATGATGAAGCTGCTGCAGTATTAATGGAACCCACTGGCAATGTGGACCACATTGATATGCAAGAACTTGAAGAAATGCTGCTCAAAACAAGCGAAAATAAAAAATCTGCAGGTACAGATGACTTGAATGTAGAACTAATAAAGTATGCAACCCTACAGTTTAAACTAAGATTATTAGCTTTCATAAATACATGTTGGCATGAAGGATATGTTCCGGAAGAATGGAATGAAGCATATATCTGTCCTATATATAAAAGGGAGACAGAACATTATGTAGCAATTATAGAGGAATAAGCTTATTAAACTCTTGCTATAAAATCTATACTAACAGAATAGGAAGAAGACTAAAACCAATAATGGAAAACACAATCTCAGAAGCCCAACATGGATTTAGGAGAGGAAGATCTTGCAGTGGCTGTATATTTACAATTACCCAATTTAATTGAGAAAAAACCTGAACAAAATTTAACTACCTTCTGTCTGTTCATCAACTACGAGAAGGCTTTCGATAAAGTTACTATGGAAATCATTAAAAAAGAAAGGGGTACCAAAACATCTAGTAAGAGCTATACAGAGCCTGAATAGAGAAAATGTAATAAAAATAATAACAAAAAACGAAAAACAAACTGCAATCATTAATCAAGGTGTAAGACAAGGGTGCCCATTGTCATCTACCTTATTTAACATATAGTATACTGACGAAGTCATAAATGATTGGGTAAAAAATTTAAATAGACATTTTAATAGAAATTTGAAATATAAATTTATCGCCAGCACTGCTTGATACGGTCGCGATCATGCGGTATCTAGCGGCACGACCGAGAAATAAGCGAAAAGCCGTTAGATATTCCATCGTGAAAACAGGCCCTCACGCGCCAAGAAATAAAAACCCAAGTATAATGTCGAATCCCGTGCCGTTGTCGGGACTAAATCCAGAACCTCCTCGTCAGAGGCACTACAGCAGGGGTCCTGAAACTTTTTACCAGTTCACTGTCCCTCAGGCCGTCAGAGGGCCGAATTATATAGTGCGATTTTTCTAACTCTGCCTTTCAAGCCCCTTTGGCCGATCACACGGCTTTTCGCGATCACACGTCATTGCTTGATACGGTCGCGATCGGGCGATATCTAGCGGCATGACTGAGAAAGACTCGAGGTACCGTGACATATTCCATCGTGAAGACAGGCCTTGAGAGGCAGAGTTAGAAAAATCGCACTATAGGAAAAACCAAAACTATGAACAAATTCTTATACACACTGCATATATCTTATTTTGAAGTGAAGAATCAAAACGGGAACAAATACAATATTTAAAAGGAAGAAAAATTAAATCAACCAACTTGTTGATTTAAAACCATCAATTTTTTTCCATCCCTAGACACCCCAACACATAGTAAAAAAATATGCGGATTTTAACAAAAAAAAATCTTTAAAACATAAAAACCCGACGGGCCGTATAAATGTCCTCGGCGGGCCGCATGTGGCCCGCGGGCCGTAGTTTGAGGACCCCTCACCAGTGACATCGGTCGATGCCCTGAGCCACAACCCTCTCCCGGTCCAAACAGCTCAAGACGTGTGCATCGCGCTGGCTTACCTGTGAATGCGTGCGGGGGCCGGCGGCGGCGACAAAGGACAGTCGGGCAGCGAGCGTGTCCTCCGCGTTCTTATAGCCCGAGGGGGGAGATCGCTTTGTTCCGCTCCCGACCGCACGCCGCCACGCGTGGCGAAAACGCAATGCGCGTCGATCGCTCCCACTCGCTGGAGACAAGTGCTTTGGGCTCTGGCACGTACAGTTCGGGGGGCATCAAAGGAACTCGGCGAAAATTTAGTTTAAGTCACAATATTTTTTACTATCTCGTGTACGTACATATGTAATACGGAGATCAAGAATTAACTTTCTCACATATGTACGTATAAACCAGGGACGGATCGAGAGAATTTTCGGATGAAATTTGTATGTGTGTTTATATATATATATATATATATATATATACACACACACACACACACACACATATATATATATATATATATATATATATATATATATATATATATATATATTAAATTCTGGCCCTCAAGAAAATGTGCGCAGATAAATTTCTTTCCCCACACGTCATACACGTCATATACAGTTTTTACGGTTTTTTGACAAATAAATAAATAAATATACACATGCGTGTGTAGGCCTATATATATGTATATATGTATGTATATATATATATATATATATATATATATATATATATATAGAGAGAGAGAGAGAGAGAGAGAGAGAGAGAGAGAGATGTGCCACCAACTATAGGTCACTCGCATAACTCCTCATATCATGCAAAAGCTTAAAACAAATAATTATTTAATTTAAAGAAGTGAAAAGCAACGATTAGAGGTGATAGTTTCTGAAATATCGCACAAATGCGTTGCGTTGATGTTACATTTTACATTCCGGGCACTCTCAGGCAAGGGCATTTCTGGCATGTAAAATTCGGAGGGACATCAAAAGAAGAGGGTAACTCGGCGGAATTTTAATTAGCCACGACAATTTTTTGTTGCTTTATGAAAGTTAACAAAGTACTCGTGGTAGATTAAATTAGCTAAAGTTATGTCCCTGCTATTCATGAATTCAACAATATTAAAGCAAGCGCCTTCAGTTTGGGCTTCTGGCACATATCATTTTGGGAGATCAAAGGAAGCGTGGTCTTCTGCGGAATTTTAGTTCAAGCTTCGACATTTTATATGGTGCAAGCGGTAGATGAAAATAGGGTTATGGCACAGCAATTCATGGATTTAATAATAGTCCCTAAAAATTTTTAACTTCGATGGTTAAATTGTTAGCGTTCCAGACTGTTATTGCCAAGTCCGCGGCTTCAAACTCGATCGAAGTAATTTGTAAGGACGAAACAATCCTTCGTACATTTTCCTTTGGAGGTGAAGTAAATCCGGCTGTCCCATGTTGTATATTTAATGTCTGTGAAAGATACTCAAGCCTAAAAGAAGCCTCAGCGCAAAATTCAAATCGCCTGTTTCGACGCACGAGTGATCTCCATTTCTCCGCTAGACGGTGAAAAGAGCGCAGCAGAATATGATGGAAGAGCAGGTCTACTGGCCTGAGCCTTGCCACGGAAAGCAAGGCATCATTGAACCGAAAAATCAGAGAAAGTTTATTACCAACAGACGATGATCACGGTAGCAATTAGACCAACGGTCTCGGGAAACAACAGACAGACTTTTTCCGTCATTCGATTTCTTGGTATCGAAGACGCATGGGGATTCTGACTACACCACGAGTTAGAGGATTTTTTTCTAATTTTAGCAACAGGATTATCTACTGTTTTCGTTACCAGGGTCCTGTAATACGAGTTTTTCTGCAGAAAATGTTCCGTTTTTTCGCGCAGCATTACATACTTTCTCTCTACTCCTTAGCGAGGAAGTAAAAATTGGAATTATTGGATGCATTTGAAAAGTTTGGGGGAACGTGTCTTTACTTTGTTCCTTGCCAGGGGCACCAGCGGCTTAAAGCCGCGCTGACACGCCTGTGAGCGTCAGGAAACGTGCACGTGAGAAGAATATGTTGCGATCTCCCGTTCACTCTGATGACGCCATCTACTGTGACAAAGACTTTTCATTTCCCCTGATGCTACCTTGATTTGACTCCTGGCGTTTCGTAGTCTTACCGGAATATTTGAGAACTACAGAGCAAACAATGGAGCATGTCAGATCGGGATAACAGTTCATTGGTAATCTAAGACCAGGGTTGGGCAAAATACTTTAAATTTAGTATTTAAATACTTCGCCAAAATACTTTGTAAATAAGTATTTAAATACATACTCAAAATACATTAGGTTTTGGTTTACTAAATACATACGTATTTAAAATACTTCAAATACTCAAATTACAAAATTGTTGTATCTGGTGTATTTTATCGTTTTTATTGCAACAATATGTTGTAATTGTCATTTATATTAAATTAGTAATTGTCAGGAATATTAATTTCTAAATTGTCAGCCCTTTGGCCGAGATTGCTAAGACAGTAGTGCCTTAGTGATCTCGGACTGAGAGGCCGTGGGTTCGAGTCAAGCCTCGATCATGGTTGTATGTGTTCCTGCTTTCACCCCCTGTCCTCACCATATCGTTTCATCCTCATACCATAACGTTAAATCCAAGAGTGGTCGCTAATGACCTCGTAGTTACTGTGACCTTAAATAAAAAACAAAATGAAGTAACTGTATATTAACAAAACAAAGTAACTGTTAATTACTTAAAGATGTAAGGAATTAAAATGCGAAGTATTTGGTTTGAAGTAAAAATGTTTACTGTACATTCGAAATACGATTAACTTCCAAGAGTACTTGTAACAAAAGTTAACCTTCTCTTTTTTTATTTCTCTCGACTAATCATTAAACCCTTCCGTTAAACTCACTCCATCCTTTAGTTCAAAAAAGCCTTCCTTCCACTTATATTCGCCTACGAATCCTGTTTTCACAACGATACACTAGTTACAGATATCCCAGATTTTTTGAGGATTGTAGGAATGTGGGTTATTTATCGATAACCAAATTATAAATCACAATTTTTACATTAAGCTCGGGGTATCTTACAAAAAAATTGTATCCCTTTTATTTCAATCTCTCCCGAGTCCAATGCAAACTCCTATCACCTTGGTCATTATATCCCTCTCCTTTCTCACCCATGTATCTGTCTCCCGTTAACACTTTACTAAATAGTTTTACAGAAATTTGTTAACCTCTTTACCTCTCTTCTACTTTTTCATGTTCTATAAACTATTTAATTTCAGTTCTAAGTCTGTTCAATATATCCATTAATTCTTTAGTTATGGGAAAAAGCTCAAAAGCTATTTTGTTCCGAGGAATTGTATAGAAACAAAGGAATCAGATCTAAAAAAGAATCAAAGCATGACAGCTGCACAACGCATCCAGTATCATTGCGAATGTAATTTTAAAAAATACTTTATTTGTAAACTGAGATAGGAAATCGATTTTTTCTCATCTTCACTTAAGCTCAAGAATGGAGAGGGAAATGTAATATGTATTTTTTTATATTAGGCTTGTGAATGTCAGATTTTCCCAAAATTGAAATCGACTGCCACAAGTTTATGCTCCCTCAACACGGTAAAATCCAATTGTGATGTGAATATGTACTACAAATGCAGTTTATATTTCTTTCTGTCTGTTGGATGAAGTTTACTGTCTGGTGAATTCCACCTGCATTTTGACTCTTCAGAGACCTCTGGGCACTTACCGGTTCACGCTCTGATTACCAAGATGCTGGTTGCAGCTAAAAGAGCATAATACTCTTGACAACAAAACTGTACTGCAATTTGTTCTGCTTTTTGAGGCATTCAAGAAACACACGAGATACACAGAAATCTGCAATTATTTCTTTCTGATCCCTAGATTCACTACATGAAATTCATAAGCTCGGAAGAAGGTGACCTAGTTTGAAGTATAATTAGAGTAAACAAAGCGTTGAAAATCACCGTCTTTTTGTTACGAATCACAAAATAATGATCTGTTCCGTCAAAACTGCGATGAAAATTTGCTTCAACATTTCTTTAATCAATTTCTTTCGATTTCATTTTTCAGGCAAATATATTTGAAGAGTTCTGGAAAATTGAATTCAGTAAAAGAATCTAAGAAATGAGTTACGTATACAGTTCTGTAGATATTGGCACGGTGTAAGATATCTCTTACACCGTGATATTGGTCATATATTTCCATAGAATAATGAGCTAAGACATAAGACAAAAAGAACATCATCAAAAGTTTCAATCATATCTTTGTGGGGTGAAGTCTCCTTTCATGAAAGGAATGGAAGAATTTATGTCTACTTAATTAATTTTTCAGTGTTGCCTTTCTCATGAATAGGCAACGAATTGAAAACGTTTTCCGTAACTTTTCATCTTTTAACCTCAAATTTAGATATAAATTTCTTACTTTCAACAATAATATTTTTATTAGATTGTTATATTTCTAGAAGGTCTGAAGACAAGAAAGTTAACAGAAGGAAACAATAGTGAAACTTTCGGGCCCGCAAGGCTATTGATTACGACAAAAGAACAAATATTTCGAAAAGAACTAAAAAAATGTGTAGATTTAATATGCGCGGTAATATCGGGAATCTTCACTCTCACCATCAAAAGGGGAGGATACGTTTGAAACACAGTGTGCTTTTGCAATTTTCGAAATTACATTCGAAAAGTTGGTTCAAAATATTCGAAAGGGATATTGAAAATTAGACCATACGACAAACAATGTATAAGAGAAGAGCTTAATATATATGCCATCAATGAAAAATAATAGCATATAGAGAAAAATGGTTCATGCATGTAAAGAGAATGAATGCTTCAAGAGTTCCACGAGCAATGAACAATTATATCCCACAAGGAAGCAGAGATGTTGGTCGACCACCAACGAGATGGAAAGATCAGTAGGTGCAACAGGCAATATTGCCTATGCATGAAGAAGAAGAAGAAGAAGGTAGGTTCACTTTTAGTGAAGACCGAACCTACTCTACATAATTAGGCCAACTTTATTTTAATGAAGAAAAATAATAAAGAAAAAATTAGATCCGTCTTTGATAAATAAATTTTCTACTGCTTTCTAAAATTATCACTGTTTCAAACAAATAGTAGCATTTGTTAATTTACATGCCCTATTTAAATATCTAATTTTGGAGAACAAATTTTCAAAGACAAAATTTGTCTTCAATAATGTAGTTGATGGAAGACGTGAACAAAATCGTGAAAACTTTTGCGATTTTCAATAAATCAGAGATTTTATTGAAGATTGGACGTAGTGTATTGAGTACCATTTTTGTAGTGTACTGAGACACCTTTGCCGGTTCCCAAACATGTTTTTACTACGAAAATTTTATATATTTCCGTCGTAATTACATAATTTTCTCTCTACTCCGCAATAAAAAAGAGTAAAATTCTACATTTAAGATCTGAAATTTCGTTAATTTGCCCTGAGTGATAATTCCCTATCTAGGAGTTTGTCGTCGGAGTCTTCCAAATTACACTACAGAATCATCTTTGCTTAGCGTATAATAGGGAAATAAAAAAACAAAATTAATAAAGAATTTGCGTTCAGACGTTGAGCGGTGTGGAACGGAGATGTGGAGGTTGGGGGAGGGAGGGGAGTCTAGCGTAACTGAGCGTGAAACAATGAACAATGCAATGCGAGACAGCACCGCTCCAAACGCAGAGGCCGTTGAAGGAGTTTACGATCCCATCTCTCGTTAATGCTCTTAACCAGTGCGTGATTTTTAAAACTAAGTACCGGAACGTTTGACAAATTGATTAATTTTAAATAAATTTATTGTTTTTGTTTATTAATTTATCGATTAATAATTATAGGGGAGTCTAGGGTCACTGAGAGTGAAACAATGAAGCAATGCAATACGAAACCGCATCACTCCGAGTGCAGAGGCTTTTGAAGGAGTGTACGAATCCCTCGTTAATGCTCTGAACAAGTGTGTGATTTTTAAAATTGTATGTTCTGGAACGCCTGTTAAATTAACGAATTTTATATAAATCTATTGGATTGGTTTGTTAATTCATCGATTAATAATTATAAATAACCTTTATAAAAATATAATTTAAATTAATGCATAATGTAAATAATCGTAACTTCGTATAATGATTATCTCTTTCGGAAATTTACTAATTTTATTTCACACATATTTATACATAAAAGAAGTCAATTAATTGTACATTTTATTCGTGTTAATTCATTTTATTAAATTTATCTAAATTCAGGAATAATACATTATGTACCGAGAAAATAACAATGAGCATTTTATAAAGGTTTCCACACTTCCAAATGTCTGTACTTTCGCAGGTCATAAATTTACAGATAAAAAATTAGAAGTTTCCTGTTATCAGTTACTCATATATTGGCATAAAGAGAAGAACACAAAATTACAGTATCCGTCTAAGAATTTCAAAACTTTTCAGAATGTAAAAGGGCTTATACACACATTTTGAATTCATCTAAGTTGGTCCATCTAAAACTCAAAGTAATAAAGCATCTATTTCTTTGTGAAGATTAAATTTTAATGAAATTATTCAAAGACTGCCTTTCTTGATATGTGTTTTTAAATTATTAGAAGGTCCATTGATTTTGTAAAGCAGACATACAGAGTATAACAGTCTTTATCAAACAATGTTTGTAATGTAAAAAAGTCATACAGTGAAGGCGGCGTGCCCATGGCATATCTCCCATACCCCCAGGCATGAAGTATAAATAAAAGCAGTACCCAGGCCTCGTAACACCACTAGTTGCCATCAGGTCAGATTAGTCCAACCTTAAAATGTCAAATACATACACTTCCGCCACTAGGACATCTCATAGGCAGCGTCCTATCTGCCCATGGTGTGGTCCTTGGATTCCATTCCCGCTCGAGACAAAAATAGAGTTGTAGCTTTCCTTTAAAAAATCGTCTCTTTTTCGGAAGCTGTGTGATAGAGAAAATCTCAGGCAGGCGGAGATAGCTATTTGCGGTGAAGGGAATACGTCATGTTCACTGAATGTCTGTCTTACTTCAAGCCAAGGAATTAAACTAGGGTCAGGCATGGTGGGCACCTTTAGCTAGCCGGCAAAGTACATACAGTAATGCTAAAAGAACGCATCATCTCGCTCACAGTTGTAATCTGCAATATAATCCAGAAAATACACCTCTTGGTTTGCAAAAATCGAGTGAGTTATGAAGGTAATGGTATCAGAAACATCATATAATCTACAAAAATATAATTACCAATTTTCGACTATTTGAGAGCATGCTGGATTAGGAAAATACAGAATGACCATTTTCTGTAGGTGATTCGAATTCTTTGAGCACTACTGTACATACACTTCAAAAAGTTCGCTGGGGTCGACGTTAATCCCCATTCCAGAGGTGTACATTGTTGATTGATTGTTAGTGATGCCGGGCGCGTCAATTATTAAGGTCTTTAGTCCCGTAAGTGTAGGGCATTTTCCCTCGAGAAATGGCTATATTCTTCCCTCATTGGATGGCGAGATCGCGAATCAACCTGCAGTCGGCTAGCGGGATTTTGCCCTAGCAGATATCTCCCACCAGCAGGGCACTGTCCCAGCCGAGACAGGCTCTAAGCTCCTGACCAGTCTCCCGGCATGTGTGGTAGTGAAGTGCATGTTAGTGTAAGTGTGTGTGTGTAAGGGGAGAGGATAGGACAAGGAAGAGGAAGAAAAGATCGCGCGCGGTCCGTGGCCCATTTGTTAGGGCACTGCTCCGACATTCGCCTGGTGTTGATCGGAGAAACCACAGAAAACTACCGATCAGAGCAGCCGGCCCCTAGAATTCTCCTCCAGACTGAATTCGACCTAGCTGAAAAGCTAGTGTCGAAAACCCTGTCGCTGTCGGGACTCGAACCTATGACCTCCCGGTCAGAGGGACTGCACTGACATCAGGTTGATGCACTGAGCCATCTATCCCGGTTCGGCATGAGTGGTAGTAAAGTGCATGTAAGAGTGTCAAAGGAAGGGATGAGGATAGGACGAGGAACGGGAAGAAAAGATAGCGCGGTCCGTGACCCGTTTGTTAGGGTACTGCTCCGGGCTTCGCCTGGTGTTGATCGGAGAAACCACGGAAAACTACCGATCAGAGCAGCCGACCGATAGAAATCTCGTCCAGGCAGCGACTGAACGCGGCCTAGCTGACCAGCTAGTGTCGAACATCCTGCCACCGTCGGGAGTGAAACCCTACGACCTCCCGGTCAGAGGCATTACAGTGACATCCGTTGATGCCCTGAGCCACCTCCCCCGGTTGCACTGAGGAGATAAGGTGCGCGGATAATACGCGGAAGCGAGGCCGAGGCCAAGCGACTGAGGCGCAACGCCATTGGCTGACGATGAGGGGAAGGGAGGGGAGGCTCGGCGCGTGCAACTCCCCGCGGTGCGACGTCGTCCCGGAGGGGGTGCTCGTGACGTCACGCGCCGTATCGAACGATGCGGTCGCCCGGCAACGCAGCCTGCGCCGCTGCCCCGCCCCCTCCCGGACCCGCCGCCGCCGCCGCCCCCGCCGCGGCCCCGGCCGCGCTGCCATCAGCAGCTCCATTGTTGTGCCTCGATGCCGCAACGCACGGAGAGGACGGCCGCAGGGCCTTGCAACTCTCCATCAAAACCGGAAACAAAGGAGCTACGATAGGAGGCGCTACGATAGCAGGCGCTAGGTGCAGGTGCAGGTTAGAGAGTCCCTAGATTTGTATCTAGGGACTCGAGTGCACGTTAGGTTCGCCAACATCGGCACACAAAAATTGGCCAACTTGTGAGAAATACGAAAGGTGTCGTCTAAATGTTCAATTATTCATTATACTAGGAAAATACGGCAGACGTTGTTCTGCCCTTCATCTCCCTCTTCCCCCTTTCTCACTGTCTCCCTCCCTCCGTCACCATTCTCCCTGTCTGTCTCGGCCTGTCTCTGTCCCTCTCATTCACATTTAATCGCAAATTCTGCACATCTCTGAGCAGGTGAGGTAATATCGGGAAGCGACGGACCAGTAAATATGTAATAGAATGTTCAAGAAGGTTTCATCCTGTAGATTACGGTGTGAGAAACGTTTCTTTGAGACCTTTGGTCATCGAACGCATTGTTTAGGAGTTATTTAACTATATAGATTCAAAATCATATATAACCGCTGAAGAACGCGCGAACATCAATGCTAGCTTTTGTAACATGACGCGCCTGCCTGGGTCTCGCGGACCTACGCAGCGGCCACGCACGTTTGAAGTATCGTTGGCAGCAGTTCGTATTTTAGTTCCTATAAGAAGGTGCTACGGGAGAGCGCGCCACTCTAATGGTCTTCACTACGTTATATGGGAGTTGAAAGGCCCTGGACGGCGCCTCTCCAGAATTATGGCGCTCTCCGGGTTCTGAGATCGGCGCGTCACCACAAGAAAGCGAGCCGCTGGCAGAACGACTCTTGAATTTTAGAGAAAGCGGCGTGAAATACACCTTTTTAATAATAATGTTAGGCTTCTTTCACAATGCAAACTTAAACGTAAGGTAATGCTGTAAACTTAACCGTAAAATGTACTCGTAAAAACAAGCATTCACAATGACGAACGTTAAGCAGGAAAGTAAGTTTCGCCTGAACCAATCAGAATTCAATGTACTGAAACTTAATCGATTCGTTTCTAAGATGGTGGAAAGATCCTTCGACCACGTTTCTAGCATTTTCTTTGACTTTTTTATCAATTTGTCTTTATACATATATGCGAATAGCTGTTGTATTAGTGCTGGCATTTCCTTCATCTTATAAACAAGGATTCTTTTGTACCAAATTCACGACTAATTCGTCGAACATAATTAGTTTATTCGCCATGTTAAGTTAAAGTCACAATAAAACTTGTCCAAATTCTTACTTTGAATTCACTACAAACATCGAAACCATTCGCAAACTAGTCTTCACATTACAATAACAATGACGTAACTACAAACTATCTTAACACATTCTGAAATCGACCTTCCATTCTACTCTCTGATTGGTCTTCGGTAGAATTCGAACGTAAACTTAAGGCAAAAGCTTGGGGCTTGTGAACTCTTAAGTTTACGGACTTACGACTTAAGAAATGAATATATTTTTGTTCAGAAAGAAATATTAAGCGAGAAATAAAAAAGCACCCAATTTACACAATTCGAATGCTTTTTTATTTCTCGCTTAATTTTTCTGCCTATAAAAATATATCCATTTCTTTTGTAAATAATAAACACGTTACATGTTTCTGGAGTGTTTCTATGCTTCTATAATGCACATTGTTGCCTGGAAATCAATTTTTCAAACCAACTTTTGAGTGCTCATTGCGGCTCAATCATTCGGAATATCCACGTAGTTTATTAGACAAAATATGCTTAGAATTGCCTTAAGAGCTTATTTTCCAAGTTTCGACGTTTCCTCCCCGGACACCCTGAACGTGGCTATTAATTCCAAAATTGTGGCAATTATTTAGCAATAAATCATTTGACATGTTTCATTCCGGTGCGCTGACATGGCTGTTCCAGCTTGACGCACTTCAGCGGGGCGAATGCGTCCCGCGGGCCTCCGGTTGGACAGCCCTGGTCGAAACACAGGACGGTCACCAGCCGGGCTGTGTGCGCAGCAGAGCTTTCTATAGAAACCCACGTTCTGGGAGGACCAGCTCATTCTTTGCGTCCGTTGACGTCAGTGTAAACGCTCTCGATCCATATTACTTGGAAACGTTCAGACTCCCTCGGGTGACAACGCCCCCACACAACCCGCCAGCTTCATGGGGAAAACAGCGGGGGTGTTCACCTCGCATATTTATAGGTAAGTTATATTATTATTGCGTGGTATTTTAGGCCTGTGGAATGGGAAGTAACATTTTAATTCCAAGCAACTCCAACACATGATATGATGAACAAACAGTGACAAAATGGAAGTTGTGATCTATTTTTTGCGAAAAATAATGCCAGTGAAATATAGGATAAGTCTAAATTCATATCATTAATGAGACAAACACGAATTTCCAAACAATCCACAAAAGAGAACAAAGAGCTCCTGGGCAGAAGTGATGCGCAAAAAAAGGGATGATGAAATTCCGGCAAGAAAAGGAAGCAAAATCATCTGCAAAAGCTGCTCAACAACGCGGAATAAAGACAAAAGTGGAAGTTGTGATTTATGTTTTGTGAAAAATAAATTCAGTGTCATACAGGATGGGTCTAAATTGATAACATTATTTGATGAAATACAAATTCAGGAACTAAAAATAAGGAGAAATAGGGACTGGTTCTATTTCTCCTTATTTCTAGTTTCTCTGAAGTTTAATTGGCTTCTGAGTGGTCATATAGAAGGAAGGAAGAGAGAGGAAGAAAGAAAGAAAGAAAAGAAGGGAAAACTGTGGTCAAAAGAACAACTGGTCTCATGTCTAAGGAAGAAGTTGAAATTGTTTCGTTCAGTTTCCACAAAATCAAATGAATGTAAAGATGTTTTTGATTCATGTACAGTGACATATAAAGGCTTTTCATTGATTGTACTGATAGATTTTATCATTCACGTACAAGCATTCTCGCAATTCTTATAATATTTTTTCACCCATTTTCGTATTATTTCTGCTAATATCTGGTGCATAAAGACATCTGGCAATCAATAAATGAACGGATCCTGTGCAATAAAGAGATGGAGCTAAAGCAACTACACGGGTGAGTCGCAGTTGAACAGGTTTCTTTCTTCCGCGTGCAGTGCGGATTGCCTAAGTGACGTCATGCCACGGCGCTCCTCTGTTCCCACCGCTCCCACCGCTGCTATTCGAAGATTGACTGATTGATTCGTGTTTCCGGGCGCGTCAACTACTTAGCTCATAAGTAAGTGTAGTGCGTGTTTTTTCATCGGGAGGTGGCGGTGATCTTTTCTCCGCTGGATGGCGAGATCCGGCGCCGACCTACCATCGACTAGCGAGGTTTTCCCCTCGACCAGATATCTGCCACCAGCGAGGCACCGCCCCAGCCGGGACAAGCTGTAAGCTCCCGACCGGTCTTCCGGCATGTGTGGTAGTGTAGTGCATGTTAGTGTAAGTTTGTGAGTAAAGGGAGAGGATATGACAATGAAGAGGAAGGAAATATCGCGCGCGGTCCGTGGCCCGTTAGGGTACTGTTCCCGCATTCGCCTGGTGTTGATTGAAGAAATCACGGAAAACTGCCGATCAGAGCAACTGGTCACTAGAACTCTCCTCCAGGCAGCGACTGAATTTGACCTAGCAGTCTATCCAGTGTGGAAAATCCTGCCGCCGTCTGGACTGCTATTCGAAGAGCTAATTGGACAAAACCTATATTTTTTATGACTAGGATTTTTTAAAGCATCTTCGGGAAAGGCACAGATAAAGTATTCCATTCGAAAACATTCCAACACAGCAATTCAAGCCCACACAGCAAGTCATAAATATTTTTTCTTCTGCTGCGAGCATTAGAACTTTCGTTCCGCTGCGTCTCCTTTTATTAATCCATCCATCTTCTCTTCGGTCTTCCTATGTTCCGTTTTCCTCTTGCCTTATACATCAGAATCTGTTTCGGTATTCGTATGTCCACCATTATATCAACGTGGTCTCTTCCTGCTTTCCTGTATTCGTCAATTTTTCCAATTTACATTATAAACTCCTAGTATATATTTTTTTAATTGCTAATACATGAAAAATCGTTAGCTTGCGATAATAAAATATAATTATAATAGTAATGTGACAGAATGCGATCATTATCTGTAGCAATTGTTACGAATAAAAGGAATGAAATTACAGCGAAAAATCTGATTTGAGAGAGAGTCATGGCTTGTACCTGGATCCGCCAATGCACACACACACACACACACAGACACACACACATACGGACGCGCTTGCTATCTCCCTCTCCCTCTTACACAACATTCAGACTCAAATACTCTGTCTTTCACTCGCACACACAAATACGCACATACTGAAACTCAATCGCAAACGAGCTCGCGCTACGTCTCTCTCTCTCTTCCCCTCTGTCTCCCTCTCTCTCTCCCTCTGTCTCCCTCTGCCTCCATCTCTCGCCCTCTCTCTCTCCTCCTCTGTCTCCCTCCCCCTCCCTCTCTCTCCCTCTGTCTCCCTCTGTCTCCCTCTCTCTCCCTGCCTCTCTCTATCTCTCCCTCTCTCTTCCTCTCTCTCCCTCTCTCTCCCTCCTTCTCTCTCCCTCTCTCTCCCTCCCCGTCTCTCTCCCTCTCTCCCTTTCTCTCTTTCTCTCTGCCTCTGATTGTCTCTTTGTCTCTCTTTCTCTGCCTCTCACTGCCTCTCTTTGTCTGTCTCTCTCTCCCTCTCCTTCCTCTGACACACACACACACAGACCCTCAGAGCGAGGCAAATCCCCCCTGCTTGGTCCGTGTGCCCGCAAGCGCCCGCGCGTGCAGAGGGAAGCCCCAGAGGGAGAGGCTGGTGGTGGAGGGGGAGGAGGGCAGAGCGCACGTGGCGCAGAGATTTCGCGGCACGCGGCCCCTCCCCATCCCCCCCGACCCCGCGACGCCCCCCACCGCACGCGCCAGACGGGTGGCGGCGGCAGAGTGCAGGGTGCACGGGGTTTAAATGAAGGAAGGATCACGGCCAGCAGCACCTCGCAAACTAGTGGAACTATGTTACACGTGTTGTTTAAAGCTTGGAGGGTTGCATGGAACGCAGCATGCTGTGAAATAAAGGTTGTTTTAAAGTAAAAAGGGAACAAGGTAGGAGGGGACAGGATCGGAGGGACAAAGGGAGGTGAAAAAAAAGGGAAGGGAGAGAATGGGCGGGAGTGAAGACGTCAGAAGGCGGAAGGGGAAGAGAGAAGGATAGGAGAATGAATGGGAGGGGGAGAAGAGCGAGGGAAGATGGGAAGAAGTAGAGAGAGACAGAGTCAGAGGGAGAGAGGGGAGAGGGAGAGAGGGAAGTGGAGAGAAAGGAAGGGGGCACAGTGAGGGAAGGGGAGACGCAGGGAGGAAATTAGCGAAAATTAGTGATAAAGGGAGGAAAGGGAAGGGAAAGGGAGAGAAAGGGAGAAGGGGTGGAAGAGAGAGAAGGGAAGCGGACAATGTGGGAAGAGAAGTGAGAGGGAGCAAAGGGGCGAGTGAGTTAGGTAGAAAAGAGAAGAGAAAGGGAAGGGATGGGAGAGAGAAGGAACACTACAGTGACTTGGAGTATGTGACAATTGCTTGGAGGGTTGCATGAAACGGAGCATGCTACGAAATAAAGGTTGTAAGGAACCAAAAAGGGAACTAGGTATGAGGAGGGTACAGGGTAGGAGGGACAAAGGGGGGGTGAAAAAGGGAGGGAGGAGAGAGAGTTTGGTAGAAAAGAGAAGAGAAAGGGAAGGGATGGGAGGGGACAGGGAGAGACAGTTTATTCCAATTCACATATCCACATATTCCAAGTCACTGTAGTGCTCCTTCTCTCCCCCATCCCTTCTCCTTCTCTTCTCTTTTCTACCTAACTCACTCGCCCCTTTCCTCCCTCTCTCTTCATGTGCGGCAAAAGCGCATCGAACTGACAGAGTTGCTTATAGGCTGCCGGTACTGTAGTCGCGTGGCAGTTAACAAAGGGTCAGACCACAGTGTAAGATACATAGGTGTGTTCACTCCCAGTCTAAAACTGAAGCTTAAGTGAGGCTAGTTCTCACAGTTCTCGTACATAAGCGCTGCGATCTTTGGGTCTCATTTGGCAAGGTCGTGATTGGTCGTGATCCATTCGACAGCTCTGAGGCCAGCTGATTTCTAATTTCAAGTCAGTGATTTGTCGTTTCGCACTAGAATTGGTAAAGTGTAGAGCGAACAGTTACGAAAATGGGTAGGTAATGTTTTGTAAAACTGTGTAATTGCCACAGTTTAAGATGACATCTTAAGATGTATATCTTACACCGTGACCCAAACCGATCGTGCGCACCGTAAGGACAAGCGAGGAACTAGCCTCAAAGTGGCTTCAGAAAATTTGCTCCAAAGGCGGCTAGTTGACACACCTATACAGAGTGTCCGGGGAGGAAACGTCGATACTTGGAAAATAAGCTCTTAAGACACTTCTAATCATATTTTATCTGATAAACTACGTGAATATTCCGAATGGTTAGGCCGCAATGAGCACTCAAAAGTTGGTTTGAAAAATTGATTTCTAGGCAAATATAAATTGTTTATTATTTACAAAAGAAATGAATATATTTGTTGAGAAACAAAAATTACGCGGGAAATAAAAAAGTACCCAATTTACACAATTCGACTTGCTGTTTTACTTCTCGCTTAATTTTTCTGTCTGAGCAAATATACTAATTTATTTTGTAAATAATAAACAGTTTACATGTTTCTGGAGTGTTTCTATGCTTTCATGATGCAAATTTTTGCCTAGAAATCATTTTTTCAAATCAACTTCTGAGTGCTCATTGCGGCTCAACCATTTGGAATATCCACGTAGTTTATTAGACAAAATATGCTTCGAATTGTCTTAAGAGCTTATTTTCCAAGTTTCGACGTTTCCTCCCCGGACATCCTGTATATCTTACACAGTGGCTCAGACCGAGGGGATTGCCTCTGACAACCGCAGTGTAGGAGACCCAATGAAAATTTGCTTTCTAATCCAAACCCGAGCAAACTAGCGGGTCGCGAGCCCAGAGACCAGAAGGAAATAAGCAAGGGCCACAGCAGCGCCTCCTTGGGGAAATTCTCACAATGGAGATGGCCGAGGTATTTACGGAAGCAATATACTGCGCTACACTTCTAACTGTAAATTCTGCATATTAAATACTGTTTCTCTGTAGGTTGGTTTGTGAGGCATGCATGTTTCAGAAATTGTTTTTCGAAATGTACTTTAATAAAAACAGACTCAAAACATTTATTTGACGGTTTATTAAAATCGGTCCACTTTCTAGCAGCAGCCAATAATTTCAAATTATGAATCAATGTATTTGTCAATAGATATAACATATAATTATACTTAAATGTATGCAATATTTGTATATTAACGTAAATTAATCGATAATGTTTTTAAACCCAGCAAGTTAGGAACTGTGAAGTTGG